>CM025794.1:2400000-3020075 GCA_014635995.1 Sarcophaga peregrina
ATAACGTCTAATATACGAAAGGCCTTATCGACACTTTTTGTTATAACTTCGGTTCAGCTTAGGATATAAAACTGGTTTTTTTTGGTCAACATGTACAGAAGGTCTAAAAGAACAGTTTTGCTTAAGTAACAACAAATTGTTAATTTTTTGAGATATGACTATGTTGCAATAAACGAGCGATATGTAGGTATACCAGAGTACAGCATTTTAACAAATTTTCAAAAGATGTATCTTGTGCGACCATATACATATCTAGCAATATTGTTATGAATGATTTTGAGTTTATACCTACTTACTGATTCACAACTAGAAAATAGTTCACATCTGCAGTACGTTTTTGCGAGCAGCATACGAATATTAAACGGAGCAAAATATTCCGTCAAAGTCGCCGTAGTCTAGTAGGTAGTGTGTTGGCTTATTAGACGTAAAGCCAGGATTGGAGCCCCAGGCCAGCCATCAAAACAAAATACAAAAAGTATTTCTTCGGCGAGTTCCTCTCAGCAGATTTTTCGCAAAAACTCTGAGAGTAAATAAAATTGGCATATACGTCCCGCCACTAGTGTATAAAATTAACACACAACAAAAGTGGTGTGAGAAACTAAGTCAATAATCCTGACTGAGGGGTTGCAATGACCAATTATGTATGTAAAATATTGGGTTAGCCCAAGATTTCACAATATGGCAACCGGTTTACCACAAATAGCATTTACATGGTTGGACCAGTTAAGGCTATTGTTAAAGATAACTCCTAGATTCTTAACATTATATACTGTCTCAATAGTAGGATTATTAATCTGTAATGGTGTAAGCTGTGCCGTATAGTTTACCTTGCCTATTGGCAAAACTTTCGATTTCCTCGGATTGAGGCAAAGACCATTAATCGATGCCCATTGAAACACATTATGCGGATCAAAATTTATTTTGTCTATACAATTGCAATATCAGACGGGAAGCAACTAATGTATATCTGAACATCATCTGCGTACATTTTTACATTACAGAACTTCAACTTAAATGGCAGATAATAAGAATAAATTAAGTATAAAAGAGGACCAAGTATCAAGATCTGTGTTTAGGTAAGTTACTGTGGTGGCTTTATATCAAAAGCTCTCTTGAGCATGGATAGCGGCCCGTTGTGACGCTACAGGTGAACGTAGTCTCTTTACTGACCAAGTTCCTTCGAACTCTGTTGTATACCTCTAGATATTAAAAAATTGTTCGATTTATTACCACCATGATACACAAATAGACTTCTATGTCGTAAATACAACGAGCTTAGCATAACAGCAGTATTGAGAGATGATTAGAATGATCTAGTAAAAACAGAAATGATATCATATTATTGTTGTTCGCCCTTAATCGCAACTCTTTTGAAACATGACTGAGCGCAGAAATGCAGCTGTGATTAGGTCTGAAAACAGACTGCCTTGCAGACAGCATGCCATTGGCTTACAAGTGTAGGGTTATCTGCTTATAGACTATTTTCTCGAAAAATTTTCGATAATTATTATGATTTTATTGTTTTTATAATTTTAATTTTTGTTTCTCTCATAAATTGTAAACAGAATACAAGTTCAGTGATACAATCAACAGACCATAGAATATCAAGTAAATAAATAATAAAAAAATAACAACAGTGTGGAATTATTTTTCGTTCTTCACCTCAACTTTTGTATCTTCAATACTGCTGCTTTCATTCTCTCCGATGGCACAAATTAATTGTTTTATTAGGAAGTTTGAATTTTTTCCCTAAGAAAATTCGAGACGGTTTACTTGATTTGATGGGCAATGATTCCGCAATTTTCCAAGCGAAAACAATTTTTCCCAAATTTAAACTTTGTCTTCTTTTAAGCAATATCTGTCCCTCTGCAACTGTATTTTCATTTTTTGCACTCTGTTACTACCTATACCTTTATCTTTTCTATCACTGGGCTTTGGACTATTACGTACATTTGGTCTTTATCACCAAAATCACTACTCCGAACGAATCGCCTAGATATCTTACAATAACAGCAGCTTACACAATACTTTAACACCGCCACATTCTCATTCTCAATTACGGGTAGACAATCAAGGGAGTGGAGGAATGAATGGTTTCTAATCTATACAATCAGATGTCCATTCGAACAGGCTTAATTCAGCCAGTGATATGTATGAATTGACAAACTCGACTGTAAATCATCACCTATCGCAAAAACACGCCAATGTAGAACCTATTTCAACAACATTCAATTGTCGCGATGTTTCAGTTTTTACCAAAGAAAATAATATTGGATAGTCTTTAATCAATTCCAATAAAATAGTGGGTTCGTAATATTTTCATTACGCCACTCTCTCATTCCCTTATTACGAGATTTGTGGTAACTCCTTCACAAAAACGTACTACCCCGCACGGTTCAGTTATTTATTTCAGCCTTTGTTTTTTGTGACCTATTACAATTTGTTTTTTATTATTCCATCCTTTTGTTCTTTATTTATTTAAAAAGGCCCTCACTATATAAGCAACAAATAAATGAAAATTCCACAATGCATGGCAACCTATGCGCTGGAAGTAGCCAAAAGAAAGTGTAAACATCTTTTCTCGGAAATTACCAAGAAATATTATATATTTGTCAAGAGATAGCTATAAATAGAGAAAACTTCAAATTGTTTACAGGATATTTAAATGTATTGGACCAAAGTTTACTTTATATTTAAAATTATCTTAATACGATTTCGTAATTTATAAATTCAAATAATTATATTAAAAATGAATAACTAACAAAAAAATAATAAATTTTAATCTTATTTATTTTATAAACAACAAAACTGTTTTAGAGGCCTTTCTCCATCAACTGTAAAACATGAAAATCAGGATGACGGGTACGAAACTAGTGCAGGAGATGTCCTTACACCGAACTCTCACACATCTTCTACACATTCGGTCACGCCACAACATCATTTACAGCAATCGAGCGGTGGCGGTTTTGCAACAAATGTTTCTAAATGTGAGGAACAACACCACCAACAGCAGACACATAATCTTCATTTGCAGCAATCACATCATAACTGTAATTTAATTAATGAACAAATTATGCAGCAAGAATTAACTCCGAACGAATCGTCTAGAAATCTTACCCCTAGGGATACTTTTCACTTCATAGACGATGATCTCAACTCACCCAATAACAGCAGCTTACGCAATATTTTAACACCGCCACATTCTCATTCTCAATTACGTGTAGGCAATCAAGAGGATGGAAGAATGAATGGTTTCTTATCTATACAATCAGATGTCCACTCGAACATGCTTAATTCAGCCAGTGATATGTATGGGTTGACGAACTCAACAGTAAATCATCACATATCGCAAAAACAAGCCGATGTAGAACCTATATCAACAACAGCAGTAGCTAATACGGATCATCAACAGCACTTCCTTGTTAGTGGATCAGATATTACTTCTCATGATCCGGATTCTATATTAAATTTACAAGCAAAGTCAATGCAGAAAAAACGAGGACGAAAGAAAAAAATACCCCAAGATGCCATGCTACCCACATTAGAAAGGTATACACAAAAAATGTTATAATAATAATATTTAAATATTTTTTTCTTTCAAAGGACAAATCTTAATGACGTTAATACGACTGTAGGATATATAAAAGCGAAGGAACGCAAAAAACACGATCGTTTCAATGGCATGTCTGAAGAGGAAATTGTGAAACGAATTTTACCAGATCATTTATGCGAAAATTTAGACATTGTTATAGTGAGTGTAAATTTCAAATGCAAGTAAAAATGTCAAATATTTTCCTTCTTTTTTTCATTTTCCTAAATTCAAATCTTAAAGTGCATGCAACCTAAACAGATTTCTTTTAAACATTTATTGTACATGTAAATGTAGAATTTTTAATTATTTAGTTTCGACTAATACAATCGTAGAATATAATAATTACATTGAATGAACAGTTAAATAAATTGCCTATAAGATTTACATAGCATATAAGGCAAATAATGTTAATGATTTACGCTAGGCAAAATGTTCACGAAAGCCATTGGTGCATCCATCGTGCATTCCATCAATATCGAGGAAATATCTGCATTTATCTACGTCACAGTCGATCCGGACGCATATAATGCATGATTCACCGTGTACAGATCTCCGAATTTGATTGCAGTCAGTCTGACCATGACCTCTTTACGTTACAGCGGTAAAATTATCTTAACTGTAAATATCCCCTAGACGCCATATTATTCTTAGGTTCAACACTAATAGCTTTTTGATTGTACCTTTAAAGGTTACAATACCGGATTGTGCTAGAGGAAGAATCGGTGGCTTGTACCATCATGTACTAAAAGGAAAAATTGGGTATTTGAGTATGCAAAGCGGCCTTCTCAACAGACCTTCCGTTGTTGTGGAGTTGTTGTTAACCGCTTCAGAAATTATGATTAGGATGCGGAAGTTTGGTCTCGCTTTTTATAGGAAGACGACTATTACCTATAATGTTTCGAGGAAAAGTAAGTCTATAGGAGGCTACTGCTAATAGAACAAAGAAGCAGATTTTTTTATAAATCAGTTGCCTGGTTCTTGAGCTATAAAATATCGAGCATAAGACAATTTATTTTTATATATAGCTATTTATAAATTCTACCGATAAATTGTTGGACAATTCGCACAAGCCCTTGTATCGTTGTATTGAGTGTATTATTGGATGATTATACATTGTATGCTAGGTTAGGATAGGTTAGAGGACGTGCACCTGTCGGTCAAGACAAGCACAGTACCCGGAGGTCGAAATTGACCCATTGTACATTGTTCTTAGGGGAGGAAGGAAAAGGAGGATATAGGAAAATAGGGAAGGGGAGGGAGAATGGGAAACGGAGGAATGAAAAACAACAGACACAAAACAACAGAGGTTGAGAGTGCGACTACTCTTATGAAGCCCTAGCACCTCTCAACCATCCCAAGCTGCTAATGAATCTGTGGAGAGCCTTGATGTCGGCTCTCGACACAGAACTCAAGTTCTCAAAGAAGGCCCTGCCAAGGGTCCTCAACCTACCAAGGGCTGGGCAGTTGCAGAGGAGATGTTCGACAGTCTCCAACTCCTCCTCATCGCAACATACCCTGCAATAGTCCGGCTGGGATCTGTTCCAGATCCCCGTCAGCGACCTAATCTCGCAGTGCCCCGTGATAAAACCGACAACCAATCTTAAGCTGGCCTTAACCAAGCCCAGCAGCCACTCTGTCCTCTTGCTGTCCACAGCAGGCCATAGACGCCTAGAAACAGAACAACCCGATCCGTTCCCCCAACGTCTATGCTCTTCCCTCCTACCCATCCATCGATGAGGCCATAGAGGTGATAGACTGGGGGGTCAGGACCAACCGTCAAATCGCCTCCTGAAAGCGAACCTAACCTAGCAAAGGCATCCGCCGTCTCATTGCCCAGTATTCCGCTGTGACCCGGAACCCAGCATAGACGGATACAGGCCGGTCCAAAACTCCGCAACGACTCTTTGCACTCGCGAACGAGCCGTGATTTGCACCAGACCGACGAAATGGCCCTAAGGGCAGCCAGCCATTCTTTCCTCGGTGTTTCATTTCCAGTTCAGCTTACTGTCCAGGATAACACCCAAGTACTTGACCTCAGAAGACAACGGAAGCTCCCTACCAGCTAATCTTGGTAACCTGAAGGTTTCAATCTTGTACCTACGCGAGAACAAAACGAGGTCCGTCTTATTTGGATTTATCCCCAGACCACACTTTGTCGCCCAAGAGGATAAAATTCCAAGAGCAGACTCCATCAGCGTTGGCAAAAATTTACCACCCACAAGAATAGCCACATCGTCGACATATGCCACAACCTCAAAGCCCCTACTTTCGAGGAGCCTCAGACCAACATTTGTTACCAAGAGCCATAAAAAGGGGATAGGACACCCCCCTGTGGTGTACCCCTGGTCGCACGTTTGACGACAGAACATCCACCTAGATTTGATCGGATTAGTCTGTTACCCAACATGTGGGTGATAAACCGCACCAGAAAATCTGTGGCATGTATATCCCTTAGTGAAGTGAATTCTCAATAGAAGAAGTGGTAACGTTATTGAAGGCCCCCTCTATATCAAAGAAGGCCGACAGTGTGTACTCAGCCCTAGCCATATTCACTCGTCACTTCATGAAGAGCGCTCTCAACAGACTTACCCTTAATGTAAGCATGTTGTGACCCACTCAACAGAGACCAGTCAATGTTTGACCTTAAATATAGATCGATAAGTCTCTCCAAAGCTTTCAAGAGAAAGGATGAGAGTGATATCGGTCTATAATCCTTAGGGCCGATGTGACTGGGTTTACCAGCTTTCGGTATAAACACCACGAGCACATCTTTCCAACCGTCAGGTATATCACACCACCAGAGACAGTCTCTATACACGTCCACCAGATATTCGTGTAATATATCACCAGCATGCTGAAGCAGAGCCGGAAAGACACCATTCGGACCAGGCAACTTGAACGGCTCAAAGCTACTAATAGCCCATTTGACCTTATCTCTCGTAATGATGTCTTCCAAAACCGGCGTAATTCCAGCATCACAGAAGGGATCAGCTATACCCAACGGATAGCTTCCTGGATCCTCACAATCGGGAAAATGAGTAGTAGAACCTCTAGGGTTTCTTTTCTCGAGGATGTCCACATGCCATCGTTCTTTTGGACGAAGCCTAGGACTTTGGGGTCCTTCGTCAACATCCTACGGAAACGAGCCACATCAGAAACATCCTCGATACTACTGCAGAAACTCATCCAGGTGGTTCTCTTTGAGCTCTTTATTGCTCCTTTATATTCATTAAAACTGGATCTATATGCAGACCCGTCCACATCCCTGCCCGACCTCTTAGCCTTATTAAAGAGTCTCCTGGTACAACAGCGGAGCCTCTGGAGTTCCGCATTCCACCAGGCAGGCTGGCTCCTCTTACCCGGGTAAGTGAGAGGACAAGCATCTCTATAACAAGACAACAAAATATCCGTCAAAGATCCAACTCTATCATTGATGCCAGGAGTGGAGCGTCCCCTAAGGGCTCTAAGCTCCCCCTCCACAGCCCTTTCATACCTGATCCAGTCGGTTCTTCTTGGATTTCTAAAAGGCCTGTTAAGGCCCCCAGATAGATTAATACTGAATGATATCAGTTGGTGATCAGAAAAAGAACACTCATCTGAAACCCTCCAGTCCCTAATCATAGACCTATCCATGTTAGTGAGCGTAATGTCAATTACCGTCTCTCTAACACGGTTTCTAAACGTTGGCGTGTTACCAGCGTTACAAATGCTGAGCCTATTAAGAATAATAAAATTCAAAATAGACTCACCCCTAGTATTTATGTCAGCACTGCCCCATTGGGTGTGATGAGCATTGGCATCACAACCCAAGACAAGGTGACATCTTTTCCTCTTCGCATGCTCCACCAGTAGTTCAATTAAGCCACCAGGAGGGGAAGCAGCCTCATACGGCATGTACACTGATGCCAGCATCAAATCGATCCCATGGTCATCTCTGTAGGCCACAGTTGTTACGTCACCTGTACAAAAGGAACAAGTCCAAACCACTTCTAGCTAAAATACAGGTCCTTACCTTATCACTTGTTCCAGGAACAAGTAACCTATAATCAGGATCGCTCAAACCCAGGATCCTATTCCTAAGGATCCAGGGTTCCTGGATAAGAGCGATATCAGCTTCAAGGCGGCGCAGGGTAGTTAACAGGTTGTGTGAGGCGGCTTCGCAGTGATGCAAATTAATCTGCACCACTTTTAGCCTCCTCTGGGTCACCTAACACCGACTATGTCCGGATAACGGAATTTCAGAGGTGCCAACCCACATAACACTACACCACCCCTTGCCCTTAGCCACTGAAGGGAATCCTGATCAATAGCAATCCTAAGATCGCAGCCTTTCCTACCATTACCAGTCCGGGAGTTGACAACTACCCATGAGCTGGTATTCAATCCATCAATCTGCTTTCCAATAAGTTTTGGTATGACATTCACCCGCCTAAAGGTAGGCGGGACCCATACCTTCGCTATTGGACGTAGAGGGAGGTCGGATTGAGGGACCACCTCCAACTGAGCACCAGGCCAGAGTTCACCAAGGCGCTTCACTGATTCCACAAGAAACTTTACAGTTCCCCCGTTTTAACAGTTCACTACCTTGATGCGCTTGGACCATCTCATAGAGGATATGCGGGCATTCATGCCAACACAACTCTCCTCCAACATGAATTCAATTAACCTTTCTTCAACTAGATTCCACCTTTCAGGAGAGATTTTGCCATCCAAATCCGACCTGTCGATGAAAGCCAGCTGAAAGGAAGGGTTAGTTCCCAGATCACCCTGTTTCTTAGGACGCTTGGAGCTGGAGGAAGGCTCATCATCAGATCTGCCTTTCTTCATGCGATTCCTCTTGCGAGAAACCTGCAAAGAAGACATATCCACTGAAAAGTGCCCCTCCACCTCCTTCGCCCCCAACCTTACATCTGTGATAAAGGATTAGCGATATTTACTACCGCCTTTCCTTCATCCATTGTAGAAGGAACACCATCACCCTTTCTCTTCTCCGGAGGTTTGAAAACGCTGGTGTTTGCCTTTGCTCCAGTTGGGAGTAAGGGTGTAGAACCTTCATGCCCCTTGCTTGCTGCTTGACAGGTAGATGCAATTAGAATCATGCTTCCATCGGCACTCAAGGGACCATCCTCTTTTCCAGAGTCAGCGCCTCGTGAGAGGTCACTGCCCGGGTATTTGGACTCATACCGCGAAACAGTGCCTCTGTGACGAGTCAGCATCCTCTGCTCCTTGACAGAGAGGGAATCAACACCGCAGCTTGCGAATCTCCTCAAAACCGTGCAAGCCCTGCGATACGACTTCCTCTCAGTGTACATTGCGGAACGTTTCCGTCCCGTCCTTCCCCCCTTGTGAGACGAATCACCTCCTCCCACGCAATGCAAATCCGATGCATTGGTGGGATCCGAAGCATCCCGTCCGACAAGAAGGTTCCTTAAAGGGAAAAACCCCACCTCATTGCTCCCAGTAGCAAATTGGACCCGAGTGAAGGGGAGCCTTTCGATGACTGTATTGTCACCGTCTTCATCCGATAGTGGGGAGACAGGGTCTGACTCCACGCACATATCTTCCGTCGAAGTGGGGATTGCCAAAGCATTCGCCTCACTAAAGATCCAATCCACTCTGGGTCACAGAGTGGATCGAAGTACACTTAAGCCCCCACATCGCGACAAGATTGTTACCCAAGTGGATGCTTGTTGTTGATAATTTTCATATAAAAATCCGATACACATTTTCTTTATATTGTTACGTTTTTACCTTTTAAAAACGTTAAAAATATGAGTTCCTAGATTGCAAATAAAATAAAAATAAATATGAGGTTAATTTTAATCAATTCTTTATTGTCCGCACTACTTTTGTGCCACTGTTCGAACTTGTTCCACGTACACAACGATAAGTTTCACAATAAGTGCTTGTTCGTTATATTTCTCTGCTTACAACCTTTTTGTGAGCAACAATACTTGTTAGTTATTCTTTTTTGCCTACAAAAAAGTTGTACACTAACAACTGTTTTCTTCACACGCAACTTGTCTGCACACAAGACTGATTAACTCGCACTCGTGTCTTCACACACAACAAGCTGCAACAACGTGATGTCGTCACACACTACTAACATAATTCGAACTCCGTCATTGCTCGCTTTGTCTTGCATTTTATATCGCTGGATGTGATGAATGCTCTCGAAGTAGGATGGCGGCCTTCGGGAAAGATCCAAAAATGTAAACAACTTGTTTCCATTTTTGTTATTGTATCTTGTTTACATTCGTCCAGGCATATTAGTTGTTGCTTGTATATTTGTCTATCCGCTATTTTATTTTTTTTTACCCTGCACTTTGTTGTTGGTTGTTTACATCGTTTATCTTTTATGTTTTTTATGCTGATGTTGTTCCTATATTATTGTTTATTCTTTGATCATGTAAAGAAATCCATGGTTTTGTTCTATATTTTTACTTATTCGTTCGATCACGTGAACAAGGCCATTATTTCTGTTTTTGGAGCTTTTGTTTATCATTTCACACATGATCAAATTCATTGTGTTGTTTTTGAAGTTTTTGTTTATTATTTTAACAACACAATTTCCACTTTCATAACAATATGTGTTTGAGGACTGCCTGGTTTGACAATCCTATAAATTCCCAGTTGATGTTACCAACTTATTGGATCCAATAAAATAAAAAACGAACTACCGTCGGACACACAAAATTTTCCTTTCTTTGTGTTGTTCACTTGACAACTTCTTTTCTACAACTCACTTTTATTTTTTTTCTTAGATTTTACAAACTTCAAATTTTAATTTCTTTTACTAATTCATAACGGTATAATTCCAAAATATATAAGAAACCAAAGAAAAAATACCAAAAAATTATATGCATAAAGTAACATAAGTATGTCTGATTATATATATTCGCAATTGTTCATAAACATACATGCGAACATACAATTTTACATGCTTGCTTTATGTATGTACATCTAAAAATAGAACATTAAAATTTGTGTTATAATAGGGAGGCTCACAGGTAACGTTTTTACAATTAAAAACTTTAACGTTTAAGAAAAAATATAATTAGAACAACACTTTAATAATGCGTTAACATGCCGGGCCCCATTGAAACGTTTAGGTTCAATCAATAGGTAGAATTGCCAGTTAAGCAACGGGGCGACGAATGGTGTTGGTAGAAATTTTCACATCTGCGACTCGAGCATAACCGTCTGTACCTAGGATAATATTTGTTACACGACCAATGACCCATTTCATCGGATGGACGTTATCTTCATGTACTACAACCATATCATTGACCTTCAGGTTCGTTTGAGGGTTTTTCCATCGAGAGCGTTGTTGTAATTGAGCCAAATATTCTTTATGCCATCTGTCCCAAAAATGAAATTTCACAGCTGAGATTTTTTGCCAATGTTGAATACTGGAGATTTCAGTATTGAAGTTTGTTCTTTCAGGGATATGTTTTAAGGGACAGCCAATTAGTAGGTGACCAGGTGTAAGCGCCTCCAAATCACTGGGATCTGATGATAGGGGTGAAATCGGACGAGAATTCATTACTGCCTCAATTTCAACTAAAGCTGTCATCAATTCTTCGAATGTTAGCTTGGCATTTGAAAGTGTTCGGAACAAGTGACCTTTGGCTGTTTTAACAGCTGCCTCCCACAGCCCTCCAAAGTGTGGGGCTCGCGGAGGGATGAAACTGAATTGTATTAAGTGTGCAGCTGCGTAAGAAGTAATCTCTGATTTTGTTGACTCTTTATGGAAATTATTGTAGAATTCCCTTAATTTTGACTGTGTGCCAACAAAATTCGTTGCATTGTCGCAAAATATTTTTGACGGTAGACCCCTACGACCAACAAAACGTTTCAAAGCTGCGATGAAAGCATCGCTTGACAGGTTTGAAACAGCTTCCAAATGTACAGCCTTTGATGAGAAGTAGATGAAAACGGCTATGTACGACTTATATGGGCACTTCCCTCGAATACGTAAATAAGTTGAGATTGGGCCAGCAAAATCGACTCCAACAATTTGAAATGGACGAGAACTAGAGACACGCTCCTTTGGTAGATTTCCCAGCACCTGAGTAAGTAGTTTAGGTTTGTACCGGGTGCAATGGACGCACTGATGGACAATTTGTCTGGCTAAAGACCTGCAGTTGATTATCCAAAACTGCTGTTGAATATGGGAAACAAGAGCTCGTGGGCCAGCATGAAAGTTGTGGCGATGAATATGGGTAACCATTGATTTGACAAATGAATCAGACCTTGGTAGAATAAAAGGGAACTTAGTTTGTTCTGGAAGAATAGAAGTGAGCAGGCGACCACCAACTCGTATTACTGGAACTGAGACCTCTTCTATAAACGGAGCCAGAGACGACAGTTGACCAGAAACCGTGCCAGATTTTTGTAGTTGACGGAATTCGTCAGCAAAGTATGTTTGCTGTAAAATCCAAACAATCCTGTGGAGTGCACGTGTGTACTCATCTGGAGATATGATAATGTCTGTTGGCCTGGTCTTTTACTGAATTCGAAGAACATATGAAATCACTCTCAAGCATTTCAAATAGGTGCCAAATTTATGTATCACCCTTAGCATGTAGGGTAGTTCTTGAATGTTGGTAACGAGTGCAGATTTCCTCTTTTCCAACAGCATCGTTTCTTCACTTAGAGCCAAACCAGCCAAGCCAGCTAGAGTCACGAAGTTCAGATGCAGTACAGCCTCTGAATACTAAATCAGCAGGATTTTGATCTGCAGGAACATAACGCCAAGAGACGTCAGCACTGAGATTTTGAATCTCAGCTACACTATTGCCGACAAATGTTGAAAGTGAGGACGAATGGGTACTTATCCAATGTGAGTCACACCAAAAGTAAATTTTTGAAATATCATATTTAAAACGCAGTTTAAGTTGATCCCAAAATTTGGCGAGTAAATGTGCCCCGCACAGCTCTAGTCTTGGCAATGTAGTTGTTTTTAATGGTGCCACACGAGATTTAGATGCAAGCAAATTTACTGAAACATTTCCGCATGAGTCTCTACAGACGAAATAGAGACAGCAACCATAAGCCTTGATAGATGCATCGGTAAAACCATGGACCTCAAGTGTTGTTGAATAAGCCATTCGAACAAACCGATCAATTTTTAACTGGGGTAAATTATGAAACTCTTGAAGGATGCTATTCCATGCCGTATCAATTTCTTGCGGAACAGATTCATCCCAGTCACATTTGATGAGCCAAAGTTTCTGCAGAAGAATTTTTGGTTTTATAGTAAGTGGGCTAATTAGACCCATAGGATCAAAAAGCGTTGACGTAAGAGACAAAATTGAACGTTTTGTATTTTTGGTGTAAGATTTGTTCGGGCGAAATTCGAAGCGAAATGTGTTGTCTGAGGGGTCCCAAAAGATGCCTAATGTGGTTGTGACGTCATCGTCAATTCGTACCTCTTTAGAGCCATTGTTGTTTAAATTAAGTTCTGAGCAATTGCTGTGCCATTTTGCGAGGGAAAACTTTGAATGAGTCAAAATATCCGTTACCTGACCCTTGATGAGCTGCAATGTATGTAGGTCATCTGCGCCAGATATCATGTCATCCACATAAAAATCGGTAGTAATGACTACCTTGCCGACTTCATGGGGCTCAGGGTATCGCTCTGCTCTTATATGTAGACTGCGAACAGCTAAGTAGGGTGCCGATGCTGTGCCGTAAGTAACAGTATTGAGAGCATACGTTTTTAAAGGCTTTGAATTTTCAACACGCCACAAGATAAGCTGTAAATTTCTGTCATCAGGATACACTAAAATCTGCCTGTACATTTTGACGATGTCAGCAGTCAGGCCATATTGGTGACATCTGAAACGAAGCAGAGTTATCAATAATGTGTTTTGTATAGTTGGGCCTACCATCATTATTTCGTTGAGTGAAAGTTATGATGATGAGCGACACGACGCATCAAAAACGACTCGAAGTTTTGTTGAGACACTTTTCGGACGTAAAACGCAGTGATGGGGTATATATTAGTGGGGTTGAGGCACAGGTGTGCTAATTTGCGTCATGTGGCCCATCTCCTCGTATTCCAGGAGAAACTGCTTATATTGTTCCTTTAATTGTGGGTTGTTATTTAATTTCCTCTCTATGGACCAAAATCGACGTTCAGCTATGTCTCTAGAATCTCCAAAGCACGTTGGATTAGATTTTAAGGGCAGCTTTACCATTATTCTACCATTACTTTGAACCAGAACAATTTTTACAAAATGTTGTTCGCATTGTTGTTGCTCTGGGGAAAGGCAATGACGTTTGCCTTCTACAGCTTCTAAATTCCACAGCTTCTCAATATTTCTGTTGATTTCATTTTTATCTACCTCCACAATAGCATATGATGACTTTGAATGGGGCTGAACGGTTTTACTGACATATTTCCCTGAGACAATCCATCCCAAAAGTGTTTTTTGTACCACTGGCATGTGTTCTTCAGAGCGCATTTGTCCTACAGAAAGAATTGAGAAAAATAGTTCTGCCCCCAGGAGCAAGTCTATGCCTTGTCGCCGATTAAACTTGGGATCTTCTAGCTCTATGTTAGAGGGCAGATTAAAATCACGAATAGACATGTTCTCATCAGGATGGTAGCCATTAATATTGTGAGAGATTAAAAATTCAAGTGAAAATTCAAAATTATTCAATCTAGATCTTATTGTGGTTTGAGTTGAATATGGCACTTTCACACCACATGAGCCAATACCCACAACATCCACTGAATTTTTGGATTTTTTCAATTTTAATGCATTATATAGGTACTCACTTATAAAATTGACTTGGGAGCATGAATCCAAAAGCGCTCTTGCCAAATGGTACCTCCTTCCGAGTCACGAATTAATACCAATGCAGTTGCCAATATTACCTTGCTTTTCGTCGGCGCAGAATTTTGTTGAAAGGTGCCATGAGCGGCTGCAGAACTTGTTGAGGGACCATCTTGATCAGGTTGCTTATGTAGAAGTGAGTGATGGCGTTAATTACAAAAACGACATGAATAGCGAGAGGGGCACTGGGACTCATTATGCCCCTTTGATAAACAGTTGAGACAAAGATTTCGTTTTTTAGCCAGGTCAATGCGTTGACCCACAGGTAAAACTATAAAACGTTGTCATGTCATTATGAAGTGACCCGACTTTGAGCAATGATTGCACAACGATGATTGAGCCAAATTTTTTGTAATAAAAGAATGTTGTTTAGTATGATAATCATTATGTGAACAATTCTTGGAATTGGAAAAAGGTTGTCCCTTGGTAGCTCTTCTACACTGTGCATCCAGATGTTGACAACGTCTGTCTAACATTGAACAGCAATTAGACCACGACGGCAATTTCGTATAGTCTATGAATTCATCCCACTTTTGTTTTGTTTGGTAGTCAACCTTGGTCATAGCCAGATGGATAATGAATGCGTCACACATCTCCTGGTAAGAGCCAAGTGATTTCAAAGAACTATACAAAGCTGAAATTGTATCCACAATATTTCGTAGTTGATTCGGAACTGGTTTGGATGACTTCGGGATGTCAAACATTGAGGTAACAGTTTCCAAAAAAATTAAAGTGTTGTTGTCGTATCTCTCCTTAAGTCTGTTGAGGGCCTTCGGATAGTTCTCGTCCGTTACCTGAAATGCCTTGATTGTTGCTAGAGCTTCTCCACTAACGCAGGATAATAAGTGGTTAAATTTCTCAGAGACAGATATTGTTTGATCGTTGTTAATCAAATTGTTGAACGTACTTATAAAATTTTTATATTCCAAATATTTGCCATCGAATTTGGGTAGCTTAAGGTTTGGTAGACGATTTGAAGCGGTATGAGGCACAAAAAATGACGGTTCCTGCGCACTCTGACGCCTTTCCTTACCCATCTGTGTCAGTATGAGACTTTTCACAGTAATGTACAACTCGTCTATTTCCTTCCTACCAGATTCTTCAGGTGACAAACGTTCGATTTGATTTTGACAAGATATCGCCTGCGTATAATACGATTCAACAATACCTAGTCTGAACTCGAGTTCAGTGTGGGACAAAGTTTCGGACCCTTCGACTATCTTTTTTATTCGGGTGATACTTCCCTTGGAGGACGGTCTTAATGTTTTTAACTCCTCCACAGTCATGCCCTTTGTTGATGAGCTACCTTCGTTCATTTTGAAGTATGCACTTAATGTTGTAAGTGTCCTGTCACGGTCGCCAATGTTTGAGGACTGCCTGGTTTGACAATCCTATAAATTCCCAGTTGATGTTACCAAGTTAATGGATCCAATAAAATAAAAAACGAACTACCGTCGGACACACAAAATTTTCCTTTCTTTGTGTTGTTCACTTGACAACTTCTTTTCTACAACTCACTTTTATTTTTTTTCTTAGATTTTACAAACTTCAAATTTTAATTTCTTTTACTAATTCATAACGGTATAATTCCAAAATATATAAGAAACCAAAGAAAAAATACCAAAAAATTATATGCATAAAGTAACATAAGTATGTCTGATTATATATATTCGCAATTGTTCATAAACATACATGCGAACATACAATTTTACATGCTTGCATTACTTTATGTATGTACATCTAAAAATAGAACATTGAAATTTGTGTTATAATAGGGAGGCTCACAGGTAACCTTTTTACAATATTTTTTTTTTTTTTTTACAGTCTTCCTTTATTTACATTTTCTACTAAACTAAATATTTACAATGAGATCTTATCTTAAAATCTAGATATTACAACAAATGATTGTTTTGATATAATGAGGTTAATAAGTTTTATTTACATAGTTGAGGATTTTAAAGGCAAAAATGAGATTGAAAAAAAACCTTTATATGAATAGATAGATATTCCAAACATATGAAAAGTTAAAAGTGGTTATAGTAGACTATTGTTTCCAATAGTCTAATATAAGCACTATCTTTTCATTTGATAATTTATATAATTTTAAATAGCATTATTGCATTCTCTTATTAGTAAATAAGAGGATGTTTCATTTTTCTCAAAGTATTTATTTTTTAATCTGTTTATAAAATCTACTATCTTTTCGTAGTCTGTCTCCTCGTGTATAAGATACGTTGGGTACCACCAAGGTTTTTTATTAATGATTTTAAGGCACTTGTTTTGTATAACCTGTAGACGTTTAAGGTGGCAATTTGCTGCTGAACTCCATATTGGACATGCATATGTCAAAATTGGTCTTATAACGCTTTTAAAAAGTAAATTTTTGTTCTTGCAATTTAAGCTTGATCGTCTGTTTAACAGCGGCCATAGAGCTTTGAACGCTTTTATTGCTTTTGAACATACTTCGTTAATATGGCTCTTGAATAAAAGTTTTTTATCTAAAACTACGCCGAGATATTTCACTTCATTTACTATATCCATGTTGTTGTTTCCAATTACCAGTTGGTGTCTTGGTAGCCTTTTTGGGGATTTATTAAAAGGAAAGATGATTGCTTGCGTCTTATCCGGGTGGATCTGGATCTTCCATTTTTTGAGGTATTTCATGCAATTTTGAAATCCTTTTTCCATTTTTTTATCAGTGCTGTTGTAAGTTTGCTTGAGAAAATTGAGGCTGTGTCATCAGCATAATATGCAATTTTAAAATATTTAGGTATTTGAAAGTCAGATGTGTAAATGGCATATAGCAGTGGCGACAGAACTGAACCTTGAGGTAAGCCAGCTGTGATATTTTTTGCTGACGAAGTTTCATTATTGGCAGCCACCGTAAAGGTTCTAGAATCAATAAAATCAGCGATTAGTTTACAAATACATTTTGGAATGTTTGCGGCCAGTAGTTTGTAAATGAGTCCTGTATGCCAAACAGTGCCGAAGGCCTTTTCTATATCCATTAAAATTAGTCCAGTAGATTTCCTGTTTTTCTTATTAATAAGTATTTGATTTTTTATCCGGCTTAATTGATGAGTTGTGCTATGCTCTTTTTTAAAACCAAACTGTTCTTTAGCGACAACTGAGTTAGTAGTAACAAATTCATTGAGACGAGCAAAGATAATTTTTTCAAAAATTTTTCCTAAATTACTTAGTAAACTTATAGGTCTATAGCTGTTAGGGTTATTTTTTGGTTTATTAGGTTTACATATGGGTATTACTTTTGCATTTTTAAAGATGTTTGGGAAGTAGTTAAGTCTTATGCAGTTATTGAAAATAATGACTAGAAGCTCCAGAGCTTTAGGTGGTAGTTTCTTTAGAAGTAAGTTGGGTACATTATCTAATTTCGAGATTTTTAATGTTGAAATTATATTTGACACTTCGTAGAATGTTGTATAATTTACATTTTGTAAACATATGGTTTCAGCTTTAAAGTTACTAACCGCAGTGTTGATTAAATTGTCCATCGAGTGTTTGTAATTAATAGTCAGCTTATTGGCTTGAGAAAACGTATTTGCTAGTATTTCGGCTTTTTCAATATCTGAAGTAACTTTAGAATTTCCAACATTTATATTTGGTATTTTGTTTTTACCTTTCCCGCGCAAGCTTCTACTAACTTTCCAAAAAGACTTGTCGCCTGGTTTTAGCTTAATTAATAGGTGGTTCCATTTTTGGTTACGCTCTTTATTAATGTTTATGTCTATCATTTTACTGAGGAAGTTGGCGTACTGGTTATAAAAATTTATTTCGTTGATATTGGTGGATCTTTTACTTTTACGTTTATAGCTTCTTCTTAGCTTTATATATTATAATATTTTTTCGGGCATCACAAAATTATTCTGTTGAGTTCTTTTAAGTGTAGTATAGTCCCTTGCTAATAGAATGAGATTAATTAGGTTCTGTATTTCCTCATCTATAATGTTTGTAGAGTTATATTCGTTAGTATAAAACGTTATTCTATTGTCAATAAAATCCATAAAGCTATTCCAGTTAGTAGTACTATAATCAAAATAGTTGCTATCGATTAGTGTTGCCTGTGAACTGTTTATAGTACACATTATGGGGCGATGATCCGATGGTAGTTCGTACTCCATTGTTGTTGTTCCCATATTTAAAGTGGAGTTAGTTATAATTATATCAACTGTAGATGGTCTACGGTTACGTTGGTGCGGGTACAGTGTTGGGCTATTGGGGTAGTGCACAAAGAAGTTGTGGGACTGTTGTAAATTATTAAGTGTGGAACCAGCAGTGTTATTTACAGCACAATTCCATGATACGTGTTTTGCGTTAAGGTCTCCTAGCACAATGAATTCCTTCGAGGGTGGGGTCAGGTTTAAGATATCGGACGAAAAGTTATTAGTGTAACGTGCAGAGTAAGCAGAGGTTATTACTATTGGGCGGTTGTTGATAATAATTTCTGCAGAAATATTTTCAATTGACTTGGTGTTCCATATGTTGACACACTTATGTTTAATGGATTTATGAATTAGGATGGCAACACCTCCACCTCTCGCGTCAGTTCTGTCATTTCTGTAGATGTAATAATTTTTCAAAAACGGTTTATGATTATCAGTTAGAAATGTTTCATTTAAGCAAGCGACTTTTATATTTTCCCTTTCTAGTAATAACTCGAGTTGTTTTGTTTTTGAAAAGCATGAAATACCGTTGACATTCATATGAAGTATTTTAAATTGGGTGTTAGTATAACCCATGAGCATATTTAACCATAGACATAACTACCTTGATTTGTTGCACTTTAGACGTGCACCTTTGCAAATCTTCCATGGCAGTGGTGAATATTTCAAAAAGTTCATCAATGCTGAATAGATTAGAACTATTTTTGACTTGATTTGCAAAACTGACTTTACTATTGTTGCCATTGTTGTTGATGATTTGGTTGGAATTACCTAATGTTGGGAATTCTGTGTTGTTAAAATGAAAAGAGTTTGTTGTCTATTGTTTCATTAGCAGCGTGATCCGTTTTGTCTTTGCCATGTTTTTTGAAGTTAAAGCATGTGAAAACAGCTGGACGTTTTTCACTTGCATTGAATGGGCAAGCATTAGTATGATGCGACTCAGCGCATATCATACACGCAGAACTTCTATGACAGTGTTCGCCGCCATGTCCATACATAAGACAATTCCAACATTGTGTTGGTTTATCTCCATTTTTAGGTTTATACTTTTTCCAAGTAATAATAACATTGGCAATTGTTCTCACGTTTTTTAGTGAGGTTGGGTTGAAAAATTTTCGGCAAAATTGTACCTTGTATATTGCATTATTGTTGGAACTGTATTTGGTAGGGATTTCCATTACAGTGGAGGGAGATAGGTTGTAGCTAATTAATTCTTTTTTAATATCCTCGGCGTCAATGCGGGGAAGTCCATGTAAGAAAATGGTGTATAATTTGTTGTCCTTAGAGTTATACGAATGAAACTCTAATTGGTTTTCTTTCAATATTTGTTTATAGCAGTCGTGTAATTTTTGGTTTGGGGTAAAAACTTTTGTACCTATAGAGGTTTGTTTATAAACACAGTCATTTCCAAGTAGCTTTTGGATTTCAGTTAATGGGCAGTTAATTTCCACAACAATTGGTGGGGGTTTTCTGGTTTTGACTTCAGAGATGTTTGACACTGGAGCAGTGTCCATAAGATTTTGATCAGCAAGAAGTCTAAACCTGTTGCTTGAAGTACACGCGGTGTTGGTGTTGGTACAACCGATGGAAGTGTGTTTTTTCATCTTTTTCTTTGAAATTAATTTTCTATTTTCAGAAGAAGATTTGGCCACATGGGCCTTTTCTGCTTTACGGACTATTTTTGCGTATGTAAATGACTACTACTATGATGAGTTCGAGAAGGAACAGTAGGCAATTTACAAGAACAAGAAGAAGAAAATACACTTGTTTTGACAGTGTGTTTGTGTATATGCTTTTTTCAATGCGCTTTTATTATTAACACGACCGTTCGGGCTGAAAATCAGATGTGAACTGACCTTTTTTTTTACAATTAAAAACGTTAACGTTTAAGAAAAAATATAATTAGAACAACCCTTTAATAATGCGTTAACAATATGTATTTAAAAGTTTTATTGCTTTCGGACTATCAGTTTATGTAAGTGCCATTAATCAAGAAGAAGAACAAAAATTAAAAATATTTTCTATGTGACCTGTGTCAACAATTAATTAATAATAATTAATTAATTAACTTTTCTCGTAATATCTTTCATTTTGTTGTTTGAAAATCTAATTATAAATACAGGTATTCTTCTTCTTAGCGCTTTTTGCCGTTTGGAATACGAAAGACACATTACACTGAGCGTTTACAAGCAAAAAGTGTATTCAATACAAAATATACGATACAAAATGTGTATTCTTCTACAATCTTATTATTTTTAGAAGTCAGTGTAATTCTTCCTAGGGTATTGCATAGTAGGAAAGATAGGTATTTAGTGTGAAGGTCTTTTTTAGTTTTATTGTCCAGGTTAACGTCACCATTTCTGCTTACCGTAGCTTTATTAATATAGATTGTTTTATTTTGCTTGCTACAACTATTGCTGTGGAGTTTCAGTTCAGCTGAGTAACCTTCTACTTTTCGTAACTTATGTTACCGTTTGTATATTTCTTCATACAGTACGATTTGCGTGTTGTTGTTTTTGGTTGTCAAAACTATCATTCCTAACCGA
The DNA here is from genome assembly GCA_014635995.1 of Sarcophaga peregrina. Classification (NCBI taxonomy): domain Eukaryota; kingdom Metazoa; phylum Arthropoda; class Insecta; order Diptera; family Sarcophagidae; genus Sarcophaga; species Sarcophaga peregrina. The sequence goes on from CM025794.1 coordinate 2,421,167, forward strand.
TGTATTTCTCACCAGAGATTAGCAATGAATCTTTTTTTCGCTACTCATAAGTACTCATGAAATTTTGAATATGAGTGAGTAAACAGTATTAAAATTCAACTGTTTTGGTTCATTCATATTCACAACACCATTGATTTACAAACAGGTTGCGATGAGTATGAGTACAATGTTGACATCAACTCACAACATTCAAAATATGTTTGATTCATATGCCTACTCATTCAGATTCATAAATTTAGAAAAATACTTATAAATGATTCGAGTGATTCGAACAATTCATGAAAATTTACAGTCTTAGTTGTTGTTGCATTTAAAAAACAAAAGAAAGAAAAAAACAAAGACAGCAAGCAAAGCAACCACACAACCTTCTAGTGAGTATTGTGGTGTTCGTACGCGAATCATATTTATGTTGTGCTTCGTATATACGTGGAGTCATCGAGAGTTGAAATCAACAAGATCATGCGTATTGTTAAGTGTGAGTACGATGAGTATGATATTAAAATAAGTATGAATGCGTATAAGTATCAGAAATTACGAGTATGACTCGAATCTGCTCATCGTCTTAAATACTCATTGCTGACCTCTGCTTCGCACTGATACTGAAGTTTATTTAATTACATTTTATTTACGACGCATTATAATTACAACCCATTACAATGCACTCTTGTTTAACACGTTCACGCCGGCGTGTACCATCGGTGGCCCGCTCTAAAATGCAATTGATCAAGTTATTAGACAATATTGTTACGAAAGTGGAAATGGTGTTGTTAAAATAATAAACAAAAGCTCCAAAAACAACACAATACTGTATCATGCATAAAATGGTGAACAAAAGCTCCAGAAACAAAAGAGCGCACTGTTCACGTGATCAATGAATGAGTAAAAAAATATACCAACAAAAATAAAGCGCTTGTTTACAAGATCGATGAATAAACAAGAATAAAGGATAAGAAGACGTAAATAACCAAAAACAACATGAAGGGAACAAAGAAGTAAACAAGAAACAGCAATGTGCAGTATAAAATAGGATAGACAAATAAACCAACAACAACTAATCTACCTGCTCGAATGTAAACAAGAAACAACAAAAAATAAGAATAGATTGTTTACATTTTTAGATTGTTCCCGAAGGACGTCATCGTCCTTCAAGGGCATTCATCAAACTGATGATCCAGTAATATAAAAGGCAAGCTAAAGCGAACAAGAGATGATTCAGAGTGGAGAGTTTGAATTGAATCGTGTAAGACGACGTCACGTTGGTTGAGAATTAAAATATATCGTGGATTCAGAGTTTGAGTTGAATCAGTCGTGTGTGCAGACGGCACGTTGCATTCGAAGTGTGAATTAAGCTAGTCGTGTATAACAACATTACGTTGGTTGAAGTGATAAATCAATCGGTTGTGTGCAGACAAGTTGCGTCTGAAGGAAGCCGTTGTTAGTGTTGTGCTTACAAAAAGGTTGTGAGCGAGGAATAACTAACAAGTGTTGTTGCTTACAAAAAGGTTGTAAGCAGAGGATTATCACGAACAAACACATATTGCGAAAATTATCGTTGTATACGTAGAATAAGCTGGAACAGTGGCACCAAAGTTGTGCAGATAATAAAGAATTTATTTAAATCAAACACATATTTATTTTTACTTTATTTGCAATCTACGAACTCATATTTTTAACGTTTTTAAAAGGTAAAAACGTAACAATATGTAATGCCAAATATTTAGATCTTTAACACTTCGGTTACCGAAGAAAAATACACGAGTTACGTTCTATTAAAAGCATTTATTTTTAATAGCAATTATAATTAACACCGTCTTATAAATATAACAGCCGCCCGTAGGCGACAAGCATGAAGTAAAGCGTCGGCGTGAACGTGTTAAAGTGTGTTATGTACCACCCTTGTGCAATACTCCTATAGGAGTATCCAGTAATAAGATAACATAATAAGTTATACTCTACATTCAAATGAAAATGTAATAAGTTTAGGATTTTCGTGTAAATAAGTATTTATTTAACTATAGTAAGCTGCAAGTCGCCATAGTCCAGTTGCTGTTTTTCAGCAGTCTTCTTGCAAAATCTCTGGAAGTAAATAAAACTGCAATGAACAAAATTTATACACACAACATAGGTAGTGTGAGAAACTAGGTAGTCATTCTAACTAAAGATTTGTAATGACCAACTAAGCAAGTAAGTTGGGCTACAATTATAAATTGTATTCTGATTAAGGGTATATTTCTGGTGTAGTAGCATATTCCCACTAATTGACCAGGATGCCCGACCATAATAATATATTATTACTATAAAATTTTGAGGGAAGCATTGAATTTGACATTCTTACTTTAATACCTATTTAGAAAATGTACATTAAATTTAATTATTTAGATATAATAAATCTAATATTGGATATTATAACAGATTGGTATAAATCCTGGACTTTTTGCGGCATATAAAGGCCATCATTACGCAGGCCCTGGCAATCATTTTTGGAAATGCCTATATTTGTCTGGACTTACGCAGGAACAAATGAATGCGGATGAAGACTTCAAGCTCGTTAAATATGGGATTGGATTCACAAATATGGTCCAAAGGGCAACTAAAGGTTCGGCCGATTTAACGAGAAAAGAAATTAAGGAAGGCAGTCGAATATTACTAGAAAAACTACAAAGATTTCGTCCGAAAATTGCTGTATTCAATGGAAAGCTTATCTTTGAAGTGTTTTCGGGAAAAAAGGACTTTAATTTTGGCAGACAACCAGAATGCGTTGAAGGGACTGATACCGTAAGTTTTTAATATATTATTACAATTATCACAAAAAAAAAACTATTGTTAAGTGACATATAGAAATATTTAAAGGTGCACGAAATTATAAACATTTTTTGAAATTGATTATATTTCGATTTTTTTTAATATAACTGTAGATATTTTTCTTATAAACGGTTAGATTTGTAAGACTATGATGCTAAAAAGTAATTTTTTGACAACTACTTTTTAAAAATATAATGATGCTGTTTTGTATAGAAGTATTTGACTAGGAAAAATTAGTAATTTGCTATAACAAAAGCAGAATTTTGTCTAAGAAACATGTATTGAATTTACATAAATATTTTTAACACTGGATGGTTACTGTTCGTCTAAACGACGAATGTTATTTACTCTTTAGCATATAACTCTTATTTTTGACCAAAATTCGCTCTTTTTATCAACAACATTAGTTGATAACGAAAGCTTGCAGTGAGTAGACGTAATAAATTTTTTTTTCTTAATTGGTCGTCGATTCAACGAGGAGTAACCTTACTGTACAAAAATGACAAACCAGGGTTAAAAAAATGAGTGGCTAGTGCACGTTTACTCACTGTAAGCTTTCGTTGTCAACTAACGTTCATAAAAAGAGCGAAATTTAGTCAAAAATAAAAGAATATAGGATAAAGTGTAAATGAGCTTCGTCGATTCGACGAACAATAATCATTTAGGATTAAATTGTTCGCCGTTTTAGCAAAGAGTAATCTTAATGTATAAAAATGAAGAGTAACCTTCTAGGTTAAATGAACACTGCTCAAAATTTTCATAATACTCATTAGTAAGATACATTAACTAAAATGGAAATGAAATGCAACTTAATTATATGTCGTTTACTTTGGAAGAAATTGGAAGAATTAAGACAAAATGAACTAATAAAGCTTAAAAGTATTAAATAAATACGTACCCCGTGGCATAACTGCCAGGTGTTTGACCAAATTCCAAAACTAACTGCACAAATTGGGATGGTATATAGAATTCAAGTTCTATAACATTAAAATTCCCGTATTTGACAATGCGCACTACATAAATATATCGAAGTTTAAAATGTTGTCTGGCAGAAGTAATCACTAGACCGGTGTTTAAATTTTAGAGGGTGCAATATTCATATCAAATGCATTAAATTGAAACTAAAATAAAAAAAACTCCAATAAAACTTCCTGCGGAAATACTCTACCACCAAAGCATAACTATATTGGAAATTTTCTTTCTTTTGAGGAACTGAAAGAATTCGCTGCCTAGCTTAATACAAGTCTAAGCATATTTAAGTATATAGCTGCCCAATTCGAGTTCATAACTTCATATTCAAATTTATTTCATGCTGTTCAACTCTGTTTCGAAATTGATTATAAGAATATGGATTTTTTCAGTTCTTAAAAAAAATATCGATAATAACAATATGCAAAAAGGGAAATAAAAACATGACATTTGCAAACTCAGCCTAATCAGTTGTTCCTTTTTTACCAGCTAAGGCAAGATAACGACCGTGTATATTAATTTTATTAAAAAGCTGAATAATGCTCTCAGATCTACTGCGCAATTAGCTACTTACTTACTTAATTGGCCATAACAACCCGGTTAACGGATTTCGGCCAGCCACAGCACATCCATCCAGGCGCCTCTGCTTCTTGCGCGCCTACGCCAGTTGGTCGCACCAATCGATGACAGGGCTTCCTCGAATTGGTCCTTCCAACGGATACAAGGTCGTTAATACGCTGTACAACGTCTATGTCGTTGAGGAGCTCCTACAGCTCACTGTTGAATCGGATGCGGAAATCATCGCCAACTCGCACTGGACCGAAGATCTTATGTAGGATGAGCGTCTTGTAGAGTATTACTTTCGTCCTACGAGAGAAGTCTTATTTTCGGTGGTAACGGCGGAGTCAAGATAAATGAATTCCAATACGCAGCACGGCTCTGCTTGTCGATAACATATACTTTGTTTTGCCCTCATTTACTGCCAGACCCATCTTATTAGACTCCCGCTCAATAGTACTAAAGAAGAAGCCGCATGATAAGCGATCGTCATGTCTGAAACCTCTCACGGTATCAAAAGGTGCGGTTCCTTGATGGAGCTGCAGGAATTGCTCAACGTCATTCTGCATAGCCTTATCAATTTCGGAGGCATACCTTGCTCAAACATTGCGGCAAAAACACGATTCCTTATGAGGCTATCGAAAGCAGCCTTTTAGTCGACAAAAAGATGGTGTGTGTCGACTTGATTTTCGTTGGTCTTTTCCAGGATTTGGCGTAGTGTGAAGATCTGGTCGATGGTGGACTTGCCAGGTCTGAAGTCGCACTGATAAGGTCCAATCAGTGTTTTGACGAGTGGCTTCAGTTGTTCACACAATACGCCCGTAAGAACCTTATAAGCGATTGATAGAAGGCTTATACCCCTGTAGTTGGCGCATATCGTAGGGTCTCCCTTTTCCAGGACAAGACAGAGGACACTGGGGTTCCAATCGTTGGGCAGACTTTCCTTTAGCCATATTTTGTAGATGAGCTGGTGCATGCGCCCTACCAACTCATTACATCCGGTCTTAAACAATTCAGCGGGGAGACCATTAGGACATGCCGCTTTGTTGTTTTCAAGACACATAATCATGTCTTTAACCTCTCCATGGCTAGGCGGCGGGATCACCACGCCGTCATCATCGATCGGGTTTGGAACATCATCTCTGGAGGCGGTATTGATGTTGTCAGCGTCTTGCAGCAGAGTAGAGAAGTGTTTCCTCCACAACCTCAGCACCCCCAGCGGATCTGTATCTGTAACCAGGTTTCCATTCTCATTCTTGCAGGAAGACGCACCAGGCTTATACCCCTCGGTCAAACGCTTAACCTTTTGATAGAATTTTCGAGCGTCATTCCTACATCTGTACTTCTCGACTTCCTCACGCTCACGCATTTTCTGCGCCCTCTTCTTGCGTCTGAAAAGGCGTTTCTCATCCCTTCTCTCTCTGTAGTTTTCGACAATGGCTCGCATAGGGGCCGACTGCAACGTCTTTGTGTATACATCGTACCATTGATTTTATTGGGGTGGGCGCTCGAAATCCAGGACTGTTTCCGCAGTATTGCGCAAGGTGTGGGAGATGTTGGCCCACAATCCGCCAATGTCGTTGAGATTAGATGGGGATCGACGGAGCTTATCCGAGAGTTGAGCGGAGAACGCCTCAGCTGTCCTTTGTGATCGCAGTTACTTAACGTCCAGCTTTCGCAATTTACTAGAGCGCGCAATCCTCCACGCGCTAATGCGCATTCGAAACTTGACTGTGACAAGATAGTGGTCAGAGTCGATGTTTAGACTCCTAAATGTGCGCAGATTTAGTACACTGAATACATGCCTTCCGTCAATCACAATATGCTCGATCTGGTTGAATGTTGATCGATCGGGGGAGATGTGGATGTCGAGATGCAGAAACTTGGTGCTACCATGTTACGCGCCGCGGCGAAATCGATCAGCCTCATACCATTGGGGTTAGTGTTTTAAACTGTCCGACAGTGGGGCCAAAGATACCTTGCCTCCCGATCTTCGCATTAAAGTCACCGAGGACGTTTTTTTCGTCATGGGCCGGGCACTTATCAGACACGTCCTCGAGTTTAGCGTAGAAGGCATCCTTAACCATATCGTCCTTTTCTTCCGCCGGGGCATGAACACAAATAAGGCTAATTATATAAAATTTTGCGCGCATATACATACATACGTACATTCAGAGTCTGAAATTTAAATACTTATGAATGCATATACTTTTCTACATTAAAGCTATAGAAAAAATGTACTGTATGAGGAGTAAAGGCAAATATTGAAAAGATACATACATATATAATTGGTCTTTACAACCCTTCAGTCAGGATTATCAACCTAGTTTCTCACACCACTTATGTTGTGTGCGTTAATTTTATTCGTAAGTGGCGGGACCTACTGTTTAAAGACGACTCCGGACGACAGATTTTTTTGAGAAACTTTTCATGGCTATTTTATTTACTCTCAGGTTTTTGCAGAAATCTGCTGAGAAGAAGTCGCCGAAGAAATAATTTTGTATTTTGTTCTGATGTTTGGCCTGGGGCTCGAACCCTGACTTTCCGTCTATTAAGCCAACTCACTACCTACTAGACTTCGGCGACTTCCATATTGAAAGATAGGAACAATTATTTAATTAAATATACATATGTATTGTGCGAAGTTGTCGTGTTCTGGTAGGTAGTGAGTTGGCTTATTGAAGTGCGGTCACGTTTCAAACTCCAGGTCAGACATTTGTAATAATATGAAATTCAAAAAAATATTTTTTCGGCGACTTCCTCTCTGCAGATTTTTGACAAAAATATAGAATTATAATTCAATACCGCAACACAACAATTCTAATTTCAATTTTCCTTTTACACAAGTGTAATTCATTTTGGAATTCAATCACTTTGGAGGATTTTCTATTTTTAAAATTAAAGTTATATTTTATTAATTCAGCAAATTTTTTTTTATTAGGTTATAATCGCAGATGTATAAAGTCAAAAAGTGAAGTGAATAAAAAATTATCGACAATAAAAATTTCGATGAGTTGCCATATGTTTAGTCATAGTATAATATTGACGGGTAGTATCATACCCATGCACAACGTTTCTTCGCCTGCCTAAGGAGAAAACAACACGCTTGGTCTTCTTTGTCAGGCCAAATGTTCTGGGGCTTCTATTGGGTACTTGGTTGTGTCATTTGATTTACTGCTGATTGTAGTTGAGAAGTTTGGTGCCGGCACCACCTCAGCCTCTATCATTGTTCCCTGCATAGTGGACGGTTCCCCAGTGTTTTGGTACTTGTAGCAAATTCGATGTTAATGAAAGCGTCATTAGCACTATTCATTGATTGAGTCACCGTGCGTTGTCAATATAGTGGTTGGTTTTTTTCTATATTCATCATCCGTCTTTAGCTTTTTTTCACCGCTTTAGCCTCGAATTTGATAAACATGTCTTTTAAAGCGTTTGTTCCTGAACTCCATTTGGCAGTGGAGATTGCCTATGCGGGATCTAATAACACCCGGTAGGCATTTTTCATTCTGGGGTTACCGGACAAAAAATATACAGGTTGATTAGGTTCGAAAGTCTGGGTTGAATCGATATATTGTTTTTCATTCATTTTGCTGGTAGTGCAATCTGGTCGAATCAAGTTTAACCGTGAGCGCAGTAGTCGTCCCAGAACCAGTATTGATGATGATTGGCCAGTTCCAGGATGCGGTGCATTTCTGTACCCCCGTAAAAACTTATTAATGTTGCTGAAATATCTTGTGTTATTTTTAAAACAAATTCTCTTTAGAAGATTGGAATATAGGGATTAAGAAAGAGTTGGGCCAATCTTCTAAAGAAAAATTGTTATTATAATTACTCAAATGTAATTATAATGGGATTGAGAAAAGGAGAGAGAAAAAGAGAAATGTTAAAAAATGGTTTTAACTTCTTTTAAAGATGGTTAAGAGTAACTTACTCTTTTGGAGTTGGGTACCCAAAGAACGAAATCCTTTTATTTCTTTCGAATGAATATTAGTATTTTATTTATAATTTTAAGTTTGATTGTAACCAATCAGTTGGGTGTTGTGAAAAAGAGTGATGTTTCTTTACAAGTTTAGTTTAAGGAAACTTCGGAATTTTCCAAAGGATAATTTATATATGTAAAAGGGATGAAGATAAATTTGGAATGTTTAAGTGTTAGATAATGTCAAAATTCATTAAAAACAGTAATGCAGTAATTTCAATTCACAATAAATTCAATAATAATAATAGTTTAAATAAGTAACTTCAATTCAATTTTTAATTCAATTAATTTTTGAAATTCAGATTTAAAATTAGGTACAAATTCTTATTTGTACAGTTGCTTGGATAGAAGACTTCGTCGAGCACATTTTAAGGGCATTTTTTATGGTTTGGACGCTTCTTTCTGCCTGTCCGTTAGTCACCGGATATGCCACCACTTTCAAAAAGTTACAAAATTCAGCGGATGAAAAATTGGTCCCATTGTCGGACACTACAGTTTTTGGAATACCGTACGCGCTGAAGATTTGATCCAGGATTTGAGTTGTCGCACTTGATGTAGTCAAACTTGTCATTTTTACTTCCATCCATTTCTTACATATTACAAAAATGGAGAAGAAGAACAAAAATGTTTGTCAAAAATTGAAAAGAAGCTTGGAGCGACAACAGGGAAGCTCGAGGAAGTACATTGGTCGGCCAGCGTAAGAATTACTAGAGTCGAGTAAATATCGTCAAATTTAGAATAAACCGTTGACACGAATGTGATTAATTTGGAAAAGACCGTTGACGGAAAACTCGTTATGACGGAGGAGAAGATCAACAAGAAGGTACCGAAAGATCAACGAAAGGTACCATCTTGCTTTGATGGTAGCGCACCCTTATCTGTATTCAAATTTCAATTCAAGACAGCAGCTAGCAGAAACGGATTAGACGATGAAGAGAAGACTTTGGAACTAATTTTGGCGTCAAAAAGTTTCGAGATTCTAGAAACCATGCCAACCAGCCGCAGAAACTACAATAACGCCTTAACGGTGACGTTACAGTGTAAATTCGGCTACGAGCAGAAACGAGAATTGTACCGCAAGGAGTTAAGGTACCGTGAGCAACAGGCCGATGAATCGCTTGAAGCCTTTGCAATAGAGGTCGAGAGATTAGTGCAGCTTACATGCCAAGGAGAAAACCACCCGTTGATAGACAACTTTAAAACCACAAACAAAGTCGATGGTAACTATAGCTATCATCGAAAACCACATCTTTATTGTAGCCGATTGGACGAGGTTATCATTGGTGCCGATTTTATAAAGCCCATGGCATCAATGTGAATATGGGTCAACATATATTGAGTTGGCGAAATGGGTATAAATAAAAGTGTTGAATATACTTAAATTTTACATCTGTGAAAGTTTTGTTGATCGTCCTGATTGTTGTATTTAAGCTTCATATTTGAACTGGTTTGTGAAGTTGATAAAGCTTATTAGTGTCGCCATATATCGAAAGCTTTTTGCTGAATAAATTCTACCCAACGAACCTTTATTTCCACTTGAATAATTAAGTTACCATCTGTTTCGTATTTTTTTTTTTCTACTCTGAGCTAAGTATTATATTTTTATTGTGAAAATGGCTTGTTTATTGAAAAATTGTAATATAAAAAGCGAGGATGAAAGAATGATAGTTTGTTGGCTGTGTCATGAATGTTGTCACTTTAAATGTAGTGGTCTGTCAGGTCTCGTTGCTGAAGCCGTGTCTAGGGATAAAGGTCTTCATTGGTGTTGTGATCACTGTAGAAAAATCGGAGTGAATTATTACCGTTTTTTCCAGGAGACTAAAAATAAATTCACCGAACTTCAAAAGGAGGCAATTAAATTAAATGATCGTATTGCGGCTTATGGAAAACTGTTTGATGATTTTAAATCTTTGGATAATTTAAAATCTCCTCCACAGTCTTCCCCAAAACGTCGTAAGTCTGCAAGAAATATAAATAAAGATAAACGTGACGACCCAGCAATTGTTTCTGTGCCTTCATGCAACTCTGCATCCGATTGTAATGTTCAATCTTCCAATATTGCTGAAATGAATAGTAATAGTGTATATCGTGAATCCCATCCTCCACAATCTTTAAAAACTCCAATTTCAATTAATCCTCCTGTGTCCGTAAATGATGAATCCAGGTATACTCCTTTACCTTTACCTCCGATTGATGTCACGTCTCAGTCATCTTCTAAACCGTCATCTGGTTCGTACTCATCCGTAGTGACCGCTAGTTCAGTTACTTCTGCTCCAAAGGGACTGGTGGTAGTTAAACCTAAGAAAACAATTTTTGTGTCACGTCTTTCTCGCGATACTTCGGTTGATGATATTAAAGGCTTTGTTGAATCGAAGATTAGAGAGCCTTTTGAGTTTGTTTGCTATAAGTTGAGGTCATCCTTGGATAGTAGCATTTCTTCATTTAAATTATATGTTGCTGATGAAAAGTTTGGTGAAATTGTTGATCCTGCATTCTGGCCACAGGGTGTATTGGTACGTGAATTTGTTTTCAGGCTGAGTCATCGTAGGAATGGTGTTGATTTGCCTGGTTCTATTTCTCGAAAAAACTAGCTTCTAAATTGTCTTTTAATTTTGGAATTGCTTATCAAAATGTTCGTGGACTTAGGTCTAAACTTTCTTCGCTTTATAATAGTAGTTTTGATTTTGAATTTGATGTAATTGCTTTTACTGAGACTTGGCTGAATTGTGATATTTTTGATTCTGAGATTTTGTCTAGTAATTTTAATATTTATAGACGAGATAGGAAGTTAAGAAATGGTGGTGGTGTTCTTATTTAAATTTGTTCTAAATACTCATCTGAATTAATTGACTTTAGTTCCTCGGAGGATATTGAGTTTATTTGCGTTAGGGTCTATAATCGTGGGAAGTCTATTTACATTACTTGTTCATATATTCCTCCTGGTGCTGACATTCATATTTATAGGGCTCACTTTGATTTGATTTCTAAGGTAATGGATTCAATGGGGCAAGAGGGGATTATTGTAGTTCTTGGTGATTTTAATCTTCCTCATATATCTTGGAATTTTTCACCTGAGTCTGGGTCATTGGTGCCGTGTTCTTCAGTTCCATTCTATGATGAAATTCTGTCCGCTATGTGTGATCTAGGTCTTTTCCAAGTTAATGGTGTATTTAATTCAATGGGGAGAATTTTGGACCTTGTGTTATTGGAGGATCCAAGTATTTCTTCTTTATTTCGCATTGATCCTATATCTATTCCCGAGGATAGTTATCATCCTACGTTGTTACTTTCTATTGAAGTTGATCTTTGTTCACCTCCTGTAATTGATCGCTCATTTGATAATGAGAAGCGTTTTAATTTCCATCGTACGGACTTTGGTCGCTTGAATACACTTCTGTCCTCTGTTGATTGGTCGTCTGTACTTATCTCGCCACCGTACGACTCTCTTTCACTTGACAGGATCTTGGGTGACTTTTATGATGTATTATTTAAATGTTTTGGGAAGTGTGTTCCATTGGTAAAAAGTCGTTTGGAGCGTTCTGGTCCTCCATGGAATTCGGCTAGACTGTCAAGGTTGAGGAATAGGAAATCGAAATTATTTAAAAAGTTTGTTACATCAGGTTCTGATATTGATTATGCTCTTTATTCTAGGGCGCGTGCGGATTACCGTAGAATGAATCATTACTGTTATGAGGAATATATGATTCGAGTCAAGTCGAATTTCGCTAACGATCCTAAGTCGTTTTACGACTTCGTTCGGGCAAAACGTAAATCATCTTTGTTTCCTACTGAGATGTTTTACGGGGATCTATCATCCTCCAGTCACCTTGATATTTCGAATATGTTTGCTGACTTCTTTCAGTCTACTTATAGGCAGTTGGACCCGGGCCCTGATCTGAGTGGCGGGTATCCTTATTCTGTGGGAAGTGTCTCTATTCCTAACATATACTCATTTGATGAGGAGTCTGTTCTTGATGCTTTGTCTGGACTGAAACTTACATACTTGCCGGGCCCTGACGGGGTCCCGGCCTGTATTTTAAGAAAATGTGCTGTTGTCTTGAGTGGTCCTTTGACCTTTATATTCAATAGGCTTCTGAGGGTTGGTCATTTTCCATCTATTTGGAAGAGTTCGTTCATAATTCCTTTGCACAAGTCGGGTAATAAATCTAATATTTCCAATTACAGGGGTATTGCCAAGCTAAGTGCTATTCCCAAGTTGATGGAGAAACTAGTGACGGATTATCTCTTTTTTAATACAAGATCTTTAATATCTCCTTTCCAGCATGGTTTTTTGAAGGGCAGGTCGACTGTCACAAATCTTCTTGAATTTACTACACATGTTTTCAGGGGCTTTCTTGTCGGTGCTCGGACTGATGTAATTTATACTGATTTCAGTAAGGCTTTTGATAGGGTTGATCATAGTATTTTGCTTCTTAAACTTTCACTAATCGGTATTCCTGATATTATTCTTCGTTGGCTAGACTCTTACCTCTCCCTTAGGACTCAGAGGGTATTGTTTAGGAATGTATTGTCTAAGACTGTATGTGTTACTTCTGGTGTTCCGCAGGGTAGCCATTTGGGTCCTTTACTGTTTTTATTGTTTCTGAATGATCTTCCTTCTGCTCTTTCTGATTGTAATATTCTGATGTATGCTGATGACGTTAAATTATTTTATACTTTTGATGATGATCATGGCCAGGCTGTTCTTCAGCGAAATATTGATTTGTTTGTTACTTGGTGCAGGATAAATTTAATGGATCTTAATTTGAGAAAATGTAAATGCATGGTTTTCTCTCGCCTTGGTGTAATCTCGTCCACTTATATGATTAATTCTTGCCCTTTGGAAGCTGTGCCTTCATATCTTGATTTAGGAGTATTATTGGATATTAAATTGTCTTTTATTGATCATATTAGTTTGATGATTGGCAAGGCTCGAGCTGTTCTTGGTTTTGTGAAAAGATGGGCTAGGGAATTCATTGATCCTTATATAACAAAACTACTGTACATTTCACTTGTTAGGCCTATTTTGGAGTACGCGTCTGTTATTTGGAATCCATACTATCGTTGTCATAGTGATTCAATCGAGTCTGTGCAGAGACAGTTTTTATTATTCTGTTTACGTGGCTTAGGATGGGATTACACCAATGGGCTTCCGTCGTATGAGGATAGATTAGCTTTGGTAAAACTTCCAACTCTGGAACGTAGAAGGTCTGTTTTAGGTGTTTGTTTTATTTTTAATTTGGTTAAAGGTGATATCGACTCTGAGTTTTTGCTTTCCAACCTGAATTTCAGCATTCCTGCAAGATTTACACGGCACTATCGTCCTCTTTCCTTAAATGTTTATAGATCGAATTATGCATGTAATTTTCCTTTTCGGAGATTATGTAATGATTTTAATTCGCATTATAATTCTATAGATTTTAATTGTAGTGTTTGTAACATAAAACGTATCTTGTATTCTCGCAGTAATTTATAAATTATCGTATAAAAACGTATTTTTGTTCTTGTCTTAGATAATTCCGTTTTTTGTTTTTGTTACCTTTTTCAGCTTGTGATTAAGTTCTGTAGCTGTTTTATGTTCTAGTTGCCATAGCATTTCCCTTTCCCGCTACAGTCCGGACTGTGGTGTGTACGTGTCCCTGCGTAATGGGGACGAGCCCTCCGCGGTCGGGTGAGGGTGGGTTAGTGTGTGGCCGGGGACGTTCGAAAAAAAAAAAAAGTACACGCCAGAAGGTTAGTTGCTGTGAAATAAGTAATTGTACCATAAGTACCTGTATGGCCAACATTTTCTGCTAAGAACCAATCATTCCGCACTGAACCCAAGAATGATAGCATGTTGGATTGAGCGCCTCCAGACTTATGACTACAACACTACAGCATCTGAAGAAGAGGATTAAAACATGGAAATGCTGGTGCTCTCTCACGCCGACCTTGTAATTTGGAGCGTAAACATTGTGTGAAGACTGAGAAGAATCGATGCCAACGAAGACTGGTCTGAAGCACAAAGAAGTGCCCCAATTTTGACGAAGATTATAACAGCTAAGGAAGAGGACAAATGATGTACTCGATATGAAATATCAGCAGAAGGTCCTCCTATAAAAGCCAATTGGGCACAATGGGTTAGTTTAAAATTGATAAACGGGTGCTTATATCTAAATTGGGAAAGCGCTGATGGCAAGACCTCATCCAATCTAATAGTCGTGCCTTTCTCCAAAATGAAGGAAGTCTTAAATGAGTTTCATACTATTATTAGCTCTATAGCTAACAGAAGACACCTTGGGGTGACAAAAACTCAAGAAAGACTAAAGCAACGTTTTTATTGGGATGGATATCAGCAAGCAGTCGTGGATTGGATAGCAAACTTTACATAGTGTATTGCGGCAAAAGGTCCAGTAAGAAGAAGTCGAAGTCAGCTTGGGACGGTGTTCTTTGTACTTTCTTTTCAAGTTGAATTGAACACACTTTTTGTGTGCGACTCCAAGTCTTCGTGGAGAATACGCGAGGGAGCGTTTTAACACATATTATATATATAGGAATTCAATAGGTAAAACTGATTGAGTAAAGTAAACTGAATTTAAAGAGAGGTATGCTGAAATGGTTTGAAATCTAGGGGTAATAGGAGCTATCTATCTATTGTATAGAGATATGTCCACCTAATGTGGATCTGGGTATTGTTGTTGCTGTCGATTGAAGAATAAGGAAATAAGCTGGTAGGTCTAGTGAGTTCCTGCATTGTTGGCACGGTGTCGCTGAATGTACAAAACTGGTGTGCTCAAGTCATTACGATTACCAGAATAATGGCTGCATATGTTAAATCTGAGGTATAGTGATACCTAATTGGGAACTCTAGACAAGTTCGGTTAAGCTCTTCCCAAATGGAGGCGGATTCAAGAGCAGGTATCTTCATCTGTGAAACCGATGTCAATGAATCCTTAAACCCCCCAACAGAAAGTATCGCTTTTGAGACGGTGATTCTAAAGTTTGTTAGGGCTATGAAACATGAAATATATGCCGAATTAGAATAATCAAACTACACTTAATACTTTGAGGAGATTATATTTCCTACCACATCACCCGGTATCATTATGCCTATAATCAACAGGCCACCACTTGTACCTTCAGATTACCAGATAGCTAATTTAAGACTATCATCATTACCTTTGTCGGAATGTAGGCCAAAGCGCCATTAAAGCCAGTGTTCTCACGTAACTCACCAGACATATGATTTTAGGCTCTAGATAGATTTTCTTGGCCTAAATTTCACTAAAGGCTTTGGACATTCTCGTATGAATATTGGATTTCACCACAATTTGCACTCCAAAACGAAGATGCATTTCATTCAAACTGCAGACAACGATATACGTTGTTTTGTGCTACCTTGCGAAAAGTAACAGTTCTATTTTGGTGAATTTACATTAAGGTCGGTATACCACATCAGTAACTAATTAAACATAATGTCCAATTTCTTACCGCTTATGGTTATACCAACTTTAATTGTGGGATAATCCATACCATCTGGTTTCGTAAGTCTTTCATATATGAATAGCAGTTGTGTTTTTCATCGATGAGTAAGACGTTGGTGTTTATTTCCTTTACGGGCTGCCGGTTCGACAGAACAGACTGCAATAGATTAAAGCAATATTTCAACCCAATAATTTTTTAGAATTTGAATAAATTTTTAGAAATTGTTATGAAGAGATAAAAGATAAATGTTTTATAGGAATACTAAAGTAAATGGCTGTATAAATTACTAAATCAGAAATGCTTTTTGTGCCTATAAATATGCGGGGCTATGTATGTGCGCGTGATCGTAAATAATAAATAAAAAATTTGGCGAGAATACGGTTAAATAAAAACAAAGGTAATTAGTTTTAACTATCAATTATTATTTATTTAGTTGTGCACAGACGAACCTTTCGGGTTGGGGATTGATCGGATATTGATCACTTCTCGTTTATACTTCATAACTCACAATAATATAAACGTGAGTACAGGGGTGATTGATACACTTTAACAAAACTTAAATCTAAACTTTAAACTATGGTGGACAATGTGTATGAAACTTTATTAAATATTTATTATATCATTATAATAATTATAATAATTTCTTTATTTTAGTTTATATGGGTAATGCCATCATCTTCAGCACGTTGCGCCCAGTTGCCAAGAGCAGCAGATAAAGTTCCGTTTTATGCGGCCTTAAAAAAATTTCGCGATTATCTAAATGGCCTTATACCACACATTGATCAATCGGAATGTGTTTTTACTGAGGAGCGTATTAAACAACAATGTGAACAGCAGAATTATAAAAATCAACAAAACAATATTTCTGGAGGAAATTCATTCTCAAACACTGTCGGGATTTGCAATTCAGATAGACCATTGCAATCCAATACATTCGATTCGGAATCCAAACCTCATAATGCTGATGGACCTGGACCCCCACCAACTTCGTCTGGAGTCAACAACGTTAGTAACAGTTTTATGATGTCTTCTTTGGTCGGGTCACAACATGAAAAAAAGAAGAGAGGTCGTCCGAAAAAAATTAAAGGACAAGAAATTATAGATCCCATTACCGGAAATAAAATACAAATTAATTCTCAGATTTTAACTCCTGGTAATGAAGAATATAGTAATATATTAAACTTGTCTGTATCACAAGTTCCTAATAGCGAAGCGCCGAAGAAAAAGCGTGGCAGACCTAAGAAAATGAAACTACCGACAAGTACATTGGAAGCGGGTATTGTACAGTCCTCTTCAGTATTAGGTCAGAAACCCAAAATTCTATCGATTCATTCTATGACAAGTAATGTAATACAAGGTTCGCCACATCATATGCAACATATACAACAGAGTCATCAACATACATCTTTGTATTCTACTCCACCACCACAACATCAAGGCAATATATATTCGCCAATGGTGTCTCCCATGGCTTCTCCATCAGTAAACTGTTCGTATACTACAAATACACCACCTTCTCAACCAAACAACGACAAATTAGTCTTAACTGGAAGCGAAACGAAATCTTCGAAAACAACGACTGAAGTTTTAGCAACATCACAACATTCAATAAACGAACAAAATTTTTGTGAATCACCTCCTCCCAATTCACCCAACATATGTTCTGTTGATTTTAACCCTCCTACAACATCTGCAGTCACTTGTTTATCTGCAGTAAGCGATAATGTTAATTCTGAAATAAATTCAATGCATCATCAACGTTTGCAAAGCAACCAAAAACCTCGCTTTAATAGCCCAAGCACTGGTGACGCTACACCAGACCACAATACAAATACGGAACATTTTCAACAATGGCTTTCACCGCAACATAATGTGCATTCTCCCGCCGCAGCCACAGTAGTATCAAATACAATGTTTACAAGTTCCCCGCAACAGATATCTCTAAACTATCATGATCAGCAACAGCAGCAAGTGCAAGCAGTGCAACAACAGCAGCTACAACAAGAAATTCATGCCCAGTGGCCATTGAGACATCAAAGTCGTTACGATGACAGTCCATACTTATTAAATACTTCTGTATATCAACCACAACCACACCACCATGAAAACCATCATCAACTACAACATCAGGGAAGTAGTGATGTTGCCCGCAAAAGCCTATCTGGACTTGAATCGTTGGTTGATCAAATACCTACAATTTCTGAAAGCGAATCTGTAGCTCTTTCTTCCGCAGCGTTAGTAAATGCCCAGATTGCTGCAGCAGCCGCTGTCGAAAGTAGACTACAAAATATGCAAAATTCTTCCCATAATGACACCCAAGTTGGAGAAGATTCTCATTTTTCAGCTATACCAGGATCCTCAAATCTTTTAACTACGAGTAGCAGCCCATCTTCAGCATCATCAACTAATAATCAAATGCAGCAGTCCAGCTCTTCTACAAGCTTATTAAGTAACAATTTTTCAGTCAGTAGTTTAGCAGCCTCTTCTGCATCAAATAATAATAATAATATTGGTAATACCAATATTACTAATCAGGAAGATTACGTCCTTTCGTCAAATTCCCGCCCGTTAACCAACACAAACGCCTATCATCATCCAAACTTAATGGCGGCCGCCGTATTAGCAGCAGCTGCAGCTAATTCACCATCAAATCTCTCATCACCTTCAGCATCAGCATCGGCTACAACTGCGTCCCATCATGCCCAGATGTACATGGATCCACATGCTCATCTAACAACACATGTACCTATTAATTCAATATATCCTACAACATCTCATCATCATCATTCGGCAGTAGCTCCTCATCATCACCACCATTCCGCAGCTGTCCACTATAACAGTGGACCTCATGCAGCTACAGATTATGCGGCAAACAATTTATATACAACTCCTCAAAGCAATGTTACTACTGGACATACTCTCCATATGCCCAGTCCTAACTACCCATATGGTTATCCAACAGCTACAAGCCAAAGTAATTATTCAGCTTATCCTCACACTCATGCCAACCATCATCACGGACATCCACATTCGCATCATACTGCGCATCACTTAGGAATATTTGATCGTTTAAAGCCCTCCGATATTACCGGATACGGTAGTGGTTTCTGATATTAATGTTTAGGTCAGACATAGACCTTAGGTTTATCAGAAGACATGAATAAATTGGATAGTTTATATTCAATAAACAGTGTGTACGTGCAATTTTTATTTTAAAAAATTTTACTATAAAATATATATTAAATGGAATTTATTACTTAAAATGATTTTCATTATGTTATTCGTCTCTTTATTAAAATTACATATTCTCTATATTTTTGTTTTTCGATGAATGAGTTTAATATTTCATAGATTTTTCTTCATATCTGATACTTAAAATGAAAAATAACAGTACGCTGATACTTTGGATTCACTTGGATGTTTTCATTTTTGAAATCACATTTTATATACATAGTAATATTTTTTTATAACAATTTTCATATAATAGAATTAAACCTTAAAGTGATGACGGGTTTTTAGAATATTTATTTCAATTAACTTTTATTTTGTTCAGCTTAAGTGTAATAGAAAAAAAAATTAAATGGTAATACAAATGTATCTTAATTGATAAGGATAATCATGTTCATAACAAAATCACATCTATACACTTATATACCATCAATTAGAAAATAATTTTAACTTGTGTAAGACTAAATAAACAGCGACCATTATAAAAAAGATTTTTTCGTTTAAAGAAACTACTATTGTGTTAAGTGGTTCCTAAAAACATTTTGTTCGCAGCGTACAACCTATTTCGATTATGTCTTAACAGAAACTTTACAGTTTGTCTTTCCTTAGATAACAATATTACACTTTTTGTTGCTAACAATAGAAAAGGAAATAATTCAGATAATAATACCAATCAGCTATACCATACGTATTTGCGTTTAAAAGTCGAGTTTCCGATTATTGTTTAGAGTTTTAAACAACTTCAGATACGATAATCTATAAACATAATTACACATATATTGAGTATTTATACAAACAAACCGTTTTAGACTCTAAAAATTTTCTTTTATTGTTATTAAAATGTTATAAATTGCGACGTTAACAAATGTATTGGAAGTAATAACATTATTTCATTATTGTTTTCCAATAACGTTTTTATTAAATATCGGCAGTATAGTAGGATATTTCTTTCGAACTCTTCAATATTTCTTTTTTTTAAGAATTTGAATTTTGCTAAGTTCAGGAGGACTATCTTTACAAAATTTTGAACTGTAATAGAACATTTTTCCCTTCATTGAGTAACCTCATTTACGGTATTAAGTAAAAACTAAAACAAAAAAATTGTGTAGACATCCAACTATAGTAGTTTTTTAAATGTTTATACTTTTATAATTTAATTCACAAGTTTAATTAGTCCTTATTGTAGTAATTTCATCCATATAGTTTTCCTATATGTAGATTTTAGAGGTAAAAAAATTATATTTAAAATTTTAAATATTTCGAATCTCATTTCGCGATATTACTAATTCAAAAAACTAATAACTACATATTTTAAACTTTTATTATTTTATATAATTTTTCGGACAAATGCTCTCACAACCATATGTACAACACCAAATATTTGACCCATTCACACGACTTTGTATCGTGTATGTTGTATTGAATACACAATGAATTTCTTTTTGTATACGCTCAGTGTAATGTGTGTTTCGTATTACAAACCTCAAAAAGCGATAAGAAGAAGAAGACCTGTATTTAAGCAAAAATATGGAAAATATTACGAAAAAAGTTAATTAATTAATTATCTGTGCGAACACTATAATTTTGAAAATATTTTGTATTTTTATTCTTCTTCTTGATTACTGCCATTTACATAAACTGATAGCACGAAACCAATACAAAAACTTATAAAAAATGTGGGATTTTAATATTTGAAAATTATGAACACAAGCATACACTGTTGTATATTCGTTCAACAATATACTCAATACAATGGCTCGTGTGAATTGCTTGATTGTCATACATAGTGTATTTTTATGTATAATTTATTGCTTCTTTCGTATTCTATATCATATTCTAAGTGAAGTTTTATTAAGACTCCAATATTTGTAAAAATCTATTTCTTTTTAAAATTATTCCGTATTATTTTTAAAAATTCGGTTTTTTTGTAAAAAAAGAAGAACAAAAATCCAATACCAAAAAACTAAAATTTTTGTTTTAAGTACTGGATTTTTATTACAGCACTTGCCACAAATCTTACATTAAATCATTTATATCGGAATTAAAATTTTAATTTTTGAATGCAACTGCAAAGGAAGTACATTATCCAAAATTAACTATAAATCTAGTGCCGTACATTACCGAATACGAAACCAGATAATTGTTGTTTTTAGTAACTACTAATATCAACTTCTTAGAAAAGAATACAATGACTGAACTGATATGAACATGAACTCCTCTTTTATAATTAATTTGCCTCTCTAATCACGTTAAGTTTAAGAAATTGAAAATTTAACAACACTTGACCATCAGTAATTACATTGAACAGCAAAAATTTTAATTTATTAATTGTTGAAATATTTTATGTAGTTTTTTCTTAATTTTTTTTTTTTTTTTGAGAAGAATATATTGGGCTTTAATTATGCCCTATAAATTTTTTTTAATAGTACTTACGAGTTAATATATTTAAGGCCATAAATTTATTCTATTACGAATTTTAATACTCCAAACAAAATCGACCGTTTTGGACGACTGTGTTCAACACAATTACTATACATATAAAAAATTTTTATTGAAATTATAATAAAAAACATTTCTAGAAAGTTAATAACAACGAAATAAATAAACGTTAAAAAACAATTGTATTTAGATAACTTTTCATTTTATATTAGCTTTATTATTATTATTATTTGGAAAATAGTGACACTTATTTTTAAAATAATGTTGCATGATATCGAAAGTGTCATAATATTAGTTATTAAGTCAGTGAATTGATTAAACCCGCTTTAAATGTTGTTGTTGATTTTTTGTAATTCTGATTTTGTTTAATATTGTATGTAGTTAAGTATTTTATAAAACATGAATTTAATAATTTTAATACAAAATTAATGTTATTACAATAATAAGGATTACAACAATTATTATAAATTAATAAATACTAGTAATAGCAAATTATTGTAATATATATATATATGTGTATATAAACATTTTGTTGTGAAAATTTAAAAATAAGATTCTGAAATTCGGTTTAACCGAATTTGTATACCCTACACGAAATCTGTTAAATATCTTGCTGCAAACAATGTTTTTTACTATTTTGTTTGTTATTTTAATATCGAAATCTGCCCACTATGTAATAGTAAAGTAACTGGTAGACTATATAATCTTGTTTTCTTTTTTGATTGATTACATTTCAAAAGAGTAAATATATATAAAAATTTTTAAAGAAAATGTTAAAATTTTGAAATCAGCGATGTACATACATATTTTATTATATATACAATAATCAAAACAAAACTATTTTGAAATATATTTCGAAATCTATTCCGAATTTTTTGTAATATTCTTTAAATACATTTTTTTTGCTAGAAATAGTAAACAAAAATATTATTTTTAAAAAATTCTGAACAGTAAATGCTTTATGGGGAAATGTTTCCCTGCTGAAATAGAATATGAGGTGAAAATTTTATTCGTACACCATGATACATATTTAATGAATTAATTAATATTAGATGAATTAGGTAAAAAATCCCTATTAACGGATTAACACATCCTTACAGACGGCTCTTCTTTTTGCTCGCATTCACCTGTTGGTCACACCAAGAAATGAGAGGGCTTTCTCGACGTGAAATCCTTCTAACACAAATAAGGTCGTCCTTTTCGCCGACTTCCGCAAACCCCCGTCTCGCCGGAGCATCCCGGAAAATTAATGTTTGGGTTGGTAATTTCAGAAAATCAGCAACCATTGTCGATTTCACCCGTAGGTACAGTTTAAGAAGTAATCTGTGTTATGTGGACTTAGACGACATGCCAGCAAACCGTTCAATATCTCGGAAACCATGTTTTTCGTGATAGTTCCTGAGGATGGCCGAGAAGCCAGTCTTCAGCTGCATAGAGTGATCTTGTTTTGCAAGGCAGCAGACTCTCACTATCAAAATATGGAGCTGGGTATTCATTGAGCACCCTGTTGTGTTCTATGGCCGCTTCGGTAGTCTACTAACACAGTGTTCGCTGCGCGTCGTCGTTAATAGTTAAAATAATATCCAGGATATTAGCATAGCAGTGGCGGAAAGGTAGAAGGACTTCTGTAACAATGACGGTTGAAATGACAAGGGACATAGGAGATACCAGGTATTTTTTCGTTAATGGCTTGTTGTACTACTCGCCTGACAACATCTTAGCCTTCTCGTTCAGATGATCCATACTTGTAATTTTCGCAGTTCTGAATGCATTGTTTTGTTTTGTCAGCAACACAGCAGCAGCATAATCAAGAAGAAAATGCCTTATTGCCGTAATTTTGCAATTAACTCCTATTTGTTCCTGACTTTAGATATGTCTAATTTCCAGGTTACTTATTTTGTACGGGTTGTGAAAAGTGATACCGTCAATTTGGGGTGGGTAACTGTAGCTTACAATCACAGAAGAAATCAACTTTCGTGGTCAGGTAATCTGTAATTTTGCCAAAGCATATGCATTATTGAATCATTCTTCGGTGAAATGTTGAAAAATATATTAGTAGAAGGCGCTCAAATATATGTTAAGGATGATTATTGACAGAATTGGCCTTGTGACAGGTCCACTTTTATCTTTGACTAACTGAATTCTTGGAAACTCGCCCAGATAGTTTCAAACCCAGCGTTTTATATCGTTTGGCAGGGTGGAGTAAAATATCTTTTATCTGTGTGGACAGATCAACCGTGTCGAAAGCCTTTGAAAGATGCAAAGCAGTGCCAATGGTTGTTGAAACGGGAGATACTAATTTAGTCAATTGGTTATCCACACGGTAATCTTATTTAAGGCTGTGGTTTTGCTATATTTGTGTATGGTTTGTTCGACTTTTCTCGCAACCCACCAAATTTCAGATATCATGAGCCGACATATTGAGAAGTTGTGTAAGATATTCCAGCGCCAATGCACTAATTTATTGCGCATAATCATTTTGTTACCATCAGGGTCAAGGGCTTAGAGTTGACAATAATATTTTCGACGCACTCTGGTCGATCTCATCATGGCACTCTTGTCTTCGTTATGCGGTCAGAACTCTCAAGCATATTTGTTGGCTTCAGTGATTTGCACGTTATTAAATGTCTCAGCAGTAAGGCTTTTGCTTCTATTGGAGCCGTGTTCCTAATTAAGTTCCAGAGCTTTTTTGGAGTTTAGGATGCATTGGTTAAATTGGAATTGGTCAGCCATTTGCTACGTCGGTGTTCGTTTACTAACCGATTTGATGTGTTAATTGTCATTGTTAAGCTATACGCGAAGCCTTTAAAAGATAGCTAGAACCATTATTGGGAATCCTTCCATTCGGAATAAAACATTTCATTGCTTTAATTTTAATTAACCTAACCTCATTTTCAATATTTCGGGCACAAGTAGGGGATATCAGTTGGTCGATTAAGTTGTTTATGTAATTATTAAAGCCATACAACTTAGCTTTATTGTAATTAACATATTGAGGATATCGTTAATTTTCTCAACATTAATCAAGATGGGGATGTTGTTAGAGCACATACAGATTGGTAGACTATGAGAAGCACTCATAAATCATAGCAAAATTCAATTCATCTATTCAGTCTATTTTTTGATATTACATTTTTGATTATCGAGGTACGAGTGCCAATTGTTATGATGAGCGTTGAAATGTTTAAGTGTAATCCGACTATCGCCCTGAAGAAAGTGGGGTATATTGGAATAAGAGCTGCTACCTCCATTATTATTCACTAAGGAAATATGTACTTTCATGGCATTAGGATCGCTACCTTAAGGAAGTTGTCAGGAGTAGGAAAAATGGGTGGGTTGTTATTTAATAGGCACCAATCCGCATTATAAATGCCAGCCTATCACCATTATCTTTTTCTCCACTTTCCTGACAGTGTTGGAATTTGCTAAAGTTGATAGTGAGCAGTCTCTGTTCAACTTTGTCTCTTGAATGGAAGCCATGCGTATGTTACAATCAGGCATTAATTCGATAGTTCTATAATTTTTTTCATTAGCTCATTGCATTTAAATTACATAGGCTAATGGGCTCGGAAATTGGGCAATGACAGCGTGTATGATCTAGACGACAATGATGAATTAATGCTATTGCTGTTGTGCCAAAGCGACAAGAGGTTGTGCAACGCTATTGGTTGTAGGCTGCAATCCCTTACCAGTCGAGGAAGAAGCTGTTGCTATACAATAGTGCAACAGTTATCTCTAGCTCTAACCTGTTGTTCCACTCTTTGTGATCTATGATGCAACCTGATGCATTTTTTGGAATTGGCTCCAGTTTTTACATCTCTTGCATAATGCTAAGGCAACATTCTTCCTAATTGTTTGCCTACAAACAGATCATATCCACCTGGAAGGGCTGTCATTACCACGCGTTTGTCATGGGACCCTATTATTGTTCACCATATTATTCTCAGAAGACGATAAATCTATATAAGATTGCTTATTGCAGCAACTGGCCCTAAATTTGTTTGAACATTATTGGTGAATGGAAAGATCTGAATATTTTCTTAAATGGCATCAGTTTCCGCATATTGCGTATCAGGCTTAGGTGGTGTTATTAGTACGTTTAGTTCGACATACAGGACAAATCCATATAAGTCAGGTGTAGAGCAAAGTTCTCGGAATATTTTGCTTCCATGTGAAGAAATTGCCGGATGATGATATGTAGCTTTCACTGGGTTGACAATCCTTGGCCTGTTTTGGGGTCGGCTTCGATGATTACCGATTGTTATGGTAACAGGTTGTTGTTTGTTATGTACATGAAATAAATTTTTACATAAAAAACCTTCATATTAAAATGGAAAAAGAATATATTTTATTTGTAAAATTTATCATAATAATACTATTTCCTTCAAATGCTGTACCACGCACCGAAGAAGCGTAATTTACTAGTATTATCTTCCATTTGTTTTAAATGTTAATGAAAACATTGTCAGTTAATATCTATTTTGTTATTTAGTGAGTTTTCATTTTGTACAATTCACGGAGAACATTACATTTCAGCCTTTCTAATCATAAATTTTTCAATATGTGTTCTATTACTAGTAGGTATACTGAAATATTTACAAGCAAAAAAAAATAAAAGTTGGAAAAACAAATAAATCGCACAAGGGTGCTTATCCAGTTATTGTTCGTAAATATGGTGTTAAAAAAACGATATTTTCGAAACAATTTAAATTTAAGTGTGCATTGTGTGTGTCTCCATTAGTAATTGTTCTTCATACACAAATTAATTAATAATCTTATGCATATAATCGTATTACATATTTGCTAGCTTTTAGAAACAAATTTCCAGATTACATATTACATGTGAAATCATTCTATTGGTGTGTGTGGGGTATGCCAACGAACGAATTGTGTTTAATCATTGTATATTTTTATCTAGACTTTTAAATTTATTTTTATATTATTTTAATTAAGAATAAAGCGGTTGTGAAGAAAATATCGAATTAAATTCGAAATTTTTTTGCATTAAATAAAACTATTTAAAACAAAATGATTTTTATTGCAAAAGTAGTGGTCAGTTATTACATCTTTTTGGTAACAGATATGTGTATTTATACAATTCTATGTATGTATGTATGTATAAAATTAAGCGACAAATACTCTTTCAGCTATTCAGGACACACAGCAACATGTTTTCGAAATTTTTTAATTCGATTATTATTAATAATAAAAGTATGTATCACACCAAAAATGTTACATATAAAAACAATATGCAATAATTTATGAACGTATCTAATAGTAATTACACACTGAGTGGCTTTAAAGGAAAAGTTGGTTTTCGTTTTAATATACAAAATTATTGTGTTAAAACCACCTTAAAACCTTTTTTGAATTGGTTCTAAGTAGGTTTGTTTGAAATATTGAAAGCAAGCAAAAGAAGAAAAAACAAATTTAAAAAACAAAAATAAATCAATTACAGTGGACTCGCGATAACGTGAACTAATTTTTAGCAAGCCAGTTCACATTTTTGAGTTTGTACCCGTCATCGAGTACCCAAATTTAAAACAAAAAATGACCCTATTTAATAGCAAAAATTATATTTTAATAAGTAAAAAATCATCGGTGTCATCTTTGCCCGAAATTAAATTTAAAATACTTTTCTAGCAATTGTTTAAAATTTGTTGCGAAATTCTACTCCACGCTGAGTCCAATGGTCCAATTCTGTTTGTTTTTCAGCCACTAATCCCAAGAGACTGTATCCATAATACAGTTTTGTTATTTTAAAAACATTCTGGTCCATGGACTGAATTAACCATGCGACGTAGAGTAAAAGCGTCATCAGAAATCAATTGAGATTCAAGGCCGTTTACCGGTAACCTCTTTTTAGTCCAGAACTCAGTATGATAGGAACAAAAATTATTACGAACTTTTCAGTTTTAAATTTGTCAGTTGAAATCTTTAACAAAACATTGATGAAACCAGTCATAAAAAATTTTACATGTGATTCATACTGACTTGAAGAATTTGTAATTCACTGCACAAGTAAAGTTTTTGAAACTTTATGGAAAGTTAATCGTTGTTTCTCCATCTTTTAAGTTGTGGCTGCGCATAAAGCTTTTCTCCGGAAATTTTAGGACGCAAAACCTTTATTTAAATTTTTAAAACCATCCGTCACTGGTGTTAAAACCACGGTCACCTTTTTTAATTTGACCGCGAATTTCTAAACCTATGACTTTTAACATCAGCATACATAAAGGAGTACAATAAAAAAGAAGTTCAAACATAAATAAACAAACAAATAAACTGTAGTTCAGGGATTTCCCAATTTAAAAACGGATTAAAAAACAAAAAAATAAAAAAGTGTTCACGCTTTAGAGCTTTCCGATTTCGAGTGTTCACAATTTCGCGAGTTCACTGTATAAAAATACAGAAAGCCGGTTGTGTGAAAAGATTAAAATTTCAAATAATGATCCATTTACAATATTCAGAATAATTTTGAATTGATTGCACATTTCTTAATTTTTCTTATTTTTTATTTATTTATTTTTATTTTTTTTTTAACAAAAACAGCTGTGCATGACTGTGCATAAATGTTATGAATGTTAAAACAAGATTTAAAAAAACTTATAGCGTGAACCCAAAATCAGCTGATTAAGGTTTTAATGTTAAAAGCACGTTTCAACTTTAGATGTGAAAACACTATAAGCCTCAAATATGTACTTATTTAAATATTATAAACTAAAACTACGAAGAAATTGATATGTTTGGTTATAATTATACAAGAAATATACATAAGTGTGTCATACCTGATATTTTCATCGCATATACCTATAAGAACAAAACTTGTAAAAATACTTTTATTTCTGAAATTGCAAACCTAATCCAAATTTTCTCTTTTTAACACTTAGTTAAAGGTTTTACTGTGTAAGACAATTTTAGTCGTTTGTTTTATTTATTATAGAATCTCGGATGTTTTATGGATTCGGAACTAATTTCACTCGAGTCGTCGAACAAAATTTTGCTGAAATAAAAGATTCAGATGATTTTATCAAACACATCTTCAATGGCCAATTGTATTGAGATCCAGACATAAAAGGACTAGAAGCCACCATTAGGTTAGGTCGTACTGGTAGCTCTGATATCACAAAGCTCACTTGAGCACGCATGGCGGCTCGTTGTGATGCCACGGGTGAAACGCAGTCCCTCTACTAACCAAGTTCCGCCAAATCAGGGAAAGGAAGAAGTTGATCAGCGCAAAGATTTCACACCATTAAATAATTTTACTTTTACTTTTTAACATTATGTTATAATAATAAAGAATAAAGTTCCAATATCCACTACATCCTATTGTATGCTACAATATCTTTCACGTTGATGTGAAAATAATTATAACCGAGAACCATGGAGTGTACCTAACACTAAATATGCTGAGAAGTATCTATGTATGTATGTATCTAATATAATACATATATACTAAAGTAATATATACCCCAATCTGTAAAATGGCTGGTTTTTTAGAAAAGGACTTTATTTTGGTAAATCAGGAAAAACGATAAAGCTTTCAGAGAATTTTTTAATTAAAGTCTGCAACCGGTCATGGTACGTTTTGTGATAAAAAGATGTTTGAAAAATCTGCCGGGTGTTTAGTTTGTTTACAAGCGATTTTTTTTTTCGATTCAGGTGACATAAGACTGCAAATCTTCCAACAGTATCGTTGTGAAACTTTTGTGTTTTTTTTAAATATTTCAAGTATGTTGATAGTTTTGATGGAATAATTTGTTGTAGATATATATATATATGTATATACCTTTGTTCGTTATCACTGACGGTGGACTTCATACAGGTTTAATTAATTTTTAATTTTGAACTCTTTAATTTTGACTTAATTGACAATTTAAAATTATTGATTTGCGGTTATTATGCCAAATTGAAATTAGAAAAATACAAAAAAAAAAAAAATAACATTCATTTCGTACCATTATGTGCTCTTGCTTTTTTAAGAGATCAAATGAATGTTTTTATTTCTTTTAGAAAATTTTAAAATGCAAGTTTAAAAATAAATATGTCTAGACTTTATTGTCTCAATATTTTGACATAAAAACATGTTGCTGTGACTCCCGTTTTGCGACCATCTGTAGATATTTCTTTTCTCGTTACACCAGGTTCGATGTGAATTTATTTAATTTATTTTGTCATCAGTTTGTAGCAAGTCCTAATCTTTATTATCTACTCTTTCTACTTTTAAATTTAAAATAGAGAACTAAAATTAATTGATATGTTTTGTTATTTATTAACCTTTCTCATTGTTTTCTGTTTTTAAATGCAAGTCATAATTATTGTGCATTTGTGTGATTCATAATTATGTAACATTTTTAACGTGATTTTTTTTTTTAACACTTAAAGTATTTATAGAAATATAATTAAATAGTAACATGATATAATGTAAAATATGTTTACTGTCAATAGCTAAAAATGTCATACAACATATGCATTAAATACAATTAAAAATAAACAAATTTTAAAATATAAACAATTACACCAACGAACAGAAAACGAAGAAATTTACTTGGTTTGGTTCTTTATTAATTTAATAAATAATTTTAAACGAAAACGCAATATTCAATATTCTATTCTATTATTGAATTTACGCTTTTCAACTAAAATGATCGTCTCATATATGTATAGTAGTTAAAGACGGCATAATGATGACTTTGTCTCAATTCAATTCAATTTCAAAGTAGAATATTGCAAACCATTATAGAAAGTTACTGAATTAAAATTATATACCACAAGTCAAAACTCATCGAAAATAAATTAGTAGAACAAAAATAACAATACTTATTACATATGTATGTACATTCGTACTTGTATGTCCTTTTTTTAATTTCTTTGTTTGGATCTTTTTTTTTTAATTTTGTCAATTTGAAAAAAATGTTTTAAAATTAAACAATTTATATAGAAATTAACATAACAGTAATGAAAAAGTGTCCAAAATTTCAATATTTTTGAATAATTTCAATATCTCTGAAAAATTTCAGTATTAAAAAATTGCTAATGTATTTCGCAGGAATTTGTGTATTGTATCAATAAATATTGCTATTATTGTAACTAAATATTTCTTGGTAACCTCTCAATTGAAAACTATACTAATTCACTTATATGTACGTATTGATATCGAAAATAATTAGACTGAAATATATCTAATGTAATCAGAAAAGAATATGGTTATTTTGTTTTTATTGTGAACACTTGTGAAATTCATTTAAAAGTTTATAATTTACAATATTTGAACACTTTTTTAACAAAAACAGGACAAGGTATGTGCATACCAGAGATCAGATTCGAGTCATACTTATAACTTCTGATACTTATACGCATCCATATTTATTTTATTAAAATACTCACACTACTCATATTCAAAGTCTGAAATACTCATCGTACTCATATTTAAAAATACGCATAATCTTGTTGATTTCGACTCGCCGCTACCTTACATTTACACGAAGCACAAAATAAGTATGGTTCGCATACGAACACTACAATACTTACAAGAAGGTTGTATGTATGCTTTCTTTGCTGTCTTCTTCTGTAAATTTTGATGAATGATACGAATCAATCAAATCATTTATAAGAATCTTTCTAAATTTATGAATCCGAATGAGTAGGCGTATGAATCAAACATATCTCGAATGATATGAGTTTCGAATGTAAACGTTGTACTCATACTCAATGCAACTTATACTTATAAATCAATGTTGTTGCGAGTACGAATGAATCAGAGTATGTAAACGTTGTACTCATACTCAATGCAACTTATATTTATAAATCAATGTTGTTGCGAGTACGTATGAATCAGAGTAGATAAATTTCAATTCTGTCGACTCATTCAGACTCAAAATTGCATAAGTACTTATGAGTAGCGAAAAAACGATTCATTGCTGATCTCTAGTGCATACGTACATAGATAAAGATATAGGAACTGTTCGTAAATGATTATTTTGCGCTTACACTACTAATCACATGTTACTGATGCTTCTTCTTGCTAATTTATTGGTTTGCATTTACGAACGAACAAATACTGCAGAAATGGAATAATTATTAAAAAGTTTGATTTATGAACTGGACGATAAAGCAAATGACAAAATGCTGTTAAATGCAAAAAAAAAAAAGAAAACATTTAAGGAAGAAAAAAAATAAACTTAATGTTAAAACTCTCATTATCTCTCTTTCACTCATTCAATGTATAAGTTATTTTTATGATTAGTGTTTTGTGTTTATTTGTGCACAATATGAGTTAATGTTGCATTTACGAACATTTTTCAGCTGCAGTGCTGACAAGGTTTGCATTTATGAACATAATGTATATAATATGCAGCGCATTTACGAACAGGCCCATACAGTCGGCCCTCCTACACCGCAGGGCTAAAATTGCGACAGCCCTCCTATAACCCGGTGGTCACACAGCGCGGTTTCCGTTCAACAACATTCCATAAGTTCCTTCCGCACGGCATATGAAGGACTCTAGTAACTAATTAGATACTGTAAGAGGGGTTAATATTAGATTTATTTATTAATTACAATACAAATTATATTTAATTCTATACGAGCTGAGTAACTTCGACCACCTGCTCGGTGTAGGGTCACAGACCAGACTCTCGGTTTCAGCACACTACCCACTTGACTACCAGGGCACTTGTATATCTGTTTCATTTTCGACGCAAAAGCACAACCGAGAAATATACAAAAACATGTTAATAAAAAATGCCAGCTTATCTCATAGCCATCTACTATATCGGTTTCAGTCATCTCATAGCTCTTTCACTGTACATACGAGATACATTTTGTTGGTGACCAAGTTTTTTTAAACTCATTTCTGACAGTGAGGATGAATGTTGGTAAATTACATAATTTTACAAAAGTCTTTCTTATTGTGTTGGGAAACAGTCTCTTATTCTTTTCTTTTTTTTTTGTTTTATTAAGCCTTCACTCAGGGGATGACCCCTACTAAGGTAAGGAAACGAGTTGCTGCTGGTGACTATAAAATGGCCAGTGCTTTACCTTTACCATTAGATAGTCTACAGCAATCGTCCCCAAGGAGCCCGGAGTTTCTCACACAACTTATGTTGTGTGTGTTAATTTTATACAGAAGTGGCGGGACCTACAGTTTAAAGTCGACTTCGAACGACAGATTTTTGAGAAACTTTTCAAGAAGAGAAAGAGCAGAAATCGCCGAAAAAATACTTTTTTGTATTTTTTTATTTTGATGTCTGGCCTGGGACTCGAACCCTGGCTTTACGTCTAATAAGCCAGCGCACTACCTATCAGACCACGACGACCCCAGTTTAGTTTTTTTTATTTTTTTTTTCAATCAATCCTACTGTCCACCGTCTACGATATCGGTTGCAGTCATCTCATAGCTCTTTCACAGTACATACGAGATACATTTTGTTGGTGACCAAGTTTTTTTTTAACATATTTCTGACAGTGAGGATGAATGTTGATAAATTACATAATTTTACAAAAGTCTTTCTTATTGTGTTGGGAAACAGTCTCTTAGTTTAGTTTTTATTTAATTTTTTTTATCAATCCTTATATTAATTCAATAAAAATAATATATAATATAACTTGTCTTGGTCTCCATATATGATGATATTTGTACTAATTCCGAGTTTCTTACAGCGCAGTTTCCATAATACGCGGTAGACGGTTTCGATAGAACGCACTACGAATTTGCCTGCTTTGCACGGTTAAATTCAAGTTTCTTATACAATGCGGTACATACTTACTGCATTATAGAAGGGTTGACTTATGAGTTTCATATCAATAATAACCATAAATTATAATCATAGAGGCTGCGTATAACTAAAAATTTACCCTAAACACAACAATATGATATAGACATAAATAATAAATAATTTCGCTGGCTTATGACAAAGAATAACATGCTAACCACAAGGCATGAAATACAACTTTAAGGTAACACTTTTCCCTAATAACTCCAACAACAGTGAAATAAGTCTAATAAGATTTGCAGTATTACGGTATATATCCTCAGAAAAAATATGGCGATCATTAGACAAAATTGCAAAAAATCAAATTGTCTATGTATTATGCCACAGAAGGCATTTTGGACGTGAGAGTGCTCATTTACATATACTAAAGTATGACCTCACCAACGAAGCGACAACCATTCTAAAATTCTAAGCAAAAATACAAAATAAAATTCATTAAAACAGTTACAGTTAGAGAACTTAATTACGCGAACTTAGTATTAAAAGCCACTGGTTGCATTACGCTGAATTAGTATCTGCTTAATAGTAAAATTAGCAGAATGACCCTTCAAGACAAATACTTTATCATCGACTACAACCAGCCAGAAGATACCGCTACACCGTATTTAAATGAAATTCAAACTCTGTTCATGAAAATAAAATACACCACAAATTTTGATGGAGATGGCATTCCAGGCAATTTTTGCATAACGAAAAGTCAGCATGATTTGCTCAATCCCCAAAAAAAGAAAAGCCATAAAAACAGAAAAGAATGTAAAAATAGTTGACATATTAGTAACTTGAAATCTCAAGCATCTGTATCATTGCTTCATGTGGCATCATGTCTGATTGTTTTGCACCTGATCGGATTTTTACAATCTATTCCGGCTAAAAGCCGACCTGTCATCCAATCCAAGCTAAAAGATTTCTAAACGAACTACATCTGTATTAATGTGAAGGCTGTACAGAGTTTGTATAGTGTTCCATATACAGTTATGGGACAAAGAAATCCAAACTATATACATTTTTCGAAAATTGGGTTTTTTTTTTAGCTGGAAATATTTTCCCAAAGAACCTGAGTTGAGTTGTGTAGACGCGGTAATTCCAATTTATATTGTTAAGTTTTTACCTTTTTAAAAACGTTTATATATGAATTCGTTGATTGCAAACCAAGTAAAACAAATATGTGTTTATTTTAATGAAACTTTTTATTATTCACACTACTTTTATGTGCCACTGTTCAAACTTAACCGATACGCGATAGTAACTACAACAATTTATTGCCTGTTCGATATTATTCACACACTATTCGCTATACTGTTCACAACGGATGTCTTCGAACCACGACTTTTACTTCATACGCAATTGCACGCAAGACTGACTGAATTCACTCTGACTCGTTGTCTGCTTTCTCTTGCCCTTTTATATGCGAACGCCTTCAGTCTGATGATGGTTCTCGAAGTAGAAGGTTCGCGTTCGCGCCTTCTCGAGAATTCCATAGCTACTGCATCGTTGTTTGTGTACTATGTTCTCTTTGGTTGTTGTTGCGTCCTCTTACTTGTCTGTCTCTTTTTCTCTCCTACTTCTTACAGCTGGTTTACTTATGATAAGTTCGACGTATGTGTTAATGTGTATTTGGGTCATGTGTATTGTGAACGCATTGCCGCATTTTTTTTTATTGTTAAACGATATTAGGTCGTTTCGACTAATTTTGCGTAACAATTTGTTTAATTTTTAGAATTTTTTATTTATAATAGGTATCGCAACTGAAGTTCCATTGCGTTCTATAATCGAGCCATTTGTTCTCAATTTCAAATATCATTCGTAAGTGTGGACAAAAAATATAGAAATTTATTCATTAAAAGTAATATTTTACTAAAATTTGGAATATGCAAACGCTGAGGACACCTTCGATGAGTTTCACAAATTTTCCGTGTCGTTGATGTACCGATGTGGCTTACGATGGCTTACTGAATCAGTGGACTCAAATTGATTAATATCGGAAATAGTCTTTTCAGTAGACCGATTCATCATTTCGATTTTATCATTCCGATATGTTCCGATTATGTTATTTGCACATGTTTTTGAATGCTATGTTTATTCACAGTAATATCGCAAAGCAGACATAACAAACGAACAAACGTAGCTTTAACAGTATGACATTTATCAACAAAACCCATAAACCTCTGTTAGAAAATCCCATATTATATTATATTTGTGATTGCTTCCTATGACATGATATGGAATCAATACTCGATAATCAAACGGTGGACAAAAATTATACTAGTCTGGAAATGGGAATTTCAGCTGGCCAATGATACTAAACATATTTTGACTATTGAAATGCCCTGCACAATTGCTGAATTAAATTCAATTGAAAATTTATAAAAAAAAAAGTCATGAGACCCTATCTCATCACAAAAAGGAGAAGTTGAAACGAAAATACAAAAGCAATCTTTGTTAAGTTTTAGAACATTCGTAAGATTGTAAAACATGTAACCATGGGCACTCAGTAAAATTGAAAATTTTAATTTTGGTGCGTCTCAATATGTTAGACGATTTCCAAACAGGGTTAAGTTGGGCAAAAGCAATGCGTGCTGGAGTTGTGTAGTTCACGAACGAACTAGTTCAATTGAACTATTCATACAACTGAACTAAGAGAGCCATAATAATGAGCTTTTTTAGCTCCGTAGTTCATGACTCTCTTGCTCTCGTTTCTCATCGTTCATGTATGTAGTTCACGAACGAACTAGTTGAATCGAACTATTCAGGAGTTGTGTAGTTCACGAACGAATTAGTTCAATTGAACTATTCATACAACTGAGCTAAGAGAACTGGCTAAATAATGTGTTCTTTTGGCCACAATGCAACCTTTTGGCTCTGTAGTTCATGACTATCTGGTTTCTTATTCGTTCATTTCATTTTTAATCGTTCTTTTCTGTTGTTTTCATGTATGACGGTGTTACCACATACTAATAAAAAACTTCTGGAAATATATTTTCCACAAAAGCGCGAAAATTTAAAAAAATAGTTCAATAAACTGATATAATTTTACACTAAATACTGTAATTCCTTAAAATGTATATATGCCTTGTTTACATCAATTTAAATATACATAAGTGAACATGAGAAAGAGAGCAGAGTTGTTTAAAACTATTGAACTAAAAGAACGTCCTAGTTCATTACATGGAACTGAACTAGAAAGAGCGAACACTCAAAAGAGCTAAGGAACCCAACTCTAATGCGTGCCTTATTAATGCGATTTATCAATTATACTCCATGGATAGCTGAAGGACTCCACGTCATCAATTTCCCTTCTGTATATTAGGAAAAAGTTCTGTTTCCCAGTTTTTCTTCCACATTTTAATTACATTTTTCTTTGGGTGAATAATTGATATTCAAAAAATTTCACAAAAAATCGACGAGAACCTGCTTCACTGAAAGCTGACAAGCAAGTGAATGCATTTTTAAGCTCTTTTTAACGAACATTGTTGATGTTCGTGTCCTATGTGTGTAAAAAGCCGAAGACGTTCTATCCCTGAGGGACATTGGTGCCAACGTCTACTTATAAGTCTCGCAAGGTAACTCACATACACCCATAATATTATTGTGTATTAAATGACATTGCACAATAAAATTGCATGTGTGTGTATATTATAGTAGGTGTCACAATATATTGAATAAAATCAAAAGCCTAAAAGTATAAAGAATGCGCATTTTAACATATTTTTCAAAAACATTTCTTGACGCGAGGGAAAAATAGAAGGGAAGGAAACAGAAACAAAGAGCATAAGAATCAGAGTTGCCACCTTGTGTGTAATTACACATATTGTGTGTAATTTTTGATTGCGTGTGTAGCATGTGTGTAATTAGCTTCGTGTGTAATTTTACTTTTTGTTCTACCATTTTCTTTAACCGCTAATTTTTAACAGTCAATTTGTTAACACTGATAAGAATGTGTTGTTCTCATCTTATTAAAGCCGGAGGTCCACACCACGCGTTCTACGCGTTCTCGCATTCTACGCGGCTGTCAAAAAAAATAGAATTATTGTATTTATATGGTGCAACTTACACGCACAAAAGCGTAGGATGCCATGACGCATAGAACGCGTAAAGTAAATCTTCTTTCTACTTTTGTAAGTATCACAAGCGGCGCGCGTACAAAACAGCTGACTTTGACAAGTTGTTTTGTTTTAATTTATTTAAATTTTTCAAAGAACAATGGAGGAAAAATTAATCGAAGCTGTGAAAAAACATGAAGTCCTATATAAAAAAGCTCGCTTGTTTATAGGAATTAATTAATTAAAGAGCAGCTGCTTGGAAGTCCATTGCCGAGGAGGTATTGAGGACGATATTTCATATTGCTTCTTTTTAGAGAACGTTTGCCAATCTCGTTGGAAAACTTCAAGGGACCGATTTTTAAAAAAATGCGCGGAGAGCAAACATGCCTCTGGTAGTGCTGCAGAATTCCATGAAAACTAGTGGGCATATCAGCAAAATCGTCGTTTGTTCTTTTAGAGCTTGTTGTGCACACTTGTGGCACAAAATATTATATTCACAAACTCAATTAATTCTATAAATTATTTAAAAATTTCAATTTCATTTGCCATTTTTGTACGAAATGTTTTATTCAAGTATTTTCAATCAAATCATTGGCGCTCAAAACAAACATTGGCGCGTAAAAAGCGTTGCATGTAACTTGAAGCGTAGAACGCGAATAACGTATGAAACGCACGCAACGCTTTGACGCGAAAACGCGTGGTGTGGACCTCTAGCTTAAATTTTCTGAAATCACTTATTCTGGTCAGTGTTGCCACGAACAAAAATATTGTAAACCACATTTGTGAAAAAAATCACCAAATCAGAAGAAATATAACCAAAATTAAATTCATAGTTTTTTATTTTATTTTTTTCAAATATAAATTATAATTAATACAACATAGTAAGAAAAGAAACAAACAATAACAAAATAAAAATTTAGTCTTACTAATTAATTCATTTCTACAAACAAAAGCTCTTTTTATAAGAAAAATAAATAACCAAATCCGGAAATTTTGGTTAAAAATAGCTAAAAACGGCAACACTGGTTGTGATTAGTAAGTAAGAGAGAGACAATATGTGGAGAGAATTTATTAATTTACAGCCATAGAAAAGAGTTAGTGATCTAACCTATTTCGATTTTCATTTCAACAACATACATTATGCTATCTATCTTTGTCTAAATAATTTTAGATCAATAAAATAAAACAATTTCTTTTTTATTAAAATAATATAAAGCTATTCATCTTTGGTTTAAAAATTAGGCCATGTGTAATAGATAATAGAACAA
Source organism: Sarcophaga peregrina (assembly GCA_014635995.1). Lineage (NCBI taxonomy): Eukaryota > Metazoa > Arthropoda > Insecta > Diptera > Sarcophagidae > Sarcophaga > Sarcophaga peregrina. Next base: position 2,459,685 of record CM025794.1, read on the forward strand.
GGCGAGAATTCCAAAGCATTTAAAAAAGTTACTCTATGCGACAAAATAAAAAAAATTAAATATGCCCAACTAAAGACATAGAACATTTTTAACATAAAATATTTTTTGAGTGTCATTCTGAAATAAAATAATAAAATATCCGCCGCACATGTCTTCTGGTCGGAGTCTGATCGACAACTAATTCAAAAAGCACAATAATGCCTGTGAGTTCTCTCTGCACAATTGTGAGTTCTCTCTGCACAATTGTGAGTTCTCTCTGAGAGAGGGTCGTAATGTTACAACCCTCCATAAGAAATTTTACTTCTACATAATGCGCATTCTTTATATCCATATACTTTAGTAAAACCCAATATTTGGTAATGTGTTGGCAATATTGTGTACAATAATTATTTACAACCAAAATAGAGCACAACAGCTGATATCAAAATTCAATGCTGTGTGTGTACCAGTGATCAGCAATGAGAATTCAAAAAGATGAGTAGAATCGAATTATACTCATAAATTCTATACCATCCGTTTCATGCGATTCTTTCATTTTATGCCAAGAAAGTCGAATCAGTGTAGTTGTTTGCGACAAGTTACAGAAGAAAATGAATAGAATGTATCAAGTAGGTTTACTTTCTATTTTCTATGCGACTCATGTATTGCTGGAAAAAATCAGCAATTTTTCAAACTTAGGGATGACAAATTATATGCTATTGTTTAGATAAATATATTTTAATAGTGCATTACTAACGCATTTTTCTTTTTCTTTCGCCTTAAGGCCTACAAAAAGCTCCAAAGGAACACAAGACGAGTGTTTTCAATTAATTCCTTTCACAATAGAATATAACGCATGACTAGAAAAGTAGAAAGTAAACCTACTTAATGCGTTCTATGCTTTCTCTACGTTCTCCTCTGTAAATTGTGACAAACAACTACACTGATTCTACTTTTTTGGCATACGCAAGTAACGCAAGGTCGCATTAAACGCGTGGTATGGACTCTTGGCTTAAGTTTAAGAAACAAATGACTATTGATGCGTTCTTTATTTTTTATTTATTTAATATTGATCATAGCACAAAAGAAATCTATAATGATATCAAGCTCTTCTATCTCCAATTGTCGGTCACTTTTTTCTAGCACTCGACAGAGTTTTCCGTAATGCTGAAAAACGAATAAAAAAAATAGAAACCATTTTATTACCACATTTTATTATTACATAGGAATACGAAAAGATTCTATCAGAATTTGGTACCGTTCTCAAAATTATTAATCGTTGCCCTGTTAACGGCTGGAAGGATGCAAGCAAAGAATTTGTACACCTTCTGGAAAATGGTATTTCAAATTTTCTACAACAAAACAATTCTTTCTAAAAAAAAACTATTCAAGGAAAAGTTGTTATCGCTGGCGAAGAAAATTATAAATTTTATGTTAATCAAAACAATTATCGTAGTATCTGTAAAAAGACTTTGAATCCAAAAAATATACAACCTGTACCAATACAACTATATTCTGTAAAATTAAATTAATTCTCTGAAAATTAGAGATAATAATTTAATGAAAAAACATTTCGGAGAGCAGTGGAAGAATGATGAAAATCTAAAATTTTATACAGATTTTGTAAATAACAGTCATTGAAAATTCTTGAGAATGAAGATATTCACCATACAGAAAATTGTTCTCAGTCGATAGAAGAAGCACCATTAATGAAAATTTAATTCATCATTTCAGTTTTAACTATTTTGTAATAATTTAAAAACTTTCGTTTTCGTTCATAATTAAAACGAAATTTTTTTCCTAGAAGTATCTTCTTCATATTATCATTAAATATAAATATATTACGATCAACATTGTATGAATTATTTTATAATACAGATAGCTATCTCCAAAAATTGTTATTTCAAAAGCTGCAATATCCACTTTGTTGAAACAAACTCAGCAACCTCGAAATTTCAGTTCACATTTTCCCAAAAACTTCAGTGAGGAAATGGTTCAAACTTCGTCGGCATATTTATCTGTTTCTTCTATACTAATTAGCAAAACAATTCAATATCAAATAAAATTGTCTTTGAAAATACAAGTTTTTCTTATTAATAAAGTTCTACAAAAAAATGTTTATAAGCAATATGTCTTATTTGATCTTGACATATTTAGCTTCTTACTTTCCTTTTGCACAAGAAACTATATTCGTTGCGACCAAAAACAATATAAAAATTGATTAATAATTAAATATTTACATATTTTTAACATTTTCATCGAAGAAATTAATAAATACTCCAAATTTGCCCTTTTTTAACTCAAAATAAATGTTTGTTTACATTTAATTTTTCCACTTTGTCCGCTTCTAACACATTTGTTTCGCAAAAACTTTTAACATCTTTTTTCTCCCTCTACGGGGAGGGTTAAAACTGCTGATTTTAGCGTTTTTCAAACGTCATAATTGACGTCATTGGTTACATTGTGGTATACAACAACACTCGTTTGCTTGTGAAGTAACGGAACCTTGATTTGTGTTGTAAGAGCATATTTTACACAGTGGCGTCAATTATGACGTTTGAAAAACGCTAAAATCAGCAGTTTAACCCTCCGCGTAGAGGGAGAAAAAGATGTTAAAACTTTTTGCGAAACAAATCTGTTAGAAGCAAGAGATATACGGAATGAAAACTGGAGGATAAAATGGAAGAACTAAATGTAAACAAACATTTATTTTGAGTTTAAAAAGAGCAAATTTGGAGTATTTTATAATTTCTTCAATGAAAATGTTAAAAATATTTAATTATTAATCGATTTGTATGTTGTTTTTGGCCACAATGGATATAGTTTCTTGTGCAAAAGGAAAGTAAAAAGCTAAATATATCAAGATCAAATAAGACATATTGCTTATAAAAATTTTTTCTTGTAGAACTTTATGTATATTACCAGTATTTATTAATTTCTTGAATGAAAAACTTAAAATTTCGTAATTTTTCCATTATTAATCGAACTCTTAGCAATTTCCCTTCACATTGAGAAAAGTTCCGTGAGCAGAAGGTTTGTAAAAATTAAAATATAACAAAATATATATTCATAACTTTTTGTGTTAGGAATTTGTGAATATACCTCAAAATTTGTTAAATACTAAGTTAGTGACGACGGATGAAAGGTGTCATAAAAAATACATTAATTCCGAATTACGTTTTCCTAATAAAACAGTTCATCTACTACCAAATTTATTCTAATATTTTACAAAAATATCATAATTTTCTTCCAAAATAGAATAATAAAAACCCACCCCGAAATCTAAAAAAAAAATAAACAAAACATACAGGCAGTCAGAGAGGGACAGAAATACTTTTTTGGTAATATTTGGTGTCTCTTTCTTAGTCAAGAGTTAAACGTCAAAAGCACCGTGACGTATATGTTTATATCTGTGATATTTTATTACTGAAGCTACATTTTCAGTATTTCCATACGAATATCAGTAGTGTAAAAAAAGTAGTAGTTTAAAATAAGTTTTTCTCAAGAAATAAAAAGTTTAAATTGCAATGCTGGCCAGCAAGCAAAGAGCAAAACATTTTGACCTTTCTTATTCATTGTTGAGAGTAGGTTACGATTTTACGTGCGCGGGTGATTTAAATGTAATAATTTAAAAACAATTTTGCAGTGGCAAAACAAAAAATAAAAAAAAATTGATTATGGAAAACGGGCAAATTGAGTGCATAGCCAATCGCGTCTGAACGCCTGGACCGATTTTCTTGAATTTTGGGATATTGATCGGCTTTTTACGGTGCAGGTTATAGGCAATAAATCTTTTCAAAATTTTGATCCAAAGGAAAAAAAATGGGACAAAGGGAGAAAAAATGGGCAAAAATTAGTACTTTATGCAAAAATGATGTATTTTATCTGTTTTAAAAGTATTTTTTACGATTTAGCTTGGTTAAGTTTCCCAAATAGCTATTGGAGGGGTTCCGTTTATAAAGTTAGAGCAAAAGGGGTCTAAAAAGGGGGACAGAGGCGAAAAACGGGCAAATTGAGTGCATTTATATTTAGGACTAAGGGTACTCAAAAGACTGGGTTGTTTGTTAAACTACAAATAACCACTGTTTTTTAATTTAAAAACATTTTTCATTTTTTAAACTAATGCAAACTACATAACCCGCGCAACGCCGGGTACTATCTGCTAGTCAAATATAAGAAAAGATTAATAACAAAAATAGTCTGTTTTGTATGAATTGTTTTTGGTTTTATTATTTTTATTACTTTGTTATAATTACACGACTATATTTTTGGAAACTTAAAATAAAATTGCGTTAAAAAACAAAAACATTGCCATAAACTCAAAAAAAATTTTCCCCAGAAATAATATGTTTCAAAAACTGGCGTCGACGACGATGTTCGGTTGCCGAGAGCAAAAAAAGAAATGCACGTTGTGACTCTATGAAGAGTACAAAATTTTTGTTGCACGCTTCACACAACTATATTTTATACTGTTGTACAATGGTTTACAAGCGCGGTTGATTTAAATGTAATAATTTAAAAACAATTTTGCAGTGGCAAAACAAAAAATAAAAAAAAATTGATTATGGAAAACGGGCAAATTGAGTGCATAGCCAATCGCGTCTGAACGCCTGGACCGATTTTCTTGAATTTTGGGATATTGATCGGCTTTTTACGGTGCAGGTTATAGGCAATAAATCTTTTCAAAATTTTGATCCAAAGGAAAAAAAATGGGACAAAGGGAGAAAAAATGGGCAAAAATTAGTACTTTATGCAAAAATGATGTATTTTATCTGTTTTAAAAGTATTTTTTACGATTTAGCTTGGTTAAGTTTCCCAAATAGCTATTGGAGGGGTTCCGTTTATAAAGTTAGAGCAAAAGGGGTCTAAAAAGGGGGACAGAGGCGAAAAACGGGCAAATTGAGTGCATTTATATTTAGGACTAAGGGTACTCAAAAGACTGGGTTGTTTGTTAAACTACAAATAACCACTGTTTTTTAATTTAAAAACATTTTTCATTTTTTAAACTAATGCAAACTACATAACCCGCGCAACGCCGGGTACTATCTGCTAGTCAAATATAAGAAAAGATTAATAACAAAAATAGTCTGTTTTGTATGAATTGTTTTTGGTTTTATTATTTTTATTACTTTGTTATAATTACACGACTATATTTTTGGAAACTTAAAATAAAATTGCGTTAAAAAACAAAAACATTGCCATAAACTCAAAAAAAATTTTCCCCAGAAATAATATGTTTCAAAAACTGGCGTCGACGACGATGTTCGGTTGCCGAGAGCAAAAAAAGAAATGCACGTTGTGACTCTATGAAGAGTACAAAATTTTTGTTGCACGCTTCACACAACTATATTTTATACTGTTGTACAATGGTTTACAAGCGCGGTTGTTTTTTTTTCTACACTATCTTTGCTTCACACTTATTTATATTTGCAACTACAATCAAAATTCGGTCTTGAGAAAAATGCAATAGTGCGCAATTTTGTATGTCTTGTGCACACCTCTAGTGTATACAAATATGAAGAAATACATATTATTACGCAAACAGAAACAATGTAATATCGTTTAACACACAACACAAATACATCGAACACCTATAATATATGAGAAAAAGGGATAGATAAGTAAGGAAACGCAACAAGAAGCAATGTGTCGCTATATAATTCTCAAGAAGATGAAACTCCGAACGTTTCACTTCAAGAATATTCATCAGACTGATTCGTTCGTATATAAATAGGCAAGACAAACAGCGTTACCATTGAGCGACTTAAGTCGCAATTTGACACTTTTTCAGCGACCTCGCCACTTTTTGTGCCCCCTTACTAAAATGAACTAAATCTGACACTATTCCAGATTTTTTACCCTTTTTTGAAAAAAGTATTTTTTCTTTTATTTACATTTTTTTCTTTATTTTATTTACATTTTTCGAAACAATCAGCTTTCAAATATAATTGTTTATATGTATGTATGTATATGTACAAAAGTTTCTTGCTTTTTTATCTTTTTTTATTTACATATTTTTTGTTACAATAACAAAATGCACGTACAATTTTCACTTAAAGCACTTCACACAACTATATTTTATACTGTTGTACAATGGTTTACAAGCGCGGTTGTTTTTTTTTCTACACTATCTTTGCTTCACACTTATTTATATTTGCAACTACAATCAAAATTCGGTCTTGAGAAAAATGCAATAGTGCGCAATTTTGTATGTCTTGTGCACACCTCTAGTGTATACAAATATGAAGAAATACATATTATTACGCAAACAGAAACAATGTAATATCGTTTAACACACAACACAAATACATCGAACACCTATAATATATGAGAAAAAGGGATAGATAAGTAAGGAAACGCAACAAGAAGCAATGTGTCGCTATATAATTCTCAAGAAGATGAAACTCCGAACGTTTCACTTCAAGAATATTCATCAGACTGATTCGTTCGTATATAAATAGGCAAGACAAACAGCGTTACCATTGAGCGACTTAAGTCGCAATTTGACACTTTTTCAGCGACCTCGCCACTTTTTGTGCCCCCTTACTAAAATGAACTAAATCTGACACTATTCCAGATTTTTTACCCTTTTTTGAAAAAAGTATTTTTTCTTTTATTTACATTTTTTTCTTTATTTTATTTACATTTTTCGAAACAATCAGCTTTCAAATATAATTGTTTATATGTATGTATGTATATGTACAAAAGTTTCTTGCTTTTTTATCTTTTTTTATTTACATATTTTTTGTTACAATAACAAAATGCACGTACAATTTTCACTTAAAGCACTTCAAAGTAAATTAATAAGCCTGTAAATTTTTGACAGCTCAAACCATATAACAAATATAACAAGCAAATTTTGGCAGCACAAACCAAATAACAAAAACAAATTGCCTGTGGTTTTTGTAGACGTTCGTCGTGACCCTACTTTATTAATTTACTTTGAGTACTTGCTTGTCTTTTGTGAACAGCACAAAAATTACAAACTATTGAAAACAAAAAATTGGTTGTTGCAGAAAACCCAGAATAAAGGATGTGAAAATGGACAAGTGAGTAGAATGATCCAAGAATAAGAATTTGTTATTAAATTTCAATTTTAGACTAGATATAGACTAGACTATAGGCTAGACTATAGACTGGACTATAGGCTGGATTATAGACTAGACTATAGACTGGATTATAGACTGGATTATAGACTAGACTATAGACTAGACTATAGACTGGACCATAGACTGGACTATATACTAGACTATAGACTAGACTATAGACTGGACTATAGACTAGACTATAGACTGGACTATAGACTAGACTATAGACTAGACTATAGACTGGACTATAGACTAGACTATAGACTGGACTATAGACTAGACTATAGACTGGACTATAGACTGGACTATAGACTAGACTATAGACTAGACTATAGACTAGACTATAGACTGGACTATAGACTAGACTATATACTAAACTATAGACTGTACTATAGAATGGACTATATACTAGACTATAGACTAGACTATAGACTAGACTATAGATTAGACTATAGACTGGACTATAGACTAGACTATAGACTAGACTATAGACTGGACTATAGACTGGACTATAGACTGGACTATAGGCTGGACTATAGACTGGACTATAGACTGGACTATAGACTGGACTATAGACTAGACTATAGACTGGACTATAGACTAGACTATAGACTGGACTATAGACTAGACTATAGACTGGACTATAGACTAGACTATAGACTGGACTATAGACTAGACTATAGACTAGACTATAGACTGGACTATAGACTAGACTATAGACTGGACTATAGACTAGACTATAGACTGGACTATAGACTAGACTATAGACTAGACTATAGACTGGACTATAGACTAGACTATAGACTGGACTATAGACTAGACTATAGACTGGACTATAGACTGGACTATAGACTAGACTATACACTGGACTATAGACTGGACTATAGACTAGACTATAGACTGGACTATAGACTGGACTATAGACTAGACTATAGACTAGACTATAGACTAGACTATAGACTGGACTATAGACTGGACTATAGACTAGACTATAGACTAGACTATAGACTAGACTATAGACTGGACTGTAGACTGGACTGTAGACTGGACTATATACTAGACTATAGACTAGTCTATAGACTGGACTATAGACTAGGCTATAGACTGGACTATAGACTAGGCTATAGACTGGACTATAGACTAGGCTATAGACTGGACTATAGACTAGGCTATAGACTGGACTATAGACTAGGCTATAGACTGGACTATATACTGGACTATAGACTAGGCTATAGACCGGACTATAGACTAGACTATATATACTAGACTATAGACTGGACTATAGACTGGACTATATACTAGACTATAGACTAGACTATAGACTGGACTCTATATACTAGACTATAGACTGGACTCTATATACTAGACTATAGACTAGACTATAGACTGGACTATAGACTGGACTATAGACTAGACTATAGACTAGACTATAGACTGGACTATAGACTGGACTATAGACTAGACTATAGACTGGACTATAGACTAGACTATAGACTGGACTATAGACTAGACTATAGACTAGACTATAGACTGGACTATAGACTGGACTATAGACTAGACTATAGACTAGACTATAGACTAGACTATAGACTGGACTATAGACTAGACTATAGACTAGACTATAGACTGGACTATAGACTAGACTATAGACTAGACTATAGACTGGACTATAGACTAGACTATAGACTGGACTATAGACTGGACTATAGACTAGACTATAGACTAGACTATAGACTGGACTATAGACTGGACTATAGACTGGACTATAGACTAGACTATAGACTGGACTATAGACTAGACTATAGACTGGACTATAGCCTAGACTATAGACTGGACTATAGACTGGACTATAGACTAGACTATAGACTAGACTATAGACTAGACTATAGACTGGACTATAGACTGGACTATAGACTAGACTATAGACTAGACTATAGACTAGACTATAGACTAGACTATAGACGAGACTATAGACTGGACTATAGACTAGACTATAGACTAGACTATAGACTGGACTATAGACTAGACTATAGACTAGACTATAGACTAGACTATAGACTAGACTATAGACTGGACTATAGACTGGACTATAGACTGGACTCTGTATACTAGACTATAGACTAGACTGGACTATAGACTAGGCTATAGACTGGACTATAGACTATAGACTAGACTATATACTAGACTAAATACTAGACTTTAGACTAGCCTATAGACTAGACTATAGACTGGACTATAGACTGGACTATAGACTGGACTATAGACTAGACTATAGACTAGACTATAGACTGGACTATAGACTAGACTATAGACTGGACTATAGACTAGACTATAGACTGGACTATAGACTGGACTATAGACTAGACTATAGACTAGACTATAGACTGGACTATAGACTAGACTATAGACTAGACTATAGACTGGACTATAGACTAGACTATAGACTAGACTATAGACTGGACTATAGACTAGACTATAGACTAGACTATAGACTGGACTATAGACTAGACTATAGACTGGACTATAGACTGGACTGTAGACTGGACTGTAGACTGGACTATATACTAGACTATAGACTAGGCTATAGACTGGACTATAGACTAGGCTATAGACTGGACTATAGACTGGACTATAGACTAGGCTATAGACTGGACTATAGACTAGGCTATAGACTGGACTATAGACTGGACTATAGACTAGGCTATAGACTGGACTATAGACTAGACTATATATACTAGACTATAGACTGGACTATAGACTGGACTATATACTAGACTATAGACTGGACTATATACTAGACTATAGACTGGACTATAGACTGGACTATAGACTGGACTATATACTAGACTATAGACTGGACTATAGACTGGACTATATACTAGACTATAGACTGGACTATAGACTGGACTATATACTAGACTATAGACTAGACTTTATACTAGACTATAGACTAGACTAGAGTATACTTTGGTATCTGTGTTAACAATTTTCTGCTCTGTGTAAATTCATAAAAAATCTCAAAAACCAAAATGTTTGCTAAATATTTTAAAGCATCTTTCAAAAACCTTTCATGCGATACCAAATTTTCGTATATTTTCTTTGTAAGAAATATGAAAACATCATGAAATCAAAAATCATCATGATCATCAAAAATGATCTTTGATCCATCGCATCATTGTTTTTTCGATTACTCTAAAATATAAAATAGTTTTGGAATTATAATTGTATAACTAATAGTAATAACTTTAAATGTTATGTTTTTGTTAAAAAACAAAAGAGATCAGCAGTCATCTAGTCACGAAAGTCGGAATGCAAAGAGGATATTATTTCATTATCGGATGAATCAGTTCCTGTGAAGCGTAATTATTTGAAATGTATGTACCTTATTAACTTCATAAATGTTATGTTTTTGTTAAAAAACAAAAGAGATCAGCAGTCATCTAGTCACGAAAGTCGGAATGCAAAGAGGATATTATTTCATCATCGGATGAATCAGTTCCTGTGAAGCGTAATTATTTGAAATGTATGTACCTTATTAACTTCATATCATTTAATTTATTATAAAATGAGTAATTTTGAATTGTTTTTTTAACATATATCATATTTTTTGTTATTTTTTTAATTTGTTACAAAATACTCAATTTTGTATAATTTTGTATTTATTTTTAATGAACTGTTTTTTTTGTTATAATAATAGTTTTGTTGTGTATTATTATATAGTGGATTAGCAAAAAAAAGTTTTATTTAATGAAATTTTTATAAATTTAAAAATGCATATTTTATTTCTGAAATTTAAATGTCCTGACGTTCATAAATTTTAATGAAATTACAATTGAATCGTACGATTGAAAAGGATGGAAACGTAATAATATAGAAACACTATAATTAATACAAATAATAAAATAGCATTCAATGCATTTATGAACGGGTTAAGAGACCAACAAATTATAACAACAATTGATGCAAGTCAAGTCAAAACGTTGACCGAAGCAGTCAAACTAGCTGAACGAGTTGTATGAAGAAAATCATCAGAAAATCCAACCTTACAACGTGTATCATCAACAACAAAAATGCAAAAAATATAGCGAAAGTCAGGGAAACAGATGTTCTCCTGATGGCATGCAACGCCACATTTGTAGAAGATATAACCACTTTTCAAAAATGTATTTTTCCAGAGTACAACAGATCAAAGATCCAATGACCAAAGAAATAACAATCAAAGATAGTGGAACAATAACCAAATGAAAGGAAATAATTGTAACAATAACAGAAACCGCAACACAAACCATATCCAAAATGAGGGAAACTTCCAGATCCCGGAGGTCACTCAAATGTCACGTCCAATGGGAACACAATAAAAACTTACAAAAATATTACATATCGTCTAATCTTAGAAATTAAATAAATTAAAAATTATAATGTTTCTCTTTGTGAAAGAAATTTTTTTAATAATCCTAATCCTAATATATATTATAGATCTTTCTGTAAGTCTGCTTTTTTGTTTGTTAGCCAATCACGCCTGACCGCTTGGACCGATTTTCTTGTATTTTGGCATATAGATCGGGCTTTTGTCGGTGGAAGTTATAGGCAATAAATGGGAGAAAGGGAGAAAAAAATTGGCAAAAATTAGTACTTTATGCATAAATGGTGTATTTAATCTGTTTTAAAGACATTTTTCTACGATTTAACTTGGTTAGGTTTCCCAAATACCTATTGTAGGTTTTCCTTTTATAAAGTTGGACCAAAAGGGGTCCAAAAAGGAGGAAAGGGGCAAAAAACGGGAAAATTGAGTGCATTTATATTTAGAACTTAGAGTATTCAAAAAACTGGGTTATTTGTTAAATCGGTTTCCGAATAATTTGAAAAATTGAATTTTTTAAGAAACCGGTTTCGAAACCTATAAACAGTAAATAAAAATATTTATTGAAATTTTTATAAACCGCGCAACGCCGGGTACAATCTTCTAGTATATATTATAAATCTTTCTGTAAGCCTGTTTGTTTTGTTTGTTAGCCAATCACGCCTGACCGTTTGTACCGATTTTCTTGAAATTTGGGATATAAATCGGGCTTTTGTTGGTGCAGGTTATAGGCTATAAATCTTTTAAAAATTTTGACCAAAAGGGGCGAAAAAATGGGGCAAATGGGAAAAAAATGGTAATAGGTAATTTTTTATGATTTAACTTGGTTAAGATTTCCAAATTGGAGGTATTCCGTTTCTAAAGTTGAACCAAAAGAGGCCCAAAAAGGGGAAAGGGGCTGAAAATGGACAAATTGAGTGCAGGTTCCTAATATCCTAATCCTAATATATATTATAAATCTTTCTGAAGATCTATTTTTTTATTTGTTTGTTGGTTTGTTTGTTAGCCAATCACGCCTGAACGCCTGGGCCGATTTTCTTGAAATTTGGTGAAAAAATAACCCGCGCAACGCCGGGTACAATCTGCTAGTTATATTAAAAATCTTTCTATAAGGGCCATTATTACAACTTACCTTTAAAGTTGGCGTTAGTTAAAGGTAACTTTAGCTAAAGTAAACGGCAAAGTTACCTTTAACTTATTTTGGTTATTACAACTTACCGATAAAACAAAATTAACTTTTTCAAAAATATGGCAGTGCCGGAGCAAAATCGATAAAACTGCTTAATTAAACAAGTTTTTTTTAACGCAGTGCAAAAGGAAAACTTCGTTTTGGTTGTTGTATATGCTAATTTTTTTTAAATTTGAAATTGGCATATCAAAAATACCATATGATATAGTAAGTTCAAACAGAAAGTGACCTTTAAATGTTAAAGGTAGGATGATCTTCCCTTTAGCTTAACGCTCATTTCTATCTTATTGGGTACTCGTAATAATGAAAAACAATTTATCTGCCCGTTAAAATCCTCCCTTTTTTTAAAGGTAAGTTATAATAATGGCCCTAAGTCTGTTTTTTTTTTGTTTGTTTGTTAGCCAATCACGCCTGAGCGTCTGGACCGACTTTCTTGAAATTAGGGATATAGATCGGACTTTTGTCGGTACAGGTTATAGGCTATAAATCTTTTCAAAATTTTAATCAAAAGGGGAGAAAAAATTGGACAAATGGGGAAAAAATGGTAATACGTATTCTATACGACTTAGCTTGAATAAGTGTCCCAAATAGCTATTGGAGGTGTTCCGTTTCTAAAGTTGAATCAAAAAAGGTCCAAAAAGGGCTAAGGGGCAAAATAAGTGCATACCCAATCACGCCTGAACGCTTGAATCGATTTTCTTGAAATTTAGGATATTAATCGACTTTTGAAGGTGCAGGTTATTGGATATAAATCTTTTAAAAATTTTGAACTAAAGGGGAAAAATTGGGACAAAGGGAGAAAAAAGGCCAAAAATTAGTACTTTATGCATAAATGCTGTATTTTATTTGTTTTAAAGGTATTTTTTTACGATTTAGCTTGGTGAAGTTTCCCAAATAGTTATTGGAGGTGTTCCGTTTATAAAGTTGGACCAAAAGGGTCCAAAAAGAGGGGAAAGGGGCGAAAAACGGGCAAATTGCATGCATTTATATTTAGGAGTATTAAAAAAACTTGGTTGTTTAATAAACCGGTTTCCGAATAATTTGAAAAATTGCATTTTTTACGAAGCCGGTTTCGAAACCGGATTTTTATTTATTATTATTTTTATAAACCGCGCAACGCCGGGTACAATCTGTTAGTTATGCAATAAATGAGAATAATTATTGTAACTTAACTCCCATATCAAAGGATACAATAAAATCCTTGGCATACACAAATATGAAAATATACTTGGATAATGAAATAATTAAACACAAGGTACAAAAACTTGATAATGATTTTCCAGTAAATACCGACGGAATCTTAGGAAGAGATTTTTTACTACATTTAGATGTAACATAGATTACGACATTTATGCACTAAGAGTGTGTGCCAAACGGTAGCAATTAACTTAAGTAAATTTTTGATATATATGAGGTGAATAAAATTTCACTAGCTCCAAGAGCTACATAAATTTTTGGCATATCAGTATAGAAATGTGACAAACGTAAAATAAAATATAAAAAAACAAAAGTATAAAATATTTTGAAAACTATTTTTCTAATTTATAAAAAAATGGGACCCCCATCTAAAAAAATGAAAAAAAGTTACATTACATGTAAGTATTAATGATTTTAATGTTTAATTATTAATTTAAATATATTTTATGGGTGTATTGCAGAGCGCCACATCTTAATTCAAAAAAGGATTGAAAGGGACGATTGGTTTTGTGGAAAAAATGCTAATAGTAATGAAGGCTAGAGGTAATCAAAATATATAATCTAATTGTATCTATTTTATAGAAAAAACGCATTAGAATTAAAGGGAAAAATTGGAGAGGAAAGAAAAAATGTAAATGCATGTTAAACTTAATGGAATGCTCTTATGAAAAAATACAAGTGTTTCTTTAAGTACCGTTCGGGCGAGGGAACCGGTGAAGAAGCGACAGCAGAAGATGCCAATGATTGGGAGTTTTTTCATATTATTCATACTTACGCGTCGAAAAAAGATAATTACCATCCTCCGTATCTTATTGATAGCAGTGATGGAGTAATTATTACTCAAAAGGAGAATACTAGTGATGTATTAAATTCAACAAAGTGGTTGTACCACTTCCTCTTCAAAGTTACGTCCAGAATTACAAACAAATAGAGGAACACATAAAGAAGAGAGATAAGAAAATTACCAAACAAATATCCTTTCTGTTTTCGGGTTCTGGTCAAATGGTTCAAACCAATTACCCCCATATTAATACTTCTACTTTATTTGTATCATCGGATTCAGATTCGGACTGATATGTATATAATTTTTATAATAATAATATAGAATATGCACTTCCAAAATGTTATGTAATGTTGTTGGTATTGAAAATTTGCAACATATACACATGAAAATACACATACATGACATTTCTGGACAGGATTTGTGAAAGTGAGTGCAAGTTACACATATTATACTATTATTAAAAGGTTGGTCAAAAGGGTACTTAATGGGACGGTATTTTTTGGATACCACAAATAATCGTGGAAATATATAAATAAACTTTAATTTGTACATATTTTTGTAAAATTTTTGACAGGATTAGTGGAACTGAGTGGAAGTTAAAACTATTTCAATGTATGAAAATGGTGGTCAAAAGGGCACTTAATGGAACTGTATTGGTAGGATACCTGAAATGATTGGGGAACTCCCACAAAATAAAATAGTATTTTGTTTGATCAATTTGTATTTTGTAAAAGGATTAGTGAAAGTTACACATATACCTCTGGACCATATAGTTGGAAAAGTTCTATGTCGTCAGATAAAAAAGGGCCTTATTAAAAACGATTATTAAAATTATTATTGCTAACATTAGTGATCGTTTTTTCATAAAACAGAAAATAATTTTCAAAAAAGAAGTTATTGCAATATGTAACGATTTATTCAAATGTTATATCAACCATCAATTTGAAGGAATTGATTCAAAATTTCGTTCCTCTTTCTAATACCCTCAGTTGTGTCACTTATTATTCTATTAGTATCAGGAGAAACTAATTCTGTAGAAACATCATCATTTATTTCTAACGATGTTTATTTAGTTTATTTAGTTTAGTTTACATAATTTTTAATTTAAGTCGAAAAGAACTATCTCAATTCAGGTGAGTAAAACTTTTTGTGATTTATTCTAATGTCCGTTCCATCGATAGCACCAATAAAATTTCTAAACGCAGCAGATTTAGTTTTTTTTTGGCAAAATTTAGTCGATATTCTTTGGTAGTCGTTTACATTACCATGCTTTATTATCCCAGCAGTCCGCAGGTTATTACAATTTGAAACATATCCAAATGTATACTATAATGTCAATAGGAAAACATAAAATAAAGTTGGTTAAGAGCATACAACTAAGACCCGATTCGGATCAGTCCTATTGCTGTTACATTGTAAAATGAAATGCATATACGAATTAAAGAACAAAACAAAATCGAATAAAATGTTGCCATCGTACTTGCATCTGAATTGGATGGCTAAATAAAGTAGCATCCAAGGCGTATTTATAGCAGGTTAGATCTATATTACAAGTACAACAATACAAAAACAACAGGCATTTTTTGTTGTTTCGATTTTATTATCTTGTCCAAAACAGCTGACTAAAGAATGACGAAGGGAAGAAAAAATAAATTTATTCTTCTTCTCCAAAATAATAGAAAATTTTAAAAAATATCTTCTTTATTTATAACTTCTACTCAATCTTTCAACAATCTGTTAAATAATTTATCCGTATCCGAAATACGACAGGAATTATTCTAATATTCCTACAAAATTCTACACTTACCTGGCAATTAGAAAACACGAAAATGGTTTTAAAAGAAAAATATATAAACTTCTGATATAATAAGAAAAAACGAAATTGATTATCAAAACAAGATACACAAAAAACCAAAATTTTTTGACATTATTACTTGCATCACCTGGTCTATCACTCTTACCTGGTATAATTTTGCCATCGTAGCATCATATTGCTAATATAGTTTTGCTGTTTGTTTTGGTTCAGCCGATATCCCGTTACTTATTTTTTCTTTGTATTTTCTATTCTTTCAAAGAAAAATTTCATATTGTAAAGCGTTTTTGAATATACAAGTTTTTTAAAAGTGATTGTGATATTAAAAATAAATAATTAATTAAGTAAAATTAACTAAGTAAGTATAAATTATTTATTTATTTAAGAATTACAATACAATTACAAATTATATTATAATCATATACGAGCTGAGTAACTTCGACCCGGTGTAGTGTCACAGACCAGAGCCTCTGATGGAAATCGAACCCACGACCCTCACGCTAATAGTCTAGCACACTACCCACTAGACTACCAGGGCGCTCAAGTATAAATTAAAAATAGTGTGTTGTGTGTTTTTTATATTAAAAGAAATGTTTGAAATGTTCGGCTTCAGTTAAAGAAATTTTAATTAGTATAATATTGGACCCATCCGACCTTCACTTACAATGTCGGTGGAGTTGGACGCATCCAAACTTCGCTTACATTGTCGGTAAAGTTGGACCCATCCGACCTTCGCTTACATTGTCGGTAGAGTTGGACCTATCGTACGGCCTAGGCCATCGCTGTGTAAATGAGAGTGGAAATTGAATATAGACTTCGGATTAGTCGCATCTACATTGTCATTGGTCTCAGTTGGATGATGTATGCGCAAAAAAATTGGCTGGGATGTGTCGCAATACCCCCGGATGAATTTGAGGCCAAATATAACGACGCAAACAAAAATAAGAAAGGTGACATGATTATAAGTATTATTATGTATACAGAAAACTTCAGAATATAACAAATGAAGATAGAAGACAAGAACTGATAAAATTATACTACGATACACCCCAAGGAGGACATTTCGGAGTGAAGAAAACTTTACTAAAATTAAAGCGGAAATACATTTGGAAGAATATGAACAAAAATGTAAAAGAATCTATACATACAACCTATAAAAATAAATGTATGTTTGAAGTTTATAGACGGCTAAACGGCTGGACCGATTTTCTTGTAATTTTAACAGTACCTTCCTGTATGTCTGGAAGGAACTATAGGCTATTTCTTATTTTAAAATTTAAAGTAGGCGAAGTGCCACGCCCACATACCCAATAAGTATTTAATATCGCATATCTCATAAACTTCAACAGCTAGAGTTCTCAAATTTTGTATGGACGACTTTGACATATATAGGAACAAAATGGGCGGATTAGCTATAGTGGGTGTGTCACCTCCTATAAAAATATTAAATTAATATATCTAAGAAAATATAACAAAGTCATAAAACTTTGTCGAAATCACTTTAGTATCAATATGAATATTTTAGATAAAAATTCGCTGACTAGGAAAAGGAGCGTGGTACTTCCCATATGAAATTTACTTACTTACTTACTTAATTGGCCATAACAACCCGATTAACGGATTTCGGCCTGCCGTAATACATCCTTCCAGGCGCCTCTGCTTCTGGCGCGCCTACGCCAGTTGGTCACACCAATCGATGACAGGGCTTCCTCGACTTGGTCCTTCCAACGGATACAAGGTCGTCCTCTTCGCCGACTTCCGCAGATCCCCGCATCAAATACCCGTTTCGCCGGAGCATCCTCCTCCATTCGAACGACATGGCCGAGCCAGCGCAGCCGCTGGATATTAATACGCTGCACAACATCTATGTCGTTGAGGAGCTCATACAGCTCACTGTTAGATCGGATGCGGAAATCATCGCCAACTCGCACAGGACCGAAGATCTTACGTAGGACTTTCCTCTCGAATACCCTCAAGGCTGCTGCATCAGTTCTTAATAGGGTCCATGCCTCTGCGCCATAAAGAAGCACGGGTAAGATGAGCGTCTTGTAGAGTATTAATTTTGTCGCACGAGAGAGGTCTCTGCTGCTCAATTGCCTATTGAGACCATAGTAGCACCTGTTGGCAAGAGTAATCCTGCGTTTGATCTCCAGACTGACATCATTTTTGGTGGTAACGGCGGAGCCAAGATAAATAAATTCCTTGACTGTATCAAAAGTATAGTTATCGGCCGTAATCTGAGAATCAATACGCCGCACGTCTCTACTTGTCGACAACATATACTTTGTTTTGCCCTCATTTACTGCCAGACCCATCTTCTTAGACTCCCGTTCAATAGCGCTAAAGGCAGCAGTAACATCTCGCTTGGTACGCCCTATGATGTCGATGTCGTCAGCGTACGCAAGCAATTGGACACGTTTTTGAAAGATAGTGCCATTGCGATGCACTCCTGCCTTTCGCAGAACACTCTCCATGACGAAGTTGAAGAGGTCGCATGATAAGGGGTCGCCTTGTGTGAAACCTCGCACGGTATCAAAAGGTTCGGAGAGGTCCATTCCTACCTTGACGGAGCTGCAGGAATTGCTCAACGTCATTCTGCATAGTCTTATCAGCTTCGCAGGTATACCGAGCTCAGACATTGCGGCATAAACACGATCCCTTATGGGGCTATCGAAGGCTGCCTTATAGTCGACAAAAAGATGGTGTGTGTCGACTTGTTTTTCGTGGGCCTTTTCCAGGATTTGGCGCAGTGTGAAGATCTGGTCTATGGTGGATTTGCCAGGTCTGAAGCCGCACTGATAAGGTCCAATCAGTGTTTTGACGAGTGGCTTCAGTCGTTCACACAATACGCCTGTAAGAACCTTATATGCGATAGGGAGAAGGCTAATACCCCTGTAGTTGGCGCAGATTGTGGGGTCTCCCTTTTTCAGGACAGGACAGAGGACACTGAGGTTCCAATCGTTGGGCATACTTTCTTCTAGCCATATTTTGTAGATGAGCTGGTGCATGCGCCCTACCAACTCATTACATCCGGTCCTAAACAATTCAGCGGGGAGGCCATCAGGACCTGCCGCTTTATTGTTTTTAAGACGCGTAATCGCGACTTTGACCTCTTCATAGCTAGGCGGCGGAATCTCCACGCCGTCATCATTGATCGGGTTCGGAACATCATCTCTAGAGGCGGTATTGGTGTCGTCATCGCCTTGTAGCAGAGTAGAGAAGTGTTTCCTCCACAACCTCAGCACCCCCTGCGGATCTGTAACCAGGTTTCCGTTCTCGTCCTTGCAAGAAGACGCTCCGGGTCTATAACCCTCGGTTAGACGCTTAACCTTCTGATAAAATTTTCTAGCGTCATTCCTACGTCTATGCATCTCGACTTCCTCACGCTCACGCCTTTCCTGCTCCCTTTTCTTGCGTCTGAAAAGGCGTCTCTCTTCCCTTCTCTTCTCTCTGTAGTTCTCGACAATGGCTCGCGTAGCAGCAGACTGCAACGTCTTCTTGTATGCGGCGTTTTTCGCTGCAGCTGCCTCGCGACACTCCTCATCGTACCATTGATTTCGTTGGGGTGGGCGCTCGAAACCAAGGACTGTTTCCGCAGTAGTGCGCAAGGAGTGGGAGATGTTGGCCCACAGTCCTCCAATGTCGTTGAGATTAGGTGGGAATCGACGGAGCTTATCCGAGAGTTGAGCGGAGAACGCCTCAACTGTCCCTTGTGATCGCAGCTTCCTGACATCCAGCTTCCGCAGTGTACTAGAGCGCGCCATCCTCGAGGCGCTAATGCGCAATCGAAACTTGGCTGCGACAAGGTAGTGGTCCGAGTCAACGTTCGGACCTCTAAATGTGCGCACATCTAGTACACTGGATACATGCCTTCCGTCAATCACAATATGATCGATCTGGTTGGAAGTTGATCGATCGGGGGACATCCAAGTGGCCTTGTGGATGTCGAGATGTTGAAACCTGGTGCTACATACTACCATGTTACGCGCCGCGGCGAAATCGATCAGCCTCATACCATTGGAGGTAGTGTTCGCGTGGAGGCTGAACTGTCCGACAGTGGGGCCAAAGATACCTTCCCGCCCGACCTTTGCATTAAAATCCCCGAGGACAATTTTTGCGTCATGGGCCGGGCACTTATCATATACGTCCTCGAGTTTAGCGTAGAAGGCATCCTTAACCACATCGTCCTTATCTTCCGTCGGGGCGTGAGCACAAATCAGGCTGATGTTGTAGAATTTTGCCCTGATGCGGATTGTGGCTATTCTTTCGTTCACAGGTGTGAACCCAGAGACAAGGTGGCGAAGTCTCTTATTAACCACAAATCCGCATCCAAATTCGTGCTTATCAACATGGCAGCTGTAGTACACATCGCAAGATGCTAGCCTTTTGCATCCTTGCCCTATCCATCGCATTTCCTGTATGGCAGTGATGTCAGTCCTACATTTCTTGAGGGCATCCGCCAGCTGGGCGGAAGCGCCCACCCTGTGAAGGGTGCGGACGTTCCAAGTGGCTATTCTTAAATCGTTGTCCTTTGAACGTTTGCCGTGGTCGTCAACTTTAAAGGGGATCTTTTTGGAATTATGTATATTAGTTTTCATTGGAGTAAAGTTTTTACGTGGTGGGTTCCAAGCCCTACGCACAACCCAAATTTAACGTCCAGGGGATTGGACTTCGCTGCACGCATTAGTTAACATCTAGCGGGTACTAGAATGCCATCCAGGAGGGGCCGCGAGGAGGCTGCGTGTCAACTTGAATACAGCAAGACAAGGATCGTCCTGGTGGTCGCCATGTTGGCCACAGTCAGAAACTTTACCTTGTTTGCATGCATCCCATCCCTCCCATATGAAATTTAAAACTTCTAATATCTCTGCAACAATGAAATCCATATAAATAATTTGTGAAAAAATTGCCGGACTATATGATATAAACCTTCATCTGGGTAACAATCTCGTCGCGATTTTTAATTTAAGTCGAAAAGAACTATCTCAATTCAGGTGAGTAAAACTTTTTGTGATTTATTCTAATGTCCGTTCCATCGATAGCACCAATAACATTTCTAAACGCAGCAGATTTAGTTTTTTTTGGCAAAATTTAGTCGATATTCTTTGGTAGTCGTTTACATTACCATGCTTTATTATCCCAGCAGTCCGCAGGTTATTACAATTTGAAACATATCCAAATGTATACTATAATGTCAATAGGAAAACATAAAATAAAGTTGGTTAAGAGCATACAACTAAGACCCGATTCGGATCAGTCCTATTGCTGTTACATTGTAAAATGAAATGCATACTTCGATTCAGTCTGTGACCCAGAGTGAGTTGGAGTGCATGACTTAAGGTTACCTTAATATCCTGGGAAGACTGTTTCGGATCGACGCAATTTTTTCTCTTTTCGAACCGTCAGATCACAATTATTTTCTATACCCCTAATCCGGAGTGCTAAGCAACCCGTGCTTATCGGATGATTTGCAGTCGGGGTCTAATCTGACCTGGGCGTCTCAGTGAGTATTAGATTTTCTACCATATCCTTGTCATGCTAGCGGGGGCTATGGCATGATCGACCTCCTTTCACCTCACTCGTGGGACCTATACGGACTGTGAATTTGACAACTAGGTATTTGACCTTGGAGTGGACCCAGTTCATTGCGCGAATCCAGGCGATTATCGTTGACAACAACAACGAAATTTTCAGGAATTTCACCCCAGCTAGCATGAGGACTACGGCTGTAGAGAAGATCTTTAGTGAGGCGACTGCTTTGGCAATCCCCACTTCGACGGATGATATGTGCGTTGAGTCAGACCCTGTCTTCCCACTATCGGATGAAGACGGTGACAATACGGTCATCGAAGGGGTCCCCTTCACTCGCGTCCGAATTGCTACTCGGAATAATGAGGTGGGGATTTTCCCTTTAAGGAACTCACTTGCCGGACAGGATGCATCGGATTTACACTGCGTGGGAAGAGGTGACTCGTCTGACAAGGGAGGAAAGACTGGGCGGAAACTTTCCGCTATGTATAATGAGAGGAAGTCATACCGCAGGGCTCGCACGGTCTTGAGGAGATTCGCAAGCTGTGTCCTCTGTCCCTCTCTGTCAAGGAGCAGAGGATGCTGGCTCGACACAGAGGCACTGTTTCGAGGTATGAGTCCAAATACCCGGGCAGTGACGTCTAACGAGGAAAGAAGGATGGTCCCTTGAGTGCCGATGGGAGCGTGGAGCCAATTGCTTCTACCTCTCAAGCCGCAAGCAAGGGGCATGAAGGTTCCACACCCTTACTCTCAACTGGAGCAAAGGAAAACACGAGGGTTTTCAAACATCCGGTGAAGGGAAGAGGTGATGGTGTTCCTTCTACAATGGATAAAGGAGAGGCGGTAGAAAATACCGCTAATCCTTTATCACGGAAGGTTGGGGACGAAGGAGGTGGAGGAGTACACTTCGGTGGTATGTCTTCTTTGCAGAATTCTCGCAAGGGGAATCGCATGAAGAGAAACAGATCCGACAATGAACGTTCCTTCAGCTCCAAGCGTCCTAAGGAACAAGGTGACTTGGGAACTAACCTTTCCCTTCAGCTGGCTTCACCGACAGGTCGTATTTAAGTGGCAAAATCTCCCCTGAAAGGTGGAATCTAGTTTGAATTTATGATAGCGAAGAGTAGTGATGGCAGGAATGCTCGCATATCTTGCATCGGTTGGTCCAAGGGCATCAAGGTAGTGTACTGTGAAAACGGGGGAACTGTAAAGTTCCTTGTGGAATCAGAGAAGCGCCTTGGTGAACTCTGGCCTGGTGGTAGCTTGGAGATGGTCTCTCAAACCGACCTCTCTCTACGTCCAATAGCGATGGTGTGGGTCCCGCACACTTTTAGGCGGGTGAATATCATACTCAAACTTATTGGGTAGCAGAATGACTGACCCTGACTGGTAAAGGTAGAAAAGAGTGCGATCTTAGGATCGCTATTGATCAGGATTCCCTTCAGTGGCTAAGGGCAAGGGGTGGTGTAGTGTTATATGGGTTGGCACGCCTAAAATTCTGTCATCCGGACATAGACGGTGTCAGGTAAGCCAGAGGAGACTAAAAGTGGTGCAGATTAATCTGCATCACTGCGAAGCCGCCTCACACAACCTGTTAATCACCCTGCGCCGCCTTGAAGGTGACATCGCTCTTATCCAGGAACCCTGGATCCTTAGGGATAGGATTCTTGGTTTGAGCGATCCTAACTATAGGTTACTTGTTCCTGGAACAAGTGATAAGGTAAGGACCTTCCTTTTGTACAGGTGACGTAACAACTGTGGCCTACAGAGATGACCGCGGGATGAATTTGATGCTGTCATCTGTGTACATGCCGTATGAGGCTGCATCCCCTCCTGATGACTTAATTGAACTACTGGTGGAGCATGCGAAGAGGAAAAGATGTCGCCTTGTCTTGGGTTTGATGCCAATGCTCATCACATCCAATGGAGCAGTGCTGACATAAATACAAGGGGTGAGTCTATTTTGAATTTTATTATTCTTAATAGGCTCAACATTTGTAACGTTGGTAACACGCCAACGTTTAGAAACCGTGAGCCAACCTGCTGGTTGAATGCGGAACCCCCGAGACTCCGCTGTTGTACTAGGCGACTCTTTAAGTCGGGCAGGGATGTTGACTGATCTGTATATAGATCCAGTTTTAATGATTATGACGGGGCAATAAAGTGCTCAAAGAGAATAACCTGGACGGGTTTCTGCACTAGTATCGAGGACGTTGCTAATGTGGCTCGTTTTCGTAGGATGCTGTCGAAGGACCCCAAAGTCCTAGGCTTCGTCCAAAAGAACGATGGCATGTGGACATCCTCGAGAAAAGTAACCCTAGGAACCTGTAGAACCTCTAGAGGTTCTACATATTGTGAGGATCCTCTGTAAGCTATCCTTTGGGTGTAGCTGATCCCTTCTGTAATGCTGGCATTATGCCCGTTTTGGAGGAATCATTACCAGGGATGAGGTCAAATGGGCTATTAGTAACCTTGAGCCGTTCAAGTCGCCTGGTCCGGATGGTATCTTTTCGGCTCTGCTTCAGCATGCTGGTGATATATTACACGAATATCTGGTGGATGTGTATAGGGACTGTCTCCGCTGGTGTGATATACCAAAAGCTGATAAACCCAGTCA
The DNA here is from genome assembly GCA_014635995.1 of Sarcophaga peregrina. NCBI lineage: Eukaryota > Metazoa > Arthropoda > Insecta > Diptera > Sarcophagidae > Sarcophaga > Sarcophaga peregrina. The sequence goes on from CM025794.1 coordinate 2,484,241, forward strand.
CATCGACCCTAAGGATTATAGACCGATATCACTCTCATCATCGTTGGTAACACGCCAACGTTCAGAAATTGTGTTAGAGAGGCTGTAATTTACATTACGCTCATTAACACGGATAGGTCTATGATTAGGGACTGGAGGGTTTCAGATCAGTGTTCTTTCTCTAATCACCAACTGATATCCTTCAGTATTAATTTATCTAGGGGTCTTAACAAGCCTTTTAGAAACCCAAGAAGAACCGACTGGATCAGGTATGAAAGGGCGGTGGAGGGGGAGCTTAGAGCATTTCGGGCACGCTCCACTCCTGCCATCAATGATCGAGTTGGATCTTTGACGGATATTTTGTTGTCTTGTTATTGAGATGCTTGCTCTCTCACTTACTCGGGTAAGAGGAGCCAGCCTGCCTGGTAGAATGCGGAACTCCAGAGACGCCGGAGACTCTTTAATAAGGCTAAGATGTCAGGCAGGGATGTTGACTGGTCTGCATATAGATCCAGTTTTAATGACTATAAGGGGCCAATAAATCGCTCAAAGTGAACCACCTGGATGAGTATCTGCACTAGTATCGAGGTCGTTGCTGATGTGCCTCGTTTTCGTAGGATGCTGTCGAAGGACCCCTAAGTCCTAGGCTTCGTCAAAAAGAACGATGACATGTGAACATCATCGAGAAAAGAAACCCTAGAGGTTCTATTGTGAGGATCCAGGAAGCTATCCGTTGAGTGTAGCTGATCCCTTCTGTGATGCTGCCATTATGCTCGTTTTAGAGGATAGCATTACCAGGGATAAGGTCAAATGGGCTATTAGTAACCTTGAGCCGTTCAAGTCGCCTGGTCCAGATGGTATCTTTTCGGCTCTGCTTCAGCATGCTGGTGATATATTACACGAACATCTGGTGAACGTCTCCGGTGGTGTGATATACCTGATGTTTGGAAAGATGTGCTCGTGGTGTTTATACCAAAAACTGGTAAACCCAGCCACATCGGCCCTAAGAATTATAGACCGATATCACTCTCATCATTTCTCTTGAAGGCTTTGGAGAGACTTATCGATCTATATTTAAGGTCAAACATTGATCGGTCTTTGTTGAGTGTGTCGCAATATGCTTACATTAAGGGTAAATCTGTTGAGAGGGGTCTTCAAGAATTGACTGGTTTTGTTGAGGCGAATTTGCCTGTCGCCTTTCCTTGATATAGAGTGGGTCTTCAGTAGCGTTACCACTTCTTCTATTGAGAATTCACTAAGGGATATACATGCCCCAGATTTTCTGGTGCGGTTTATCGCCCACATGTTGGGTAATAGACTAATCCGATCGAATCTGTGTGGATGTTCAGTCGTCAAGCGTGCGACCAGGGGTACACCACAGGGGGTGTCCTATCCCCTCTTTTGTGGCTCTTGGAAAGTAGGGTCTTTAGTGTTGTGGCATATTTCCACGATGTGGCTATTCTTGTGGGTGGAAAATTTTTGCCGACGCTGGGGGAACTGATGGAGTCTGCTCTTGGAATTTTATTCTCTTGGGCAACGAATAAATCCAAATAAGGTGGACCACGTTTTGTTCTCCCGTAGGTACAAAATTGAAACCTTCAGGTTGCCAAGATTAGCTGGTAGGGAGCTGCCGTTGTCTTCTGAGATCAAGTACTTGGGTGTTGTCTTGGACAACAAGCTGAACTGGAAAGGAAGCACCGGGGAAATAATGAAGAAGGGACCATTCTACCAGTGTAGGAACTCCATTCGTTGGATATATCTGGCGATAGTTAGACCGGTTATTACTTATGGTTGTGTTGACTGTTGGTGTGCCTTAGATAAAAGTTTTCAACGGAAAATCTTGGATAAGGTTCAGCGTATTGCGTCTTTGAGTATCACTGCAGTGAGGAAGAGTTGCCCTCAGGTTGCTCTTGATACTATGTTCTGTCCGACTCCGCTTGCCATACGCCTGAAGAAATCGGGTTGCTGGAAACAGCGCTCTATAGGTCACTCCAGAGTTCTGAATACCGTCTTTCCTGACTGAAGGTATGAACTTTCGGAAAAAGCCACGGAATATATTGTGCCTGAGGCTATGTTCCTACCTGGTTTGACAATACTCATGCCGGATTCGGCACAATGGAATGGTGGGGTACTCCAGGGGCAGAGTGGTATACCCATCTTCGCAGATGAGTCTAAGTTAGGTGGGTGTACAGGTGCTGGAGTTTTTTGTAGGGAACTCGGTCTTGAACTCCACTTCAGTTTGAATAATGACTGCAACAATTTTCAGGCGGAGATTTTCGCAATACTGAAGGCTATTGAGGCCATAGCTGGTGCATCTTCGTTGGCAGTCAGGCTGCCCTTAAGGCCATTGCGTCGGTCTGGTGCAAATCACGGCTCGTTCGCGAGTGAAAGACTCGTTGAGGAGTTTTGGACCAGACCGTATCCGTCTATGCTGTGTTCCGGGTCATAGCGGTATACTGGTCAATGAGACGGCGGATGCCGTCGCTAGGTTAGGTTCGCTTTCAGGGGGCGATTTGATAGTTGGTCCTGACTCCCCCAGTCTGCCACCTCTATGGCCTAATCGATGGATGGGTCATTACGGAAGAGTAGAGGCGTTGGGGGAACGGATTGGGCTGTTCTATTTCTAGACGTCTGTGGCCTGCTGTGGACAGTAAGAGAACAGATTGGCTGCTGGGTTTAGTTAAGGCCAGCTTAAAGTTGGTTGTCGGTTTTATCACGGGGCACTGCGAGATTAGGTCGCTGACTATGTTGCGATGACGAAGAGTTGGAGACTATAGAACATCTCCTCTGTAACTGCCAAGCCATTGGTTGATTGAGATTGAGGACCCTTGGCTGGGCATTCTTTTAGAGCTTGAGTTTTGTGTCGAGAGCCGCACACAGATTCATTAGCATCTTGGGTTGGTTGAGAGGTGCTAGGGCTTCATGAGTGTAGTCACGCTCTCACTGTCTTTTGTTTGTTGTCTTAACCGACAAGTACACGTCCTCTAACTTAACTTAACCTAACCTATGATATAAAAGTTCGTGTACATGAAAAACTATTAGAGCTTGAATCTAGCATGAACACATGAACATTTCGGGTAAGGAAAATAAATGGACTCTATTTTTATATGAATTCTTAGACAGAAAGCAAATACTAAACATCTTATCTCTGACAAACTATTGCAGTAAAGTCATGTGTGTTGCCTTTTCATTCCAATACTTATTTCATTATAACGAAACATATAGTTTAAGACAGGTGTAACTTAGGAACTGTTAACAATAGACACAGACCATCGATGAAACTATACTGCCTAAATTTATTAACTACCTACAGCATACATAACTTTTTAACCCTGGACGGTTATTCTTCGTCGAATCGACGAACATCATTTACACTTTATCATATATCTCGATTATGTTTGACCAAATTTCGCTCATGTTTTCAACAACGTCATTTGATAATAAAAGCTTGCAGTCAATAGACGAAAAAAAATTTGTCTATTCGACGAAGAGTAACCTTACTGTACAACAATGATCCAGGATTAAAAAATGGGTGCCTCGAGTAAGTTTAACCACTACAAGCATTCGTAATCAATTAACATTGTTTATAAAAAGAGTGAAATTTGGCCATACATAAAAGAATTATATGATAAAGTGTAAATTAACTTAGTCCATCCGACGAACAGTAACCAATTAAGGTGAAAGTGTTCGTCGATTCAATGAAGAGTAGCCTTAATGTACGAAATAAGGGATCAAGAACCAATTGTTACATGTGGTGTGTGAGTGTTGAGAGGTCTAGAGCCTCCACATCTAGAGCTGCTGAGACTAAAGTTCAACGTGATGAAAGTGAACGCTTAGAAAGTGAGATAATACGATCGCAAAGAGCAGTAGCTGCAGAAACACCAGATCAACGTGTAGAAAGAGAGAGACTACGAATATCAACATCTAGAGCTGTTGAGACACCTGATCAACGTAAAGCACGTGTAGAAGGAGAGAGGATACGGGCATCAATACCTAAAGCTGCTGAGGCACGTTATCAACGTAAGGATGATGAGACATTGGATCTACGCGATTTACGCCTAGAGGGAGAACCAGCGTCTGGGAACTATTCACCCTTACCCTTACCCTTGCCCAAGTGCAATCTGCTGTTAGGTCTTTCAAACCATTCAAGTCACTAGGACCGGATGGTACTATTCCAAGTGACATTCAACATGGGGAGGAGATAATCCTCCCCTGATTGTTTGCCATCTATAACGCTAGTCTCAGGCTCCTCTACATCCCTTGGAGCTGGAGAATAATTAGGGTGATCTTCATTTCCAAGGCTGGGAAACCGTCTCATACTGAGGCAAATGATTATAGACCCATAAGTCTGTGTTCCTTTCTTCTGAAGACAATCGAAAGAGTCCTTGATGTTCATATTAGCGCCTCGATTGACGTATACGAGAGGTAAATCAGTGGAGACAGCACTTCACTCGCTTATCTCTCGGGTGGAGAAGTCCATGCACATTAAAGAATACACTTTGTCCATTTTTCTGGATATTGAAGGTGTATTTAATAACGTCAACCCGGACGCCATAGTTAGGGCTCGCGGTTCTCTGAACCTGGAACAGGATCTGGTCAGGTTCATCGAGCTTCTCCTCAAATCAAGGATAGTGACCTCCACAGTGGGGGCCTCGAATTGTGAGAGAATGGTTCGTAGGGGTATACCGCAAGGCGGTGTTCTTCACCTGTTCTCTGGAATCTTGCAGTCAACTCACTCCTGAGGGCGGCTGAAATAATCTGGCAATGAGGTCATAGCTTACGCTGACGATATTGCCGCGTCGGGAATCTGTCGGGCAAGTTGAACTTGGCGCTGTCAATCGTGTTGGACTGGTGTAAGGGTTTTGGACTATCTATTAACCCATCTAAGACCGATACGATTCTTTTTACGAGGAAATATAAAATTCCGACCTTCTCCCTTCCCAGCATAGGTGGGACCAGACTCACGTTGAGTCCTGAGATCAAATATCTGGGCCTGATCCTCGATCCCAAACTGAACTGGAGGGCGATTCTGGCTGTTAGGGCACGTAAGGCCCAATATGGACAGACAATATAACGTCAGACTTCTTAACAAGGTCAGAAGGTCTGCCGCCATTCATATAACTGGTGCTCTACGCACCACCGCCACGAAAACCTTGTTCGCAATGGTAAACTGGCTTTCTACTGTGCTTCTCGCAAAGCAGGTGGCCAACTTTGCTTCGACTAGACTTAATGCTCTCTCTCGTTGGCGCATTGTACCTTCTGGTCACTCCACTATTCTGGAGATCGACCCGGTGGCCCCTGGGAACATGGACTATTTCCCTACTGACCATTGTCTTAATATGTTTCCACTCTCTGATTCCGAGTAGGGATGACTGGAATCCTGATACGATCGTCCCCCCGGAAGTCCTGGATATATATACTGCCGGCTCTAAACTCGGTGTTAGGGTTGGAAGTGGTGTCTATTCTGGGAAACTGGACCTGAATATTTCTCTCCGTATGCCAGACTACTGCAGTGTGTTTCAGGCGGAAGTGATGGCAATTTACCGGGCCGCTCAATGGATCCTCGTCAACGATACTCCTTTCAGTCGCGTCTCGATCTTTTCAGACAGTCAGGCTGCGATAAGATCTCTGTCAGGTTTCGTGATCAACTCTAGGATCGTTAGGGAATGTCGCCGCTGTCTCGACCTAGTCTCGCGGCGCTTCACCGGTGTCTCTCTGGCGTGGGTCCACGGGCACAGTGATATTGCGGGAAACTGTAGGGCCGACAAGCTCGCCAGAGCTGGTGCGCTCCTTCCGGAATCCTCTTCTATTGAATTGGGTATGCCACTTGCCTCGCTCAAGTTAACCACTGCGCGGAGGTTTCTTCGGGATGCCAACGACAGATTTTTTAGAAACTTGTTGATGTAAAATTTTATAGGCCTCTGTGATAGAGCGAGTGACGTCAATGATGACAGCCAATATTATAAATTTGCGGGCGAACTGTCCGTCCAGTAGGTGACAGGCAAGTTAATGACACAGGTAATCGCGACCGTGGTCTAGTGGGTAGTGTGTTGGCTTATTGGACAAAAGGCCCGGGTTCGAATCCCAGGTCAGACATCAAAACGAAAAAATATTTCTTCGGCGCCTTCCTCTCAGCAGATTTCTGGCAAAGACTCTGAGAGTAAAAATTGCCATGAAAAGCTTCTCAAAAATATGTCGTTCGGAGTCGACTTTAAACTGTAGGTCCCGCCACTCATGTATAAAATTAACGCACACAACATAAGTGATGTGAGAAGCTAGGTCGTAATCCTGACTGAAGGGTTGTAATGGCCAATTATGTTATGTATGTATGTAATCGCGATTTTAAGAACATTATTCTGCACAGTTAAGAATTCCTTCGGTGCGACTTAAAAATGGCACTGCATAAATTCGTTCGAGCGAATGTCCATGGAGTGAAGAGTTGAAGATTTCTATTTTCAAAGTATTCGATAACTGTAGCTAAGAATTGGTTGATAATGGAGCAAACATTATTGGAAGGAAAATTAATACGTCCAACTGGAGCCACTTTACCCTGGCTCACTTTGCCATTTTAATGTTAAAATAAAAATTGAATATCCTATCGGAAACATTTCTTTCTTAAAACCTATGCAATTCTCAAAATTTTTCTTAAAAAGATTTTTAATAATTGATATAAACTGCCCGTCATATTTATAACCGCTCTACATTATCCGTTTTGCTCAACGTAAAAAGAAATTTTTCATGAAAGGGTTTACGGTATATTATAGTATTATAATGGTAGTATTTGTCAGTTACTCTTTGAATTGGCAAATCCACAGCAATTAATGTATTTTTTAGCGTTGCATAACTGTAACCGCATCGCGTTTAAATTAAAAATAAATTATAGGGTAACATATGTATCTTATAGATGTCGAAAAAGGAAAAATTTTGGCCTTTATGGAAAATGGGCTAAGTTTTCGAGAGATCTGTAGAAAACTAGGTCGATCGGAAAAACTGATTCCTTTCTTGTAAACACAGGCTGAAAAAACTTTCGTTTTTCTGCAAGACAACGCGTCAGTACATAAGTCGTCAGACGATTGAATGGCTTAAATCAAAAAACATAGAAGTAACTTACTGGTCTGCCTGTTCTCCGGATCAAATCCCAATGGAAAATATTTGAGGAATTTTGGCCCGCCGCGTTTATGCCCAAAATAGACAATACAATGATGTTTTCGGGCTAAAAGAAGCAATCATCGATGAATGGCGAGCAATTAGTGACGATGTGAGGACAAGACTTGTCCAAAGTATGACTGATCGGATTTTTGAGCTGATTCATAATAAAGGAGGTCCCACCATTTAAATATATTTTTGTTTAATTCATAATTTTGTTAAAGTGCGGTTATAGTTATGAAACAGGTGTTTTTGTTAAAATTAATTATATTTATGAAACTAAAGTAAATAAAGAATTTATTTTTATTATATCATGTAAGTTTTCGTCTATTTTCTCTTATACTAAGAAACTAAATTCCTTACAAGCTGTACAGGCTGAAATATTAACATTAATAGGGTTGTGGTTATAGTTATGACGGGCAGTGTAGTAGTCATTGCAAATTAAAAGTGCATGAAGAAATATCTTAAAGCATATTTCAAAAAAGTAATATACGCAATTCTGTTTTTGCACGGGTTTGTAATAACATGGTCTAGAAGAAAAAAATTTAATGTTTGATATTTGATATAGCAAAAAGGTTATGAAAATTTTAAATTTTAAGGAAAAATATATATATTAACCGGTCCGTTGAAGTCGCCATGATCTAGTAGGTATTGTATTGGCTTATTAGACGTAAAAGCCAGGGTTCGAGTCCCAGGCCAGACATCAAAACAAAATACAAAAAGTATTTTTTCGGCGATTTCCTGTCAGCAGATTTCTGGTAAAAACTCTGAAAGTAAATAAAATTGCCATGAAAAGTTTCTCATAAAATCTGTCGTTCGGAGTCGACTTTAAACTGTAGGTCCCGCTACTCATATTTAAAATTAACACACACAACATAAGTGGTGTGAGAAACTAAGTCAATAATCCTGACTGATGGGTTCTAATGACCAATTATGTAAGTATATATATTAACCGCATCTTCCAGAAATAATTTTTCTACCCGTTGTTTATAACCTAATTGGGAAATTTCTCTATTAATTTATTTGCCTGACAGCTTAGGTAAGTATGTGTGTACATACACATATATATACGTATATATTTTAGTCGTTTGTTTAATTTGAATAAAACTGGACGTGTTCTTATAAAAGCTGACTAAGCAATACAAAAAAAAAAACCTAAATCGATAAGAGTTTTAGCGCGTTAAGAAAAATCTCTAATTTTACAAACCCTAAACTGCAAAGGAGAGATTTCTTTTTTTTTCTACAAAGTTGAATGATATGGAACCAATCCCCTTCTTTACTATGAACTTTATGTCTTTTTTTACACTGTTTTTTTTAGAACGTATCTACCGTGTAAAAACAGAATTAAGTGTATTGTAATAAATAAAAAAAAAACGGGATTGAGTTTCATATTTTTATTAAACTATTTTTATATAAATATTATAGTCGTAATTTTTAGACTTAAATTTTTTAAAACCATATGCTAATTTTGTCAGAAGAAGCACTGTATATACATACATACATACATAGATATCCTCGTGTCCTCGGTCTACTTTTAGTCCAATAGTTTTGCACTAGGCTTTGTGTTGATCAAATTCCATTTTTTTGCATTAATACAAAATCTAGCACCATCTTATAGCAGGATAATATGACTATTTTGGAAACCTGTAATACTTCACGTGCTCTTTTTATCAAGGGTATGTTAATTTTTCTTTTGGTTTTGGAATGTATATTCTAATATTACGAAGTATGAAAACGTACACCATCATAACAAGACGACTTAAATGTGTCTCAAATAATGGTCTTCTCTAAATTCTATTAAAAATATTTAATCGTTGTTCTTTATTTCTTTTTATTTTCTTATTCTTAAAGTAAAGTTTAAATGCTTAGTTTAAATATTACGGCTTTCAATATTACTTTCTAATAATAAACTACAGTTAAATAGACACACACACATTTACAACACATTTATACGAGATTAATTACTTTTTATGTACAAAGTCTTATATATTTAATTATCGATAGACCACAATTATTTATGCGAAGAAATCATTTTGTAGGCATAGACCTATTTTGGTGGGTATGATTAGTGAGTACAGAACCGACATTAAAATTTTAAATTAAAATTAATACGAACTTAAATTGAATTTCTATTTGTAACAAATTCCAAGCCGGAATTTCAGTAATACCATTTTACAATTGCAAACATTTATTTAATTATGTTAATATTTTAGCTATTTATTATATTATAATTTATTAGACGTTTTATATCAAATAGATTTTATTTCCTTGTGTGCATTTGTATACATTTTGAGCTCTAAATAATTAAATTGAAATTTGAGTAAAAATTACTTAAAAACCCTTACAACTTTTATTTATTTACACACTTTTTCCATTCAACGAAAACATTAAAACAATCTTTTATGTGACTGATATACATACAAGTTAAGAAATATTTGTTGTCTGATTAAAAATTTCTAATATTATAAAAACCATGAATTTTAATTTTTATAACTTAGTTTGGTACTAATAACGCTCTATATGAGCAGGTTGTTTAAAAATTACTTTGTATTCAAGTTTTTTTCTGATTAATTTTGGAAATCAGATGTTCTTAAACTAATTTGTCAAAGTGATGAAGAATCGTTGCATTGGATACTTTAATAAAATCAGTTTAACATAATAATATAGTAATTTACCTTACTCGCAAAAAATATGTATTATTTTACGGAATAACGAATGTTCATTATTATGTGACGAATATTTAAAAAATAGCTAACTTTCATTTTAGAATTTTCTTAAAACCTTTAAATCATACACAGATTTTCAGATCAGACATACATTTATATTCTAACAATTGTCCTTTGAAATTAGTTTTAGAATATTTTCTCAATATTAATTAAGACTAAAACCATGGTTTAATAATTTTCATAAATATTTAAACAAATTTTGTATTGAATATTTTGGGAAATATTTTTAATTTGGTCCTATTTGATTTAAATTAATCCTACATGAAAATATTCGAAAGAAAGTTCATATATTCGACAGTAAGTAAGAATTTAAATATGAAATAGGTAAAAAGGAATTATTTGCATTTCATAGTCGTATTAATGGGAAGATAAATTTTAAAATCCATTAATATAAATAAAAATAAGATAATTGTTTACAAATGGAATTGATTTTTATAAAAAACTTATATTCATATTTAAACATATAAATAATTACTACATGAAATTTATAAGCAAACAAATTTTAATTTGACAAATATTTTTGATTCAGTTTTTTTTAATAAATGTTCTAATATGAAGAATACTTTATTATTTACCAATGTTAAGTTGATAGTCCTAAACTCAATCTCATCATATCAAATGAGAGGTTATACACATAATTTATATAGAATAATAATGAATGTAATACATTCCTCATAATGTGCTGACAATATTTTTATGATTTTTTTTAATTATGTAACGTAATAAGGACCGCCTACGCAATTGCGCACAAATGTAAAAAAATTAAAATTTAGAAATTTAAGTTCCAAAAATTAAAATAACTTAAATATTTGTAGCAAAAACAAATACTAAAATAAAGAAATAAATAGACTGATTAGAAGAAGTTTGAGTTCGAAACACATTGAAATATTGATGTAGTTATAGTTTTCCAATTAAATAATTTACAACTCAATTTAACTAAATTAATTAATAGATAATAATAAAATAATTAACAATTTTTAAACTCTTGTAAATATAATTCAAAAATTCGGACTTTATTATAGGAAATTTGACAACTCTAGTAAAAAAAAACAGCGATTTCTGGTATTGTGAATCGAAGGTGTATAGCGTTTGTGGTAATATGGGGGCAAGAGATCAGCAATGAATAGTTTTTCCGTTACTCATGCAATTTTGAGTACGAGTGACTCAACTGTATTCAAATTCGAATACTCTGATTCATTCGTACTCGCTACAACATTGATTTATAAGTATAGGTTGCAATGAGTACAAAGTTGACATCAAACTCACAACAGTCGAAATATGTTTGATTGATAAAATTCATAAATTTAGAAAAATACTTATAAGTGATTCGAGTCACTCGAATCATTCATCAAAATTTACGGTTTTAGTTGTTGTTGCATTTACAAACAAAGAAGAAGACACAGACAGCAAGCAAAGCATACACACAACATTCTTGTGAGTATTGTAGTGTTCATACGCGAATCATACTTATTTTGTGTATTGTTAAGTATGAGTACGATGAGTATTTCAATCTTTGGATATGAGTATTGTGAGTATGATAATAAAATAAGTATGAATGCGTATAAATGTGACTCGAATCTACTCATTGTTTTGAATACTCGTTGCTGATCCCTGATGGCATTTTCATAAAGGTTACATATTTCAGCACGTCAATGAAACTAAATAATTGAATACAATTGTTAATCATTGAGTCCAATATTTGTAATAACATAATTTATTTTTTAACATTGCTATTAACATACTTCTTCTGATCAGTGAATATTCTTTAATTAACAAAAATTTAAAAAAAAAATTCTCCCAAATGCAAATTGTTTAATTAATGAATATTTAAAAACACATTTAATTTTATAAAGGGCAAGAGCAGTGTAGATTTTGTTCATACAAATCGACAGTTATAAAACGTCGGTAAATGGGGTCGTGAGATGGCGTATTTTTGCTTATTCTCTTCATTAAGACGAATTCAGTAGGCCGCCCTTTTTTAAATGAACACCCTGATTTTCTGAGACGAACGATTTCAGAAAAATATTTAATTAATATTTTTAAGTTATTTTCATACAATTTTATTAATCCGCAATATCCGATTGATGGTACAATACTTTAACGAAATGTCATGAATTTTTTGAACGAAACCACACATGTAATTGCGTGTGCACCTACGGAAACAGTGAAATAACAATATTTCTGTTGACGACTTAATTATAGACCTTATTTGTCTTAACATTCTTCATACAGGGTCTAAACAAATTATTATTTCAAGAAAACTAATCTGCATGCTAAAACTGTTATATTAGAAATTAAAGTAGTATAGGAATTTGCTCAATTTAAGATATTTTTAGATTTTTTTGTTGAATAAATTTTTGAATGCACATAAACTAATTATCAAAAATGAAATCTGTAAACATTTGTATACATACACAAACACAAAAAACAAACAAGTGAAACTATGTTAAGGAAGAAATACGTTAACAATGTAATATTGTCTATTAGAAATTACATTTCAATACAAAGAAGTTAATCAAAAAAAATTTTTCAGTAGTATTATACGTTAAAGTCATTTATCCCAGAATGTGGAAAAATTAATCTATTTAAAGTTAAGCAAACTTAAGAAAACATCATGAAAGAAATTAAAATTGAACGAAATGATAGATAGAAAAATTAAAAATATTGTTTACATTTTGATTAATCGCATAGTCAATATTTGTGGTCTGCACTTATATCTTTACATTACACAGAGATTTTGGAACATAAATATTTGTTAATTATATAATTGATAGTGCGTATAAAGTTATTAGTTTGTTGAATTGATTTCTATTTCATACATTTTTGTATATAAGCTAATATTAGATAAGATGAAAATAAAGGAGTAAAATATTAGTAAATGTATTCAAAATCAGTCAATTCGCATATAATACAGCGCAGGAAAAAATATAGAAACCGTTTTTATATATATTTTTTATTTTATTTTTTTTTTTAGAAACGAAGTGAAATATTAGTTCGATTGTTTTTAAGAGTGATAACAATTTTATTTAAAGTTACATGATGATAGTCATTGCATATAAAAATGACATAGATTTTAACTGAGAACAATATTGGTAGTACCATAATTATTGCTATTTTACAATTAATGTCATTACCAATTAAAAACACATAGCTAAATCGCTTAAAAAAGAGAAAAAATAATTTAAATCACTCCGTCATAAAACTCTACGTTATAGTATTTAAAATTTGTATAACAATTTAAAAAATTTTCAGAGAAAAACTTTTACGAATAATTTATTAAATAGCACTTCTCAGATTTAAGTTTTTTTTTTTTTTGAGAGATTCATTTGTTACTCATAGCTCTAAAAATTCTCTGAATCATCGTTTGAGTTACTCGTGCAAATAAATATTTATCTAAATAAAAAATTATAGTTAAAAAATGCTTCTATTAATTTTTCCATTACTGTAAATGTATACATATATAATTTATATAATTTTTTACAACCTATTCCTTGGAATGTCAACAAAACTATTCAAATAAAAGCATAAACGACAACAGAAATTACAAGATGAACTTGGGATTGGATGAAAGATGTCTATTAGTCTGTGTAGCATTCTCTTATAATGAAGAAAGTATGCTGCAACCAACTAGTTCTACATATTTATAACCACGATTTTTTCAAAGCCTTTAATATTTAAAAAAAATGTATTACATATGGTACAAATTTTAATACTAAAATCTTAATATTATAACTAATATATATTTCCGTATACATAGGCAACACATTTCAAATAAATATCGGGCAATTGACTACAATTTCATCATATACATGCATATGTATGCATATACTAAGATATAGAAGGAAATATCGAACCTATGTACTTCTGCGTAGTATCACTCGTACTACATTAAAAAGTTATGATTATAATATATTTCTTTCAGTAAACTTCTGCACTTGATTTTGTCACATTATATTAAAAATAAAATTTGTGGATTGGACAATAGAGTCTCGCAGTGCTATTTCGATTATCGATAAAAGTTATAAATACAAACTGTGGTGGTAAACGTTTGTGTAATTCATTAAATTTTTTTGTTTTGCGAAATTAAATGGATGGCCCATTTTAAAAAGATTATGTGGGAACTTTACCAAAAATTTATGAAACCAAGAAAAATAACATAAATAACGGCTGTATACTAAAGATGATATAAAATACCATCAAATGTGTTACATAGCAAACACTGTCCAGAAAGAACAATTCATGAGAGCGAGGTAATCGTTAAAAAGGTAAACTACATATTTTTCAGTCTTCTATAATAAAAATTACGTAAGTATTTTGGGTAAAATATGTCCAGTTGACCTATTCGCAGATTGGATTTCAAGGAAACACATATGTTCATAAAGAAAAAGCCAAGAATTTAACCGTCGATGTACGAAAATAAAAGGTAGCTTGGCACCGCAACTTACTCCGAAATAAAAAGAATTCGTATTCATGGCTCTGAACTGGATGTCAACGTGTGATAACAACAGACAACGTAATCCAAAATTAATGAACAATTGTTACTTTTATAAAAAATATAAATTCCTTACGATCTCAATTCTTATTTATTCATTTTATTGAAAATGCATATTGTTGTAGATTACAGGATCTGATATTTCGATACACAGTTTAAACTGTGAGAAATAATAATTTTATTAAACTCTAAATTATGTTTTTGCAATATTTACTTTTTGTTTATATTGAAGTAGCACAAAACATTAATGCAAAATAAAAAAAATATGTCTTTATATCAAATGGTTAAAGAAATAAATTTAAGTGTGCTATCACTGGCAATACCACCATAATATATATTATTTCAAAATATGAATGTTTTTATATGAACTTGTCCTTCACTTCTTTTTTAATACTATAAAAAAATGTCAGAAAAACTTGTAATGTACTATTCCATGACAATTGCTAAAAATAATTAACGAGAATTATTTAAAATGCATCGCGATCGGTAAAACTGAAACACCAGTTTTGTTCTAAATTCTAATCAGAAGTGTAAGTAACTATGAATACCGAAATGAAAAACAATAAAACGGATCCACATTCTTTATCAAAAATTATTATCGAAATTCTACATCTAAAAGATTAATATCATCAAATGTTAAACATTGCAACTCTTCAATCGATTTATCTTTAGTAAAAAAAAATATATATATATATACAGTTGCAGTAAAAAGAAAGTCTGCATATATGGTAGAAGTATTAATAGCCAAAAGTAAGATATAACCTTTAAACCAAAGACATGAATTTTTTAAAGTAAAAATTAATTAAAATTTAATTCCTATGTTTATTTTTAAATACTAAGAAATGGGAATCCTTTCGCGGTTAAAAATTGTTCAATCTCATTTTAATACATATTAGGCAGCCAGATTTAATGTGAATAATGCTTGAATATAATCAATTATAATCTAACAATTGGTTAAGTTGTAACTAAAAAAATTAAAATATATATATATATAGACAATGCTATAATTTATTAAATAAAACATTAATATTTTTTAACGAACTAATAAAAGGGCCTTACAATATAAAATAAAATATTGAAAACAATTGATTACAAGGAATAGATCAAATATTATACAGAAAAAAAATGTGAAAGAAGTGGCTGACTTAAAAACCCAGTTAAAATACACAGAGTTTTAAAATTTAAATATAACAAACCGTAATCTGAAATAAACAATGGCAAGTATATATTTTACGAGAAAACTACTTTGATGTAGAAATAGACATTTACCAAATAATTTCTTGGTCGCAAGTGCTTTTAATGAACATTTTTGTTGTATCGTAGTGAACTTTGTAAAAAAAAATGTTTAAAAGTATGAATTAAATAAATTCACCAAAAATAAACGATATTTTTAGATGATTGGTGGTATAAAGCTAACTAATTAAAATTAATTCTTTGTAATTCTAAGCCTATCTAAAATCTCAAAAGGTTTTTATAAAAATCATACCAACCTATGTATATATTATTAATCTATCTCTCTATCTATATATTCTAATCATTTTAGTTTCGTGCTGCTTGAAAATCACACTTATTATTTTAAAATTTGTAAAATAAGACGAATATTTTACTTACATTAACTATTAGAGCAAATCGTTTCACGCATACTTTTAATACTCTGGGCAAACATGTTAACTGCTAATAATTTTTCAAAACTTCAATAATGTCCTGAACCCTTTTTCCTTATAAAAATACTTCTTTTTCATTCGACTATTTTTGTCTTTTTTCCAATATAGAAACTTCTGTTAATTTTTAAATACAAATCTTAATCAGGTGCTTTATCCTACGTTAAAAGCTTCATACAAAATATATTTGAAGTGTAGTAGAATTATCTTGTACCACAGGCATAATAAACAACCGTTTTTATATAGTCGAAATGTAGTGAATAATTCCATTCCATTGTGTGGAAAGTTTAAAAGGAAGCCCAACACTATGTATTCTGTAAGTTCGAATATATATTCTTAGTAGAAAATCTTGGTAGTAGGCAAAAAAGTACTAAAGAAAACAGCATATTAAAAAAAGATGATCGCGATAATGACGAATGTATTTTAATGATATCTACAGGTGAAGAAGGTTAGGGTTTCTACAACCGTTAGTACGTTTGTTGGGCTTTGGTAACGCGCAGATTTAATTTCATTGAAAGAAGTTTCAATACAATATGCAATACGAATTGTAAAAATGAATAGAAATGTTCTGCATTTAATTTAACAGATCATAATTTACTTTCGATTTGAAGATTAATTATAAACTTAGTGAGGTAAACCAAACGTTAGTCATTTGCAGGATTCTACAAATTTGTAACATTTAATATTTTGCATAATCACAGTGCAACTAAGAACTATGAAATACATATAATACATTAAAGTATTTAAAAAATTAAATCACGAACATATTAGGAATAAAAATTGCTGTTACAGATTTGAAGTTTTGAAAAATTATAGGTTAAAAAGTCAATTATTTTACAAATAACACGTTACTACAAACCGAAAAAGTGATATGTATTAAAGCCGCACGAATCTCGAATTGGTGAAATATATATATATATATATATATATATATATATATAGACATTGACATAGGTACATATATATTCATAAAGTTACATCGGCATTATCATGTTGTTTTTTATTTTCTTGATATTTCTTTCAGATTAGTAATTAGTGTTATTTTTATTCATTCTGCTGACATTATATTATGTACTTGTTCCAGCTTATAGGCAAGTCTTTGCTTTTGTGAAAATTCGTCTTCTTCCAATGTTACTGTTAATTGCTCGTTATACTTTACTACATATGTATAAAGTTCATGGAGGGCACAATTCGTGTTAAATTCCGATGTGTGAAGCTATAACAAAATAACAAAGAAAATAAAAAATAATTTTTTCAGATTTAATTATCAAACATTCATTTTACCCTTGACTCTTCGGCTAACATTGCATTCATATCTTGATCCGATATTGGTGGCATTTCTCTAATATCTCGATAATATCGATCTACCCATTTGCGATATTCAGGTATATCTTTTGCATATAAAAGTTTTGAGCTTGGAGAATCTTTACCTATATTAACAATATTTATATTATATTCATTTTAATGAGAAATGAAATTTCACTTTACGTTCAGATTTTTTTAATATATACAGTTGGCTCATAAAGAGGGTGGTCGGTCATCTTTAACTGATAGCTTCAAATTTTTATTTTAAGGAAATATGCGAAATGAATTCAAATATTTCAACACAAATAAATAACGAATTAACTTTTAAATAACACAATTCTTGTACTCCATAAAGTGAGTGCTCATTAAACAACTTTCCACAAAAGATCATGTGGAATATTGACTTTAGTATTCGGTTGTAGTTGTAGTAACAATTGTGCCACTGTTTGCTAACCAGAGATCAGCAATGAATCGTCTTTTGCTTACTGTATGTATGTATATAGACGTTTCAGCAGGGTTCAAAAAGTGGCAAATGGGCACAAGACAACTTTCTTAGTATAATTTTTCGTCCAATCACCGGTGGAATTTCGTTATGGTGGTGGAGAAAACTTTAGTATATCTCTTCTTTTGGCGTATGGAAATCGCTAAGTGAGCAGCCTGCTTGAATTCTTTGTTGTGCAAGCTTTTTAGATCATACACCCTCTGACAAAAGAGTATGCAGGACATATTCTATAATTTTCTTTGTAGTTTGTGGTCTTCCTCGGTAGTATTTTTTCTATGCAATAGGTACCTTATATTGTAAGTGGGGTCAGTTTCGTTCTTCTTTAGTTTGGTGAAAGCTGGTGGAATCTTTTGTCGATTTTTTATGCCGAAAACACTTTGAAATCTGGCTAGCTATTACCTGATATCAGCCTTTAAAAGTTTTTGGTAGGTGTAAAAGTCCTTTTTATTTTTTTCGAACTCTGAAACAATGATTACCTATTCCTTCTGTTATTCACTTTTTTTTATCAATATTTCCACGTTTAATTTCAGAACTACCAATTGCTGTTATTAGTTTTCGAATTAGAGCATTTGAGTTTTTCGCCCTAAGGTATATTGATGGAGGTTTGCTCGAGATTATAGATCAGATGGTTTCTTCATGTTAATACTACGTGTGACATGTTCATCTCTAGGCACATTTCAGACTAACCTAAATTAGAGCGTAAAGTACAAACTATCTGTTAAAAATTGTCATGCTCATACAAATTGCATTAGACCAGATCTAACAAAAAGCGCGGCGCTAACGTTTTGCTATCGGAAAATCCAATTTAGACGTAAAGAAGTTTTTTCTATTTATCATTTTTATTTATTTTATTAATTTATATCTATTAATTTTATTCAACATGGTTGTAAACATTACAGTACCTGTCGGAACGTTACCCTTTTTATTTAAGTTACTCATTACAACGTAAATACTGTGCGATAAATAACGTTGCGCTCTTAAGCGCTAATTTAAGTTGGCCTATTATATGGATGACGTTTTTAATGATTTGATTCATCTCTGTTTTAGCATTGTCCATCCTTAGTAGTCTTCGGGTTTTGGGTACCGTTATCACTAGCTTTTAGGCTTGTTATATCTTAAGTATTTTTCGTCGCAATCACAACTCTAGAAAAAGGCAATCGGGATGAAGAGAGGTCTATATTTTTGCTACAAACCGTAAAAGGGGTTTTTTGGTGGTTCTTGTTCTACATACTTATTCAAATTCGCCACACTTGCGCTTATACTTATATTTGATTTTACATGCGTCTTTGGAGTTTCATATATTCCTTTTTTTATTGGAACCAAATCTTACAACGTAAGCAAATTACCGCCATTATTTTTACTTTTAGTTTTCACTCGATATTTTCTTTACATTTAAACACATTATCTTGGAATTTTTAGTAATAAACTTTTGGAGAGTTCAAAGCATGTAGTACTAATATCGTTTTTTTTATTTAAATGTGAGAAAAAAATGAAATTTCTACATTTTATATATTTAAAAAGTTTATCTAAAATCAAAATTAAAAATTAACTAAAATTAATCAATAACCCTCTACCGGCTTTATGAGGCATCTGTAAATTTGTCATAATTTTTTAAAGCTTATTATAGTTTTATGTAATACTTACCTAATCTATGATCTGAAGTGGAGCATGAATCCATAAATGTTTGTGCAACGACTGATAAACACGAATCAACAATATTAGATTTGTGTATATCAAAAACGAAATTTGGATTCTTTATGAGATTTACCCAAAATCTATTAAGAGTACAAAAATTAAAAAAATAATATACAAACAACCACACAAACTTACCTTAGTGGTAAACTATTGCTTTTCCATGTATGTACGACTTCTGGATCTGTAATGCCATGTAACAAGGCTTGATCGTCAAGAAAATCGAACATATATTTAATGGCCAAAGGCAGAGCGGAACCTCTATGAGCCGTACTAAATATTGTTTCAAAGAGATCATCAACAAATTTTTGTAAAGTACCTTTGGTTGCTAATAAACGCGTTAAGTATATTTCGGAAACAAGTTTGTTTACACGTTCTCCTTCTTTCTGAATGTCGTTATCATGATGTTTTACCAAATGCCAATATTTAATGCCATTTTCATGCATATCATTGTTTAAAGGACTACTACATTTAGCCGTGCTAAATGTAGGCGATGATGATGTCGTATATTTCGATAAATTTAATGTTTCATATCTGAAATAGTATTAAAAAAATACGAGTTTAGTACAGCAAAATAAATTTTTAAACAGAAATTTAAAGGTTAAATCCATTCCAATGAAAATATTAAATTAAATACAACTAAAAATTTTCTAAGGAACACATTAGGATAGTGTTCGAGAAAATAGAGTCACGCTAAAATGCAGTAGAACTAATTTAATATATCAGTAATTGTTTGGTATATTCAGATTTTCATATTCTATTTAGATGTGCAAACGAGTTCTGGGCTTTATGTTTTTGTTAACATTTTTTTTCTTAATTATAACTTGAAGTTTTTATGCTTTGTCAAATTGCTTATACAATGAACTAATCTATATTTATAAGAATGAATGTTTGTTTATTTGTTTGACGCCTATAGACGGCTAAACGGCTGGACCGATTTTGTTGAAATTTTAACAGTACCTTCCTGCATATCTTTTTATTTTAAAATTTCAAGTAGGCGAGGTGCCACGCCCACATACCCAATAAGTATTTAATGTCGCATATCTCATAAACTGCAAGAGCTAGAGTCCTCCAATTTTGTATGGACGACTTTGACGTATATATGAACAAAATGGGCGTATTAGCTATAGTGGGCGTGTCACCTCCCATATAAAAATATTAAATTAGTATATCTAAGAATATTTTACAGTTAGTCCTAAAATTTTGTCGAAGCCACTTTAGTATCAATATGAGTATTTTATACAAAAATGGACTGACTGGCAATAGGGGGCGTGGCACCTCCCATATGAATATATGAATCTATGTATTTAAAAACGGCCAGACCGATTTTCTTGAAATATTAACAGTAGCTTCCTGTATGCCCGGAAGGAACTATAGGGTACTTTTTATTTTAAAATATCAAGTAGGCGAGATGCTTCGCCCACATACCCAATAAGTATTAATGTAGGATGTCTCATAAACTGCAAAAGCAGAGAAATCTAGAAATTTTTGTAGGGACAACTTTGACATCTATATAAACAAAATGGGTAGACTTGCTATAATGGGCGGCGTGTCATCTTCTATAAAAATATTAAATTAATATAAGTATCTAAGGAAATGTAACAGTTAGTGCTAAAATTTTGTCGAATCCACTTTAGTATCAATATAAATATTTTAGACAAAAATGGGCTGACTAGGAAAAGGGGCCGTGGTACTTCCTATATGACTTAAATTTAAAACTTCTTATATCTGGGAAATCATTATAGCTAAAATCAGCAAATTGTACACGGGCAACACTAAAATCCATATGAATAATTTGTGAAAAAATTGCCGGACTATCAATAAGAGCGGGACCGTCACATATAAATATGATACAAAAGTTCGTGTACATGGAAAACTATTAGAGCTAGAATCTAGGGAAATAAATGGACTCTGTTTTTACATGAATTCTTAGACAGAAAATAAACACTAAACATCATATATCTGATAAACTATTGCACTAAAGTCATGTGTATTGACTGATCATTCCAATACCTGCTTTATTATATGCTTGTAAAAATACGAATAGAGGGACTTAAGTATGCAACTTAGGTACCATTAACAGTAGACACAGACCATTGATAAGATAACACCATAATGCCTTAATTTATTAACTACCTACAGCATACATAATTTTTTAAAGAACCAGGTAACAACCTGTGGTTATATAATACAGACCAAACCTTTATGGTCATCATAATAAAAACTATTAAATATTTTCTATTGCCCACAATTTTTTTATCTTGAAAATAAAAAAAATTTGACCTGTTATGGTATATTTGCCTATTACTGATTGAATGGAAGTACTTTACAAATCATTTGCATCCCAGATTCTAAGCGAGTTAAACATTTATTTTGTGACTGTTCATATTGTAATAAATTAAAAACAAAAAAATGTCACCTAAAAATATTCGCTTTCTAAACGCACCAAAAATGCAGTTAATTTACAAAGGGCTGATGAATATCTGAGTGTTGAAAGGTGTAGAGCATCTAGAGCTGCTGAGACTCCAGTTCAAAGTGATGAAAGTTCAGAAAGGGAAAGAATATGATTGCGAATACCAGTAGTTGCAGAAACACCAGATCAACAAGATGTGCGTGTAGACTACGAGCATCAACATCTAGAGCTGCTGAGACACCAGATCAAGAACTAATGAGACGCCGGATCAACGCGATGTACGCTTAGAAGGAGAGAGACTATGAGCATCAACATCTAGAGCTGCAGAGACACCAGATCACCGTGATGCACGAGTCAGAAGAAAACGTTCCCAACCGTCAAGATCAAGAACTGAAGAGACACCGGATCAACGCGATGTACGCCTAGAAGGAGATAAACTACGAGCATCAACATCTAGAGCTACCGTAGGTACTTTTAAAATTTCAAGAAAATCAATCCATCCGTTTACTCGTCTATAGACTTTGAACAAAAAACCCACAAGCAAATAAACACACATTAATTTTTATATATATAGAGATATCGATAGTAGTAGCGAAGCACACCGGGGTTTAAATAATAAAATATAAATACTTCAATTTTTTAAGAGTTTCTTATATGATGTTATAAGATAGTTTAAAAACTAATCTAAGCTATACGAGTTTCGCTTGGAGTTACTGTGGATTTAAAGTTTTTACAGATCTATTATCTGTAAATACAACCTTACTTTTAGCAATTGAAGTAAGGCTTCGGGCTAAGTTATTTATATTCAGGATGACTATTGATGTAATAAAAGTATAATTACACTCAAACTCGTTTATAACGAACTCGGTTATAACGAATTCTTGGTTATAACGTACATATTTTCAAGTCCTGACGTTTTAATAACAATTTTCGTACAAGAAAACATCGTTTATTATGAACTCGTTTATAACGAATTCTCGGTCAAAAGGAACTACTTTAAATGGTCCCAGTAATTAAATTTCATATATTTTGTCTTTTTATAACGAACCCTCAGAAATAACTTTCAAGTTTGGCAATAGTCTTTACTTTTATTTAATATTGCAGCATTATATTATAGCTCAACATCATAAAACGTCAGTTACTAAATACATAATTTGAAAATATCTAAAAATTTTATATATTGTAACGAGTAATTACTTTGTGTTACTTTATTAACAGTTGCAATGTTGATAAAAGTAATTACTACGTGGCAACGTACTGATTGACCAATAAGCGTAAAGATTCTAAACTCCTACTTAACGAAAGTTAAGTTATGTTAAGTTATGATTGGCCAATCAGAATCGTGCTTTCAAAACTTTTTACGGTTGAAATAAAATTTTGTGCAAAAGACGACTTCACTAGAAAGGAAGCCGTGAAATAAAAAAGACCTAAAAAAAGAGACGAAAAAAAAATAATAAAGTTGCGATTTTTTAAGTATAACAGCTCAGGTGTGGGGTACAGTTTAAATAATTTGAAAAAAAAAAAAAAATGATGACGACCCGTATATCTAAACAACAAATATTAGATGAGTTAAAAAACGCTGGTGTGGAAATTCCAGCAAATGCTTCGTTCGCCCGACTTCGTGAGTTGTATGAAACCACAGTCACCGTAAATGTTTGTAAAGATGGTAAGGAAGCCTCCGCGGCGTTAAGTCTTGAATATCCTGCTGAAAATGCTAAAACTGAAGCCAGTGGTTCTTCCCAAAAATCTTATGCCAAAACTGAAGCCGATGGAGTCAAATCTAATGTCTTTGGAAAACGAGATGCTAGCGCAGAAGTTCAGTGTGCAGTTAAAAATATCGTTGTCCCCACTCAAAATGTCATCATGAAGAGACATGAACTACTGAAGCTACAACAAGCTATTACCGAATTAGAAAATAGTAACCCGCGGCAACCTGAGTCCGAACAAGTGTCATCGCCATTTGCCGCCATGGGCCGAATGAGTTTTCATGATATTGAGCACGCCATTGTAAAATTTGATGGGGAAAATCGGGCATACAGTGTATATGATTTTATACATAATTTTGAACGTGTAATGAATATGGTGGCAGCTGAAGAAGTATTTAAGTACACGTCATTATGCAACTCGTTGACAGGTACTGCAAAACTTCTTTTGAATAAAACAGATGTCATAAGTTATGCCCAACTAAAAGAGGCCCTAATAAAAGAGTTTGGTCGTACTATAAATCGAGGCAAAATTTATAAGATCATTGCTAATTATAAATGGAACAAGAAGGATAACATCCGTCGTTATGTTCTCGAGATGGAAAACATTGCTTCTCGCTGTAACGACATCGATGAATTCGAATTGATCGGCTTTATTATTGATGGCATGCAAGACAACAGCCCAGAATCATATTTGTTAATGAACGCTCGTACGATGGATCACTTTAAAGAGTCTTTGGACTTATATGAGCAACGTCGTGCAAACCGATCTGCCATAAACCGCGATGTCACTCAATCGAAGTCCAAAATGTTACCAACAAAACTGGTAGAATCTACTTTTGCTGCTTCAGACACAACTGAAATACGATGCTACAATTGTACACAGATGGGGCACTATCAAAGCAAATGCCCATATGATCGACGACCCAATGCTAGCTGTTTTCGTTGTTGGCAAATGGGACATGACCATCGTAGTTGCACCAACCCTAAGAAGTTACTGCTGCCACGTAAGAAGGAAGTTGCTGCCGTGAATGCTGATGAAACCGCTGCCACTGATGATGCTTATGGAAATTTTATAAAAACTGTTAATAATGTAAGTATTGCCTTTTGCGACAGTAGGGTCAAGTGCAGACATTTTATAAAACATATTTCTCTTTTTGATGCCGATAGTCCGACTAATTTTGTGAGGAAATCTTTTGTTCCGTTTAATGTTAATAATGACGCTATGAAATCTATGTACCGCGGTCTTGGAAAAATTGATCTGATGTCTTATGGAACAACAGAGGCAAATATCAAACTCAATAACCAATGTGAAAAAATAGTTTTAAATATTGTACTGGACACAACTATGTCCATTCCGCTTATTTTGGGGCGTGATTTTCTTGAAAAATTTAATATTCATTTGTGTCAAAAATTTTTAAAAAACAAATTTCAGAATAAAAGTAATGAATTTCTTGAGGAAAACCAGTCGTTTTATTGTGCACTTGATCCTAATAGGGAGATCAAAACGAGAGATCAATTAGCTGCCATCGGTAATGCAAGTAAATTGACAGTATGTAACGTGAATAAATTTGAAAGTGATTCCGGTTGTTTGAAGAAAGATTGCGAATTAGAAAATGAATTTTTATGCGAAACTGATTGTGATGCTGCTGACCTATGTAGCTTAGAGTTGTATAGTACTTGTTGTATTAATACAATTTCATCAAGAGTTGACATTAACCCGAATCTCGATCAAATGTATTCAGATTCTATTAAATATACGTCTTTTGTGACACCATATGGTCAGTTTGAATATTTACGTATGCCTTTTGGCCTGAAAAATGCACCTTCCGTATTTCAGCGGTTCATTTATAATATATTTAGGGATTTCGTTGATGAGGGTTTGATAATCGTTTACATGGACGATATTATAATTGCCACTGCAGATTTTAGTACACATCTGGAACTAGTTTCCAAAGTGTTACGGAGAATGAAAAAGAGAGGTCTAAGTCTTCGAGCGACCAAATGTAAATTTGGTTATGATAAAATTGATTATTTGGGTTATTGTGTGTAAGTCCTGAGGGAATACGACCTGGCGGGTCTCATCTTGACGCTATTAGGGCTTACCCTTTTCCCCGTAATCAGGCAGAAATGAGGACATGTTTAGGCTTATTTTCTTATTTTAGGAAATTTGTGCCGAATCATGCGAAAATTACAAAAGTCTTAAGACAGCTGACATTAGATGGTGAATATGTTCCAACTGATGAATGTTACAGGGCTTTTAACTTACTGAAGGATATTTTATCGTCCGGCCCTGTTCTTGCAATTTATGACCCAAATAAACAGACTGAATTGCATTGTGACGCAAGTTCATCTGGATTCGGTGCTGTACTTTTGCAACGTCAACTGGATGGAAAGTTTCATTCTGTTATGTTTTTCTCTAGGGCAACCACCGCTGCTGAGGCACGGTATCATAGTTTTGAATTGGAAACATTGGCCATTATATATGCATTACGCCGTTTCAGAGTTTATCTGCAGGGTATTCCATTTAAGATTGTTACAGATTGTAACTCCTTGACACTCACACTAGGCAGGAGACAATTAAATGCGAGAATAGCGCGTTGGGCTCTTGAGTAGGAGGACTATAATTATGCGATACAACATTGAGGTGGAGTTAATATGGGGCATGTTGATGCCCTTAGCCGCTGTCAGACCGCTGGAACTGGAAGTGTAGATGATGCTTGCGTTGCTGCTGTGGAAAATAAGTCAGAACATAGGAAATGTGAACTGGTCGCGGCACTGGATTGCGACGAAATAGATTTCTATGTACAGGTAGCTCAAAATCGTGATGAAAAGATTATTGAATTAAAGAGGAAATTGGAAAAGGAGTCGGTAAAAGGTTTCGAATTAAGAGATGGGTTAGTTTTTAGAATAGGCAAGGATGAGGTTTTTCAACTATTTGTGCCATCTGAGATGGAACTGAATGTCATTAGATTGGTTCATGAGAAGATATGCCACTTGGGTGTAGAGAAAACATGTAACCAACTGAAAAGAAACTACTGGTTTCCGAATATGGAACAGAAAGTAGAGCGATTTATAAGGAACTGTATTCGTTGTATTATGTGTTCGGCCCCTGCTAGTATTAATGAGCATAATCTGTATAGTATCCCCAAGACACCGGTCACTTTCGATACTATACATGTGGATCATTTTGGACCTCTGCCCTCTGTTAACTCAAAATGGAAGCATATTCTGGTTGTAATTGACGGCTTTACGAAATACGTTCGTCTGTATCCAGTAATATCCACCAGCACAAAGGAAGTTATTTCATGTTTGGAGAAGTATTTCAGTTATTATAGTAGGCCTAGGCGTATTGTGTCTGACCGTGGAACTTGTTTCACTTCTCTTGAATTCAGTGCGTATTTATTGAGGAATAACATAACACATATAAAAGTTGCCACCGCTTGTCCACAGGCAAATGGGCAAGTCGAGCGCGTAAATAGAATATTAAGAGCCATGTTGAGTAAAGTATCAGAACCAATTTGTCATGCTAACTGGTCAGTTATGTTGGGCAAAGTGGAGTACAGCATGAATAATACGATCCATTCTACTACCAAGGAAGCTCCCAGTAGGTTGTTGTTTGGTGTTATATAAAGAGGGGAAGTGGTTGATGAACTCACAGAGTTTCTTGAGGAAAAGGTTAACATAGGAAGGGAATGTAATTTGAATGAGATTCGGTCCTCGGCTTTAGATGCTATAAAGAAATCACGAAGATACTCTCAGCTATATTTTCAGCAGCATAGCAAACCGGCAAAGAAATATTGTGAGGGTGATTATGTTTTAATTCGTAATATAGATACTTCCAGTGGGACGAATAAAAAATTAATCCCAAAATACCGCGGTCCGTACGTAATTCATAAGGTTTTACCACATGATCGTTATGTGATTAGAGATATCGAAAACTGTCAATTAACTCACCTACCATATGATGGTGTTATAGAAGCTTCAAGAATAAAGTCATGGCTAACAAATGAAAGTGCAGCTGAATAGTTGCTCGTTTATATGTCTTTAAGCAATTGGCAATACATTTAATAATATTATATAGTCTTAAGTATAACATTGTAAACTATTTAAATTAAGCATTAATGATACAATCGAGGTCGATTGAATTGTCAGATCGGCCGAAGCTGTAACGAGTAATTACTTTGTGTTACTTTATTAACAGTGGCAATGTTGATAAAAGTAATTACTACGTGGCAACGTACTGATTGACCAATAAGCGTAAAGATTCTAAACTCCTACTTAACGAAAGTTCGTTAAGTTATGATTAGCCAATCAGAATC
Organism: Sarcophaga peregrina; assembly: GCA_014635995.1. NCBI lineage: Eukaryota > Metazoa > Arthropoda > Insecta > Diptera > Sarcophagidae > Sarcophaga > Sarcophaga peregrina. The sequence goes on from CM025794.1 coordinate 2,512,182, forward strand.
GTGCTTTCAAAACTTTTTACGGTTGAAATAAAATTTTGTGCAAAAGACGACTTCACTAGATTTGGGTTCGTTAGCTCTTTTGAGTGTTCGCTCTTTCTAGTTCAGCTCCCTGTAGTGAACTAGGTCATTCTTTTAGTTCAATAGTTAAGTTGTTCCTTCTCAATTTCAGTTATATTTAAACTAATGTAAACAATGCAAATTTATATCAGTAAAATGAAAACATATTCATAAAGTGTTTTTTCATTTTACATAAAGCGTAGTATTTAACATTTTTTCATTTTTATTAATTCATTATGTGCCTGAAGCACTTTTTAACTAAAATTACTTAACTGACTAATACTAACAAAACATAAATATTTAATTATATACACATATTTACAAGGATATTAGAAAAAATAAAAAAATTCAGCTTTTGCAAATAATCAAAAAACAAAAATAAATTATACACATAAAATAGAAATTGATAGGAATTCAGTCTATTGCAATCGTATTTATTAATGTTGCGCAATAATTCCACGGCGTTTTCGTATGAGCTGTCACTTTTAAATCCTAATTTTTTAAATCTGGAATATAATATTGTGCTCTCTGCGTATAAATTACTTAGTTCTAGTTCACCAAAACGAGTAGTAATTTCTCTCTTCATCACGAAAATTAGTTCTTTTATTTCGCTTTTAGTTAAAATCATAAATCACACTCTCCAACAAATTACATAGAACTAAAACTTTCAAAAAGGTTAAAATTTATTTATATATATTAGAGTAACAGACCAGATTATCTTGTGTGAATCAAACTCATTATCGAAATTTGATTATAAAAAATATTTTATATTTTTTTTTAGCAATAAGGTACTATTCCAATGCATAAAATTTGAATTACATTCAAGAAATGCAAAAAAAAAATTAATTTTAATACACCATCAAAAATTACATGAGTATTTATAAAAGCATATAATCTTTTTTTAATATTTAATAAGAATTTCTTCGGATATTTTTTGTCTAAACCATCCTTTTAATTAAATTGAAAAAAATATATTATTTTTATTTGCTTATTTTTGTATTTTTTGAAAATTTCGCGCTTTTTTAACACGTTCCCTGCCAAGCCGTTTATGAGAAGGTGTCATTTCTAGGCCACGTGTACCATTTTCGGTACACGACAACTACTTTTATAAATCTATAAAAATACATGTTCTTTTTTATTTTTGAAAAAATCTATTTTATTTTCAAAATTATTACTATTCAAAGGACAAAATGCACAAAATAACAATAAAAAATTAAATTTATTTCATATAGAATAAGGTACATTTAGTATATACATACTAAAAAAATATATATTTTACTCAAGTTTGAGTACATTATTATAATTTTTCATACTTTCTGCATACCATGGAATGGCTGAATCTTTTGACTGGTCTACCATTACAGTTTTGCAACTCATGGTGTACTTCTAGAAGGTAGGACATGGTCATCTTCTTCAGAAAATCCGTCATTGTTTGTATTACATAAATGTGGAATTAATAACTTTCTATATTTTAAAATGTGAAATTAAACTATTGTTTCTTGTATTATATTAAATCGACGAATTTACAACTGTCGTATTCAATAAGAGTTCAAAAGTGGTCCCATAACTAATGACCACGCCGCGTGTACCGTTATCGGTACATCACTCTAAAATTGCTCTATGCATCATTACGTTACATAAAATAGTCCTACTAATCATTAAATTTTCGATATTAACATTTTAAATTAAAAAGTTCAGCTTGGCGTAGAAATAATAATAATATAAATCTTTATTAGTATTTTCTCATACTTTAACAAAGTTTCATTTCACTAAATTACAAAATCACTTTTTAATAAATTACAATATTACTTTTCAATAAATTACAAAATTACGTTATTCTTTTTACAAAATTTACACATTCCTTTCTGAAAACATTGTTATTCTGCTCATTCTTTATATAATTTTCCAGAGAGTTATATAATCTAAGACCCTTGTAGAATAATGACTGTTGCATTGATGTTGAGGTGACTCGTTGCAGTCTGAAGTTGTCAGCATTCCTCAATCCATAAGGTTGAACCTGACCCACATACATAATTTGCTCGCATAGGTATTCAGGGGCCTTAACTTGCTTCATTTTTTTTATAAAAATTATGGTGTTTAGCTCCAGTCGTTGTTTTATATTCAACCATTTGAGTGTATTAAGGATGAATTGGATTGACGTGTATCTGTTGCATCGTAAAATTGCCCTCATTGCTTTATTTTGTAACTTTTGTAGTCGTTCGAGTTGTGTTGAATTACAGCATGTATAAATAATTGTAGACCCAAATTCAAAATGTGGTTTTATAGTTGTGTTGTAGATATTAATTGCAGTTAATAATGAAACTTTATTCAGGATCCTTTTTAAAAAACCTATCTTTTTACCAATTTTTTTGCAAATGTATTGTATATGCTCTTTAAATTTAAGCTCTTTATCAATAATGAAACCTAAGTACTTAATTTGGCCAACTTTCTCTATTATTTTATCATTAATTTTAATTTCGGAATTACTATTCATATTTATTTCTATTATTTTAGTTTTACTCTCATTTAATTTCAATTTATTCATTATCAACCAAATATTAATATTATTTATATCATTCATTAAATTGTCTCTACATTGTTGCTCTGTATCTCCAATTGTGTATATCAAGGTGTCATCAGCATACAGAATAAATTCACTTTTAGTCAAAACCTCAGGCATATCGTTTATATAAATACTGAATAATAACGCTCCCAAAATCGATCCCTGTGGGACTCCATAATCATTCTCCATTGGTTGTGACCTTAGACCGTTTATAACCGTAATTTGTGTTCTGTTACTTAAATAAGATCTAAACCATTCAAGCTCCACATCTTGTACTCCATACATATATAATTTTTCAACCATTATGTTTCTGTCTATAGTCTCGAATGCTCTTTTAAAATCTAAAAAAACTGCCATAATTTTTTGCTTCTTCTCAATTTTTTTTCCATCGATTAATCAGAAAATTTACTGCTGTTTCACAGGAGAATTTCTTTCTATATCCTGACTGGTACTTTGAAATGATTGAATTTTCATCCAAATAATTTTCCAGTTGTTCTTTCACGATCTTCTCTAAAACTTTTTCAACAGTCTTTAAAGAGTTTATAGGACGGAATTCCTCACATTTTAATGTATTTGCCACTTTTTTAATTGGTGTAACCATTGTTTCCTTCCAACAATCCGGAAACTTACCGGTTTCCAATGATGAATTCACAATTTATAATAAAATTCTCCGACTATGCTCCAATTTTCGACCAACATTTTTCGCGATATCTTACAGTAATCAGGTTTCTCTTTAAGTGTCATTACTATATTCTTAAGCTCTACATTTGTTATTGCACGGAATTTGAATTTTCTATTAACTGTCTGTATATTATTAACATATTGCACATTTTCAATTTAGTCTGTTATTAACTTAATGCTATTTATAAAATAATCGTTAAAAAGACCAGCGATGTTCCTATTGTCTTTATGTTCAACACCATTAAAAATCACAGTTTTTATCACAGATTGTTTCCTTTTTAGAAGTTCTTTATTTCCTTCCACATCCCTTTTTGGTTGCTGGCATTATTGATTTTATCATTAATGTATTTATTTTTTTCATTCTCAACCCTTGTTTTATATACATTTCAGATCGATCTATAATCCGACCAGGCTTCATCAGTATTTTCCAATTTCGCTTTGTTATATTTTCTAATTTTTTCCTGTTTTAATGACCGCAGTTCACTATTAAACCACTCATTAACGATATTTTTCACATTTACTTTTTTAATTTTTGTAAATTTGTTAATAGTTTCTTCCAAGCTCTTATCAATCATTAAAGCCCTCTCACTGACACTGTCTATTGAATTACGATTTATTGTACAATTTAATTGACTATAAAAATTATTTTTATTATACTTAAATATTGTCTTTTCTCTTTTATCGGTTTCGTTCGAGGTGTTTTCTTCACTCTTCATGTTAATGACAATAACCAATGTTTCATGATCCGCTACTTTATTGCTTAAACTGTTCCTGACCGATACATTATAGCTATTTGTTATTACGTAATCTATAAGTGTCTTTGATGTTTCCGTTACTCGGGTGTAATCGTTCACTATTTGCCTAAGACCATTGTCGTTCAAACTGTTTTCAATTCTCGTTATATAAAAATTTTGTTGCGCCCAATCTATATTAAAATCTCCGCTTATAACTATATCACAGTTGTAATCACATATCACGTCTAAACATTCATCAAATGCCATACAAAATTCAGCTTCACTACAGCTTGGTGATCTATATACCGCTGTAACAATCAGACGAGTTTTTTTATATTCCACTACACACGATAAGACCCAATATTTTAAATCTTCACGAATTTCTAACATTTTATTCATCTTCCAGTCCTTTTTAAAGTATATAATCACACCACCTGTTCTCGTTGAGTTAGATAATGAGATAACATGATCATATTCCTGTAAGATTATTTCCTCAATATTTTCGGTTAGATGAGTCTCGGTTAATATTATAAAATCAAATTTCCTTGTGGCAGCAATTATCTCAATCATATTAAAGTTATTCAGAAATCCTTGAACATTTTTATATAGAGCATTAATATTCCTTAGTTGTTATTCAATCAATCCTAGTCTCTTTTTCTTCATGTTTAATTTGTTAAGATAAACCTGACATTCGTTATCGTTCGTAAGATGGTTTTCATCCAGCGACATATTTAGTTTTAAATTTATTCTGCTACAGTTAATGCATTTGACAATTCTCTCTTTAATACACTCTTTTGTTTTATGGCTTCCATGACACTTGACCACTTGAGAGTGCAATAAATTCAGTAATTCTTTTTCATCAGATGACAAAGATGAATCTAATAACTGATTTATTTCAATTTTCGCAAATAAAATAGATGCAGCAATATCCATATTTATATTTTTCAAAAAAAAAGGTTTCAGATCTATTGTTGTTTTCTTTTCTGCGAAGAAAATGTCACCCTCTTACAAGGTGCATTAAAAAAATTTTTGACCAGCCCTGTTGTAATGTCATTATTTATTTGAGAAGAACATAACACAAATATTTAAAAAAGGGTATGCCCTGTCTTTACAACGGCGGCTGTTGTCTATGTGTGTTGAAATAAATTCAGTAATTCTTCTACATCAGACGACGAAGATGAATCTAATAACTGATTTATTTAAATTTTCGCAATATCAATATTTATATTTAAAAAAACAGGTTTTAGATCTAAAAATACGTTGATTTTTTTGATTTGTTTTTAATAAAAAATGAAAATATGAAAAAGGTATTGCCCGATCGCTAATTTTTCAACTTTATTTTTTGAGAGTTTTTTCTATCAAAAAAAAAAAAATATTTTAACACTGTTCTAACATTGAATACAATTTTTTATATTACTGACCACGTAGCTTTAATAATGTAATGTTTACTTAAAGTTATGGCTGGATTAGTTGAACGTAGACATCGTAAACGTATCGTAAATGTAAATGTAACGTAAATGTAAACGTATTAACGATTATAGAACACTTAAAAGCGTGTCATGTGTTTTTGACATAAGGGAAAAAAGCAAAATAATTAATTTCATGTATTGTTTACTGTTTACATTTAATACAAAAAACTGTGATGACACTTAAATGAATGTACGTACATTTCTTGAAATTATGTTCAAAATGTACGAAATGCTATTTAAATAGTACCATGACAGTTTTATATGTAAATTTTAATAATTTTTGAAGCTTAAGGTTTTCTTAAATAAAAAGTTTTATTTTTATGTTAATAATTATATGCATACGTGTATAATTTATTATAACTGAATGTAATTGTATTATAACTGATTAAATTTTCTACCGAAGCTATATTAAGGAGAAGCTAAATATAGATACAAAAGGAAGAATTTTTTTAAAGATGTTTTTATTAAAAATTTAATTAGTTTTCAGTAGTTATAAATATTTAATTAATAAAGTTCGAAAAATCAAAATAAAAGAACAACTCTTATATGCGATAAGATTATAATTCTTATTATTTTTTATTCTTATTGTTATTAATATTATCTATTATAACTTTGTGTTACTTGATTTAAAAAAAAAAAAAACAATTTGAATACTAAACTTAAAATGTTATGTATGTACCAAAAATTTGAAGTACCAAAAATAAAAGAGTAAAAATAGCCGCATAATACTCCACATACAAACAGCCCGTCACTGCTTGACAAATGTCACTTAACGTAGAATTCTACTATTTTCAACAGATTCCTACGTTACATACTTCCTCGTTTCTGCAGTCTTTGGCCTTGTGATTATATCCTTTACATTTAAGACACTGTAGCACATCCGTTCCGTCAAAAACTCTGCATCTTTCCTCTGTATTACCACAGTTCCATTTTTTCTATTTTCGACATTCGTAATTTTTAGATTTACTGGATCTACTTTTTTGTTCAGTTCTTCTGTAGTTTTATCCGAACCCTGCTTTTCCTTTGGCTTCACTATTAAAGTTACCTGCTTTTTTATATCTGATATTACCGTTTTGCTTTTAACTGTATCTGCATATGACAACTTTGTTTGTTTCTCATTTCTTTCTTTGATCACTTTCTTTATCTCATTGCACATACTAATATTATTTTCTTCAATTGCTTTACATATTTTTTTGTTGTTGTTTTCAAATTCTTCAATATTTACATATAATTTCTTAACATCCTCCACATTTTTTTCACAGGATTTTTGAACTTTATTCATTTTTTTCATTCTTTCATCATATCTTATTTCAATTGCCTTTAAGAGTTCCTTAATTTCTCTTTCATTCTCCTTCAATGTTGATCCAAATTCATGTTTATATTCAACTAAGTTTTGTTTGTTTTTTTTTTTTGCACAGCTTCTTGAATATCTCTCACCACCATATCTATATTTTGTACGTATTGCATGCAATCATCGCACATAAAGCGTATAAAATTATTTTGCTCCAAAATTTTCAGTGAATACTGATCTATTCCTGAACATTTACTGGAACAATGATACACTTTGTTACAAACTCCCGCGCATCGAACTCCCGATTCTCTACGAATTGATGGCCTACACCTACTGCACTGATCAGCCATCGCTGGTTTATTACAACTTTTCTTTTAATAAATTCTATGTCCCACTTATTTCATTCACTTTTTATATGGTTTTTAATAGTCCTGTCTTTTTTATTTATTTTAAAATACTAATTTTTTTTGTTTTTAATTAAATTTTCGCAGAGCTTTATTTATTTTTGTTGTTTATTCAACAATTCTACAAATTTATTTATTTAAATGAGGTTCAGCGTGCACCGAAAGCGGTACACGTGGCAAGGAACGTGTTAAGGAAAATGTCTCCATAAGTTCTTTTATTAGTACGTGGCAACACCGCCGATGATGGCACTACCATTTAGCAGGAATACCATGAAAACAATAAATAACAGAAAAGAACGAATAAAAACGAAATGAACGAATAAGAAACGAGAACAAGAGAGCCATGAACTACGGAGCTAAAATAACACATTTTTCAGCTGGTTCTCTTAGTTCAGTTGTATGAATAGTACAATTGAACTAGTTCGTTTGTGAACTACATAACACTAGTTCGTTCGTGAACTACACAACTCTAGTTCGTTCGTGAACTATACAACTCTAGTTCGTTCGTGAACTACACAACTCTAGTTCGTTCGCGAACTACACAACTCTATTGAATAGTTCATTTGAATTAGTTCGTTCGTGAACTACACATGAGAACGATAAACAAAATAAAAGCACTATTAAGAAGGAAATTAACGAATACAAGAGAGTAGTGAACTACGGAGCTAAAAGAGCTCATTATTATGACCGGCTCTCTTAGTTCAGTTGTATGAATAGTTCAATTGAACTAGTTCGTTCGTGAACTACACAACTCTAGACTTCACTAGAAAGGAAGCCGTGAAATAAAAAAGACCTAAAAAAAGAGACAAAAAAAATAATAAAGTTGCGATTTTTTAAGTATAACAATATTTTTGATTTTTAATAAAAAAAAAAAGTATTTTTCGTTTTTAATAAATGAAAAAAATTATTTGTATTTTACATTTTCTTCTATGACTTCACCCCGTTTATTACGAACTTTGCCTATAACGAACTATTTTTTCTGGTCCCACGGAGTTCGCTATAACCGAGTTTGACTACAATTGGTGATTAATTGGTGATAATATAAAAATTGGATTTGATCCTGTAACTAACTAACGCTGTTAAAGGTTTTGCAAATTGCTATTTTTAGAATTATATAGAATACGAAATGGTGACCGATGATTGCAAAAATAGTCTGAAGCTGTTCAATGAGATCTGCATACTGGACGCATGGTTACATACATTCTCATATTGTGCGTCAGTTTTGGGAAGGTTGTGTGAGTACTTCGGTCTACAGAACCGGATTATGTGCCAGCTCGCTGGAGTGAGACAGAGTTCTAATGAATACACTGATATCTCCCATTGATGAAACAAAAGACTATATCCGGAATAGCTTCACAGTAAAGATAGAAAGTAATGATAGGAAGCATACATGCACTGGCCATATATTCATAAACCACGAATTAAGTAAATTGTTGATTTAATTTCAACCGAAAAGCAAGAGTGCCTATTGCATTTGTCATTTGCCCATCAATACAAAAATTAACGAAAATAAAAAATATATATCTGCAATATAATGTGTCTATAAAGTTTGACAATCCAACGTGTAGTATTTGAAACAAAACTAAAGCAAAACATATAATATGAAGATGGTTGATCATATCATAATTATGGATTTAGCTTTAGTGAGAATAGGTACCATATCTAATAGAGAATTACAGTTGAATGATTTTTTTTATTTTATATAACAATACTGAAAAATGTAGCGAGAAAATTAAAGCAAGTAATATTGACCATTTACGATGTCATTTGATTGGAAGATAAGTATTACCGAAGAAATAGCGTTAAAAGTTATGTTGTTACTTTTTCCCAATCTATGTAACAATCTGGGCTCCATGTGGGGTCTTAGCTGTACCTCTATCCACTCTGCGACCTAAAGTCGAGGTTTTGTTTGATATCTTCGAGCCGTCTGATTGTAAAACCCTAATCTTGGGTGTAATGTGAGCCATCCTCATCACATAGTTTAAAGTCACCTGTCTAACCTGACTGTATTGGTCTGATTAGTAATAGCAAGAACTTTGCGATTATATTGAACGATTTCCTCTCAGCAGATTTTTGGCAAAAACTCTGAGAGTAAAATAAACAGCCTTGAAGAAGTTTCTTAAAAATTTGTCGTTTGAAGTCGACGTTAAACTGTAGGTCCTGCCACTCACGTATAAAATTAATGCAAACAACTTGAGTGGTGTGAGAAGCTAGGCTGTAACCCTGACTGAGAACTATGTATGTATGTATGTAAGACCGAAATATTTCTAATTTATAAAAAATTTAAATATTGCTCAATATAGCTCAATAATAGGCTTCAGCACTCGCTTTCTTAAAGAGTTTAGGATAGCCGACCAGGTAAAATACTTGGGTATTAACCTGGATTGAAAATTTAAATGGCGTCAGTTTCCGAAGTCAGATAGGGCAATAAAAGCCCTTGTATGCTGGTCTACAAGTAGGAGTACTATAGGTTCTAAATGGGGCCTCCTATAAAAATGGCACCCTGGCTCTAAAGAGGAATAAAAATTAAAAAATGAAGAGCGGAAGAGAAGAAAATAACAAAAGAAAGATGGATAAGGAAAAGATAACACAGAAGGGAAATAAAATAAAAAAAACAAAAATGAAAAGAAAATGAAAGAATTGAAAACATCCTCTTGCAAGCCTACGGTCCTTTATATAACTCTGAAGAAAAAACTTATTAGACAAAATTAGAACATTTCTACGTTAAAAAAAAATTAAATATTATCCGTTTGTAAATAAATGTTTAAGAAAAGCCAATATTATAAAAATCGAAAATGTTATATATATCTATGTCAATTTATAATTGTATGTTTTATTTTTGTTTAAAATACTTGGGGAACTAGACGTTTACAATCAAAAATAAGGATGAAAAACAAGAGCCAAATGAAAAATTGAATTAATTAGATCTTTTCCTCAACCTGTGCAACTAAATTGTCGCGACATGGGGGCTTAAGTGTATCTCTCTACAATCCCAATATTGTGAGAGGGCTACTTTTCGAACTGAGGCCTTGTACGATCCGTTCGACCCTTTGGATCACGTATATTTTCTACATCCCTAGTCTAGAGTGTTATGCCATCAGTGCGTACCTGATAGATTGGTCTAATTCGTTTGAAGTAGAACGGAGCCTATGAGGGAGGTTGGTGCCTCAGTGAGTAGCAGGTTTTCTTTTCTTGCCATACTAGTGAGGAATGGGTCTGTTCGTAAATGCACTACTGCGCTGCATATTATGCGCATTATGTTCATAAATGCAAACCTTGGCAGCACAGTAGCTGTCAAATGTTCGTAAATGCAACATTCAATCATACTATCACAAAAATGGCTTATGCATTGAATGAGTGAGAGAGAGAGATAGAATGAGAGTTATTACAGAAAGTTTATTTTTTTCATTAAATGTCTTCTTTTTTGTTTTATCGTCCAGTTTAAAAATCAAATTTATCAATAATTTCTCCATTTCTGCAGTGTTTGTCCGTTCGTAAATGCCATAGTATCTAAATGGGGCCTCCTATAAGAATGGCACCCTGGCTCTTAAGAGGAATAAAAATTAAAAATGAAGAGCGGAAGAGATGAAAATAACAAAAGAGTTAGGAAAAGAAACCAGATCTGACGGGGTGCCTCCCTTCGGTTCAAAGAATAAAAACCAAACAGGAGAGACCCTTTGCCCCAATTAACCTTCATCGAAAGATCAGATAGATCTGATAGCAAAATGTTACCTGAAAGGTGGGAGAAAGGCTTATCGAGTTTATGGTAGAGAAAAAATACGATGGCTGCAATGCCCACAGATTCTCCTTCAGGGTATTAAGGATTGTTTATTGTGAAGACGAGGGAACTGCAAAGTTCCTTGCGAAAGCAATAAAACGATTTGGTGAATTTTAGCTCAGTGCTCGATTAGAGGTGATCCCTAAATCGGATCTGCCTCTGTGTCCAGTAGTAACGGTACGGATTCTACCTACAATGAGGCAAGTGAACGGCATACCCGAACTTATTGGGAGACACACTGACGGATTAAACACCAGCTCTCCAACTAGTGATGGGCTGCGATCTTCAGATTGCTGTTGACTAAACGTTCTTGCAGTGAGAGCTAATTTAAGAGTTCGCATATAGATGATGTAAAAATCCCTGAGGTTAGTAAAACTGGTGCAGATTCATAATCTGTATTGCTGTGATACCGCCTCATACAACCTCCATCTTGATTCACCTTAAGGTTGGTATTGGTTTTTTCCAGGCACCTTTGACCCTTATGGATAGAATTCTGAGTCTGAGCGTATTTAATGCAGTTCCACCTGAGGATCTTATTGAACTTCTGGTGGAGCGTGTGAGGAAAAAAGATGTCATCTCGCCTTGGGTTGAGATGGCATAGTTCATCATATCCAATGCGAAAGCGCTGACTTAAATACGCTTTCGGCTTTTATCGTTCTCAATGGGCTAAGTATATATAGCATCATTATCGTGTTAGGGAGGCTGTAGCTTAAAATACGCTCTAATGAGGGACTGGAGGGTTTCTGAAGAGTGTTTCTTTTTAGATAATAACCTGATAACCTTTAGCATTAATTGTAAAGGAATGCTAGAACAACCAATGCTGATTAAGGGACTTTAATATATACACGCAACGGATTTTCTAATACGATTTATCACTCACATGCTGAGTTCTAGACTGATCTAATCGAGTCTGGAAGGTTATTCTATCGTGCAATCATTGGTACTACCCAAGGAGTGCTTTCCCTTTTCCATGGCTCCTAGTTCCTAATGCTAGTTTAAATCTTCTTGAAAGTAGGAGTTTTAAGGCTGCATCATATGATGACTACGTGGTTCTGCTAGCAGCTTGAAAGTTTCTGTCATGGCTAGAGGAATTAAAGGAATTTTCGTCTGAACTTTTATCCTCGTAGAATGCAAATTGTGACCTAGGCATCAATCTCAACAATGCAATGCTGATATTAATTAGTTGGAAGAGAGCCTTCAATATCTTCAGAGGTCAAGTAAGCTAGTGTTACTTTAGACAACAAGCAGACAAAAAAGGAACACTAAGAACGCATGAAGAAAGGACTGAATCTTCTCTATCAATGCAGAAATTCTTCCACGCAAGGCCCTTCGCTGGATCTATTTGGAGTCTGATTGACCAGTTATCCCTTGTTGCTGTATTGTTTGGAGGTGTGCATTAGTCAAGATCTTCCCAGGATCTTGGAGTATCACCATGGTTTGGAAATTCTCATATCGAATAGGGAACTATGGAATAGAGATGGAGCAGATAGCCATGCTTCTATCTATAGATAGTACCAGGATAAATTTGATGAAGGATTTAGATAAGGAGAGCGAGAGGTTTATTGGGTTCCTTACAGGGCACTGCGAGGTTAGATCATATTTTGGAACTTACTTCGAGTGTAGACTGAAACAAAATAGTTAATCATATACAAAAATTAAATGAAAACCACAGTCATCGACTATCTGTCAAAGCGTACGGTTGTTTTGATCTTTCTCTCTCACTTGTGTTCGTTGAGTATTTTTTAAAAAAAAAAAAAAAGTACCGGTTTACCTTTGTCTGTTTCTCTTCTTCTCTCCCTTTTCCTCTTTTTGGAAATATTTAATTCATATATTCATCAACTAAATACTCTAAAGTAAAGGAATTTATCAAACCGGAATATATTAATATAATTTTAGAGATGGCTCCGGGGCCTCCGGACAAATTTCAAAGCAACAGGTTCCATCTGTTAGGAGACCTCTCAAACAATCCCCCGAAAAAACAAAGGTTAAACGACTTCCCTGACTTACCTACTCCCAGAAATAGCATTCCTGACCACCCGAAATATATTATAATCTCCTCAAGTGAACCCAATAAACCATTATCCAAATTCAGCCCTTTCGCAATTAAGAAAGGCATTGAGTGTATAAGCACAGAATATTCTTCAATTTCTCAACTGAGAGACGGTAATATACTCATTCTTGCTCGCAACACACGTGCTGCTGATAAATTTATAAAAGCAAATACTTTGGCAAACCTTTGCAAAATATCCTGTAAATTGCACCACACCTTAAATTCGATCAAAGGAGTTATATTTGCACCCTGTTTAAAAGATGTACCTGAACCCGAAATCGTACAAGAAATGAAAGAACAAGGGGTAACAGATGTGTACAAGTTCACAAGACTTGCCGAAGATGGATTAACCAGGAAACCGACAGGTAAAATTGTTCTCACTTTTGACCTGTATCGTTTGCCAGCTACAGTGGATGTAGCTTGGTATAAATGTAAGGTCGACTTCTATTACCCAAACCCGATGTTCTGCAAAAATTGCCAGCGGCTAGGTCATACCAAGAAACATTGTAGGGGCAGCCCTACATGCCCACAATGCAGCCTCCCACCTCACGATCCTACGGAATGTACACGCACTTTATGTTCTAATTGCTCTGAAAATCACTCCTCAGATGATAAAAACTGTCCACGATTCCTCCAATTGAAGGAAATCCTGAAAATAAAAACAAGAAATTACTGTAGCATTGGTGAAGCCCGGCGCAAATACAGAGAGAACAATCCCGGCACTTCAGGCAACCAAACCGAGTCATTTTCTTCTATCCTGAAAAATAACCAAAACGTGAATTCCAAAAACAAATTTGACATATCTCCTTCAATCTCAGATAATCATCCATCAACCTCCAAAAAATTACCAAACTTAATTAACTCTAAATCATCACAGGAGAAACAACCACTAACAGATACTTCCTCAAAAAAATATGCTACCTCCATTGAACCGACAAAAATTCCTTCAGTCAAAGACCAATCATCCTCCTCATCGAAACAACCATCGACTGAATCTAACACCACAATATCACAAAAAAAATACAATTCCTCCACTGAAACATCAAGAAATTCTTCAGTGAGGGAACCACTTTTAGAAACTTCAAAACATCCCCCAACCCATACCCATAAACCATACACCTCACCATTGTCTGAAATAACTCTAAAATTATTAAAAGAAAACCAATATTACATACCACCAGATTCTCCCGACGAGCCTACTATGGACTTAGAAAACTAACTCCATAAGAAATTCATCTACATCCCATTTACTCCTACCCGTTCATCCTAATTTCTTTTTCTTAACATGAACTTTACAACTCTGCAATGGAATATTAACGGCTTTAAAAATAACTACTGTAACCTTCAAATTTTAATGAGAGAAATGGATCCATGTTTAATTTCGCTTCAAGAAACACACTGCGCCTGGAATTTCACACCTATTCCTCCCAAGAACTATAGCTGTTATTTCAAGAATAATCCACAGAACATCACATCGAAACAGGGTATAGGAGTCCTTGTTAAATCTAACATTCCGCATAGGCAACTCCATGTCAATTCCCACCACCAAGTAATTGCCATGGAAATTTCCCTTAACATAAAATTTATAGTGCTATCATTTTACATTCCTCCGAATGAAGACATTTCTGAACGGGAATTAACCTCAATTATCACCTCCTTTAATAGCCCAATTCTGGTTGTCGGCGATTTTAACAGCTGGAACACTATCTGGGGATCTGCCTCCAATAATCACAGAGGACTCCTGCTTGAGAAAGTTATAAACAACGCTAACCTTTGCATGCTGAATGATGGCAACCCAACTCACTTTTCTACCCACAGTTCTTTCACACACATTGATCTCTCATTCTGCTCGCTTTCTCTTTTTCCAATAACCCATTGGGCCATACTGGATGATTTAAACAACAGCGACCACTTCCCGATAAAAATTTCTATAAAATTAAATAACGAAAAACCAGAAACTATCACCATAAACAAATTTCTGACGGATTCAGCCGACCTATCAAAATTCTCTCTTAAAGTAGAACATGAACTTTCTACCAGAACATTCTGTAATTCCAGCAATAAGGACGCAGCTATGATCACAAAATCGATCCGCACAGGAGCTAACCTACACATTCCCCAAGTGAAAATTAACCCACTTTCTACTAAACCCCCAAAAGTACCGTGGTGGAATGCTTCACTGTCAGAGCTACGATTTAAGAAAGTAAAGGAATGGAGAAACTTCAAATCTAACCCCAATACAAACAATCTTATAACGTATAAGAAGGTTAATGCTAAGTTTAGGAGGGAACTAAAGTCTGCCAAAAAATTGTGCTTTGAAGAATATACAAAAACTATAAATAGAAACACATCAATTTCCACCATCTGGAGCAAAATAAACCGCATTACTCAAAGAAATACATCAATCAGCATTAAAGCGATCAGCTCTAGTAATGATACTCTCATTTGCCCAAAGAAAATTGCGAGACACTTTGCCAATGAGTGGTCCAAATACTCTTCCGACGAAAACTTCTCACAACTTTTTATTTCATCCAAACACACATTTACAGTTTCCTTCAACAACCCAATTGATAAAATTTCGTCTTTCATGGAGCAACCAATTACTCTACTTGAGCTCAACGGGTGTTTAAAGAAAGCCAAAGGGAGTTCACCTGGACTTGATCGCATCACATACCAAATGATAAAACCGCTCACTCAATATTCGAAACATAAAATCCTTCAACTCTATAACACTATATTTGACAGTGGAATTATACCTCATTCTTGGAAGCTTGCTGTTATAGTGCCTATACCCAAGGGTAATAATTGTTCCACAGTTACGGATTTCCGCCCCATATCCTTGCTACCCTGTCTCTCCAAGGTTATCGAAAGAATTATTGCCACTAGACTCACATGGTTCATTGATAGGAAGAAACTAGTTGACAACAGACAGGTAGCCTTTAAGGCCGGTAAGGGTTGTGACGATGCTCTACTTCATCTTGATCATTATATATCCAAAGCCCTCTCATCCAAAAACCATGTTACTGTCCTTTCAGTTGATTTCGAGAAAGCTTTTGACAGAATAGGATCGCATGTGGTACTGAATGCTTTGAAATCCTGGTCTATTGGTCCGAAAATATTTCGATTTGTTCAGTCCTTTTTATCTAACAGACGCTTTAGAGTGCGAATAAACGGATATTTGTCGGAATCATTCCCTCTGACAAATGGCATCCCACAAGGTTCCCCACTTTCAGTGGTATTATTTCAAATTGCATTTAACGAACTAAGCAAAATTATTAACAGGATCCCAGCTGTAGACCACTGCTTGTACGCGGATGACTTGTATGTTCTTTGCAAAAGGAATAAGAACGGAGAAACAACTACTATACTAGAGAAAGTAATCCAGGATATCAGTGATTGGTCAGAGTACTCCGGCAGCAAAATTTCTATCAAGAAAACTAAAAAGCTCCATATATGCAGAAAACACATCTGCGACGCAGATAATTATACAATTTTACACAATGGGCAGAGTATACAAAATGTCAAGGCCATTAGAGTATTGGGGATTATATTCTCCCATAGGTACAACTGGAGGGAACATTGCGTTCAGTTGAAAAAGTCTCTTTTGCAAAGAGGTAATATTGTGCGCTATCTATCTACCAAGAGCTTTGTGCACATCAACACACTCATATATTTAACTAGGACCCTCGTATTAAGCAAAATAGATTATGGATTGTATCTATATGGCAATGGCAGTAAATCTGACATAAATATCATTAAAACTGCATACCACATGGCTGCAAGAGCTTCAGTCTTCGCCTTCAGAACTACCCCGATTTCCAACATCCTCACTGAATCCAATCTTCCATCTTTAGAGAACAGAATACAGGAAATGAAAGCAAGAATCATACCAAAGCTGCTGACCAGCAGTAACTCTGTTATTGAAAAAGATGTACACTCTGTCATGACTGCAAAAAGACGACTACGCATAAAATCTGCAATATCCCAATCCCTACAGCTAGCCCGTGCAATAGAAATCCCCCTTACCCACTCTAAAAAGATAAGTAATAAACCTCCTTGGAAACTCAACGCCGTTTCTGTAGACACTTCATTAACTAAATTAAGAAAAACACATACCACCAAAGAAGAATATTTAACCCTCACTACAGAAAAGACAACACGTCTAAAAGAGCAAGGTTGGAACTTCATGTATACCGATGGTACCAAATCTTCGCACAACATAACAGCATATGCTATTGTAGATAATGATGGTAACTGCTTAGTTCTCCGAACACTTTACAACTATTCCTCTGTGTTCACGGCAGAATCTTGTGCTTTGTTAAGAGCTGTCCAGCTAGCAACTCACACCAAAAAGAAAACTGTAATTTTTTCTGACTGCCTTTCTGTGCTGAAAGCTATTTCCAATCCACTAAACAACAACTGGAATATATTAACGAAAATCAGAGATGCCCTAATTGGAAATGAAGAAATTATTAGATTACACTGGATCCCTAGCCACACTGGCATTCTTGGAAACGAAAAAGCCGATGAAGCTGCTAAGCACGCTTCCTCTGCCCCTGTGTTCATGGAACCACTCTTTGAAAAACTCGATCTCAGACGACACATTATCGAACATATGAAGAAGATATTGAAGGATACTACACCTAACCATTACCATTATTCTGTGATAAATCCGAATAACATCAGTCCACTATATCCGGTGGGAGTAGAAAAAGACAAAATAAGAACCTTCTCCAGACTTAGACTTGGGCACACAGCTTTCTCCCATGAATTTCTTATAAAAAGATCAAACAAACCAATTTGCAACAGATGTCAAGCCAACTTAACCATCAAACATGTCCTTGATGATTGCCCAGGATTTTCCCACTTAAGAAGTATACATCGACCAAATTCCAAATTCAGCAATCTTCTGAGTGAAGCAACTATTCATAATATTAATACTATACATAACTTTATTAAGCAAACTAGACTTCCTATTTAAAATTCCTAAAGCCGATAGCCTTGGCAGCTAGTGCTTTCCTTTCTTTTTTAGTTTTAGAATTTATTCATAAAATTAAAATAAATAATAATAATAATAATAAATGAAAACCAACAAATTCTAAAACAAATTAAACTCAAACACCCAGATTTTAGTGCGTTTTTTATATGCGGTTTCTTGTTTTTTGAGCAATAAATATCAAAAATAAATCCATGAAAAAAGAAAAATAAAAAAACTCTAATTCTTTCCGACAGCTAGTCAGTCAACACTGCAGTAACAAGCGTGGTAAGGAATAAATAAAATTCGAGATTAATTAGTAAATTAGTTATTAATATTAAATTAAAAGAACCAAAATTCTTGTACATGATAAAATAAATGAAGCACCCATTATAAAAGATTAATAACAGAAAAACTGGGAATTCGTAACTTAGTTTTTTTTTATTTTTTATTTATTTTTTTTTTACATTTGAAAAACGCTAAAATCAGCAGTTTTAACCCTCCCCGTAGAGGGAGAAAAAAGATGTTAAAAGTTTTTGCGAAACAAATGTGTTAGAAGCGGACAAAGTGGAAAAATTAAATGTAAACAAACATTTATTTTGAGTTAAAAAAGGGCAAATTTGGAGTATTTATTAATTTCTTCGATGAAAATGTTAAAAATATGTAAATATTTAATTATTAATCAATTTTTATATTGTTTTTGGTCGCAACGAATATAGTTTCTTGTGCAAAAGGAAAGTAAGAAGCTAAATATGTCAAGATCAAATAAGACATATTGCTTATAAACATTTTTTTGTAGAACTTTATGTATATTACCAGATAAAATTTCGTAATTTTTTTTATTATTAATTGAACTCCTAGCAATTTCCCTTCACATTGAAAAAAGTTCCATGTGCAGAAGGTAAGTAAAAATAAAAATATAACAAAATATATACTCATAACTTTTTGTTTCAGGAGTTTGTGAATATACCTATAAATTGGTTAAATACTAAGTTAGTGACGACCGATGAAAGGTGTCATAAAAATTATATTAATTTCGAATTACGTTTTCCTAATAAAACGGTTCATCTCCTTCCAAAATTATTCAAATATTCTACAAAAGTATCCAGAATTTCTACCAAAATAGAATAACAAAAATCCACCCCGAAATCTAAAAAAAAAAACATAAACAAAACAGACAGGCAGTCAGAGAGGGACAGAAATACTTTTTGATAATATTTGCTGTCCCTTTCTAAGTGAGGAGTTAAACGTCAATAGCCCGTTACGCACCTGTTTATATCTGTGGTAACTGATATGGTAAATTACCTTGGGGATAGCTTTCATCCTAAACCCTGATATGAAAATATCAATATATCTTGCAAACGTCAAGTATGTGCATTACAATTAAACGTGTCCTTCTGCTATTGGTTACACCACTACTTCATACCAGCATCTATTAAACAACAACTTTAAAACAAATACATTCTGTGGAACTATAGTTACAGTTGAACTCCTTTTGTCTAATTTTTATAATGTAAAAAACCTTAGCCCCTCCAATAATAGTCTCAATATACTTACAGAATTTTCCGTTCGTATATTTTTAATTATATATCTTAACTAAATATAAAATAATAATTAAATAATAAAAAAAAATTCGTAAAAATTTTAATGCATACATAATTTGTCATTACAACCCTTCAGTTAGAATTACGATCTATCTTCTCACACCACTTATGTTGTGTGCGTTAATTTTATACATAAGTGGTGGGACCTACAGTTTAAAGTCAACTTCGAACGGCAGATTTTTTTAAAGAAACTTTTCATGGCATTTTTTTTTACTCTTAGAGTTTTTGCCAGAAATCTGCTAGACTACGGCGACTTCGGTCTTATCCGAGTTCATATTTAGACCCCTTGGACATGCACATTTATACGTGTGTTCCGCTCTCCTGCATACGTGCTTCAGATTCTTTTCCCTCAGAAATATTAGGACATTATGCGACTGATTAAGGTTCGTCCTTAATATTCTTTAGATACTGAATTGTGGTGGTCCACTTGATATAAAAATAGAAAATGTTAATAAATAAATGAATTAAAAATTTTAACTTGGGATTGTATTTGGTTGAACATAGTTAAAAATCTTTTTCAAATATTTTTGTATTTTATTTAAAACGAATAGTTATAATGAATTAATAAATTGACTTATTTTAGAATTAATGAGTAATCTAATGTAACTATCTATCCACTACTAACGTTAGCTTCACGATCCGAATTAAAGCTATGATCCTAAAATAAACCATTCACTGCTCACAAGAATCCAAAAAGTCCAGAAGTTGTTTCAAAAGCGCAATTAAAAACTAGAAAATACTTTCAAGCATCACAATATAAATGAAAAGTAATATATATCATCACGAAAAAACCTGTATAATCGATTAATAATGGTAACGCACATATGTAATTTAAAGTATAACAAATGAAAGAAGTCGATGTAGTCTAGAAGGTAGTGTGTTCAAATCAGACATCACTAACGAAAAATGAAAAAATATTTCTTCGGCAACTTAAATTTTCTGGCAAAAACAGTAAAAAAGAGTAAATAAAATTGCCATGAAAAATTTCACAGAAAATATGTCGACTTTAAACTGTAGGTATTCATTCTTTTGTTGAAATTAAAAAACTATAAACTGCTTAATTCTTCCATTCATATTTATAATAAAGTTTAAATAGTTTAGTAATAATCATACTCAAATTCATTCAAACTTACTTGTGTGATTTTTCATTTTTATCAGACAATATAGAGAAGTTGTAAATTGAACTTTGTTTAGGTACTAAACTTAGGCCTGCGCCATCTGGAACGTTATAATGCTGCAATGTATTTAACTTTTTCCATTCGTTTTCCGTTTTCGAAGTGGTATCTTCGTCGTATAAAATAACACGTCCAGTTGCTCCAGTCCGCCATTCTGGAATTACAAAAATTTAAATTACTATCTATATATTTATTTTAAAATTTATAATTATTTTATTTTAAAATTTATAATTATTTTAAAATAAATATATAGTAATTATACTGTGTAGTATAAATATAACAAACTTTTAGAAGTTATAGCCAAGATTAGTGTCAAAAAGCGTTTAAGTGAAGTGAATAATTTTCTTGTGTTGATAAAAGCTATATATTGCGTTTTTATTTGACATTTAAATATTGAGACATTAAAATTAATTTAATAACAAAGTAAATATACATGTTTATCAGTATAAAAATTGCAATATTTATGACATGATCGATGCAGTACAAGAGACTAGGATCTGTGGTGGACATCGAACCTACGTCCCTCAACACTAATAGATCAGTACACCACCCAACTGACTATTGGCTGTTATTACTTGGAGAAACGATAAATGCAAATTTAGAAAGAAAGAAATTGTTTATTTTCAATCACTGCTGTTTCTTCATTTAAATAAATCCATTATACATATAAGATACTTTAGTTAAATATTGTTACTTGTTTACCTTTTAAAAACGTTTGAAGTATGAGTTTGTATATATCAATAAAAATAAAATCAAATTTGTGTTCAATTTTAATAAATGTCTTTATTGTTCACACAATTCTGTGTGCCACTGTTCACAACTTGATGTAACAACAATTCTTTTATTGGTTATTTTTTTTTTTGCACTCTTTCGCGTTAACAATAACAATTGTTCAATAGATCTTTATAATGGAGATCTTCAAACCACGATTATTCTTTTCACACGCAACATGTTTTTACTCAAGGCTGACTGATTTGCGTTGCCTGCTTTGTCTTGCCTTTTTATATGTCCACGCAAGTAGTCTGATGAATGCTCATCAAGGAGAATGTCTTCGCAAAATCTCTATAAATGTAAACCTGTTGTTTACGTTATTGCTAGTTGTGTATTTTGATTACGTTTGTACTTGCAGTGTTGTTGTTGCTTCTTGTTTACTTGTTCTTCCCCTTTTTTTACTGATGTTGCTATATTTTTGTTTATTCGTTGATTACGTAAACAAGTCCATTATATTTATTTTTGTAGCTTTTGTTTATCATTTTTATGTTAAACGATAACAGCATTTTCATTTTCGTAACAATATATAAGTCTTTATATACATATATATAAGTCGTTAGATATTTATATCAAAAGGCGAAGTGTAGTATGTAGTGTGTTGATTTATTAGACATGAGGTCACGGTTAAAACTCTATGTCAGACATCTACAACAAAACGAAATATAAAGTAATATTACTTTGGTGGCTTCCTATTAGTAGTGGCTGAGAGTAAAAGAAAATTGTTATGAAATTTTTAAAAAATCTGTCGCTCAGAGGCAAATTTAAGCCGTAGCTACCGCCTCTTATGGATAAAGTTAACATACACAATATGGGTGGTATGAGAAGCAAGGTCGCAAGCCTGATATTAATGTAGCAAAATGGTAATTTCGTTATTTATTCAAACGTTCATAATAAAAGATTCAATAGAGTTTGAATATAGAATGTATAACATTAAACCAGTTTATTTTAGATGTATACATATTAGAAAGTCATTGAAAATCATAGAACAATTTGGTTCCAAGAAATGCAACAACATTCTTATTTCATAATTGAGAACAAAACCAATTTCCATTACTATTCAATAATCAAATGAATTTGATAGCCAACAGGGACTCCGGTCTTTACACTACCCTCAATCAATCACTATAATCAATAAATGAAGAACGAATTGAATGAGATTCTGTATTATAGGTATTGATTAACTAATCAACTGTCTGTATTTGAGAATTTGTTTATTTGGAATTAAGAAACCGCCTAAAAAGAAATTATTTCACTACACAAATCAAGCGCACTTTTTGTATCGGTTGGCAACATTATGTTAGAAATAGAAAGGTGAATAAAAATTGTGCTCTGAATAAGTTTATTTTATTAATTAACTAACTAATACCCATATTGTCCATATGAGAAAGATGGATTTTCTAGATTAAGTCCACAAACTTGAAAGGAATGACCTTGAGCCTTATAAATCCTCATTGCAAATGCTAGGCGAATAGGAAATTGCAGGCGCTTGAAATCGAATGGCATCTCCGATGTGGTCATAGGAATACGTGGTAGCAATACATCAGTTCCCTTAAACTTTCCAGTTATAATGTACGCCATGATAAGATTGCTCATCATTTTCTTTACTGTTAGTCGAGTGCCATTACAAAGGATCGTGGAGGATCAATATTTCTAAGTAAAATAAAGGGGAACACCGTTTTTTAACTGTGTCATGTGGTGGTAAGCCTGGTAAATCTAACGAATTTAAAAATTCGACTGGATAATCGACGACATCCTCAATATTTGAAACTGTGTCGATCGATTAATAAGTTCTTAGATTCCCATCGATCTTGTTGAGAATATTGTTGTTGATGGAATTATCGTTAATATTTTTGGATGCTAGTAGCGTACGTTCAGATAACCATTGGATATTTTTAAAATTTTGCACGATATTTGGAAATACACAATTTATTAATTCTTCTTTTGATTGTGTCATTCTTCAAAAGTCTGATGGAAATTTAATATTACAGTTTTTCAGATATACAGCTTTTCGTATTTACTTTATATGGGAGGTACCGCACCCACTATTGCTAGGTCGCCCATTTTTGTCCAAAATATTTACATTGAAACTGTAGTTACTTGTACAAAATTTGAGGTATCGTGCTGTCATAGTTTTTATAATACACAGACTTACAAAAGTTTACATACCCCTCACATATTTAATTTTTTTAAATAAATATTTAATTTAAAATTCTTTAATGACTTTTTTTATTCCATATCGGATTTATTAAGAAAAAATAAACATAAAAATAACATATTTCCATTAATTTCTATTAAATAACATAAAATAATTCAGTTTTTACCATAAAGCTAATTTACAAAAGTTTACATACGGGGGAAAGAAAACGCTAATAAAATTAAATTAATATTTTGTGTGGCCTCCTTTGGCTTTAATTACAGCAGATAATCTATTTGGCATGGACAATGCCAATTTTTTGGTAATTTCTGGAGTAATTTTGCTCCGTTCTTCCATCAACGCTTCTTTGAGTGCTGGAACTGATGTTACTTGTCGTTTTCTGAGACCTCGTTTTAAAATATCCCATAAATGTTCAATAACATTAAGATCGGGGGGCTGCGGGGGATGTTTCAACTTGTGTTTAACGTTATATAGAAGCCATTCTTTAACTATCTTTGAATAATGCTTCGGATCGTTATCCTGGAGAAATATTGCATTTTCCTCCAGATCTAAAAGTTGGACGCTGGGAACGTAGCTATCCTTTAAAATATCAATATACATGGTCTTATCCATAGTACCATCGATGAACCTAAGCTTCCCGACACCATTTGCCGCCATACATCCCCAGACCATGACTGAACCACCTCCATGTTTCACAGTGCAATTAACATTTTGTGACAATAACGCTGCATTTGGCTTTCGCCAAACTTTTGTTCGATCATCACCTCCAAAAACTATAAATTTACATTCATCTGTAAATATTACCCTCTCCCAAAATGTAGGATCATTTACATGAGCATTTTCGTACTTTTGGGCATATTCTAGGCGGTTCTGGATATTCACAGATCTAAGTAAAGGTTTTTTTCTGGCAACCTCTTGATACATCGGCGAACAGTCTGGTCAGAAACGGTAATTTCCAGATCTGTTCTTATTTTCTGATTTAATTCGACGGCACTTAACTTAGGATTTCCTTGAATAGAACGAATAATAGACCGCTCTGTTCGTTTGTCGAGAATGCGGGGGCGCCCACTACGAGCTTTGCTTTCATAATTTCCATTTTTTTTAAATTTTTTATTATTGTTTGGACTGTGCTTTTACTTAAATTTAATAAATTTCCAATTTCATTAAGAGATTTTCCATCATTTCTCAATTTGATGACGGTTTTTCGAATTGGTTCAGAAATTTCTTTGCCTTTGCCCATTTTCTTCCACTAAAAACACTTTTTGTTTTTATTTTGCAAGTGTGATCACTTTTAGTAAAAGTAAAACCTCTGCTACTGATTTTAAACAAAGCATCAGAAAAATCTTAGCGGTAATTTTAACGGTACAACATTTTTTTTTTTGCAGGGCATGTAAACTTATGTAACTTTAGAAGAATACCGATTACTGCTGTTTTGTTGTTATTTATTTTAAATAACAACAAAATATTCTAAAAGATGATGGAAATATTTTTTTAGTGCATAAAACAAAAAAAGTAACTAACATTTTTAATAAAATTTTGTAATTTTTCAAGAAAATAGAAAAATTGTGAACGTATGTAAACTTTTGTAAGTCTGTGTATACCCATTTTGTTATTAGTTTACAATCGCTCATTTGAAATTTCAACATAAAAAGTAGCCTTTAACTCCTTCCAGACATACAGGAAGATACTGGGAAAATTTCAAGAAAATCGGTACAGCCATTTAGTCGTCTATAAACTTCAGCCATATAAACATACAAACAAACACACATTCATTTCTATATATAGATAAGAATATAAAAATTTTTGTAATTACTTCACGTGAGAGGCACTACCTTACTATAGCTGAAATACAAAATTGGGGACTCTGTTATTGTTTTCTAGATATGCAGATTTTAATAATTAGTTCATATGGGAGGTGACACGCCCCCTTTTGTTGAACTCCCTATTTTTGTCCAAAATATTTATATTTAAACAAAAGTTACTTATAAAAAATTTGGGGACTGGCTCCAACTGTTAAAATTTTCCTGTTATGCAGATATTAGTATTTACTTTATATGGTAGGTGCCATGCCGCCTAATGATAGGGCGCCCTTTTTTGTAAAAAAAAATCATATTGAACCTAAATTTGAGTAGTTTAACTGATCTGGTGCAGATTTTATAATTTACCTTATATGGGAGAAGTCAAGCCTGCTTTTGCTAGATTGCATATTTTGGTCCAAAATTTTTATATTTAAACTAAAGTTACTTGTACAAAAATTGGGGACTCTAGCTGTTACAGTTTTTCAGATATACAGATTTTCGTATTTACTTCATATGCGAGGTGCCACACCTACTACTGCTAATTCGGCTATTTTTGTCCAAAATATTTATATTGAAACTGTAGTTACTTGTACAAAATTTGAGATATATTGCTGTTATAGTTGCATGTTATAATGTTGCATATATGGGCGAGGCACCTTGCTCATTTGAAATATCAAAATAAAAAGTAGCCTATAACTCCTTCTAAACATATAGGAAGATATTATGAAAGTTTCAAGAAAATCGGTTCAGCCGTCTATAACGTTCAAACATACATAATATATTATTATATATATATATTTTTATATATTATATAAAAATTAATGTGTGTTTGTTTGTATGTATGTATGTTTGAAGGTTATAGACGGCTAAGCGACTAAAAAAGTATATATATATATATATAATATATAATATAGATTATATAGATTTTCATATTTAAATAAGATAAAAATTTATTAAAAAACATTTAATACACGGCTTTATATAATGCGAATTATACTAATTTATTTGAAAATGCCGGGAATGATCCCTAAAAATGGTAAAAATTCAAGATTAATTTGTGGCCATTGTAAATCGGGAATCGAAGGAAAAGAGGATAGCATAAAATGCGATAAATGCGAAAATGTATATCATGTAATATGCACAGAGTTAGATAAACGTCGTTATGAACGATTGTTAAGAAGTAATGCAGAAGAATTTTTTTGTTGTTTTTGTATTGAAGCCAGAGACCTGCGCCGAGCAAATTTGTCGGCGGCGGCGGCTAAAGTTGAAAAGTTTCGGCGGCGGCTTTAAGTCGGCTGTCAGCCGAAATATGGTAAAGTTTCGGCGGCGCTTTTATTTCTTTAAATAATATGCATACAACATTTCCAACATGGATTTAAAGAACAAAAAAGACATGCAAATCCATGTATGGAACATTAGCCTCACATAATTGGTCATTACAACTTTTCAGTCAGGATTACGACCTAGTTTCTTACACCACTTATGTGTGTGCGTTAATTTTATATGAGTGTTGGGGCCTACAGTTTTAAAATTGATTGTAGATTTTTGAGAGTCTTATCATGGCAATTTTATTTACTCTCAGAGGTTTTGCCAAAAACTGCAGTAAATTTACTAAATAGTCATTGTTAGCAATTCGATTATTAAAAGTAAGCGACTAAAGAAAAAATTAGAAAAAGTAAAATTACACACAAATTACACACGAACCTAATTACACGCATGCTTCACGCAGAATCAAAAATACATACAATATGTGTAATTACACATAAGGTGGCAACACTGGTCTGCTGTGATCCGAAATGACATAAATAAAATGGCCCTGGTTGCTCCACTATTTTAAAGGGCCTTAGATCTCTGCAGCACATTTGCATAAGCAGGTGTGCGTTAGCAAATTTTTAGGAATCTGCATTTTTAGAACTTCCTGAAAATAAGGATTTTATTTACGCATCCGAATTTTAAAATTTTTTTGATTTTACGTCAATACCATGAGCACGTAAATGATTACAGAGGTTTGATGTCGACGCAGAAACTCCAAACCTGAAACCTAATTGAAATTGGAGTTTCAGTTATTGTTTTGGGAAATCAGTACCATTAAAAATTGCAAGGTCGTCATCGGAATCAGACGAATTTAACTCATTTAAATTATTGAAATTTGAAGTTCTTTGGTTCTCCATTTCAATTTTTTGTCTTTTAAAAAATTTAACGTAAAGTTAAAAGTGTTACCACATTCCCCAAAAACAAGAAAGGATGTTCAAAATTTCCATATCAAAAAATTAAAACTTTTTCTATTAATATATCAAAAGGCCCGGGTTCGTATCCCAGGTTAGACATCAAAACAAAAAAATATTTCTTCGGCAACTTCCTCTTAGCAGATTTCTGGCAAAGACTCTGAGAGTAAAAATTGCCATGAAAAGCTCAAAAACCTGTCGTTCGGAGTCGACTTTAAACTGTAGGTCCCGCCACTCATGTATAAAATTAACGCACACAACATAAGTGGTGTGAGAAGCTAGATTGTAATCCTGACTGAAAGGTTGTAATGGCCAATTATGTAATATTTTCATATATTTTAATTTTCTTACATACATAAAACGGCGGCTGAATTCAAGCCGAATCGAGCCGAATAAATTTTCGGCGGCGGCGGCTTTTAAATTTTGTCGGCGGCTCGGCTTAGCCGGCTGTCAGCCGATCGGCGCAGGTCTCTGATTGAAGCTGATAATAGTTAGAGAAGAACTGCTTGAAATAAAAACAAAACTCAACAAACTTGATCAACTGTCTGATTTACAAGAGTCACTGAACTTTATGGCAACAAAATTCGATGAAATGTTAAGCAGTATACCCGAAAATAAGAAGAAAATACAAATAATTGAAAAAGAAAATAAAACCTTGAGAGATGAAATTGCTACATTAAAAAATACTGAGAAAATGTTAAATGATCAGCGTGTAAAAAAAGACTGTATAATAAGTGGCATTAAAGTAGACGTTAAAGATAGTGATGTTGATGCAATACTGAATTTAACAAAAAGTGTCAAAGTGGACATAGACGAATGCCAAATGGAAGATGCTTATTTTTTATAGTGAAAAAACTTAACTAATCAAAGTGAAATTTACCTCTAAAAAAGCGAAGGACAAACATATGACAGCCAAATCAAATTTCAAAGGAAATGAGCAGACAAAAATGATTTACGTTAATGATTATCCCAGGAGGGAATCCCTAGAACTATTGAAGTATGCTAAAACGTTGATATCTCTCGGTTATTTGCCAATATGTTCAAATGGATGAAAAATTTATGCCAAAAAATCAATAAATGGAAGCTTAAAAATTATTAGGAGTGGACAAGATGTAGATGATATCCTTTTGAAGGTTACAACTGGTACGAGGGTTACTAGATCTAAACGTCAACTGACTACGGCGAAGTTTCTGATCATTATCGAGGTGGCACACATTAGAACCACATGTCTCTTATTCAATATATATTGTATTTATATGTTACTAAAATTGTGTTCAAATAATTACTATTTTCTTTTTCAAATGATCTTAAATAATGAATATTAACCTCCACCTGGATGATGTGGGGGCTTAACTGTACTTCGATTCAGTCTGTGACCCAGAGTAAGTTGGAGTGCATGACTAAAGGTTATCCTAATATAGTGGAAAGAATCTGTTTCGGATCGACGTCATTTTTTCCCCCTTTTCGAACCGTCGGATCACGTATATTTTTCATACGCCTAATCCGAAGTGTTAAGCGACCCGTGCTTATCGTATGGTTTGCAGTCGGGGGTCTAATCTGACTGTATTATAACGGAGCCTCACTGATGCATGGGCGCCCAATAAGTATTAGGTTTTCTACCAAGTCCTTGTCATGCTAGCGGAGGCTATGTCATGATCGACCTCCTTTCCCCCTCACTAGGACCTATATGGACTGTGAATTTGACAACTTGGTATTTGACTTTGGCCTGGACGTGTCCCAGCTCATTGCGCGAATCCAGGCGAGTATCGTTGACAACAACGAAATCGTCGGGAATTTCGCCCCAGCTGGCATGAAGATTATGACTGTAGAGGAGATCTTTAGTGAGGCGACTGCTTTGGCAATCTCCACTTCGACGGATAATATGTGCGTGGAGTCAAACCCTGTCTCCCTACTATCGGATGAAGACGATGACAATACGGTCATTGAAAGGCACCCCTTCACTCGGGTTCAAATTACTACTGGGAGCAATGAGGTGGGGATTTGCCCTTTAATGAACCCTCTTGTCAAAAAGGATGCTTCGGATCCACTAGTGCAATCATCGAAATTGCAATGCGTGGGAAGAGATGACTTGTCTGATATGTCTTCTTTGCATGATTCTCGCAAGGGGAATCGCATGAAGAGAAACAGATCCGACTATGAACCTTCCTCCAGCTTCAAGCGTCCTAAGGAATAAGGTGACCTGGAGACTAACCCTTCCCTTCAGCTGGTTTTCATCGACAGGTCGGATTTGAATGGCGAAAGGTGGAATCTAGTTGAAGAAAGGCTCATTGAATTTATGACGGAGAAGAGTTGTGATAGCAGGAATGCTCGCATATCTTCCATCGTTTGGTCCAAGGGCATCAAGGTAGTGAACTGTGCAAACGGGGGAACTGTAAAGTTCCTTGTGGAATCAGTGAAGCGCCTTGGTGAACTCTGGTCTGGTGCTAGCTTGGAGGTGGACCCTCAATCCGACCTCCCTTTACGTCCAACAGCGATGGTATGGGTCCCACACACTTTTAGGCGGGTGAATATCATACCCAAACTTATTGGGTAGCAGAATGACGGATTGAACACCAGCTCGTGGGTAGTTGTCAACTCCCTGACTGGTAACGGTAGGAAAGGTTGCAATCTTAGGATAGCTATTGATCAGGATTCCCTTCAGTGACTAAGGCCAAGGGGTGTAGTGTTATGTGGGTTGGCACGCCTAAAATTCCGTCATCCGGACATAAACGGTGTCAGGTAACACAGAGGAGGCTAAAAGTAGTGCAGATTAATCTGCATCACTGCGAAGCCGTCTCACACGACCTGTTAACCACCTGCGCCGTCTTGAAGCTGACATCGCTCTTATCCAGGAACCCTGGATCCTTAGGGATAGAATTCTGGGTTTGAGCGATCCTGACTATAGGTTACTTGTACCTGGAACAAGTGATAAGGTAAGGACCTGTATTTTACTTAGAAGTGGTTTGGACTTGTTATATAGTCTGGGGTTTATATAGTCTGGGTTTGAGCGATCCTGACTATAGTTTACTTGTTCCTGGAACAAGTGATATGGTAAGGACCTGTATTTTACTTAGAAGTGGTTTGGACTTGTTAATCACTCCTTCCTTTTGTACAGGTGACGTCGCAACTGTGGCCTACACAGATGACCGTGGGATCGATTTGATGCTGTCATCTGTGTACATGCCGTATGAGGCTGCATCCCCTCCTGATAACTTAATTGAACTACTGGTGGAGAATGCCAAGAGGAAAAGATGTCGCCTTGTCTTGGGTTTGATACCAATGCTCATCACACCCAATGGGGCAGTGCTGACGTAAATACTAGAGGTGAGTCTATTTTTTTTTTTTTTTTTTTTTTTTTTTATTATTATTATTAGTATTAAAAATACTTTACATTTTCATTAAAAATTTACAATAAATGTATTTTACAAATTAAATAGCACAAAATTAATACATTTTCGTCTGAAGACATTTTCATTTGTTTCATTCTTAATGTTGTTTGGCAATGAGTTAAACAGCTGTAGACCCTTGTAGAATAGCGTTTTCTGCATTTGTGTTGACCTCACTCTTTGGATCCTAAAGTCACAAGCATTTCTTAGTTGATATGGTTGGCTATCTCCAACATATTGTATTTGATCACATAGGTATTTCGGGGCGTCTCCTTGTTTTAATTTTCTAATAAACCGTAATGTGTTAAATTGGAGTCGTTGTGCTATGCTCATCCATTTTAGATTATTTAACATTGTAGTTATATGTGTGTAACGATCGCATTTCAGTATTATTCTCATCGCTCTATTTTGTAGTTTCTGCATCCTGGCTAATTGATTTGTGCCACTGCATGTTAATAAAATAGTGGAACCATATTCAAAGTGCGGTTTTATTATCGTGCTGTATATATTTATCGCTGTAGGCTTGGATATTTTGCCTCTTATTCTCCTTAAAAAACTAATTTTTTTACCAACTTTCCTGCATAAGTAATCTATTTGTTCATTGAAATTTAATTTTCTATCTATTATGAAACCAAGGTATTTTATATATTCGACTTTTTCAATTACTGTGTCATTTATTTTAAATATTTCGTCTGAATGTAAGTTTATTTCCATTATTTTTGTTTTATTCTCATTTAGTTTGAGTTTATTCATTTTAAGCCATTCCTCAACTTTTTTCATATCATATTTGATATTTTCGCGACATTCCTCATCACTATTTGCTATACTATATATCAGAGTGTCGTCAGCGTACAAAACAACTTTACATTTTTCCAAAATACTTGGCATGTCATTTATATAGATTATAAACAATAACGCTCCCAAAATGGAGCCTTGTGGCACTCCGAAGTCATTTATTATTTCAGCAGATTCACTGTCATTTAACTTTGTCGTTTGCCTCCTCCTTTCTAGGTACGATTTAAACCAATCTAGCTCAATTCCTCTTATTCCATACATCAATAGTTTATCCAGCATTATTTCCCTATCAATCGTCTCAAAAGCTCGTTTGAAGTCAAGAAATATTGCCATAATCCTCTGATCTTTTCCTACCGTTCTCCATTCACTTATGACATAGTTTACCGTGGTTTCACACGAATGTTTCCTACGGAATCCTGACTGGTATTTAGATAGTATGTCACGATTTTCTATATGTTTATCAAGCTGACCTTTTACTACTTTCTCAATTATCTTTTCACACGTTTTCAGAGAGTTTATTGGTCTAAACTCCTCGCATTTTCTCGTTCCGGGCACTTTCTCAATTGGAGTTACGGTTGATTTTTTCCAATTATCAGGAAAAATACCTGTCTCTAAAGAAGTGTTTATTAATTTTAACATAATATTTCCTGTTACATTCCAGTTGTCAAGTATAATTTTATTTGATACACGTTCATGGTCAGATTTGTTATTCATACACTTCACGATGCTCTCTAGTTCAATAATATCCAACTTTCGGAATTTAAAAATATCATTTACTCTATACTCTATTCGGTTAAGATATTGCACGCTGCCTATTGATATCCTTATACTACTAATGCTATCGATAAAGAATGCATTGAACTTATTCACTATATCACATATATCGTTATACTCAATTTGGTCAAATATCACAGATTTGGCTGAGTTTTGCTTCTTATTAAGTACTAGGTTTTTGATGTGTGTCCACATCTGCTTTTGGTTACTTGCGTTGCCAATTTTATCCTTTATGTAATTATTCTTATTATTCTCAATTTGTACGTTGTATTGATTTCTTATCAGTTTATATTCCCCCCAAGCTTGAGTTGAGTTTTCAGATTTGGCATGTAAATATTTTATTATCTTTTCCCTTTTCATTGTTCGCAGTTCTTCGTTAAACCAGTTATTCACTTTGCTATTTATGTGCACTTGCCTTTCAAACGTAAATCTTTGTATTGTATTTTCCATACATGCATCAAATAGTTTAAATTTTTAATTAAGATCTTTATTATCCTCATATATCATATTCTCAGCTAACACATTATTAAATATATTCCTATCGTATTTAAATATCTTGATGGCTTTTGTTGTATTTATAGGGTTTTCATTCGATCCCTCAAAGTCTATATTAGTAACCTCATGGTCAGAAATTTTATTATCCTTACTGTTGGTACATTTTATCTTATAATTATTAGTTATTACATAGTCAATTAATGTGCTCGAATTTCTTGTTACACGTGTGCTTTCGTTAACTATTTGTTTAAGGCCGTTGTCATTGAGAGTATTCCTAATTCTATTCCTGTATAAAGAGTTCTTATTCCAATCTATATTAAAGTCTCCTGTAATTAAAATATCACAGTCAGTATCACATATTTCTTCAATTATCTCGTCAAATATATCACAGAACTCAGCTTCGCTGTAACTTGGCGATCTATATATTGCACCAATTAATATATTATGATTATTATCATTATGTACAGCTTTACAGAATAATATCCAATACTTCAAATCATCAGTCCTCTCTATACACTTCTCTACATTCCATTTCTTTTCACAGTATACTACAACTCCGCCTGTTCTTGAGGATGTTGACAGTGACTTGATGTTATCATATCCTTGTAAACTAATTTCCTGTTCATCTATATCTTTGGTCAAATGTGTTTCAGACAAAATTAAAAAGTCAGGTTTTTCCGCCGCTGCGATAATTTCAATTTGATTATAATTATTAACAAGACCTTGTACATTTGTATAGAGGGCACTTATTCCCTTTAGTTGTTAAATCGCCAAGCCTATCCTTCTCATTTTGTTTCTCAATTTATTTTGATAAACGGGACATTCCCTGTCGTTTGTGAAGTGGTTCTCATCTAAACCCATATTGAGTCTGCTGTTCACTTTTGAACAGTTAATACATTTCACTATCTTCTCCTGACTTTGGCAATTGACTGTTTTATGTTGGCCATGGCATTTCAAACACATTTCCTGATTTTTACATTCCTTGGCTATATGATTGTACCCTCTGCATTTCATACATTGAACTAATTCTGTTCCGTCATATACTCTACATCTTTCCCAACCAACATTCACTTTCCTTTCCTCCATAATTTTTCCGTAAGCTTCATTATCAACTCTCATTCTCACATTGAACAAAGTTTTATTCCCTCTTTTCGTTTCATATTTTCCTATAAACTTAATATTGGCATCAGCTAATTTAGGATTCTGTTTCCTTAATTTCTCAATTAAATCATTTTCACTATAGTCAAAAGACATGCCAACAATTTTGATATTCAGTCCCGTCGAATTTGGAATTTTCACTTCATATTGTTTGGATATTTTTTCTTGGATTGCACTTTTAATTTTCTACCTATCTTCATAGTTCTCACTTTGAATTACAATGGTTCCACTACTTCTACTTTCCACATTTGTTATCTTCAGGTTGTCTGGATTTATTTTATTTAATTCTTCTTTAGTTTTTTCAATCGATTGTTTTTCCTTAGGTTTAACAATTAGTGGTAGTTGTCTATTTATATTTGGCAACCCTTTATTTCTCACTGCATCCGCATATGTTGTTTTTGCACTTTGTTTACATTTCTCATTTACCGCTTTCTTTATTTCTTTGCACATATTTTCATTTTTCTCTTCTATTGCTTGGCACAACTGTTTGTTGTTGCATTCAAATTCTTTTAAACTAATAGATAATTTTTTGATTTCTTCTACATTTTTTTCACACGATTTCTGATATTTTACAATTTTATTTATTCTCTCCTCGTACCGCTTTTCTATAGCCTCAAGTAATTGTTTAATTTCATTTTCGTTTTCCTTGAGTGAAGCTTTAAACTCGTGCTTATAATCAACCAAATTCTGTTTATTTTTATGCACCTCATCTTGCACTTCCCTTAAAACCAAATCAATATTATGAATATATTGCATGCAGTCGTCGCATATAAACCTAATAAAGTTGTGCTCATCCATCATCTTTGCCGAGTATTGATCTATTCCCGCGCATTTTTTGGTGAGATGATACACTTTATCACACACTCCGTTGCACCTGATGCCACTTTCTCCCCTTATTGCTGTTCTGCATTTACTGCAGTCAGCCATTTTTGTTTATTTCTTATTATTTTGTTTTTGTTTTCTAATTTTTTAATAAAATTTATTTTATTTACTTTTAAAGTTATTGTTATCAATGCACTTCAATTTCTGTGAATTGCTTTTTATTTTTATAATGGTTTTAAATAGTCCTATCTATTTTTTACAACCAATTTTTATTTATTTTTTTTAAATTTTTAAGATCACTTTATAAAGCACTTCTATTACTTTTCAGTGTTGCCACCAATTTTGAATTTTATTATTCTTAATAGGCTCAACATTTGTAACGTTGGTAACACGCCAACGTTTAGAAACCGTGAGCCAACCTGCTGGTTGAATGCGGAACCCCCGAGACTCCGCTGTTGTACTAGGAGACTCTTTAAGTCGGGCAGGGATGTTGACTGATCTGTATATAGATCCAGTTTTAATGATTATGACGGGGCAATAAAGTGCTCAAAGAGAATTACCTGGACGGGTTTCTGCACTAGTATCGAGGACGTTGCTAATGTGGCTCGTTTTCGTACGATGCTGTCGAAGGACCCCAAAGTCCTAGGCTTCGTCCAAAAGAACGATGGCATGTGGACATCCTCGAGAAAAGTAACCCTAGAGGTTCTATTGTGAGGATCCTCTGTAAGCTATCCGTTGGGTGTAGCTGATCCCTTCTGTAATGCTGGCATTATGCCCGTTTTGGAGGAATCATTACCAGGGATGAGGTCAAATGGGCTATTAGTAACCTTGAGCCGTTCAAGTCGCCTGGTCCGGATGGTATCTTTTCGGCTCTGCTTCAGCATGCTGGTGATATATTACACGAATATCTGGTGGATGTGTATAGGGACTGTCTCCGCTGGTGTGATATACCAAAAGCTGATAAACCCAGTCACATCGACCCTAAAGATTATAGACCGATATCACTCTCATCATTGGAGGGACTTATCGATCTATATTTAAGGTCAAACATTGATCGGTCTTTGTTGAGTGGGTCGCAACATGCTTACATTAAGAGTAAGTCTGTTGAGAGCGCTCTTCATGAATTGACTGGTTTTGTTGAGGCGAATTTGGCTAGGGGTGAGTACACACTGTCGGCTTTTTTCGATATAGAGTGGGCCTTCAATAACGTTACCACTTCTTCTATTGAGAATTCACTAAGGGATATACATGCCCCAGATTTTCTGGTGCAGTGTATCGCCCACATGTTGGGTAATAGACGAAAGAAAGAAATGCTGAGTTTGCTGTATACTTATATGAAATACATATCCTATTGCTAAGTGCTTTTACAAAAACAAATGTGCATCAAGTGTATAGAGTTTGCGCACCACTGATTTAGAATATAATAATAGATCCAATATAGCTAACCAGTTTAATCATTATTTTGTAAATAGTATTAAAGAAATAAGAAAATGTATAGAGGATGTGGAATACGATAATAAAATAAATGTGATAAGTAATTAATTTATTTTTCGTGCAATAACTATTTCAGAACTTAAAACAATTTGTAAAACCATAAAGAAAAATTAAGATTATAAAAAAGTAAATATATGTTTAATCTTAGATAACTGACAGTTATGTGGAAATATAATGTTGCGAATAATAAATTCATCATTGGATACGGGAATTTTTCCAGATAATTGGAAAACTTCAATGATTACCCCAATTGAGAAAATAGCAAAAACAAGTAAATGTGAAGAATATCTAACAATAAATACATTAAAACTGTGTGAAAAATTTTTAGAGAAATTTGTTAAACAACAACTTGAAGAATATATGAAGAAAAATGAATTATTATCGAAATATCTATCGGGTTTTCGGAAAAACTTTTCGTGTGAGACAACGGTAAACTATGTAATTAATAGACGGAAGAAAATTGATGGGAATAAGAAGATAATGGCTATTTTTCTTTACTTTAAGCGAGCGTTTAAAACCATAGGGATATATTACTGTGCAAGTTGTATAAATATGGAATGCAAGATAAGGAATTAAATTGGTTTAAATTATATCTATCAAATAGAAATCAAATAACTGAAGTGAATGGTGCTGTATCCAGTGCTAAATTCAACGACTATGAAGAACCTCAGGGATCAATTCTGGGCGCCCTATTATTTACTGTATGAATAAATGATCTACCCAATATAATACAAAAATGTGAAATAGTATTGTATGCAGATGATGCTCTAATATTTAATGAATCATATAATGATAAACAATGCCAAATAAACTTAGAACATGATATGACAATAGTAAATAAGTGGTTGAAAATGAATAAACTAAACTTAAATGAAAATAAAACGAAAATTTTGGAAATGAACATGATCAGATCCTTTTAAAATTAATAATAAAATAATTGAGAGAGTTGTAAATATAAAATATTTGGGATTTGTAATAGACAGGAACTGGAATTTTAAACATCATGTAAATTATATATGTAAAAAAATTGGGGAAAAAATTGGATTTTTCAAAAGGATAGAAAGCAAATATCTACAATCTCTGCAATCATCATGTAAATTATATATGTAAAAAAATCGGAGAAAAAATTGGAATTTTTCAAAATGATAAGAAAGCAAATATCTACAATCTCTGCAATTAATATACGATCATTAAGCAACACTTTGAATTTGGTTCTACAATATTATACATATGTTATACAGATATACAAATTGAAAAGACTACAGAAGTTACAGAACAGGGCGATTAGGTCAATAATTAAATGCAAAAAGTTTGCACCCATACAACTAATGCTTGATACACCGAAATGGTGCAACATTAGCCAAAGACTACAACTGAATACGTATACCTTTATTTACAAGATGAAAATGGGCAATGCACCAGAATATCTAACGGATCAATTGAGATACGTCGACGATTGTCAACCTTACAATCTTAGCAATGCAAATGATTTTAGGATACATCGGGCAACGAACAATATAATAAAGAGGTGTTTGTTATATAATGGAGTACAATTATTTAATCTACTACCTAGCACCATTAAAAATGAGGGAAACATTATTGTATTTAAAAGGAATTGTGTTCATTTTGTTAAAAATTGTACTTATCATAACAATTAAAATATTGATAATGTAATGTAACCTAGTAAATAAGTATTATAAATACTTCTAAATAAATAAATAAAATAAAAAATAAAATTAAACACATTATTCCAAATTTCATTTGATATGCTTTATATGGTGGAAGTAAAATAAGAAGCTCAATCCAAAGAACTTGTGTGAAATGGTTATGCATGACCTAGGTAGGGGGATGTATATTGGCACGACTTTACTTGTTCGCTATAATTTGGAATAATTTTCGACTATTTGTTAAGAAGATTCAGCAAGTTTTGGTTTCCAAAATTAAAATAGTTGTTGCTTAGCAATTCCTATATATCAAATACAACCCTGTCTTTCATTTCTTTTCGAAAATATGCAATATAGATCACTTGGATTTGTAAAAATTCAATAATTTTAGCAGTGTTCCTTTATTCCAAAAAATTGTTTCTGCAAGATAATGGCTCCGAATATTTTTATTAATGGATTTTACGTATTAAAGAGCTTCCATAGGAGAAAGCACGCTTTTGTGAAAAAATTTGCTCATTTTATTTAATTCAGTTAAAATATCATTAAGCACTGGTAAAACTAATCAGTTTAAAAAATTAGTAAGAAACTTAACACAAAATTTAGAGATTGGATTATTTGAATTTAAGCTTCACCTTCGCAATACTCAATAAAAATGTCATAATTTCGAATAAATGTAATCTTTGCAAACTGCCGTGAAAGCCACCTTACCTCATTGCGAAGTCTAAAACTCAAAACAACGCATTCCATTATTGCAGCTAAATCTTGACATTTCCCTTTTTTACGGATAATCTATTGAACATTGCATACACCGTTCGAACAAAGTCTCTAAACTTATAATTAAAGGTACTGGTACTCCAAGCATTGTCAATTCTCTGTGTGCCACACAATGCTAGGCTGATAAATACGGAATACCTCGTTGTAGTATCTTTGTTACTCCATTATAACCACCCAACACCCAGCAGTTCCGTTCGATGTCATCATTACCATTTTATTCATATCCAACTTAAAATCAGAATAGAATTTTTTTTATAGCTACCACAACTGATAAAGCGCCGCAAGCACTTAACTGAATTATAGTTGTAAAAGAGATTTTACAATGAAGTATGTTCTGAATTTTATGTAAATTATAAGCACTTTGTCCTCTCATCAGTTATTAAGTAACGGTATTGTGTTTGTAAAGTCGCGGTAGTCTAGTAGGTGGTGTGTTAGCTTATTAGACGTAAAGCCAGGGTTCGAGCCGCAGGCCAGGCATCAAAACAAAATACAAAAAGTATTTCTTCGGTGATTTCCTCTCAGAAGATTTCTTGCAAAAACCCTGAGAGTAAAATAAAACCCTACCATGAAAATGTTCTCAAAAAAATTTGTTGTGCAGAGTCGAATTTAAACTGTAGGTCCCGCCACTTATGTGTAAAATTAACACACGCAACATAATTGGTGTGAGAAACTAGGTCAATAATCCAGACTGGAGGGTTGTAATGACCAATTATATATGGTATTATGTGTCTCTACTAACATCAAAATCTTCAGTCTGAACCAACTGGTTTATGCATTCTACAAATTTAAGCCATAATTTTTTCTACGCCAACTTTTAGGAATTTGAAGATATTTTAATACCTGGCTATTTATATCCTACACAGAATTCATTGAAGTGTTCAATTTTATTGCCAAAACTACGTTGTCAATAAAACTTTAACCATTTAAGGATTTACTTTTTGTCTTCTTTCTATTCGTATCTCACGATCCTCAGGAGTCTCAGTAATCAGTCGAACTAATCAACCTCATCTACGAGCTGTAAGAATTTCAACCGCTTTCATGTCTTTTAATGGCATTAAACTGTCTTTTAGACTCTTTGGTCTGGGAATGGAATGAGCTGGAGAATGTAATAGATTTCCTTATAGTCAAGCTGCCTAGAAAACACTAACTTGACAGTTTGCAGAATTAGAGTAGCACTGTAATGGGTTCTGAGGCATTGTGATGATTAGGACACTAAGACTGCAGATGAGTTGGCGAAAAAGTGTGGTGAAGAACAAAATCTGAAGGAGCGATTGGTTGAATTTCACCCGGAACCCTTCTTTGACTGAACAATCTGGTGATGGGATTGAGTAATCTTTTAAAAGCGGAACAGGAGAAATTGTATAACCAAAAGGAGTCTAAGACTCAGGATGAACCGATCTAGACCGGCTCCACATGTCGTACAAGTCAAGCTCTTGCATACTTGAATTGACGCATTGGAAGACAATATTGAAGTATTTATTCGTGAGATAACCGCCGAAATGTTGGAAAGAGTATGCCAAAATTGGACTAAGCGGATGCACCATTTGAGGCGCAGTCGCGGTCAACATTTGCATGAAATAATCTTGAAATATTATTTTATATAGACCGTACTATCGATTCAAATAAAGATTTCATGAATTTTTATGAATTTTATGTTTTTTTTTTGAAAAATTTTCCTATAGCTCTTAAAAAATAACGATATAATATTAAAAA
Source organism: Sarcophaga peregrina (assembly GCA_014635995.1). NCBI lineage: Eukaryota > Metazoa > Arthropoda > Insecta > Diptera > Sarcophagidae > Sarcophaga > Sarcophaga peregrina. The sequence continues at coordinate 2,552,988 of CM025794.1, forward strand.
AAAAATGCAAATTATATTGTTACGAAAGTGGAAATGGTGTTGTTAAAATAATAAACAACAGCTCCAAAAACAACCCAATGGACTTCATCGTGTGTGAAATGCTAAACAAAAGCAATGGACTTGATCACGTGATCAAAGAATAAACAAAAATATAGCAACAACATCAGCATAAAAAATATAAGATATAAAAGATGTAAACAACCAACAACAAAGTGTAACGTAAAAAAATAAAATAGCGGATAGACAAATACACAAGCCACAACTAATCTGCCTGGACGAATGTAAACTAGATACACTAACAAAAATGGAAACAATTTTTTTAGATCTTTCCCGAAGGCCGCCATCCTCCTTCGAAAGCATTCATCACTCTGTTGACCCAGCGATATAAAAGTCAAAACAAAGCGAGCAATGAAGGAGTTCGAATTAAGTTAGTCGTTTGTGACGACGTCACGTTGGTTGCAGTGAGAATTTAATCAGTTCTGTGTGAAGACACGACATCGATCTGTAATTGAGTCAGACTTGTGTGCAAACAAATTGCGTGTGAAGAAACCAATTGTTAGTGTTGTGCTCACAAAAGGGTTGTCAGCAAAGAAGAATAACTGACAAGTGTTGTTACTTACAAAAAGGTGAAAAGCAGAGAAATATAACGAGCAAGCACATATTGTGAAAGTTATCTTTGTATACGTGGAATAAGTTCGAACAGTGGCGCAAAAGTTGTGCGAACAATAAAGAATTGATTTAAAATTAAACACATATTTATTTTTATTTTATTTGCAATCTACGAACTCATATTTTTAACGCTTTTAAAAGGTAAACACGTAACAAAATTTTAATTCAAAAATAATAAAATATATATAAAAGAGGACAACAGAACTCAATTTTCAGTATTGTGTTCATGACGATTCTGATGGTTCGCAAACAATGAAAGCATATATTTATCGATATAACGAACTTACTTAGTTATTAATTAATAGTATAATTTTTTAAACTTACCTAAATCCAAATCATCTTTTCGCGGTCTTTGACTGGCTGGTATGTTACGATAAATAGTGTCTAAACATTTTTCCTTCACTTGTCCAATAGTATCACAATCTAATACCTTAACTGGGACATTTTCAGTATGAGATGGTAACATATCCATATTATTACAAAATATTTGCTGTTGGATAATGCTGGCGTAAACAGTCATAGGTTTAAAATCAATCAATTGACGTATAAGCTTTTCTTCGCTTAATGAGTATCGAGCTTCGTGAGTACATGCATCAACCGGTCCTTTATCGACCTGACCTTTTACTGCGCGGAAAAGCATATAGAGTGGTTCTCCAGCACATTCTTTAAGAAATTTGTACAGTAAGAAAGTAAACCAGGCGCTAAGCATCTTTTCGGCAACACTTTCGGTCCTTCTTAATAATAGCTTTGGATGTGATTTACCTTCAATACATTTTTCAATTAAGTCACCTAAAAGGGTTTTCAAAATATCCGTACAATATTCGAGTTTTGATTGTAGAGTAACCATAATAAGAGACGCAACATTAACGCGTTCTCGCATTGAAAAATAGCGATTTGATTCAAGTGTCCGTATAAAAAGTAAAAGGAACGTTTTATTCATTATTAGTTTTCCAAATAAGCGTAAGCCGTTTTCTTTGCGCAGTAACTCCGGTCTTTCCCATTGTAAAACGATGTGATCTTCATGATTGGGGAATAAAATTTTCATGGCATACGTACAATAGTCCAAAAACGGTATGCCACCTGATGTCAAATCTCCTTTAAATAACCAAAAGGTATGTAAATTACTAAATTTCAATAAAATAAAAACCTTCTTACCTGTTAAATCCGTCATTTCAGTTTGAAGTTCAGCAAAAGCTTCTTTACACTCTGCAGCTACTCTTAATTCCAGAATATCCATTTGTTCCTGCATATTGCGTAATACACGATTGGATTCAGATGTTTTCTTTTTGTATGCCACTAATAATGCAACAAAAATTAAAAGCAAAACGATTACGCCGGCTACTACGACCGCGAAAGCATTTTTTCCAAGATCGTGTATAATGTTTGGGGATGCATAACTAAGCACCCCTATGCGATATTTAAGAGAACGTCCAACTCGCACTACTACTTCCGGTCCAGACTCATCTCTACCTCCAGTAAGACTACCACTAATATTATCCTCGTCATCATTGTCATCTTCATAGTCACCAGTGAAGGGTTCAGCGGGTGGGCGACAAGTTAATTGTTGACGGGATAATGATGTAATATTGCATAACTTTTTCCCAATAAAAACTTGGACATCACTTTCTTTGCAGGCCCGATCTAAATTACGACCGTTTATAGTTAGATACTCGCTTTTATAATATTTCACACGTTCTTCAAAATTAAAGTAAAAAGGGTTTGGATACAACTCAAAGTAGTTTTTATGCTTTTCCGACAGATTTCGGACTTGCAAAACATTATCCATAAGAAAACCGTATTCTAATTTCTCTGGACTTTCTGCATCTATCATATCACTATTCGCTATATCAATGACAGGAGAATCACATATCATGTCTGTCGGTGTTTTTACTGTACAATTACTGAAGAAAGTTTTGTTTTTATATATGACATACATGCTTGGCGCCTGTATATAATTGAATTGCGTGCCAGTTACAGTTATTTCAATACCTCCTGCAGGTATTCCCTTTGGTGTTTTCAATTGGCCACCAGAGGAACCTGAATAAACCTGTTCCACTGTGGGATCCAATACATATTTGTAATTGTATTCATTAAACTCTCGGGGACCATTATCAAACGCCATTTTTAAACGTCCTTCAATGATACCGGGCGATGGTGATGTTTTACAAATAGCCTGATTAACGTCGACGTTTAAAATTTCACACGGTAAATGATCATTTATAAAAGCTTGTATACGGGACCCTGCATTTAAGTATTTCCCAATAATGCGAATTTGTGTACCACCGGACACAGGTCCATACTTTGGACTAAAATTCGTTATTTTTGGATCTACGAATTCATAGTCCTCCTTTGATTCTCCTCGATAATCACCTATTTGTACAACAATACGACCATTTCGATACATTTGTTCTCCCGGACTATCCACAGTACAAACAATTTGTTTAGTATCAATATAATACTGTTGGAATGGCATACAATTAATACCAGCTATACGGACACCTGAATAAATGTCTGTAAAATTTTTACCCAAATTGATACCACGTATTGTAATATTTGTTCCACCTTCCCATGGACCGGTTTTGGGTGAAAATGAGTGAATTTCCGGGTTTGGACAGGTTTCCATACGATTTAACCAATCGGTTTTACCTTCGTTATTATTTTTATTGCACTGCTCCTCAACTTCACATGTGTTGGTCGAAGAACACCAACCGCAATTATATTTTTCAGCTAAAGCTAAGCACATTCCACAACTATCAGCCATATCACGACAACGATAAATAACGACTACAAATAACAAAAAAATAATATTTAATTAGCATTAGAAAGAAATCATACCAAACTACTAATATTTCATTATATATAACGCGTCGTCAAACCATTCTTAAAATATGTGTTAAGGTAATTTTTAAAACCTATTAGCCTAGCTGGAGAACTGTTAATAACAGGGCTCCGTTATGTTACTGGTAGTATTCTGTTAAATAATAAATTTAAAATTCATAAATAAAAACAGAAAAATAATCAACTTGACACGGTCTAGAAGCATAAGCTAGTGAGCTACGTCAATCAATGTTACAAGGTATTTTGTAAAAAGAACTTCAACTTTTACTACAATTTCGAAAAAACACAATATTTAATAGCGAATAAAATCGTTATAATTTTTCTCTAAATTTTCTTTTGCGAAATGTCGGAAAATCTCAAAACTTCCACTGTAAGGATCTCTGGTACTTGGATCGCACACGTTGTTCTGTTTTCCCGCAGAAAGAAAATTTTATGGATTTTGATATCTATCGAAACTCGTTCTGTAATACTCAATAAAAATAATTTTGGTTGTGGAAAACGAAAAAATTTTATGGCAGAGTAGCTTATCCTCCGCTTACCTGTTGCTCCGATCGAAATCTGGTTCTTGAATTTGCTATACAATATATGAAACAAGATCCAGATATCTGGAATGACGATACTTTTATTGACCACGCTATAGTTAATACTTGTTCATCGTATTGCAAACAGAGAAATGATGTATCGTAAATATTTAGTGTTAGTTGCTGTTGGGCATCGTTTTCGTTATGAAGCTGAAAGTCAGTAAGGAGCGTAGAAATTCAGTATTTATAAATATATTTTTTTTAATTTTTAAACTGTGTTGCCATTTCAGATAGTATGTTATCATTTATAACCGTCCACAGACATTAGGAACGCCTGTCCAATCACCAGAATGATCCTTGACTTGCCGTATTTAAGTTGACACGCAGCCTCCCCGCGGCCCGTCCGTTATAACATACTAGATGTTAATTAATAAGTGCAGGAAGTCCAATCCCTTTAAATTTAAGTTTTACGAATGGCTTGGAATACGTCATTCACTCTATAGAAGACAACACTTCTTTACTCTGTTACGAGGGGATGACGATAGCAAATCTGGTTCTTGAATTTGCTATACAATATATGAAACAAGATCCAAATTTCTGGAATGACGATACTTTTATTGACCACGCTATAGTTAATACTTGTTCATCGTATTGCAAACAGAGAAATGATGTATCGTAAATATTTAGTGTTAGTTGCTGTTGGGCATCGTTTTCGTTATGAAGCTGAAAGTCAGTAAGGAGCGTAGAAATTCAGTATTTATAAATACGGAAGTAATGAGTGGAGTGCACGCACCAACTTATTATATTACAAAATATGGCTAGAGGAAAGTATACCCAACGATTGAAGCCATAGTGTTTCTACCTTGTCCCATAAAAGGCCGTCTCCAAGATATGCGCCAACAAAAGGGGTATAAGCCTTCACATTACGTCAAATCCTAGAGAAGATCTCTGAAACACAAGTAGGCATACACAATATTTTTGTCGACTATAAGGAAGCATTCGATAGCCCCATAAGAAATGGTGTTTTTGCCGCTTGGCTCCAGCACGATATTCCGGCGAAATTGATAAAGCAATGAAGTTGAGCAACTTAATTTCGGAAATTAAGCACAGAAAAACTAAACATCTTTATCAATCGTTGTTATGGTTTCCATTGGATTAATGCAGATAGAATACATAATGTTGGACGTACTATATGACTTCAAGAAAGAATTACAACATTATTTAAAATATGCGGAATATTCCACTAATGTTATGATATTGACAATACTAGATAACGATATATTTTATTTTATTCCCCGTTGCTTAACTGTTCTAATTGGAAAGTTGATTTTTATTTATTTAGAAAATACGTAAATGATATTAACCCATCAGATTTTTATCGTTGGCGGTTTCAATACTCGAATTGGATAAATTAAAACACTGAACAAAAACCTTTTATAGAACCTTCCGCAAATAAATGACTTACGACATTCGAATGACAAAATCTTGTACTCTGAAGGCAAGGGACTAATGGACGTAGTTGATAACTTACGTGGCATAATTCTGAACGGCAGAACAAGTGGTGATGTACCAGGTGAATTTAGTTTTTGCGATGAAGAGGTAACTCTGTAATAAATTATTGTATATATGTATATATACATGGTCTTTTGAAGTATGTTGATGATTTTAGTATTATTTGCAAATCCATTCGTGACCACATGCCCCTAAGGTTAAAAATTCGCTTCTCTAAGTCTGGAATCTTAATAATGTCATTAAAAACACTAAGACTTTAGTATATAATGATATAATGATTCTTTAGATCGCAATCACACTGGATGATATGCTTGCATGTATTAAAAATAAAATTATTGCAGCTAATAATCTGAATAATGTTGGTTTCCTCCCAAACAGAAGTGGTTCAATTGAAAATGTCCTGGTTTTCGCAAAAGTTACGCTAAGAAATCGTAATATATATAGAAAAAAGAATACGACGTTGAACAAAATAAATTAAGTAAGTTTTAAAATCCGCTATTGGGTCCTACTTTTCAATGAACTACTATATATTATAAATAATATTTATACCATATAAAGTCAAACTCGGTTATAACGAACTCCGTGTAACCAGAAGAAATAGTTTGTTATAGGCAAACTTCATAATAAACGGAGTGAAGTTATAGAAGAAAATATGAAATACAAAAAATTATTTTCATTTAGTAAAAACAAAAAATATTTTTTTTTTATTAAAAACCAAAAATATTTGTTAATTCTTTTTACCTATCAGCTGATTAAAGATGCTAAGTTATAATTTAATGCTGCCATATTAATTAAAAGTAAAGACTGTTCCACACTTCAAAGTTTTTTCTGAGGGTTCGTTATAAAAAGGCAAAATTTATGAAATTTAATCACTGGGAGCATTTAAAGTAGTTCCTTTTAACCGAGAATTCGTTATAAACGAGTTCGTAATAAATGATATTTTTTGTATTAAAATTATTATTAATACGTTGGGACTTGAAAATATGTACGTATTTACGAATTCTTAATAAACGAGTTTGTATGTATATAACAATAAAAAATACTCACCATGTATATCGTGAGGATTATCTAAAGGTTTTGAACCGCCCCAAATTACCGCAAAAGTTGCTGTCAAATTAGGAGAACGTGATGTGTATTGAAATTCCATGTTGTCGCAGTATATTGTGTCACCTAATAGTTGAGCGTTTAAACTAGTTACACGCCCTTCAATATTGAACTGGCAAACAAATCGTGTCTGAACTATAAATTGTCCTATAATATGCACCTTGACTTTAATTGATTTACTCGTGCCTGCGGCCACTAGAACTTCACTACCGTCACCGGTTGCATTAATTGTAGGACAAAATCCTGGACCTGAGCGATAACTGGGTCCAATACGACTTACTCCAGTAACTAGGATATCATTGCGGCAATTTTCTGCAGTGTCATGGGTGCATCTATGAGCCTCGACACACCAATCACAAGGAAATTCCGAAGAAACACAACGAGTACAAGAAGAATGTGTGCTACAATCAAAAAATGTGAAATCAGTTGAAACTAAATCGGGGCCATTTAGCGTACGCACAGAAAGTTTCGCTGTAAAATGATGTTTGCCTTGCTGAATTTGAGGAAGCATATCAGTGCGAGGTGTTGTGCAGTTGACACCGTTACGTTTTTTGGTTGCATTTGTAAAAAGTTCTTTCTCTTCAGTAGTAAAGGCGCATACTAGGTTTTCCTTAAGTTGAGGTAAATGATCGATTATCAGCTCTAATGTACGTGCTGTTGTGCGTTGCAATTGATGCGGCATAACACTAGTTATGGTTGTACATTTACCTGTCTTATAACTAATCCAATATAGAGGGTCATTAACATCATCCTGACACGTAGATCGTGGCGAGCATTTATTTTCCAATGAACACCAACCACAGTAGGGATCACGAGCACCCAAACATTCTCCACATGTCTTATAGCCGTTGCAGTCATAAACTTTAGTTTTGGCCACTTGAGATCGTGACATAACATATAAATGCAAATTCTGATTATCGAAATGCATGTCTGGATGTATGGGTGATCCAATATTTATTGGAATATTGGCATATTCATTTGCAACCGTACTAGATTCAACAACAACTTTCTTCAAATAACCATTTTTGGTTCCTATAAAAGCCACTGTATAACCGCTAGTACTTGTAGCGGCTATGGCAGTCAGATTATCTTTAAAAACTGCTACTGGTACAGCAGTTATAGGTTGATCCCCGCCCAATGGAGAATTAACATCTAGACCACAAAAATCTTCACCTATAGTTTGTAGTTTCGTCAGCACACAAGCCATATTAGGAGATATGAAGTCCAATCCTCTTGAACCAACGCCATTGAAACAGGATTTTATATTTTGCATAAATTTTCGGCGAATAGCCTTTAAAGAGTAAATACACAACGCTGAGTTATCCGTTGACTGATTTCCTCGTCCTTCAGAAAAAACTGCGAATAATACGTCATCTTGAGGTGTTATCGATAGATTATCAGCTAAATCCGCGCTAGGTTTGCCGAGGTACGCAGCCTGTACTAGGTTGTATTTAGTACCACCCTGCTCAGTACTTATACAATCAACAGGGATTTCTGTATATGAATAATAATTAGAATCCTCCTGACAGATGCGCACCAGTTTTGTTATATATTCCTTGGGATTCGAATGATGATTATGTTTAAGTTGTGTAGTCAAAAAATAAGAGAAACGTTCTGAGCTAAAGCCATAAATGTAAGTCACCAAATATCCTTCACGGGCATATGAATTTATGAATGTTCGGGTGCCTGTTGTAACTGCTGAAGAAGCAATTTGAAACATTTTAGTTTTCTCCAAAGATCGAGAAGCAACTGCTGGAATTTCACTGCGATAGGGAGAATTATTGGTATATGTTACACCTACATACATTACATTTGTAACAGGATGCTGAGGCGGACCCGGCGCAATAAAAGCTACCGTTGACGAATTAGCATCATTAGCCACCACAGCATCATGGACTTCCTGTTCAACAATTGAAACATTCTGTAAGTTTCTCACAGTACAGGTGCCCTGAAATAGACTACCGCAGACAATAAGGCGAGATGTCGCACGATCAATCAATAATACCTTGTTATAATTATCGGTGAGTTTGGGTTGAGCATGACCTGGACAATCTAAAATTGAGCATTCTACCGAATCATTTTGAGGACCAGTCCTGACTGTTTCATGAATTTCTAAATCGGGTGATAACTGATACAAACGATTAACGCCACCCACGTACACGCGTCCGGTAACAGTGTCCACAACCAAATGATTTAATGTTGTATCAAAATTAACTGTATGTGTAATAATTGCACTGTTGTTAGCATTCTTAACATCATCTAATGGGGTCGACGAATCAGCGCCATTCAAAGACAAAATGTTTGCTTTACCAGATTTTTCCAATTTTTGAAATTGTTGTAATCTAGATGATATCGATAACGATGGGGAAGAGCTAGAAAGATTTCCAGAAATTTCCGTTTTTAAATCGGCTGTTTCTAATTCTCTTATTTCATATAGTGAACTATCTGGCTTAGAAAATAAAATCCCATTACGTGCAGTTGTAACTAATGTTCCGGATAAGTGTGTTTGATGAGGCAAAAACGACTTAAGCGATGATGTAGATGATGTTGCTGATGGAAACGATTCCAAATTTTTTTGGCTACTGATTTGTATAGATCTAACATATTGTATTACCAACATAACTGTTAGGCAGGAATGAATAATAATCTTCATTTTTTATAGCAACATATGATTTCTACAAAAAAAAAAAAAAGAAAAAAAAGAAAATTTATAATTTTTATAGGGTTGTATCTGTCATTTATTAAAAATAGAGTACACTTTATTAAGAACTATAATTAATGCTTATCATATTTGATCTAGTATATTATTTAAATGAGATAAAATATTATGTTTGTATATAGGAGTATATATGTATACAAAATGAACTATTTAATTTATTCAATATGACGTTAATTTTCATACTTCAAGACAGGGATGGGAAATTGGTCTTAACAAATTGTACTAATGTTCACAAAAAATTTTAATTTTTTCAGACCGATTGTACTAAATTCAGTTTTTTTCTTTTTTAAACTTTTTTTCCATTATAAATTAATAAAAATATAAATGACAATTCATTTCATTGTGTGTAGTATTAATGTAAACAGTAAATTTTTCAAATTGTTAGCACTGTTTTGACTTCAGTATTAAAAGTCAAATAAAAGGTTTTTAGTCTTTGCAACATTATAGCACCAATCTCATTTTTGTTCAGTGTTATCGCAACCGAATTGAAACTTTGATAGCTTACCAAATAAAGTCTCACAATTTAAAATTAAATTAATTCACGTTTTATTTTATTTCCACTTAAAATGAATATTAACATAAAATAATGATTATATTGAAAAATTAAATACAAAGAATAACGAATATTAGTATATAAAAGATACGGCCGTCGTAGCAGCGGTGTGACTGTGATGGTGGTAGTGTAGGATAGTGGTGGTGGCTTCAAAATTTATATTTCTGTTCGGTTCGAATTTTCGCGACTAACTGCCACTTGCAACACAAAAAAATATATTTTACATTCAAAGTACAATGTTAGTTGAAATATTCTACGGCGCTATTAACCACTGTTTGGCAGTAACATTCCCCCCTCCGTAAGTGGACGGAATCTCCTCAAGCTTACTCACAGGATAACCGACGTCCAAAACAGTTAACTTACTGGCTGGTCGCTGTAAAATACCATTTATAGTCTTAACAATTGCTCGTCTTACTTGACCATCCTTGGCAATAACTGTTTGCCTGACTATACCTTTCAACCAACAGTTCCTCGGAAGTTTCATGAAGTTGCTCACGCATTATCCTCTCCGTAGCCTTAAAATTTGCGCCGTTATCGGTATAAATTTGTCTGGGGTATCCACGACGTCCAATAAAGTTCCTTAAACACATTATACAGGAACCTGTATCAAGGCTATGTGCCACTTCTATGTGCACAGCTCGTGTTGTTAAACAAGTATAAATTACTCCCCATCTCTTCTCAGATCTTTTTCCGATGCATACGGTAATGGGGTCGAAATAATCTATACCAGTAAAGGTAAAGGGCCTCTCAAATATTCCAAGCCTAGCTGGTGGTAGTGATGCCATTTGAGGGATAATTGGCATGGCTGTCTCATTTTTACATCTTTGACACTTATTCCGTACTTTACGGTATAGTACTCGTAGTCGTGGAATGTAGTACAGGCTTTTCAGGTTAATGACGACCGTTTCGTGGGAAACGTGATGGTGACACTCATGAGCGTATTTTATAAGTAACATGGTTACATTATGATCTTTCGGTAGAACAATAATATCCTTATGGCAACTAAGGTGCTCAGTTCGTTTACGAACTTTCAAAAGACCATCATCATCTAGAAATACGTTCAGAGAAATTAGTGGAGAGTTCCTGTCTATGTTCTTACCCAATTTCAAACAGCACATTTCATCTGAGTAAACATCAGATTGAGCTTCCTTGTACAATATATTTTTGGCTTTACGAATCATCTCGAAGGTAACCTCATTCGGGACCACTGTTTTTCCACATTTAGATCTTAGTTTCTCCAAGTAAAGCAGGAATGTTGCGAGTGCTCGATATAAACGTTTCCAATCAGAGAAATATTCGGTGTTCAACGATATAGTATGTACCATTGTGTGCAGGTGTAGATTATGGCTTCTAACCTCCGACATAACTGGCGGACCTAGGTCGTCACATTGCGGCCAATCATTTTCATCACACAACAGAAAATCTGGGCCGTTTAACCACAATGATGTATCAACTTTAGTAACTTTGGTTGCAAGGTCAGCAGGATTCATTTTGGATGGAACCCATTTCCATTGTTGTACCTCGGGCGCATCCTGGATCTAGCTCATTCTGTGCATCACAAATTGTTGCATTTTTCTTGGGTCCATACGTAGCCATCTTAGTACCGTCTTAGAGTCAGACCACCAGTAACACGAGTTTATCGGTATGCGTTCAATTCTGGTTATCCGTTAAGCTAATCTAATTCCCAGCAGAGCTGCCTGTAGCTCCAACCTCGGTATAGATACCGGTTTCAACGGTGCAACCTTCGACTTGGCCATTACGATAATGGTAGAAACATCTCTTCCGCATTGGATTCTCATATAACATATTGTGGAATATCCGAGCTCTCCAGCATCGACAAAAGTGTGTAGTTGAATGTTTTCCGCAGACTTTAACTGCGGTGAATAACATCGCGGGACCTCCAGCATGGTAATGAGAGTCATGTATTCCTTCCATTGTTGCCATTTTACGACAAGATCGGGAGGCAGTTCATTGTCCCAGGCAATACCTGATCGCCAAATAGCCTGCAACAGTATTTTCAAACCTATTGTGTAGCAGGATACGAACCCCATAGGGTCATAAATGGACATCAAAATCCTCAGAACTTCTCTTTTCGTAGGTACTATCTGCTCACTTAAAATATTTCGTTGCAATCTAGGAAATTTGTACATAAATTTAAAGACATCCTTATTGGGGTCCCAGGGGACTCCTAGAACCTTCTCAGTCGCCCCCAGCTCAATAGGGAGTTGCAAAACATTTCCCTGACCATTCAACTCCTCAAAAACGGCTATAGAATTTGATGACCAATTACGTATGCTAAAGCCAGCGGAATCGTGTATTTCGGAAACTTGTTTTGCCAGAATTTTAGCCTGTTCCTCACTGTCCACGCTATCGATCAAATCGTCCACATAATGTTGACTCTTCACGGTCCTTACAGCTCTGGGATATTGCGCCTCAAATCTATCAGCATTCTTGTTGCGAACAAAGTGGGCTATACATGGTGCACAGTTCAGTCCAAATGATAAGGCGTTCATAACATAGATAGAAAGACCGTCAACATCATCTTCATTCTACCAAAGAAATCTTTGCACATTGGTGTCCTCTTGCCTGACCAGGATTTGATGAAACATTTCAGCAATGTCGCCGCATAACGCTATTCGACCAATTCTGAAAGATAGAAGGCTATCAATCAATGGAGTCAACAATTCTGGTCCGCTTAGAAGAAAATCATTCAGGGAAACTCCATTCGTCTTAGCGGCAGCGTCCCACACCAATCTAATCCTATGGGGTTTGTTTGGATTGTTGACAACAAATATAGGTAGATACCATACGGGTAAATCCATGATGGTAATATTCTCTGAATTAAGTTTCCTTGCATAGCGTTTATCTATCAAGTTGTTAATTTCCTTTTCGATCTTCGCTCTTAGGTTGACGTCTTTGCTCATCTTCTTCTCAAGGCATATGGAACGTTTGTAGGCTGTATCGTAACTTTCAGGCAAATTCACTTTTCCACTTCGCCATGGTAGACCAATTTCAAAACGACCGTCTCTGTACTTACAAGTTGACTCAAGAATGGAAGTAGCCTTTTCATCCTCATCGGACTGAATGGTTTTCACAGCTGACGACTCAAGAGCATACATCTGCTTAACTGCCTCGTGAATCTCCTGTAGTTCATTTTCACAATCACATATGTGTACATTTACCTGATATTCTCGCATATCCCTATTGGATCTACCTTGAAGTGACCATCCCCAACGGGTTTTGGTTGCTATTGGTTGGTTCCATGGACCCTCACGAACTTTTTGTGGTACAACCAGACTCCAGTTGTCGCTTTCTATTAAAATAGCCGGCTTTGCATTGGCGTATGACTTCAATGGGATTGTCGATAGGTACGGATATTCAGCCTTAATTACATCGGCATCAATTGTCTGGGTTGGAAGTAAGAGATTATTCACGGTACGCACATCCTTCAATGTGTATGTTGATTCATTTTGCTGGCCCGATATTCTCAGAGAAGTTCTATATGATGCGGCTTCCATTCGTGTAGTATCACTTGTCCATCTGAGGCATAACGGCTCTTTCACACCTTGAGCACCAAGAGATTGAAATATTTCCTCATCCATCAACGTAATTGAAGATCCTTCGTCCAGGAAGGCGTACGTGTCCAAGCTTTTGTCTGCAACATGAAGTCTTACAGGTATTATTCTAAAGAAGGTTGCATTTTCACTCCCACGGTGTGCGTTTACGTTGGCAGCTTTACAAGCTCTTTCAGTCACGTTCAGTGCTGCCTTCGAATGAGATCTATTGTCGTGCAGTAATGGATGATGTTTTGCCTTACTACCTTCAACACTACAAATCCTGTGAGCAAAACATTTACACTTATGTATTTTCAAACATTTTCCGCAAATATTCTTATCCCGAACAATTTACCACCTTTCATCAATAGGCAACCCAATAAATTTCGAACAATTCGATAATTTATGATCTGGTCTATTACAAGCAAAACATTTCGGTTCGTTTTTCACATCGACTTCGGTATGCGCGTTGATAACTCCACTCCTCTTTGAGTACACTGGTGACGTTAACTGCGATGCAGCATCCGCTATAGAATACAACTAGTCACTAAACACCTTCAGAGTTGGGATACCATTTGGCTTTGGTAACATTACCCATTGCAATTTATAGTTGTTCGATAATTTTTCTAATAACTCTTTCACCAACATGGGGTTGTTAAGATGATCGTCTAATTTACAAGCTTCAATCGTTGAACATATATTTCTTACACACATAGCAAAATCAATAATTGCCTCTAATTTGTCCTTTGGGTGTGGCATTTGTCTCGCCTTTTCGATCATACTTTCCAGGATAAACTCAGGGCGACCAAAGTACATTCTCAATGTCTGCACTATCTCTGGAACCACATCGGGTAGCAAAAGTTTGCTGCGAACAATTTCACGAGCCTTACCTTTTAGACATTGTTGCAAATGAATTAAGTTTTCTGCATTAGAGTATCTGCCAACTGCTGTACTGTTCTCAAAGCTGCTAATAAATATTGGCCACTCTTCTGGATCACCGTAGAACGACGGTAATTCTTTCGGAAGTACTTGCCTTGCAGCTATCTGTTGTGTTGTAGGACAACTTACACTAGCGTCATTGATATTACGTAGTCGATTAGGAGGATTTACAGTTGAATTATCATTTCGTCGATAGTTGTTTGGATTTTCTCCAAACTGTTGTAAAATTTCATATTTTTTCAATAAATAACGCTCTTCCAAAAGTGTTCAGTTGTGCACTACTACCTTGCATCTCCATGTTAGAGCCATCAACCTGCTCTGGTGGTGTACCATAATCTCCCACTGGGGATAAAGTGCCTTCGTTGACGTTCATTGATTTGCCTAGTGGGGTTTCCTGTGCTTCAGCGCACACCTGGCAATTCCAGTTCATGTCGCTTATTTCATCACCCACTCGAGCACAATCAAAGTGGCACCAGCGGTCGCAGGTGTCACATTGAACCATTCTGTCATTGTCCTCCTCCCGGCACATTATACAGCTGCACGTCTTATTCCTCCCAATCCTCTTAGGCATTGTTAAAGTTGTTTCCACGAATTCTAGTTAAATATAAATTTTGAAGAATTGTTATCGCAACCGAATTGAAACTTTGATAGCTCACCAAATAAAGTCCCACAATTTAAAATTAAATTAATTCACGTTTTATTTTATTTCCACTTAAATAAAATAATGATTATATTGAAAAATTAAATACAAAGAATAACGAATATTAGTATATAAAAGATACGGCCGTCGTAGCAGCGGTAGTGGCTGTGATGGTGGTAGTGTAGGATAGTGGTGGTGGCTTCAACATTTATATTTCTGTTCGGTTCGAATTTTCGCGACTAACTGCCACTTGGAACACAAAAAAATATATTTTACATTCAAAGTACAATGTTAGTTGAAATATTCTACGGCGCTATTAACCACTGTTTGGCGGTAACATTCAGTAAGAAGCTTTATTTACCCAAAAATATTGATACTTACAACTTAGTAAACCTCCCCTTATTAAAGCAAATATTCGGTCTTTGATATTCTTATGAAGGTTATTTAATATTTCTCCGTCTATTTTCACCCACTCTTCGATCATTTTTAATTTCAAATTTTCAGCACTGGTAAATTGTCTGTTATTTTGAATATAATCTTCGGACAAGAATGGGGAATTCGTTTGGGGAAACGTTTTCAATAATATTCATATCAGGAGAGCAGACTGGCTACGATAAAACCTCAATAGATTGTTGACGGACCATTTCATCCTCTGTCTGCTGACATGAATTCTGGCATTGCCCTGTTGTAAAATATATTTTTTCAATATTTTCCCTCAAAAAGGGGAGCAAGCTACAGCTAAGAACAGTAATGTACTCTGTACTATACATTCGCGTAGATGGAAACTGAAATTCGAGGCAACCATTTAAACCATGTGGGTTTACCACAGCAATAGACTATCTCCCCAAAATTTCTAATTTCGATAGCCATCTGAACTATTTCAGTTCAACTTTTTTCATCAGAGAATATGACCTGAAGGCAATTCATTGTTTGTTATTATTGAAATGCTGGTGGTGCTATAATTATGAAAAGCACTTTATAATAGGTAAACTTAACAACTTACTTTAATACTTAACTATAAAGGAATAGAAAAATTTATGAGATCTAAATTTTAAATCACTATTTATGATAATTTTTTACCAGTAAGCTATTTGTTATTTCAAAATTGTAGCAATCCTAATTAAATGGCTTCAATAAATCCCTTGTTTGGATTAAATTAGAGACAGCCAAAGGAAACAGTCTATTTGTCCCTTTGATTTTTATTAAATTTTGGTATGAAAATATCCTTTCTACATTTGCAGATGAATGTGGAACGGATAATATTCCTTTTATAACTCTTGATATGTCAAGTTAGCAACGAGTTGCCATATGCAAATGAAACGAAAACAAAAATGTATACACTGATGAGACAGAATATTTGAGTGATGTAATAAAGTAGAGAACATTTTTGAATAGTGTTAAATAAGTCACTGAGGTGCTATGGTGTTTTTGACTTCCAAATAGTGCTAAAAAAGTACAATTGTATCAACTTTTCCATCCCTGCTTCAAGACAACCTGTACATCAATAAATATATTCAATATTTTGTCTAATATTTATGTAGTTGTATTTTTAAATACAGTTTTGAAACATTTACAATACATGTTTAGCAGGGAAATTACAAGAAAAATAAAATCGCAATTGACAATACTAATGAATTGTAAACACCACTAAGATCATGGAACCTTACGAACTATTTTATGCAATCACTCATGATAGCGATCACACCAGATAAACAAATTCGTAGATGGCATTAATTTCAACTTGAAAAGCAGTTTCTAAAATGAATAAATTTTCATATGAACAAATGTGTTTTATACCTGATGACGAAAGTTCTCAAAGAAAAACTCAATTGTGTTCCTAGCATAAAAATAGAAATTAACCTTTGCGAGTTGTCTTTAAAAATAATTATTTCCTTATAGAAGTATATATTCGTATAGTCTTTCGTGGGATTTACATGGATAACGAATAAAAAGACAATAACATGGACATGATAAACTGTGACCTAGCTTTCAAAACTAGACAAATCCCTTCCCAAGATCCGTTATTGCACGAATTCAGGCGATCATTGCTGAAAACAACAACGAGATTGTCCTGAATTTTACCATGAAGTGAAGTTAGCTACGAAAGTTATAATTCTTTTTTACAGTGAATGTTAACAGAAAGAAATTTTTGAAAAGAGAAGAAAGAAAATCGATTAAAAATCGCAAAAATTGTTATAAATTGATTTGGTATTTATACCGAAAGTCAGTAAATCCAGTCACGTTGGTCCTAAGGACCAACTCATCCTTTCTTTTGAAAGCTTTGGAGAGACTTATCGAGAGAGAGACTTATGGAGAGATTTATCGATCAATATTTGAGATCAAACAGGTACCGGTCACTGTTGAAAAGGTCGCAACATGCGTACATTAGAGGTAAGAGCGGTTGAGAGCGCTCTTCATAACGTGGGAGGCTTTGTTGTGGCTGGAGGTGGTACACACTGTCGGACTTCTTAGATATTGAGGAGCCACTTCATCAATTAAGAATATGCATAGGGATATATATGCCCCAGATTTTCTGGTGCGGTTTATCACTCTAATCCGCTAGAATCTGGGTGGAGTTTCTATCGTTAAGCGTGCAACCAGGGGTACTATCCTCTCTCTTGTAGCTCCTGGTGGGTAATGTTGGTTTAAGGCATCTCTAAAGTAGTAGCTTTAAGGTTGTGTCATACGGCGATGATGCAGTTATTCTGGTAGGTGGTACATTTTTTAACGCTGGAGGAAATGATGGACTCTGCGCTTGGAACTTTATCCTCTTGGGCTACGAACTGTGGTCTGGTTATAAATTCCAATAAGACAGACCTCGTTTTGTTCTCGTGTACGTACAAAATTGAGACCTCCGCGTCACCGAGGCTAGGTGGTAGGGAGCTTCCGTTGTCTTATAAGGTCAAGTACTTTCGTGTCGTTCTGGAAAGCAATCTGAACTGGAAAATAAACACCGAGAAAAGAAGAGACTGAACGGTCTATATCAGTGTAGGAACTGTATAGGTAAGAGCTGAGGTCTTCCGCCACAGATGTGTCGAAGTTAGAGATACAGGTGCTGGGGCTGTTTTCTATAAGGAACTCGATCTTGAACTTCACTTCAGGTTAAAGGATGACTATAGCGTGTTTCAGGAAGAGATTTTAGCAATCTTGCAAGCTCTGGAGGCCATAGCTGGTAGCCCCTAGACAGGGGTTTCGTTGAGGGTTTGAATTCTATGTCGAGATTCGACATCGAGGCGCTCCATAGATTCATAAAATTTCTTTTTAATTTATCTATGTTTTCCTTTCTGTCATTTCCAATAATGCATTTCCAAAGTTCATGTTAGTGTCGATCGATCCATTTAGTATCTTATTATAGATAAGGCATTAAGGAAAATAAATTTACCCGGTCTATTAATTTAAAAGTTTTTAAAACAAACTGAAAATAAAAACAAGCATGCATAAACATCGTTTAAACATTAGGCATACTTAAATTTAACTTGTACTTTTTTTATATTTTCCACTACATATACATATTATTAGGTTAAAAAGTACACTTAAAAATATTACTAACAAATTTCCTCTGTGCTTCTCACAACTACTTCACGTGTTAATCATGTTCTCTTTGTTCCGACCTCTGGTTTGCAGTTACCTGTGTTACTATATACGCTAGAATTAACAGATTAAATTACGTATGTAATCCGGCGGCAGAGCCTATATAACAGAGCATTCTCAACAGACGTGGAAAGGCTGGTTTCCGAAAAAAGAAGACCGCAAAGACAGTTTTACTAACACAGGCTCCCTCTTGAAGAATTATGCAAACTCAAAGGACAGCATGTCGTATAAGTTATTTGGAAGGAGTAGATTTCAAAGTCAAATTATTCACTACTAAAAACCTTAAAAATACCTATTTCATTTAAGCCACCTCTACGAGAACTCACTGGTTTTTGGGTTATAAATGATGCTGCGGAAGGTAATTTGTATGATGATCACCTGAAAGCCCTCTTCGTCCCGACAACTAATTTTCCATCCATAATCGGTTTGTCTCCAGTTAACTCCGGGACATTACTGCAGGACTCAACCAGAAAAATACACTAGAGAAATGGATAAAATAAGTAATATGATGCTAAAGCAGCTGCTTTGAATAGACCCAAGAATTCTGCTTCTCATTTTTAAAGCAATTCTATATTTGAAATTTTGAACTGAAGAGTGGAAGGTTGCAATTGTTTGGTAATACCGAAACCTCGTAAATATCGTACGAAAGACGAGTCATACATGTAGGCTTATAAGTTTATTATCAACAGTGTCACAACTGTTTGAAAAGGCTCTAATGTTTAAATTAGCAAGTAGAATCCGGATCATCAATTTAGGTTTAATAAAAACATACGACTATTGAACAAACCCATAGATTAGAGGTCATAGTAAGGGCATTCGAAAACAAAAGTACTGCTGTTTCCTTTTTATCGACGTTTCATAGACTTTCGACAGAGTTGTGCACGGAAGATTGGAAAATTATATTACCACTTTATGACTTTTTGAGTGTCTTCAGCCGATTGTAGCAGATGAGTTCGTCGAGCTGTCGAACCCCGGAGGAATACTTTTCGAAAAGTAGTGAGCGAGCAACAGAGGGATTGGGATGAACGCATTCTAACGTTTCTAATGGCGTGTTTATATGCGATGCATGAGTCAACATCTAGATCACCCGCCGAGGTTATTTATGGGAGATGAGATAACAAGCCTATTCGGGACGCACAGACTTAAGTGGGCGGCAGCGTTACGAAAATGGAAATGGTGTTATTAAAACGATAAACAAAGGCTCCAAAAACAAAAATTATGTTCTTGCTCAACGAATAAACAAAAATATAGCAAAAACATCAGTATAAAAAGAGTTTAAGAAGTAGAAAGGCAACGACAAGGTGCAGTATAAAAAAAGCGGATAAGCAAGTAAGCAGGCAACAACAACACTACAAGAATTTGATTACATTTTCAAAGATTTCACGAAGGCAAAGACATTATCCTTCAAGCGCATTCATCAGACCCTGATATATAAGGCAAGACAGAGCAGGCAACGGCAATTCAGTAAGAATTCAGTCAGTCTTGTTTGAAGGTAATAATTGTGTTTTGAAGAGAATAATTGTGGTTTGAAGTTCTGTTATAAAGATCTATTGAACAATTGTTATTCTGTACGCGGAAGAAGTGTGAAATATAATAACAATGAAAGCATTGTTGTTGTTTAAGTAAAATCGTGAAAATTTTCAATTTGGATGCATGCAACTAAGGTAAATTTTTTGACTGTGGTCTACGTGGCGACCTCCAGAACGATATTTGTTTCGATGTCTTCAAGTTGACACGCCGTCTTCACGCGGCCAGTACTTTTATTTTAGTATGTATTTGTTCTTTCTAAAATATCTAATTTCTTTTAAATCGCACAAAATATTATAAGTTGAATTTTGTCCAATATGTTTTGACCGACACTGCATGTATTTCCTCACATGTTGCACTAATCTGAATCTCACCATGGTAGATAATTTGTATATAGCCATTATTAAATCTAGTATTTTAGTGACGTCGACGTCTTCATGAATACTCGATATTTTAATATTCTCTATATGAGGAACAGAGGTAGTTCCCCATATTTTATTTGGAACAGTTTTAATTTAAATTTTACTAATTTTGCTTCTGTGTTGTACATACATAACTGGTCATTACAACCCTTCAGTCAGGATTATTGACCTAGTTTCTCACACTACTTATGTTGTATGTGTTAATTTTATACATAAGTGGCGGGACCTACAGTTTAAAGTCGACGCCGAACGACAGATTTTTGAGAAATTTTTCATGGCAATTTTATTTACTTTGAGTTTTTGCCAGAAATCTGCTGAGAGGAAATCGCCGAGGAACTACTTTTTGTATTTTGTTTTTCATGTCTGGCCTGGGACTCGAATCCAGGTTTTTCGTCTAATAAGCCATAAGTAGGTTGTGTGCTACTAGACCATGGCGACCTGAGTGAGTGTTGTACCCTAATATATTTATTTGAACGGGTGACATGATTCGCTACGAAGCTATGTGAATAACATAAATAAATAAATAAATTTTTGTTCATACAATTTTATTCTCTACAGATTTAACTACTCCTATAAATGCAAAATGAGTTCCAGTGGATATCCAGACAGTTCATGATTTCGCTGTGTGTTAATGAAAGCAGTATGAAAAGAAAGTATGGAAACGCCAAGTCCAAAACTAGTAACAATATACTGATAGGGACTACTTTTACCTTCAAGAACTGCAAATTTTCCAATACCTACACAATATTTTTAATAAGATTTAGTTTTAATTTATGTGTCAGGCCCTCATGCCAAATATTATTGAAATGTAGAAAACGTCAGTAAAAATAGAGGATCAGTAATTCTTCTCTTCGAATGCGTTTCAAGCTTTGCACCAAACTGTGAGTTTATTTAATAGTGTATACATATTAGTATTTAGTACTAGAGCTAATAAACTTGTAGTTCAATGCTGGTAATAAGCTTATAGATCTATACTCCTCTGCTGTCGTATGATTATTGCCAGGTAAGATTTCAAAAATTGTAACCTTACAATCGAGACGCAACATAGCATTCGAAATAAAAAGCAGAATCCTCACAGTTATACGGGGTACGTCTATTAGCATATTGTTACTGATTGTTTCAATTCCAGAGGATTTGTTCTAAGATTGGCAAAAATATTAAACATTTCTGTAACGTTAAGAGGTCAGGAACGGCAACAGCAAGTGGCAAATAGGCCGTATCATTAAACAAAACCGGCCTGTTTACGGTATTGTTCAACCGTCGATGAAATTTCTTAAAAGTAGTTTATTTGTGCCAGGTGTAGAATCCAGCTCTTTCAAATAACGTTGTAAGATATATCGATTTTTTAGATTTAGATTAGTTCTCCTAGTTGATTTTAGCTTTGCGGTAAGTTTTGTTTGTGTCTACATACATATATTTGTCAAACGAAAAAGGTGATAGAGATTTAAAAACGAGACTAGTTATAATGTAATTTAAGGTTCTAACCTCAAATTGGTCAACTCAAGATTTGCACCTACCCAGAAGTTCAACAATCTGGGATTTTACTACTTTATAAGAAAAAATATTTTATTTATTGTCTGTATGTGTTAGCGATGGCGTAGAATTGCTCAAAGTATTATTATCTGTTGTAACTTTTTGAGTAAGAGCGTTTGAAAAATGCGTTGCATATTCTTCGCTGCTACGGTTTAAAATATTAAAATCCGTTCTGAAATTAGTTTTTGCCTGAGAACGTTTGATTTCAAGACAATCTTTAGACATAGCTTTGTGGGAACTTTTACAGTTTGCACATTTAATGTCATTTGATTTGCATTTTGGTGTTTTTTTGTTACCAGCACAATTTTTACATTAAACTTGCTAGAAACATAACCACACATTTAACGGTTATACCACTGTATTATTGGATTCGATCCGTTTGCCTTTTAGTACTACCATCTAGTATTTATGCAGTTTACTGGTTTAAATTACTTTATATAAAGTACTAAGTAATTTGGTCTTTATTCTTTCTCTCCAAATAAACAATAAAAATGATTACTTCATCTACTACTACTATTACTACTTTTCTCTATTTTCTGTTCAAAATTTGTCTTTAATGCTTGACAAACAATATCCTAGTTAGTTTTCTTCAAGCACGAAACTTTTAGGAAAATAGGCATTTAATGAGTCAACATTCGGTTACTTTTTTTTGATATATTTAGAGGTAGTACCTTTTCTTTAGGAACATCACCGATAATAATTTAGACATTGTCGTTAGCGATTGTTTGTAACCCGACATAATAATATTAATTTCCAACTGTCTGAGAAGATGGTGCTTCTTCAATAATAAGTAGTCAATATTATAGATAGGTAGTAATCCTGAAGAGAGGGTTATAGTAATCCACAAATACTTATGTACGTATTCGTGGAACGTACGAATTTGCACCCATGGAACTTATTAATTCACACTCATGGAACGTGCGTATTCACACCCGTGGAATTCACTCACATGGAACGTGTGGATTCACACCCATGGAACGTGCGAATTGACACCCGTGGAACATACGAATTCACACCCACGGAACGTGTGAATTCACACCCACGGACCGTCGAATTCAAACCCGCGAATCGTGCGCATTCACACCAGTGGAACGAGCGAATTCACACCAGTGGAACGAGCGAATTCACACCCATGGAACGTGCGAATTCACACCCGTGGAACGTGCAAATTCACATCCATGGAACGTGTGAATTCACACGTGTGGATTCACACCCACGGACCGTCGAATTCACACCCGTGGAACGTGCGCATTCACACGAGTGGAACGAGCGAATTCACACCCATGAAACGTACGTATTCTCACCCACGAAACGTGCGTATTCACACCAGTGGAACGTGCGTATTAACATCCATGGAACGTGCAAATTCACACCCATGGAACGTGAGTCTTCGCTCTCTTGGAACGTGCGAATGCACATCCGTAGAACGTGCGAATTCACATCCGTGGAACGTGCGAATTCACATCCGTGAAACGTGAGAATTCACATCCGTGGAACGGGCGAATTCACACCAATGGAACGAGCGTATTCACACCCGTGGAACGTGCGAATTCACACCTATGGCCAACACACTACCTACCTACACTGCAGCGACTTTATATCGATTCGCTGTATACCAAGGATGGAAAAGTTGGTACAATTGCACTTTTTTAGCACTATTTAAAAGTCAAAAACACCATAACACCTCAATCACTTATTTAGCACTATTTAAAAATTTTGGCTTCTTTATTACATTACTCAAATCTTCTGTTTCATCACGGTATAATTTATAAAAGGAATATTATCCATTCCACTTTCATCTGCCTTTCATAATTATAGCACCACCATCATTACAATAATAACAAACAATAAATATAAAGTTGTCTTCAGGTCATAGTCTCTGATGAAAAAAAGGAGAACTTAGATGGACTAGATGGCTATCGATACTACTGGCGTGACTTTAGAAACGAACCAAAGAAATTTTGGGGAGTAGGGTAGGTAGTCTCATGGTACATAGTACAGAGTACAATACTGCTCATAGCTGTAGCATAGCGGTCCGTTGTGAGGCCACTGGGAAATAAAAGTACGCTAAGAATTTGAAAAATTTACTGTTGTATTTTCTTTTACATTAACAATACACATAATGAAATGTTGTGATGTTATTATAAATGTACTTTTTAGAAATTCAAAAAATTAGGGACTGTCTCCAAATTAATCCAAACAAGGAATTTATTGAAGTCATTTAATTCGTGTTGCTACAATTTTGAAATAACAAATAGTTCTAGCAATAAATGTACCAAAAGTAGGGATTTAAAGTTCAGATTGCATTAAATTATTAAAGTAAGTTGTTAAGTTTATCTATTATGTACCTTTTTGTTCATTTTTATGTTTTTTACGCACATATGTACATGAGTATATGTAAAATGAATTGTCATTTATATTTTTATTTAATTTTTAATAAAAAAAAACCTTAAAAAAGAATAAAAAAGTGAATTCAGTACAATCGGGCTGGAAAAAGTACAATTTTTTGTGAAAGTTAGTACAATTTGTTAAGATCTATTTCCCAGCCCAGCTGTATACCAATGCTGTTTCTCTGTTAAATCTTTGCTGTCAAAATCTGAAATCTGCTAAAATCTGTGGTCTGTTCTGCTAAAATCTGAAATCACAGAAAATTTTAAAATCTACTACGAAAACTCTGTTAAGGGTTCTGGCGATTAGATTAATTAAAGGGACGTACAATGCTTTAAAAACAATTTTCTTTATCCTCCCACTCAGTCCTGTTTCCCATAAAAGAACTTACAGAGGATTTTAAAATCTGAAATCTGGGAAAATTTCAAAATCTACTAGGAAAACTCACTCTGTTAAGGGTTATAGCGATTAAGTTAGTTAAAGCAACGTATAAAGCTTCCACTCAGTCCAGAGTGTGATTATGTGTATATTGTAGGTCTTATTACACAATATTTTGTAACAGTGATAAACTATAGGACTTATTTCATAAATTTTTGCTCTTTTTTTCTTACTTTACCCAGAAATTTAATTAATTTTTCCTTTTTTCATTTCCCAGCCTCAAATTAATTATTTAACAGAGCTCTGTTAACCGACTTGGTTTGCGTCTGAGGAGAAAGATATTAAAATCTATCTTCACACACATCAATAAAAACAGTGATGCATATGAGCAAACCTTCACCCAGAGACACCAAAGGAACAAACTGAGTTTTATTTTTTTATTTCTTATGACGGTAAACTAAAATTCTTTTGATGGATTTAAATCTGAATTATAATCATTTTTCAAAATCACCACAGATTCAATAAAAACACCCTATTGGATTGTTTTATTATAGCTTATGTGCCTGTCGACTCCAACTCGCAGATGTTTTTCATTCAATTTTTAATTATAACTATCATTTTCGGTTCCTGGATTACATAATGCATGTGTGTTTGCAAGCAATTTACAAATGATGATATTTAAATGTAAAATAACATAAAAATTTAATTTGGAATGAATTAAATGCGTTATTCGGATAAAGATAAATTCACGAAACAGTTGCACAAAACATACTTCTGTTCGATTTTTTAACTGCTCAAAGATATTACATTTTCATATCGACGTACAATAAACATGCACGACGATATGCACCATATGGGTGTTTCATAAATATTGTTCCATTAAGACTTGATCGAATGGAATCCGAAACTGTTGTTATGTTTCATATATTTCACAAAAACAACATATGCATATAGCTTAAAACCTGTAAAATTTAAATAGTATAGTAATGTACACAGAATTTGATTAAAGAAAATCAAGATAATAAAGAAGATACAAGGAAATTTCTATTAGCAAACAATTGAAGCATTACATACTTTCCTTATATCGTTTAAGTAAATGTGTACTATCGCATATACACAATTTCATAGATATGTACATGATGTACTACATTGCATTCAACAAATTGGTGATCTGGTTTGTTCCCTCCCCTACACAAAATTAATTTTTTCTAAGCTGGGATTACTTGTAATATAACAAATACTTTGTTTCCTTGCAGCATTTATTACTCTCTTTTACTAAATTAAAATAACACTTAAAGAATATTTAATATTATTTTACTAAATATATTTTTGATAATTTAATTGACTTACCTTAAACGAAATATTTTTTGTTTTGCTCTTTTGGTTCTGTTCAAAAAATAATTTGATCATATGCTGGATGCTATAATCAGAGTGCTAATAATATGATTGTACATTTCCCAATTGTAATATACAATTTAAAATCTCTTTTTAATTTTATTTCATGTTTACATTTAATCGTATATAATGCCATATACGTGTATATGCATTTTTCTTATATGTCTAGAATTGCACGGGGTCGTTTAAGTAGTAAATCTTTGTAAAGTAACTCTAATCACAGTGCTAAAGACATTCAGTTATATATATATATATACATATATATATATTTTATCAATTTATTTATTAATCTTAATTTTATTATAAGTTATTTATTTTGTTACTGAGTAATTAGAGGAATGACATTACTATGAATTTCCTGTTGAATTTTTGTATATGTATACACTTATAACATACAACAAAGCGACATTTAATACATCTTTTGCAGATGCTTATTACTATCTCTTTTCTTCTTTAGTAATTTAACAAACCTTTTTTGTCGATTGTATAAATTTTGCGGACAGAAAGCTGTTTCACATTTTTATGTTTTTACATCGTAGACACTATATAAACTTTGGTAAATTTAAAAAAAAAAATATTTTGTGTTTTTTTTTCTGATAACAGAAGACCGAGCAATTAAAAATTCTACTGGAAATGAGACTTATTTTCAAGTAAATTTAATCAAACAAATTATTGCAGTTAACCAACACCCGTACTAATTCAACTTACTTAACGTGAAATTCTACCAGATAGCTGGAAAAATAACAACGCCTATAATCAACAGTGTTGTCTAATTCAGAAACATAAAAGCGCTGAATAGATTTTGTAAAAAGATAATACTAGTTTCTAATATTTCATATTCTAAACCAAAATTATATGATATAAAATTCATTCAACTATTTCTGAATTATGGTAAGCTTACACTATCATATGGTGTATAGAATTTTGATATATTGTGGGAAAAGATCTGTTAAAATCGCATAAATTATGGGTATTGACAATTAAAAATGCATACCGTATTCAGGGTTTTCACAATCAATTTTTACCTCTCAATTTATAACACAGTGACATTTTTTTGTTAATACACAAACAAAATAAAATATTAAAACGATATTGATATCCTATTGTGCATCGAATGAGTGTAATACTGTGTTCAGACAGGCACTTTTATTGAGTTAATATTTCTTTATTTGTCTACAATATTTTAAGCATTCAGTTACATAATATACGCAATATTTATTTGACAGTTAGTAATCAAAACAGGTGGTTGCAACCAGTAAACCAGTTTTTTCAAAGGTTCTGCCAATGGAACTTGTAGTTATTTGCCTATTGAATATATTTCGTAAACGAGAATTGAATGCAATGAAAAATTTTATACAGTCCAGAGATCAGCAAAGAGTATTCAAAACGATGAGTAGATTCGATTTAGACGTATAATTTCTCTTTTGCATTTTCTTTTAAACTTTGTTTCGCTTTCACACGTTCATATTAGTTTGCAAACTAGTTTGAAAACTGTTGGGTTTGGAGGAGAGAGGTAAAAATCGAGCGGGAGTGAGTTAAGACTTTGATGTGCTCGCAAACTTGTTTTGTTCGTCGTTCATTGTCTACCGATAGTTGTATATACAACAACAACAACAAAATTTCAAGAGTCATTCTACTTTGCAAAGTACATTGTATATGCAGAAGTTTAAAATAAAATGCAAAAGAGGTTAGAGGACGTCGAAATGACCCATTGCACAACGTCCTAGTTTCCCACAGCACTCGTGTTGTGTGCGTTAATTTTATAAATGAGTGGAGGGACTTACAGTTTGAAGTCGACTCGAACGACAAATTTTTGAGAAGCTTATCATGGCAATTTTTATTCTCAGAGTTTTTGCCAGAAATCTGCTGAGTGGAAGGCGTCTAAGAAATATTTTCATATTTTCGTTTTGATGCCTGACCTGGGATTTGAACTCGGGGCTTTCGTCTAATAAACAAATACACTACCTTAAGAAATTAATGTTCAAAGTACTTTGAACGTGCAAAAGCCGTCATACTTTAGTGTCAACATTTTTTTCTGGATTAAAAATTTATTTCTGGGTTTGATTTTTTTTAAAAGTAAATTATATTAAAAAAAAATAATCAAATCGGGTCTTATAGCATAAAAATCTTAAACCGCCTCTAGGCGACTTTTGGGGGAAAAAATCGAAAAAATTTTACAGCAATTTTTTTCTTCATATAAATAAAGTGAAATATTGTAATTAAAAAAGAACGGATTATGAAAGATATGTATAAAAATAGAGATAAATTTTAGATTTCATTTCTTTATAAGATAATACAAAGAAATTTTGAAAAGAAATCAATATTTATGGGAAAAACAGTTTGTTCAAGGTATTTATAGTGAAAATCGTAAAAGTAGTCCTTGTGATTAGAAAGACTTAAGTTTATATTACACTTGGGACATACAATTTTAGTTTCGGAATTTCAACCAACAAATTTACTGGTTTTTGTAACAGAGCGAGATCAAAACTACAGAAAATGGCCAACTCCATCATAACGGACGACTGCAGGTGGTAGAAAGGATTCTTTTTTGATTTTTAAGTGCGCGCCCTGGAGCTTTTGGTAACGAAAGACTAAGGTATATCCTAATAATCTCTGGGTACATAGTACGGCAGCAATCTCTGCTCATGAAATTGGCAGCTGGCTTCTCGTATCATTGGCATTAGGCTTTTAGATTCTGTTGAATAAAATGTAGGCGGTTACCATGACTGAGACAAGCAAATGTAAGAACATTCGATTTGTATACATGCTGCTCTTCACAGGAATTTTATGTGGACCAATAAGACCATTCATAAGATCTATATCACCCATATGGCTATTTTATTCACGGAATATTTTTGGGCAGTCGACGTCAACAAATAGAGCGAACAAAACGTGATACCTGTATTTTTGTTCTAAGATATTGACGAATTTTCGAAGTCATTATAAAGAAGGAAGTTCTTACTTTTTGAGTGGGATATAAATTCGATTCTTCAACAATGTGCTCAATAATAGTTTAGCTCACAAAATACTCGACAAATTTGAAAGGCAATTGTGAGATCTTCTCCTAATTCGGGCTCAGAAAATGCAATCGCAGAGTTATCTACTACTAAGTACTTTTGACGCCGCAAGATTTTATTAAAATTGTGGGATTTGGGATTTACATCCGAATCACCCCTTGTTTAACATTTAATACTATCTTCAGGCTGAATGATATTCTGCTCTGCAGCCACATTACGTTTGCGTTTCTATTATTGAGGAGTAATGGCATAAATCGAATTAGAAAGGAATGCCAATGACGAAGGACTTCCGTTGGGAGTAGGCAAATATCTCCGATACCAGCTTTGATGCTGATATATTCACCGCTCTATTTATAGCCTCGTCAATTACAACGTTGGCATGCCCTTGGTATCATATGCATCATCATCCAAGTCGTCATCCGCATCTTCTTCCACGAAATTCATCAAATCCAAAATTTTCCCAATTTCATCATAAGAAAGCGATGACAACTTTCGTATTTGTCGACGTTCCATGTCTATTAACCATAATTTTTTATCTTCTGAAATGTTCCATTTCCAAATTCACCTATTACATGCCCTAAGACCGGCTTCAGACGGGCTACCTTTCAAGATCACTAAAAAGTTTCCAGAAAATTTTTTCCTCATTTTTTTTCTGCTTTCTTAACACTATCACCAACTTTCTATCTTGGTTTTTTAGACCACTTTTAATATTTATTTGATTTTTTGAAAATCACACTTTTTGCAAAATTATTATTTTGCCCCCATTTCACAATTTTTCAATTGTAAATGAAAATGAACGCTACTCAAAGCATCAGCATATGTTGCAAATATAATAAAAATAATTTTTGGACTTCTCTAAAGTAATCAAAATACAAAAAGAAAGCAAAACAGAATTTGGAAAGCAAATAAATGAGCATTGAATTTAACCCGTCTACAGGCAGTCGTTTGTACTACTCATTCTACTTACACTTAAAATTTGAGATAGTCATCGTACTCATAATACGGATGATGCTGTTAACTTCGACACTCCTTTACTCAGCATTTACAAGAATCACAAAATAAGTGTAATTCACACACGAACACTAGAATACTCAAAAGAAGCTTGTTTGCTTCCCTTGCTGTCTTTGTTTTTTTCTTTCTTCAGTTTTGTAAATGCAACAACAACTAAGACTGTAAATTTTGATGAATGATCCGAATCACTCGTATCATTTATAAATATTATAAGTACTTAAGTACATTTATGAATCTGAATGAGTAGGCATATGAATCAAACATATTTCGAATGTCGTGATTTTGATGTCCAAGTGGTACTCAACCTCTACTTGTAAATCAATGGTGTAGTAAATGTGAATGTATCAGAGCAGTTGAATCTCATACTATTGACTCACTCATACTCAATATTTCACGAGTACTTACGAGTGGCGAAGAAACCATCCATTACTGATCTCTAGTATAGTCCATGTCACAGCTCTCAACTTCTTAGCATTTTAGGGGGTAGTATGGGTAAAAAAAAACGTGGACGTGAAACCTGTGTTAGAGTGGAACTTATAACTATACTATAGTATAGTTGAATGCTAATGAATTGGCACATACTAATAACATATTATTTCGATTTCAGCTAAACATCCATATTATAATGTATAGAATTAATTATATCAAAATCTAAAAAATAAATTTAGTATAATTTTGAATTTTGCATTGCATATACAAAAACACCTTTTTTAAATAATACCAGTATTGATTAAAAATTTTATATAAATTTACGTTCAATGTTTTTTCTTCTTGAAATATCTAATACGGACCAAAAAAGTTCTAAATGTTTGCTAATGCTAAATCTGTCAAATTATTTGTAATTTTTTCAGTTTGTTTTGAAAATCGCGATGGACGTATATAGTATTTAACAATTAATGAAACTGCGCGAAATTACAAGAACAATGTCGTATGCAAAGCCAATTGTTCTATATTGAACTTGTTTCAGCAGCTCTAGTAACTCATTCATCACCGGATTCCATAAAAGAGGAGAGAGTGCTCCCCTGGTACCCTGTACACATCCTCTCCCAATACATCTGGTTATTTTCGAGCTCCCTAGTGGTGGGTAGATTGTCCTTCTAAAAATAGTTTAAATATCCAAATCACCGTAGCATCTGTAATCTTATTAGAACGCCAGATAGTCCTACATTGTTGAGGCTTCGATATCCAGAATAGTAGCCAGAATATACTTCTTTTGTGCCAAGGATTTATTTATGCTACACCCCAGGTTGTACAAGGTAGTCTGAATAGATCTTCTCTTGTTGTATGCATGGACTATATTTACATCTAAGATGTAACGCAAATTAACCTCAATGAGTCTCTTCATGGTCTTCAATAAGAAGGAGGATAGAACTTTGGGTCGAAAAGCCTAGGGTGTAGTATAGGACTTTCTTCCAGTCGCTGGTATAAAGATTACCCCCATTCTAGATTATTCCGACGGTACACGGTTCGTCTGATATAATCGCAGATATAATCGAACACAGTAGCTTGCATATCCGAGTCCTATTCCGGTAGGATGTGAGTATCCATTGCAAACTCCAAAGTTGGTCAAAGAACCATCGATCCTTTGCAGCATATTCGGTACAAAGGATGTTGTTGCGAGAATTCTCCCTAGTCTGAAGGTTTCTTTGATAGTTTCCATCTTGCCATGCTGCCTCATAAAGTGTAAAGAGGGTTAGCATCTGAGTCAGTCAGCAGGCCAACCTTACCGTGCTTAGATTCTGTAATACAGTTAATAGGATACGAAAAAATTTAAATTGAAATTGGTAGGATGTGAGTATCCATTGCAAACTCCAAAGTTGGTCAAAGAACCATCCATCCTTTGCAGCATATTCGGTACAAAGGATGTTGTTGCGAGAATTCTCCCTAGTCTGAAGGTTTCTTTGATAGTTTCCATCTTGCCATCCTGCCTCATAAAGTGTGAAGAGGGTTAGCATCTGAGTCAGTCAGCAGGCCAACCTTACCGTGCTTAGATTCTATAATACAGTTAATAGGATACGAAAAAATTTAAATTGATTGATATCGATCTTTACTATAAGTGTTGTTATATTTTTATCTATTTAAAAACGTATAAAATATGAGTTCATTTACTGGAAACAAAGTAAAAACAAATATGTGTTTAGTTTAAATTACACTCTTTATTGTACGCACTATTTATGTGTGCCACTGTTTCCAACTTATTCAACGTAAACAACAATAAATACAATAATAATTTCTTGTTCGATATTCTTATTTGCTCACACTATTTTCGTTAGCACAACACTTGTTCGTTAGATCTGTATAGCGGAGATCTTCAAACTACAAACTTCAAATCTTCACACACAACGCGACTTCACACAAGATTGACTGGATTATAACTGCTCGTCATCTGT
The DNA here is from genome assembly GCA_014635995.1 of Sarcophaga peregrina. Lineage (NCBI taxonomy): Eukaryota > Metazoa > Arthropoda > Insecta > Diptera > Sarcophagidae > Sarcophaga > Sarcophaga peregrina. The sequence continues at coordinate 2,585,689 of CM025794.1, forward strand.
TTTGTCTTGCCTTTTTATAGTCCTACACAAACAGTCTAACGAACGTTCTTGAAGTAGAATGTTCATGTTCTCGTTTTCTTGAGAACTCTATCACGACTTCAATGTTTTTTGTGTATATTGTTCACAATGCTTGTTGCTGCGTTCGCTTACGTTGCATTTTGTTCTATATATATCTTTCACACTCATGTTCTTTATTTTTGTAGCTTTTAATGTGAAATGATATTAACCATCTTGTGATGGTTAATAACACATTCGTTCCCACTGTACTCGCTTGAGTGCGGAAAATCCAGCAACTTTACAACGCTATATAACATAACATTAATAGAGAATGTAAAGAATTAATAAATAGTAAAAGAAACTAAGAAAATATAACGGTAAGTTATCATTCTCTTTTATCTGTACAGTGTTTTTATATTTTGCCATTTTTTGTACTACTCATCACATGTTGAGGTATGTATATCTTTTGTATTTTAAACGAAGGGCAGGCGAATTTAAGTAAAAAGTTAAGTAAGCAGATTAATTAACTGTAATTTAATAAAAAAATTATTTAAAAAATTTAGAAAAGTAATGTTTGGTAAGCATAAATATTGATGTAATCGCTTGGGTACAGCCCCAAAATCGTATTTTCCAAAAAAAAAAAAACATTTAATTAATTTTTAGTTTATTTTAAGGTATATCCTAATCAAATATATTTTAACACAATAAATTTTTTTTTTATTTTGGTTGGGACCTAATGGGTAATGTAAGCTACTTTGAATTTAAAAAATTTAATATTTCTTATGATATTAATGTAAGCAACTTTGAGTTTAATAAATTTTCCATGTTGCAAGTATCTCTGTTGAGTATCTCTGAGAAATAACTTTTGCTACTTCATCGTTTGTATCTCCCGTATAAAATTAAAAGTTCACTTAACCCTCCTACAACGCGGGTTCCTAAAACGCGTTTTCGCTACAACTTTTAAGTGATTTAGAATTATATAAAACACATATTGACAATAGACAGTCATAATTTATTTATTTTTCAAAAATTATTTTTTTACTTCGAGATCAATAGTATTCAGCTTTTGTTTATTTGTTTTTCTTCTATACATAAGTAAATTGTTGTGCAACACTCCGCAATTTTTACATATAATTGTGGTAGCCCTACAAAGATTAAACTTCCATTCAAAAACTGAAAATTAAGTTAACGAAAGATTAACTCTAATCATTAAAACTTTAATCATGTAGTAAGCACAGTCTCTGGAATAAGTTTAAACTCGAGATTAAAGTTATCGGAATCAGAAAGTGGAAACCCCTGTCAAAACTTTATTCCGCAGGGAGGTAGTCGATATTCACAAGAACCACGGGATCGACCTACAAAATAACGAAGTGACCAGAAGGTACAATGTGCCAACAAGACAGGGCTTTAAGTCCAGTTGTAGCAAATTTAACTGTCTGCTTAGTGAGAAACATAGTAGGAAGCTAGTTGAGCGAACAAGGCCTTTGTGGGGGTGGTGCTCAGAGCACCGGTTATATAAATAGCCGCAGACCTTCTAACCATATCAAGAAGACTGATGTTGTGTGCAACCCACCGGAAACCAACACCGTATAAGAGGTAAGGTTCGATAACCGTAGAATAGATGCAGCGCAGGATCCTTCGGCGCGGACCCCACCTGGTTCTGACCGCTCTACTGTAGGACTCAGCAATACATGCCGCCTTGCGTGCCCTAGCAGCCAGATTCGCCCTCCAGTTGAGTTTGGGATCAAGGACTCAAAGTGGTTCTGGTCCCGCTTATGCTAGGAAGGGAGAAGGTCGGAATCTTGTATCTCCTAGAGAAAAGAATAGTATGGGCTTTGGAAGGCTTAATACACCAGTCCAGTACAATCGACAGCGTCAAGTTTAACTTATCCGGCAGCGTCTACGGACAAATTCACAACTCGACAATGGCATCATTACCAGAGTGTTCCAGCCCCCTCAAGGTTCCAGAGAAGTGGGAATAGAACATCGTCATGCGATGTATATACTGCTGCGGACCATTGTCTGATAATATGTGGCCCACAAGCCCTGATTGCCAAAGGACACTCCATGAAAAGCGATTATCAAGGAGAAGCTAAAGCCATCATGTCGTCGAATGCAGTCAAGAGATTTGTGTGTAGAATTTCGAATTTTGCGAAGACGGCTGGTTTCGGCAGAGGATTCCACGCTCGCGCAGTAGTTCCTCCATGAAGTCTTCTCCGCCCGTTTTACGGCGTTTTTAAGTTCGCTCTTTTTGGCCTTGTAGGTTGACCATTCGCCTGTGGTCTTTGTCCAATTAAATTGCCTGCCACTGGATCGGTGCAGATCATCATAGTTTGGGCGGTTTCTGTGGGTAGAAGCTTAGACGGAGAATGTGACCGCCGACAGTGTGTCCACAAAACTATCCACGTGTGAGTGGTCAAGGTGAGTATTGCTGGCTAGATCTTCTGTGCGAAGTCCTTAATCTTAAGGAAGACGTCCAAGAGCCCGTTATCCACCAGCATCCACTTAGTGGGAGCGATGGAACCATCAAGGAGACTCTGGTCGAAGATTGCCCAGGTCAGACCTTCCTTTAACACCTTACTAAGAGGCTTGGAAGGTTTTCTGGGGATAGGACGGCTGGATTGCGTCGACTAACGGGGTTTCGTAGGGGTGGGTATTCTCGGATTGGCTAACTTGGAGCCTTTAGCTCGGTCGATGTATGTCTCCAGGGATGCCACACGAGAATTGAGAACAGGTGCTCAGAGACAGACCGGCTACTAATCGGGAGTATTCTCAACCGAACCAACATCACTAACTTAACGGCGACGGACAAGGAACGTACTTTGGGACCTGCCAGGGTCTTAACGGGACGAGGACTCCTTAGCCTGAAACCGTTCACAGTGCGGGTTTCACCATAGTGCTACCGTTCACACGCAATTAGGTCCAAAAAGCTACCGCCACCAGCTCATGACAATGAAATCGTAGATAGGAGGGGGAAGAGTTGTCCGGAGAAAAAAAACGGTGAAGGGTTGTGCTACAAAGGGGTTTCAACCATAGCCACCTCGGCTGAGGCGGAGATGTTTATTGACTCCCAGTCTACATCTATAGTGTTTTGTTGAAGTGCAGAGCCACCTCTAGCAGGATATGACGATGTCACGCACAAACGGTATTGATAAAGTAGAGGATGTAGGCTCCGAGGAGCTATGATCGCACGTCTTTGGTATATTAGTTTCTGGATTTAGAGTTTTACAAGGAGCAATTGAGCTTTCTCCCACAAAATATCAAAAGATTGCATTAACTTGTTGGCATTTAAACTATTTCTTAAGAAGAATAAAGTCCAATGAATACATTTCTGTAGGCTCAGTTGGTAGTGAGAACTTGATAGATGGAAGTATTACAGAAGGTTTATGGAGAGAAGATTCCATTTCTACTTAATTGCAAAGCCGAAATTCTACAAGCACAACTAAACTAATTAGGGAGCACTTTTGTTATTGTTTTAATAATGAAGGTCAAGCCTCTTGTCAAAAAAAATTTATAAACAACAAATTAAACAAAACATATAAATAAAAAGAAACATAACTTTAAACTGTAATTGAATTAAATGATTATTTGTTTCTAAGATCTACTCACAAAGAAGAAAAATGAAAGAAAAGAAATATTTAGGGAGAACATATTCGAAAAAAAACATTTTCTATTTTAAAAAATTTGCTATATTTTATGTCACTTAGTGAAGTGAAATTACGTATCCTTCATCAAGAGTTGATGCACAAGGATGTTCATTATCCCTCAGAAAATCCATGGCGGAGAAATAAAACAAATTAGGTTCCGTTTCTTCATCTACTCCGGCGCCACTTTTCCCTAGTCTGTCAATCCTTTTTTAGCTCTTTTCTATACGTATGCGTTTTCTATGCGCATTTTCTTCTATTTTATTGATGTATAATTTTGATTCTATCTGCCATAAAGCAGACAAATTGCGGTAAACTTCAATGAACAATAAAATGCAATTTTTCCCTTCATGTTTTTCTCCTTTTTTATTATTTTTCTGCTAAACACTTTCGAAACACCCGCGAAGCAAAGAGTGACGTTACTCCTACGAAATATGGAAAAAAATTTAATTTGAAGTAATCGCCCACACACACATCGAATTTGCTTCAAATTTCTGCGGAGCAGGTAGCAAAAATCAAATTTTTTTTGATATTCTCCAAACTCAATTCCCGCTATACATATGAGTACTTTTTACCAACGCAATCACAAAAATGACAGATTGATCAGGAGAACTGTGAATATTAGATTTGAATCTTCTTTATTAGTGACAGCAAAGATATCTGCAGAACCTTTGCCCTCTCCTATAAGCGGTCGAGAATTTTCAAATAGAATTGAGAAGCTTCGAATAGAAATTGTGGAGGACCATATAACGTGACGTAACGTAAAATATGTGAACTTCTTAGTTGTTATCCAAATGGAAATACTTTAGGTATCTCTACAGCAATTAAAACACGAAAGCAATTTCCCAGTAGCAAATAGCAAAATAAGCGAAATAATTTTCATAAATAATAAATGTTACAAAACATTAAGAATAGTAGATATTGGCACTTAATCAAAAGCTGTTGATTTTAATTTTACAATTAAAAGTGTTTATTACATATAATTTTTCATTTCTGTATGCGCCATTGCAAAAAATAAAAATGCACCAATAACGCCAATTTAGACGAGAACATTTTTTAGTCGCACAATTTTTGTTCTTTTCAATTCACACGGGATGAATATTACTTTGTCATGAATGTACGTAGTGTAAATGCACCTAATGTTGGCACATACCAGTAGTCGGCAGTTTTTGTAAAAAAATGCAAATAAATAAGAAAGGTTGCTTTTCTTATTCACTAAAGTTAAAACTGATTTTGGTAGAAAAAATAGTTTTGTTCTCTTATGAAATGAGTAAATTTAAGTGGGTGTAATGGTTTTTCAAAAAGTGGAGTAGTGCCGGTTTTTTAACAAAATTTTTAGTTTAGGTGTCTCCTTAAACAAGCAAGTATTTAAATTAAGTGTTTTTGAAAAAAGTAAGTGCTTTTAATGAAAGAAAATAGATCAAATATTAAATTAAAAGTGAAAAATTATGGAAATTAATATTTTTTTCAAATTTATATTGCAGCTGGCTATAGGAACAAAAAATTATATGATTTCCAATTGTCAGCAGGGAGGTGTCGACTACTGGAAATTGAGTAAAAACTTGATTTACCTAATAGTCGGCATAGTTTATAATGAATACACTGAGAGCTGCCGAAAATTTGAAGTCGTCATTCTTGCACTTATATAACTAGAATTCCTATAACAGGACGAAAGTTCGTGGTTCAGTAGGCATAATAGGCTGTTCTTTGAATCTCAGGCAATATAAATTCATTAATATGTTCACCTACGGGAAAATGCTCATACACCAATACTCCCAAGAATCCCCAAAATGTGCTTTAATAGAAGTAAGAAATGGCACATCTACAATATTGGTTGCAAGCAAAAAATATGGAGTCCCGCGTACAGGACGGAATCCATCCTTCGGTTGATACCAGAGAAATGGGTCCACAAGCAGTCTTGACTGAATCAAAAGAGGAATGTCTTGAGAAATAGTGTAAAGACTGCAGTTCAAGCAATAATAGTAGATGATCAAAGACACATGCTGTTTGCGTTTCCTAACAGAGCAAAACGCTTTTGACATTTTGAATAATCCATCGCGAATATTTAATGGAGATGAACCCAGCTTTAGTTTATGCTCAAAACCGAAAAAGTTCTGGACCCAAAGGGATATAGAAACGTTTACAGTATCCAAATGGGAATTGAAAAGAAATTAATAACAGTGCTGCTGGTTTTTTCAACAAATGGTCAGATAGTAGCCCCAATGGTTGTCTTTCTATATGTACGACCACCTAAAGATGTACAGTCTTATGCAAAAAAAACCTTATTATGACCTTCAAATGAACATTAGTTAATAACGATTTTAAGCTTAATAATCCGTTATTAAAAAAGTATATGCAAAAACAGTATTTTAACTAATATCCATTTTAATGTTTTTTCTAATTTGATGCTGGCAATACCATTATTTCATTCTCTCAATTTTTCCTTAATGTTGTGTACGAACGATTATTATTTCATTTGGTATTCGTGCCTAATATTGTTTTTTTTATGTTTTTATACAAAATAATTGTTTTTATTATCATAAAAATGGGGTTGTATTTTTTTTTTTTAATAACAACAATGTAGAAATAAAATAAAACAACCAATGTAATTAAAATATTACATTTTGATTAAAAAAAGTATTCGAGTACCGGTTTCTTTAAATTTGTTTTGATTATTTAGACATCACTAAACTATTTTGTAAACAAAATTTATATTTTTGGAAAAAAGAAAAATTTGAGTAAAAAAAAATATGGAAAAAAAACTATCAGTTTTTATTATTTTGGTATGTTTGCCATCAATAGCACCAATGACACCAGGGAATTTTTTTTGTGTTTTAAAATTTTTTTTAAATTTATTTTAAAAAATTAGAATATTTTTCACAAAATGTGAAAAACTGTAATAAAATTTTGACAAATGTCTTTAACATAGGTTTAAAGTAGGGTCGAACCATTGTTAAATTTCATAGATTTAACAATGGTTTACTACAGGTGTTTTAAGCTAATTATCGTTTTTGGATATACTTTTATCGAATTTAGCTTAACAACGGTTAGTAAGCATGTAGTAAGTTTTTTTGCATAAGACGGGTAGTAAATAGTTTGTTAGGAGATAATAAGTTTTGGAGCTATTTTGTTAATAATATCGACAGCTATGTCGAATTCTGCTGACTTGATTTCTATATTAATTTCGTGTGCAATGCCAAGAATAGCTCCAAAATTTATTTTATGAAACAAAAATGTTAATGCCGACAATAGGATAATTTTTTGCTGAACTTAGGAACACATGTGCCGAGTACTGGAAAAATCGATGATTTGAACAAAATATTTCAATTATTTATAATTTGCTATTTTAATGTTCAAAGTTGGTAAATGGATCTAAAACTAAACTTATCACAGAATTGTAATAACTAAACATCATCTCAACACTACTTTTCCCCTTTTAATCAGACCAATTTGAAAAAAAGCAAAAAGTAAAACTGCCGGCTACTGGTGCATTTACCCTATTAGTATTTCTATATTCATTTGATGTTTTAAAAATGTGCGTATATTAGTTTTGTGCTGGTGATGCGGGTTTGTAGCTGGTGGAAACTTTACAGCACCTAAAGACCATTCTCTTCACCCCTCATGCCTATAAATTATCATTTTACGCCAGCACAAATGTCCTAGTGTGAATTGGCACGACTGGTTTCTTGTTTCGATCAGCTGTTGTGATAAACAACAAACAAGCAAACAAGAATACTTTTGGGAAAAATAGAAGATCAAATTGTGATTTTACAGGAATTTATTGCATTAATTACAAATTTATGAGTTTACATATGTATATGATATTTTGTTTAAACCTACGAAAAACTATGAAAATATTGTCGTTTTGTACAATATAAATGATTAAGCTAACTCCAGTTATACGAATGTGTTACAAAAGCTCATTTAATTACGTTATCGTTCGAATCCTACACATTCGTTTTAACTTATGCTCGTCTCGTAGGCCATTTAGTTTAATTTCCAAATTAGCAAAACAATTTATTGAAATATTTATTTTTGTTTCATCATAACGAAAATAAATTGACCCTATATATATCGATTAATGGATTATGTAACAAAAATTACACAAGAACCATAATAAAAATAAATAAATTTTCAGAAAAAACCTCTTCGAGTAAACTAATATTTTATGATATCTAAAAATATAAGAAATCTGGTTAATATGAAGCCAGTCTATACTGCACGTACAAATAGTCATGTAACTTCTGAGGCATAAGGCCCAACTATAATTTTATTCAGTTACTGTCAGACTTCAACAATAAGTCTGTCGAAGGGATAACAATTTTTTAAGCGTTTGACTAAATATTTGTATGTTTTGAACTTATGTACTTCTTGCTAAATTAGAATACATATATACAAAAAATGTCGATCATAAAACTATAAACGTTTTCATAATTGTGTTAAATTTTATTAAACAAAAAACATTCCACATTTATTAAAATTTCTGTAAAACAATTTCCACGTCCATTTTTAATTATGTGGTTTACTAAGTATACACAGCAGCCTTACACAGCAACTTATTGTTTTTTTTATTATATACCCCTACAAGAAATAAATAACCGAAACTAATACATACAAGGCTTACTTACTACTACACATGTAATTTTTATTTGACTTTTTATGTTTTAGAGTTGTATTTTTTAAAACATCAAAAGCACATCAATATTGACTGTCAAATGCCCTGTAAGTTTATGAATTTTAAAATTTCAGTCGTAGTAGGCTTTGAAAACAAAAATTTATAGCGTCTTATGACGAAAATATTAATTGTGTTCTTTATGTTAAAATAATATTATACTGTGAAAAAAATAAAACGTGAAACCAAAAAGTTAAGTATTGTTATTATTTTACTGCATAAACTTTAATATGCCTAAAATTATTTTTTTTTTATTAGCATCCACTCATCTTTGCCAGCTATCAAGAAATACCTCACCAGCTCATATAAGGTAGATGCCCAAAAAAGCCGCTACAGCCAAGAAACCAGCTGCCAAGAAGTTACTTAATGTAGATTTAATATAATTTTTTATAAAATAAATTATATTTTTTTTAATAAAAAATATTTCAAAACAAAAAAAACATTTTTCTTTCGCAATTTACTCATCATTTAACTAGTAAAATGACTAGTTGTTTGACTAGTAAAATGACTAGTTTAACTAGTAAAATCACTAGTTATTTGACTAGTAAAATAACTAGTTATTTGACTAGTAAAATGACTAGTTGTTTGACTAGTCGTTTTACTAGTCAAATGTCAATTTGTTACTTAAAAACAGCGAAGGAGTGAGCAGGTTAGATATATGTTTTACAGTCGAAAGAATTCATATGTTAGAAAGAGATACAAAATCACATGTACACGAATGTTTACGTAAAGTTTTTCACATTGCCCTTAATAACTTGATGGGAAGTTGTGACTAGTTTATAAGTTATACTTGACGGTCAAATAACTAGTTATTTGACTAGTTATGTTCTGGTAGGGTACGCCTTTTCCACGTTGAAATTTGTTTCGAAACCAATATCAACACTCTTGAGTTTGTTGGAGAGAGGGGAAAAACGAGCGGGGGTGATTTCAGAATTTCATGTACTCGGAAATTTGCTTTGTTCTTTATTCGTATATACACAGAGTTGAATTTGATTTTACATTTTCTTTTATTTTTTGTTTCGCATGGAGAAGTTAACACCCTGACTGCCGCTGCAACTTTCAGAAAACTGGCATTAGTCTTTGTTTACTTTGTGTTTGAAATCAAAACATTAGCAAAAGAAAAATTTTACCGCCAAACAATTAATTAAAAAAAGGTGAACAAATAAAAAATATCAAAAAGAATATAATTTAAATAAGGTAAATATATTAAAAAATAATCATACATAAATATATAATATATTATAATATTATAACAAATATATTATTCATGTCTTGTGGTTGAACCTAAATCACTATGCCAAACAAAGTTACAACTTTAAAAAACAGCAGAACGACGCGATAAAAGAAAACGAAATTTCTGAAATTAATTTTTCACGTCCAAAAGCGAAAAAAGTTTAAAAGAAAATACAAAAAATGTTTCTCACATTTGTTTGGAAACTAATTTCAACGTGCAAAAGGCGTCATAGTACAATTCTGTGGCAATAAATGTTTACAAATTTTAAAGTCTGATAAAGCTACAATGTTTTTTGTGCCTCCTGTAAAATTAAAAATTTTCGAATTAAACTAACGACATTCTTATTATCTTCTATATTAATAAAACTATCCATTATTAATAAAACTATACGCATTTATATTTTAACTTTACTTAACTTAAACACAATTTATTTTAGACAAAAACCTTAATATCTCTAAACACATAGAACATTTGATTGTTTTGCAGAATTAATTAAACTAGGACATCAAATTATAGTTTGTCCTTTACGGCCGGTTTAGACCATAAGACTTTACGTACATATTCAATAAGGAAAGTATTAGAAAATATTTTTTTGTGTTTACATGATTGGTAAAAAGTCAAAATATTATAAAATGAATGTATTCATGACATATGACCATAGATGATGGGTTTTTGAAAAATTTCTTTAAAAAAGGGACTGACAATTAAATTTTCATTAGTTTTTTACCGTAAAGTCGTACGATCTCTTTACATATCTGCTTTCATCTACACGTCGTACAAAATGTGTTACAGTCTAATAGTGTTTTCACTCCAAAAGTTAAGGTCTGGTTTTAGAATTAAAACCATAACACTGACATTTCAATTCATGACCTTTATAACTGCGCAACAGCTGTTTTTGTTTTGATTTGGTTTTTTCAGGTAATTTTAATGTCACACTATAGGTTTCTTTAAAACTGGTTTTAACATTCATGGCAATTATTTAGTTCTTCTTTAGTTTTTACGCTATCTTGTTTTACCTTAGGTTTAACGATTAAGGATATTTGTTTACATAATTCTGGCATCTCTATTGATATTTTCACAATATCTGAGTATGACCCTTCTTTTTGTTTTTCATGTTAGACGCCTTTTGCACATTGAAATTAGTTTCGAAACAAATGTGAGAAACTTTTTTGCATTTTCTTTTAAAATTTCTTTTGCTTTTGGACGTAGAAAATTAATTTCAGAAATTTTGTTTTCTTTTATCGCGTCGTTCTGCTGTTTTTAACAGTTGTAACTTTGTTTGGCATTGTGATTTAGGTTCAAACACAAGACATGAATATTATGTGAATATTATATTTGTTATTATATTATAATATATTATATTATATATTTATGTATTATTATTTTTTTAATATATTTCCCTTATTTAAATTATATTCCTTTTAATCATTTTTATTTTTTCACCTTTTTTATTTATTGTTTGGCGCTAAAATTTTACTTATTCTGCGTTTATGACTGTGCAACAGCTGTTTTTGTTTTTTTCAGCTGTTTTTAGCATTTCTATGTTGGTAGCTCTGGTAGTACAACGAAAACAAAGTTGTATGTCATAAAACCTACTGTAAACTAATTCAAAAAAGGTTTTAAGATGGTTTTAACACAATAATTTTGTATGAAAAAACCAGGTTTTATTTATGCTTTTAATGTTAAAAGTAACATTGGCATTAAAACCACGAAAGCTGAAAACACTATAATATCATCATTAAGAATGTTATGCTAACTTTTTTGATAACAAGACGGATTCTCTACTTGCAAGTAATTAATTGCTTGTATAATACAGCCCCTACACGTTGCGAATAGTATAGCAATTTGGTCAGTCATGTAAACTGTACGCTGAATGAAAGTTAAAATTTAATGATTTTCAACTAACCATCGACCAAACAATTGGCGACTAACTCTTCAATGACAGAATTGTTTGTGCTACTTATTCAAGTTGTACTATAGAAATTTAATATACTAACTTTACACACATCAAGTTAGAATCGTAAAGTTTCAAATTTATAAGCGATTAAGAAAAGGGGAAGGTAAAATGTTATAGACTTGATAGAACCATCAAGTTATTTTTTTTTTTTTTTTTTTTTAATTTTACATTAATAATTTAATTTTACATAAAATAATGTGTACGAAACTATAAACTTGTCGCAAAGTTCAAAATTTACACGCTCATAAGAAATATTAACAAAAACATTGCTAGGTCTTAACGCCAAGCTGTCTACTCAGGATTCTATCGAATAAGTAATCTTGTTCAGTGTAGTCAAATATCTGAATTTGTCTTTGTCACACGACATGTTTAATTGAAAAAGAAGTGCTCGTATTATATTTACTATTATTGTTACCTTTAATCTTGATTCACACACCCTGGTGTTTTTTGTGATAAACATATAATTAATTAAGAATATTTGCCAACTAGACTTTGTGTTTTATTTCATAGAATTATTTTACAAAGCCGATTATTGATAAAAAAAAAAAAATATAAAACATCAATATTTTACAAAACTCTGTTTGTGTGTTTTTTTTTTTGAAAAGTTTTATTTATAAATTATGAGTTTTTCTGTTTGCTATATGGCCAAGTGATTTTGTGCGTGTGCGTGTGTGTTTGTGTGCAAGTTTGCTTCTTCCTCGGCAAGGATTGTAGCTGCACACATCATATTCTGGTAATTTTAAATTCTTTACGGCAAAATCTTGAATTAAAGATATTTGGAAATATTGTTGTACCTATGTTAGTTTGCGTGAACACATTGTAATAAGAGACGACGGCATTAAATTTCGGTTTGTAAGCTCATTGTGAATGAAAATAAGTTGCAGAAAATCAATAGTTTTTATCAGAGGATATGTGTAAGTTGATGTCTTTTTTGGTTGTTAAAATTATTTAAAATTAATAACAAAAACGATGTATGTACATAGAAATTTTAATTCGAATTTATTGTACATTATTTTATATTCTAAATAGAATGGAATCATTACATCGAGGAGTGACACATTATTCCCTTTATGTTTTCTAACAAAGTGCATATATTAATCCTAACTTTTATAATATAAAGGACCTCTAAAGTCCAATAAAATATGGCAAAATATTTAGCATTTAATAAAAACATTTTATAGCATAGTATATGTGTTAAATGTATGTTTTGATACTTCTATTGATACTTGTAAATTTCATAGGTTAGCATTTTTAAACAAATTTATAAAATCATGCTGAATGTGCGGATTTTGAATTACTGATCTTAGGAAATATTATGACTAATGAGGATATGCGCCAAAAGTTGTACCTAATGTTATTTTAAAACAATTTCCTCCTTTCATGTTTGCTGGCGACAAATCTTCCATAGAAATTTTATGGCTAGTAGCATTTATTTTTTGATTTTTGTTCATCAAATTAATATACAATAGTAATATTATTACCCATTAACATATGTATTAGTTTATTTTATTAATACAAATTATAAATTTTTTATAAATAATATTTTTAATTATTACAGATTCCAACTAGGCCCATATTCTATATTCTGGCCAGAATGAGAACGAATCTTGTAAAAGATAAATAAACCTGCAAACTGGTAGAAAGAATTATTGTATGATACCTACGTTAGTCTCAAACTGCATAAAAAGCTAAAAATAGTGTGAAAGATATCTTAATTAAAATGAAATATACTGGACTATTTTATAAAATAAAATTAAAATGATGCCACATTTAATGAGCTTTATCACATATTCATTCATTGATTAATATTAATTATGTTGTTGCCTTCCGTAAGTAGTGAAAAATATAAAAATGAGAAATGCCCTTAATACAAGAACAACATCAGCAACAAAAACAAAAACTTCAAAATCTTTCATATTTACAACCAAATCCAACTGAATGTGATTCTATTCAAAATAATAATTCTTTAAATTGTGATGGAGAAGAGGAAGTGTCAAATCAGGAAAAAGGTAATTTATTGCATATTTTATAATATAATGCAACTATAGTCAAAAAAATTCAGTATTTTTTTAAAGTTGCTACTCACATTCACACTAATGAAAATAAGATATTGTTTAAATACCAAAACGTTATGTGAGTTAGGATAGATTTTATAATCTAATACATTTAGTTAAACATATAAACAACAGATTAAACAATAAAATTTGGGGTTGAAAATAAAAACAGGAAAAAGACAAAATCGGTTAAATGAGTAAAGAAATTTACTTCGGTGATCTATATTACAAATGCAACTTTGAATTGAGTAAAAATGTAACAAACGTCACATTTTCTGTTTGTTTTTGATTTTCATATTGCTAATAAAAATTTCAAAAACACGATTTTAATAAAGTCTTTGTCTAAGAACAAATAAGTTTTTATATTTAAAAGTTAAGAAATATTTAAATAAGAATATAAGAGGACATATAAAAGTTTTTATATCAAAATTAAAAACTAATTTAGGACATAATTAAGGTGAGTTTCAATAATTTTAGACGAAAATAAGAATATATTCAATCCAATTTCAGTATAAAAAACACTATAGCTGAGTAATTTTCTAAATTGTCAAATTATACGGAAGAGCGTCCACATCACGCAACCGCCCGGCATTTGCAAACAGCAAACCAACTTTGGAAGTCACGTGAATATGATAATCCACAGACTAAATGGGTCTCTGGAAAGAAACGTTTAAAAGAAAAAAACGAAAAACTTTTTTCAAATCCGTTCCGATGAGTATCGATGCTTTTAATTTCCTATTGAACCTGTTAGAGGACAAACTGGATCGATTTTCAAACAGAAAAGTCATTGCTCCTGAGATATAATTTTGGCTAACAAATGGAGGGCATTACATACAACGACATATACATATGTCCTCCAGAAACGCAGACAAAATTGTTCTGGCCACTTTAGTTCTTCACAATTGTTTAATACTACAAAATGACAGGGAGTACTTCACTGTCGACCTTGTAGACTCAATTGAGAACCGAGAAGTTCAAGGTCAGTAGGGGGAACAAATCCATTCTCTCCTCATCTGCATTAGAATTGCGAAATACATTAAAAGATATTTTTCAGAACAGTCCTGTGTAAACAAACAGGTGGTTTTCTTAAGTGAGGATAATGCGTACAAAGAAAAGGATATTATCCCGGCCTTTCTATAAATAGTTGAATTTGAGAATTTCTTTACAAAGTTTTCATAATTTGCATTAACGCAGAGTCTCAGACAACTCCGTGCTACAATTTCCAGCTCCCTCATTACCGTTGGGGAAACTGAGAACCAAATGGGAAATCCATATTGCATTGTAGAACGGATACGGACCTTGTAGATTAATAGTTTACACCCCTGACATAAATGACGATTTACCAATAATCTCGAAAACATGCCCTTAACACGAACGTCCCTATCTCTGGCAATTCTGCCATGTTGTTTAAATTTAAATAACTTATTCATGGTTACCCGTAGATACGTTATGTTATCTTTGAAAGGAATATTTGAATACCGTGGAGAGAGATTCAAAGCTTTACTTTTTCTAAGCACATCGTGGGGGTCCTTTCCCGAAGCATTACGGAAGCATATAGCCTCCGATTTCGCTGTGTTTATACTGATGCCCCAATCCCGGTAAAAATCATCAATTAATAAAAGGGTCTGTGTCGTGTGGGTAAAGTAATGAATCATCCGCATATAAAATACTTTTCAATCAATTAAATATATGTGGAAAATCATATACTAAGATACTATATAATAGTGGGGCCAATATTGCCCCTTGAGGGACACCGCAGTATATATCTCCCGTGTCCGATCTTATGTCGTTCATCTCTACAAAAAATTTTCTATTTTCAAAATAACTCCTAAGCAGTTTAGGTGGTAATTTCTTCAATATAAAGTTAGATAGATTGCCCGAACCAGATGATTTCTTCAAGTTAAGATTTCCGATGCACACTTTAACTTCAGAAATATTCGTGAAATTAACACCATCTGTGTTGTGTAAAGCGTTAGAGGCCACATTAAATTCCCTATGGTTCCGAGGACAACTATTTAGATAGGTTCGAACGGTGGATGAAACTTCCCCAATATTCGGTCTATCGGGGGCAGAGTATCCATAGATAATTGAAAATTGTCTCCTAAAATGTTCAACCTTATCAATATCTTCATGGTAAATATCATCACCAACCTGGAGTTTCTCAAAGACCCCAGATCTTCTGCGACCGATAAACTTATAAACTTCTTTGAATGCCATCGCGCCCGGTTTGATATTAGCCACTATTCTGCCAACCTCCGCAGCCTGGTGCAATTCCACCTGTTCCCTGATTATTGTCCTAAGTAGTTGAATTTGACAACTCAACAATCTGTATTCATCCCAAGTTCTGTTACAATTTCGATGAAATATATTCTTAAGATCCCTCTGCCAACCGTATTTTTTCCTAAGTTAGGTTAGAGGATGTGTACTTGTCGGTTAAAGACAATTACAGTACCCGGAGGTCGAAATTGACCCATTGTACATTATACTTAGGGGAGGAAGGAAATTGAGGATATAGGAATGTAGGTAAGGGGAGGGCGAATAGGAAACGGAGGAATTACACAGAAAGAAACAGACACAAACCAAATGAGGCTGAGAGCGCAACTACACTTATGAAGTCCTAGCACCTCTCAACCAGCCCAAGCTGCTAATGAATCTGTGGAGAACCTTGATGTCGGCTCTCGACACAGAACTCAAGCTCTCAAAGAATGCCCTGTCAAGAGTCCTCAACCCCAACCTACCAAGAGCTGGGCAGTTACAGAGGAGATGTTCCATAGTCTCCAACTCTTCCTCATCGCAACATACCCTCCAATAGTCCGGCTGGGATCTGTTCCAGATCCCCGTCAGTGAACTAATCTCGCAGTGCCCCGTGATAAAACCGACAACCAACCTTAAGCTGACCTTAACCAAGCCCAGCAGCCAATCTGTTCTCTTACTGTCCACAGCAGGCCATAGATGTCTAGAAACAGAATAACCCGATCGGTTTTCCCAACGCCTCTGCTCTTCTCTCATATCCCATCCATCGATGAGGCCATAGAGGTGGCAGAATGTGGGGTCAGGACCAACTGTCAAATCGCCACCTGAAAGCGAACCTAGCCTAGCGAGGGCATCCGCCGTCTCATTGCCCAGTATTCCGCTATGACCCGGAACCCAGCATAGACGGATACGGTCTGGTCCAAAACTCCTCAACGACTCTTTGCACTCGCGAACGAGCCGTGATTTGCACCAGACCGACGCAATGGCCCTAAGGGCAGCCTGACTATCAACAAAGATCATGTAAGATTCCGAATCCGAAGATGGAGCACCAGCTATGGCCTCAATAGCCTTCAGTATTGCGAAAATCTCCGCCTGAAAAACGCTGCAGTCATCATTCAACCTGAAGTGGAGTTCAAGACCGAGTTCTCTACTGAAAACCCCAGCACCTGTGCATCCACCTAGCATAGACCCATCTGTGAAGATGGGTATACCACTCTGCCCCTGGAGTACCCCACCATTCCATTGTGCCCTATCCGGTATGAGTATTCCCAAACCAGGTAGGACCCGATTCCCTCAGGCGTATGGCACTACGCGCTGCACACCGCTTGACATATAAGTCAAGCGGAGTCAGACAGAGCATATTATCAATAGCAGCCTGAGGGCAACTCTTCCTCACTCCAGTGACACTCAAAGAGGCAATCCGCTAAACCTTATCCAAGATTTTCCGTTGAAAATTCTTATCTAAGGCACACCACCAGACAACACAACCATAAGTAATAACCGGTCTAACAATCGCCAGATATATCCAGCGAATGAAGCTCCTACACTGGTGAAAACCATTTAGTCCCTTCTTCATTCTTTCTTCGGTGCTTCGTTTCCAGTTCACCTTGTTGTCCAAGACAACACCCAAGTACTTGACCTCAGAAGACAACGGTAGCTCCCTACCAGCTAATCTTGGCAACCTGAAGGTTTCAATTTTGTTCCTATGCGAGAACAAAACGAGCTCCGTCTGATTTGGATTTATTCGTTGCCCAAGAGGATAAAATTCCAAGACCAGACTCCATCAATTCCCCCAGCGTCGGCAAAAATTCTCCACCCACAAGTATATCCACATCGTCGGCATATGCCACAACACAAAAGACCCTACTTTCCAGGAGCCCCAGACCAACATTAGCAACCAAGAACCACAAAAGAAGGGATATGACACCCCCTGTGGTGTATCCCTGGTCGCACGCTTGAAAACAGAACATCCACACAGATTCGATCGGATTAGTCTATTACCCACCATGTGGGCGATAAACCGCACCAGAAAATGTGGGGCATGTATATCCCTTAGTGAATTCTCAATAGAAGAAGTGGTAACGTTATTGAAGGCCCACTCTATATCAAGGAAAGCCGACAGTGTGTACTCACCCCTAGCCAAATTCGCCTCAACAAAAGCAGTCAATACCTGAAGAGCGCTCTCAACAGACTTACCCTTAATGTAAGCATGTTGCAACCCACTCAACAAAGACCGATCAATGTTTGACCTTAAATATAGATCGATAAGTCTCTCCAAAGCCTTCAAGATAAATGATGAGAGTGATATCGGTCTATAATCCTTTGGGCCGATGTGACTGGGTTTACCAGCGTTTGGTATGAACACCACGAGCACTTCTTTCCAACCTTCAGGTATATCACACCACCGAAGACGTCCACCAGATATTCGTGTAATATATCACCAGCATGCTGAAGCAGAGCCGGAAAGATACCACCCGGACCAACCGACTTGAACGGCTCAAAGCTACTAATAGCCCATTTGATCTTATCCTATCCTCCAAAACGGGCATAATGCCAGCATCACAGAAGGGATCAGCTACACCCAACGGATAGCTTCCAGGATCCTCACAATAGAACCTCTAGGGTTTCTTTTCTCGAGGATGTCCACATGCTATCATTCTTTTGGATGAAGCCTAGGACTTTGGGGTCCTTCGACAGCATCCTACGGAAACGAGCCACATCAGCAACGTCCTTGATACTAGCGCAGAAACTCATCCAGCGCTTTATTTCTCCCTTATAATCATTAAAACTGGATCTATGTGCAGAGCAGTCAACATCCCTGCCCGACTTAAAGAGTCTCCTAGTACAACAGCGGAGTCTCTGGAGTTCCGCATTCCACCAGGCAGGCTGGCTCCTCTTACCCGGGTAAGTGAGAGGGCAAGTATCTCTATAACAAGACAACAAAACATCCGTCAAAGATCCTACTCTATCATTGATGCCAGGAGGGGAGCGTCCCCGAAGGGCTCTAAGCTCCCCCTCCACAGCCCTTTCAAACCTGGTCCAGTCGGTTCTTCTTGGATTTCTAAAAGGCTTGTTAAGGCCCCCAGATAGATTAATACTGAAGGATATCAGTTGGTGATCAGATAAAGAACACTCATCTGAAACCCTCCAGTTCCTAATCATGGATCTATCCATGTTAGTGAGCGTAATGTCAATTACCGCCTTCCTAACACAGTTTCTAAACGTTGGCATGTTACCAGCGTTACAAATGTTGAGCCTATTAAGAATAATAAAATTCAAAACAAAATAAAATTCAAAAAAATTTTATCTTAAATAGTTTCCAAATATTCTCCGGTACAATAAATTTCCCGTTCCTTATTTCAATCCTCCTCGTATGCCTAGCTATTTCAGAATTAATACTATCATTAAAAAGCGAAATTTTAGAATCAACCTTAGCATTATCCAAATTGCTGTCCGAAGGAATGCAAATGCCTAACATGTTAAAATGAATCCCCTCACGGAATTCCCCCCAATTAGTTCCCTCAAAACATATAAAAAATTTTGGAGGGGATAAGATTAGGTCAAACTCAGAGAATTTAAAATCTAATTTCAAAGGAAAATGATCCGAAAATTGCATTTTGCCTTAATAAAGTGCAAATTTTTTTGGTAGAAAAGAAAACACCATAAAACAACTGTTATTTCCACTGTTTGACCTTGCGAAAAATGTGTAAGAGCAAATAAATATTTGCCCAAAAATCATGAAAATATTTGACACTGGGTGATCACATTTAAAACCTTTTTGTTTGACGGCAAATAATTTTATTTGCCTAAAATCTACGATTTTTTTGCTTGCCTCTCAAAATTATTTTGTGGTCACAATAGGGCAAATAAATATTTTATGGTTTCAGTCAAATATTTTTTAGATGTGACCGTACCTTTATAAACTATAATTATTAAACATTTATTATCTTGCCTTTTTAAATTAATATTGAAACTGAGTATGATTTAATAAGGCATCAATCCGAAGATATTTAATAGCTTGTTTCTGTACGATAACAGAGTGTATTTTGAATCATATCACTTTACAGTATTCTTCTCAAAAAAAACAAATGTTTCCCAACATTTTTCTTTAAATATCAATTCCTTTATAATTTTTGTATATACAGTGGTGGCCACGAATTTAAGACACGACATATGATTGACTTGTGATAAGTTTTATAACCCTATAATATCAAATGAAATATTCTTTATTCTTCAATGTACCTTTTCTTTTGTTTCTTTTTACATTTTGTTGCTCTTTGATCATATTATTGTAAAAAAGTGCATTTAAAACTTGCCACGCATTTAAGACTTTTCAGAAATATCTGGTTTTTAAGTGATTTATTGGTGTTTTTGAAGCTAAACGGTGGGGAACGAATGTTTTATTTTTTTTTATGTTGGAATGCAGCGAAATAAGTAATTAGAATTACTGTCCACAGCAGGCCATAGATGTCTAGAAACAGAACAACCCGATCCGTTCTCCCAACGCCTCTGCTCTTCTCTCATGACCCATCCATCGATGAGGCCATAGAGGTGGCAGACTGTGGGGTCAGGACCAACTATCAAATCGCCCCCTGAAAGCGAACCTAAGCTAGCTATGACCCAGAACCTAGCACTGGCGGATACGGTCTGATCCAAAAGCCCTCAACGACTCTTTGTACTCGCGAACAAGCAGTGATTTGCATCAGACCGACGCAATGGCAATAAGGGCAGCTTGGCTGTCAACGGAGATCATTTAAGATTCCGAATCCGAAGCTGAGCCACCAGCTATGGCCTCAATAGCCTTCAGTATTGCGAAAATCTCTGCCTCAAAAACGCTGCAGTCATCATTCAACCTGAAGTGAAGTTCAAGTCCGAGTTCTCTACAGAAAACCGCAGCACCTGTACATCCACCTAACTTAGACCCATCTGTGATGGGTATACCCTTGGAGTACTCCACCATTCCATTGTGTCCTATCGGGTATAAGTATCCTTTAATTTATAAAGTAGCTGCTAATAATCTTTTCACGAGCTCAATTAAAATATAAATTTAAATTGCATTGGAGTTTGATACCGATATTATGTCTAGGACAATAGGAAGACGGCTCAATGAGAAAAACTTTCGTGGGTGTATTGCACAACGTAAATCACTTTCGTCTACCGTTTTCGAGAGAACATCTCAATAAACCGATGATATTTTAGAAAAATATACTTTGGAACCCTTAAAACGGTCAAACCTGGTGGTGGAAATGCATTTTCCTGGCATAGTGTAGGTCCCATTTACAAGATTAATACTAAAGGGGACCGGCACGTTTACAAAAACATTCTAACATTCTGAAGATAACATCCCTCTAATATGGATATTTATGCATGATAATGGTCCTATGCACACTTCCCGTCTAGTGAAGAGTTGCTTAGAAGAAAACAATATAACTGTTCTAAAGTGGCCAGCTAAACCTCCGGATCACAATCAAATTTAAAAGTTGTGGAATGATGTTGAGAAACATGTACTAGCAGTAAAATCAAAAAGTTTAAAGTGCGATTCCAAAACAATGATGTATTATTCGAAAGTTTATTGTGATCCAAAATAATAGATTTCCCACCAAATACTATGATTTTTTTTATGAAGCTGAGCTTTACTTTAGTGAAATAATTTATTTACCTATGTCTTAAATTCATGACCAGGATAAAATTTGTGTTAATATGTAAATAAAAATTCTTAACCAAATGTAGGTAGCAAAATATTATTTCCTCTTCATAATATTACGAAAATCTTACAAAAATGTCATGGACCTAAAATTTTATCGATAAGATGTAAAAATTATCATAAATACATATAAATAAAATGTCGTGCTTTAAATTCGTGGCCACCACGGTATACTTAATTTTTATATGAATTTTTAGGCTGAAGTATCTAGCGTTAACTAGATGGTAACTAAATTTGTTGATTTTAATAAACAAATAAACAATAAATAACATGAATGAAAGTAATAAAACCTGTTTACCCGTATTGTACGGATCGTAAATTTGTCCGTTTGGCACATTTGGTATTCAAATTGTTACGATTGAATTTTGATCATAACTACGTTTTTTTATGTTATAGTAACTAAAAAAGAACAAAAATGTAAGTAAGCAAACAATATCAGAGCAGCAACTACACATGGTTGGTTGGAAAAAAATCATGACGTAGTGAGACCTGTATCTTTTTGAAAAGTACCTAAAGCACACTTGAACGTCTCTTTATATAGGCGGAGGGTTATTTTGAATTAATACTTGCGCTTTAATTCAGAATTCCGATATTTTTGAAGGCAAGATAATTTTACAAAGTTTTTTTTTATACTTTTAAAATAAATAATAACATTAGCAGTACATACTAATAAATTGTAGATTTAAGAAGCTTTTTATTAAGAAGCTTTTTAGACTTTAGAACAGATTAAAACACATAAATATATATTTGTAAAACTGTCGATTGTTTTATCAAGCACTGTATATGCTTATTGCTTCCTGAATTGATACTCAAACATGTTGTTCATAAAATAAAAGATAAGTAATAGACGACGCAAATTCAATAAATTTTTGAACCTTAATAATAAAAATAAAAACGCATTCGTAATTTTTTAAAACTAATTATATTTTTAAGTTTAATCAATCAATCAATATTTCATGTCATATCCATAAACGTTTAATTTTTTATATATAACATGTCATCACACTGCTAATATTTTTTTTATCATCCTCATTACATATTACAGTTCCATATGGTTTGTGGCAAAACTCTAGTGATGTAACAAAACCTGGAATAGAATCCTCAGCAACAACGCCAACAACAGTTGGTTTGCAAAATACATACTATAATAATAATCAAAATCATCAGAGTATTTACACAAAAACCAAAGACAAGTTCGTTTTAAATCATAAAAAAGAAAGCTTTCAATTAAGTGAAGAACAAAGATTACAGTGCTATCCTAGCGATAATTTTATAAGTATCAGCCCATTTAACAATAGTAATAGTACTATAAACTCAGATCTCAGTTATAAATACAATAATAACCATAATTCAAAAATGGTGGGTTCACAAACGCAGTTGCAACAACTTCATCAACAGCATAGTAAACACCATCAACGCCATAACCCGTCACATAAACAGCAGCAGCTACAATCAACTCCAAATCAAACTCAAAATTCGCAATTGTCTTTACGTCGTGTTCCGCGTGCCATAATAGGTGATGGTAATTCTAAAAATAAAAACTTGCAATCATCTTCCTCATCTGAAGAATGTTGTTCCACTTTATTGTCCACAGAATTATTAACGGCACAGTTGTCATCAACTAGTAGCTGTTATAGAGACACTGCAACTTGTACTCCGGATGACTTTGAAAAATCACAACAGTTATCCCTCTTTTCTCCAAAATGTAGTTCCAGCATATGTAAAAGCGTAAAAAACGATAGCTCAACCAATTTATTTAGTAATTTAGTTAATGCACCTCCAAATGCTAGTGTATCATCTTTGTCTGAAAAAAATATTCACGAAACCTATAATAGTGGAGAAAAATATTACAAATTTATATATCCAAAGGAGTCACTCACCGAAACTGCCAAAGGAGGCAGCTGTTCCTCCAAGACTATGCCACAACCAGGTATTCTTTCATTTCTTAATGTGTTTACTAACTTACTATATTCATTATTCTCATGCTACAATATATTAAAAACATTAATTAGTAAATTGTATCATGTGCAAATTCATTAAATTCTATTCCAACAAAACATACTTTGATTATAAATATTAAGTTAATATATATATACACTAAGCATATATCTTCAAACTAAAAATACATTATCATAAGTAAAAAAGGAAAGTTTTTTCCAAATAAGAAAGATTTTTTGGAGTGCAAATATCATAAATTTTAAAATCTGGCTTTAGATCATTGTTGGCCTTTATATATGATGATTATTAACGTACGTGAATTGCAATTATAAAAATATTTACTTTTATCGTTACCTAACTATTGATTTAAATAACAACACATTTTAATTGATAACACTGTACTATTGTATTAACGGTCTTTTTTTTAACTTAAGATCAAAACTTTCGGTATTTAAAGCCACTGCTCTTACTATGCACTTTTAAATACAACTGCTTACTATGCGACAACACTGCCTGTCTATTTGCAAATGCTTATCAGCATTCTTCTTCGCTCCTTATATATTTCCTTTCTTAAGGTTCAGTTGTGTGATCGTAACATAATGTAACAGTAACGTAGTGTAACGTCTACTGAACGCAAAAATGTAATTGCAATTGTAGAACGTGTAAGTCGCCGTAGTCTAGTAAGTAGTGTGTTGGCTTATTAGACGAAAGACCCGAGTTCAAATCCCAGGTCAGACATCAAAACGAAAATTTAAGAATATTTCTTCGGCGACTACCTCTCAGCAGATTTCTGGCAAAAGCTCTGAGAATAAATAAAATTGGGATGAAAAAGCTTCTCAAGAAATCTGTCGTTCGGAACCGACTTTTAAACTGAAGGTCCCGTCGCTCACGTATAAAAAATTAACGCACACAACATGAGTGGCGTTAGATGCTAGGGCGTAAACCAATTATGTATATACATATGTATGTAATTATAGAACGTAAAAACGTGTCATGTTATTACATAAACAGAACAAGAAAAAAATAAACTGAAACAAATAAAGAAATGAAACTTGTAAAGGTGCGGTCACATCTAAAAAATATTTGCCAAAAAACATAAAATATTTGTTTGCCATAATGTGACCACAAAATAAATTTGCGTTGCAAACAGAAAAATCCGCCATTTTTGGCAAATAAAATTGTTTGCCGGCAAATAAAAGTTTTTTTAATGTGACCACCCTGTGACAAATATTTTTATGATTTTTTGGCAAATATTTGTTTGCTCTTACATATTTTTCGTAAGGGCAAACAGTGGCAAATAGCAGCTGTTTAAGACTGTTAAGACATACTAATAAAACTAAAACATCACTAAAATTGCAAAAAAATGAATGAATTCAAATTTGAAGAAAATAAATAATTTATTTTATGGAAACCTTTTTATTTGTTGTAAATGTATTCATTATATAGATACAAATATTTGGGTGCCTGCATATATAGAATTACATTCAAAGCCTGAAATATAAATTCACGTTAATGCATATATGTATCAATTGGTGTGCCTTTCTAGATGAAAGCTATTCAGGGGTTTTAATGATTTTTCAGTATAATGGTTATTTTTTTAAATCTCGTTAAAGAAAAAGATGCCTGAAACGTCTTAACTCTTTAGTACATGTTTTTGTTATAGAAAATTTTTCATTATTATTCCAATTCCAATTTTTCTTTACACACATAGAGTACATTTTGGAATTCAATCATTCATTCAATCATTTTTTAGGATAAATTTTCAAACAAAGTGAACTGAAAACCATTCTCAAAAATATCGATAAATAATTTTCAATTAGACCTAAAAGAATTTCTTCAATTTATATATATTCGATTTCCAATTTTTAGATTTAACATCTATTTTAAGTTATGTACATCATTTCAGCGATTTTCAAATATGGTGATTGACTGCACTGGAAAAATGTAAACATTTGTTTATGTTAAATTTATTGTGATTAAAAACATAATTTTTCAGTTTTTTTCTTATTTTATGCATGGAACCCATTTCCAAAACCATAGTCGTCTTTCTTTTTTTCCCTTCCCAAAATAGCACAGAAGCTCCGCAACACAAAACGAAAAAATATTCACTTTCTATTATGTGTGAAAATGTGTATAAATATTTTTGTTTTCCAAAATTCTGGTCAAACATGTGTTTTTTGGCAAATATTTTTTAAATATGACCACATCGCAAAAATATTTGCCAAACTTTTATTTGCCGCTATTTGAAGAAACAAAAATGGGAAAATAAATGTGCGTAGTGTGACCACAAAACAAAATATTAGTTGTTTCAGTCATATTCGTGGCAAACAAGGGAAAACAAAATTATGGCAAACATTTGCCATATCTGACCGCACCTTTAGACATGATTTTGTGTATGAGTATACATATTAAAATTTTAAAGTCTTTCTATTTTAATTTTTTAACACAGATTTAATTTCAAATTTTAATTTTAAAAACTTAAAATTTCTTCATTATATGACGCCTTTCGTTTTCCTTTAATTCAGCTGTTAGCTAGTATTATCACTACAACATTTTTAGATTCATGTCAACGATTTTATATTTATTAAAAGATACTTAATAAAAACTTTATGTACTCTTTCTGTAAGCCAAACATTTTTAGTTTCACACAAACAAAACACTCAATTTAGTTAGTGTTTGTTTGTTGAGGAAAACACGAATAGAAAATTGAGTGCTTTTGTTTCAATTTTCCATATAAATAGACAATCAAGTGAAATCGTTTATCCCACAGAAACTGGTCAGGTATTTCGGAAACTAAATTTGTACGAATGTGTTATTTTATTTCCCGAAAAGATTATAGGATTCGTTACTTAGAAAAAGGGTGCGGTCACGTCGCTTGTTCGTTATCGAATTTCAAAAAAGAGATCCCGTTGATCCTTACGTCAAGCACAACAAAGTTACCGTATCAATAGAATTGTATTAGAGTTACCTTATTACTAGAGATGTATCGGAGTTACTCTGACTTGACAAATGTAAAAACGTTTTTATCTTCCCCAGCAAAATTAAAATGCAAACTGAAATCATACTTGTAATTAAATTTTTAACAGTACTTGTAATTATTATTATTAACCGGGCCAATAAAACCAAATTTTTTAGTGCTGTAGGTCAGTAATTTTTTAAAATATCAAGATATACTTCCTTAGTCATTATTTAATCCAAAATCCTGATTACACCAACTCCCTTGCTGGATATATAGGCGGATACCATTACAGACAGTTTTCCAAACTTTATTGTAGGAATAAGATTTTTTTCTAGTTCTTTCAGAGGCTTACGCCAAACTCTTTACGGTCCGTCATGATAATAAAGCGTTATTTTCGTCTCATTTGAGAAAATATCATCGTCCCAGTACTCCGGAGGAAGTAAAATCTATTCGGTGGCAAATCTTAATCTCTTTTCGACAGTGGTTTTTTCCGAGTCATTCTTGAAGAATACTTGTGTGTTTGAAGAACATTTCTGATGGTTTCTTGGGAAATATGTAACCTAAAGACTTTTTGCACTTGAAAAGCTAATCATCTCGTACTGGATTGCGGGCTATCATACACGGTTCTAATAATTTTTCTTTCAACTGGCTGCACCACCTTTTTTAGCCAGCCTGTGGATCCCTTTAAGTCTAGTCTTACGTCTTTTTCAGCACGGGACATAATATTATATACAGTCCTGATGTTCAGGGAGAACATATCGGCGATTTCCTTGGCAGATTTGCCTTTGCTGTAGTTGAAATAGACCAATTGTATAATATTTTTTGAAACTCGTTTTTCTGGCATTGTTTGTATTCAAATATAAGGACACTTGTTACATAAAGAACGATCACTTCATTACTAAAACGTTGTTTACCCCTTTCACATTTCATCTCATTTGTAAAAAACTCAAAATGCACAACATTTTTGGGAAATAACGGGATATTTTTGTAATTTTTTAATTATTTTCATTCAATATGCAAAGATTTTGTTGATACTTTTATATTGAGTATAGCTTTTTTGTTGTTGTTATTAATGTAATGTATGTGACTATTAGAAAACTATTGGTGTCTTATGGCCGTAAACAAGTACAGTTATAGAATGTGTGCAAAAATAAAAAAACTATGAAAAGATGTTGTTATTCGAATTCTTGACTGAAGATAATATTTTACAGTTTTTTGTTCTGTGCAAAGATTTTTTTGACAAACTGTATACCTATGTAAATAAAAATATTTAAACTCCTAGTACGTTGCTGCATGATAGTAAGTTGCTTATATTGCATTAAATTTCATGTACAACGTTTATATGTAAATGTTATAAAAATTAACATAGACTAGATGACCCGTGCGAATATTTCGCACCGTTAGTTGTCATTTTTGTAACATAAAATAAAAATAATTGATAGGAATTTTATTAAAAATATTAGAAATCATAATATATCATACATATACATACATAAATACATATGTTTAAATGCTTTTATAATACTTCTTTGAATACAATGTTAGAGGTAATGACATGATCATCGTTAACTTTTGCCCGTACGAATCCTTAATACAAACAGAAATATCTTTAAACGTACGCACTCGAGAAAAAGCCACGTGCTTTGTTTATCGTCATAGCAAAAGCAACTTTCACAGGGAATTGTTTTCGTGTAATTCGGAAAGGCACAGTTGGATCAGAAGGTGTAAGGTTGGTTCGGGGTATGAGTACAGTTTTATCGGTATAAATAATTTTTGCTGATATAATGTGCTCTCCCAAGTTTGTTACGATTAGCCTGGTACCATTTATTAACCACTGTTTAGCATTAAGATTTCTGATTAACATTATAATTTTATTTGTCTTTAAAATCAGTTTATGAGAATGATGAATTTATATCATATACTTTTTTATATAACTTACAGTTAGAAAATTGACAAAAAAAATTTTTGCGGTTAAGACAAAATCTGGTTTTGGAAATACTATAAGGTAATAAAATCGTAAAAATTAAGAACTAAATGGAAAAAGATGTTTTAATTCAATTACTTGTTTTAATCTAAATGCACGTTATTTATATTCTTACATTGCACGTTATTTTTATTCTTAACTGTTAAATATCAGCTGACACTATATATGTATGTATATATTAAAAGGCACCGCATTACTACACTTCATAAAACAAACAATGCCATGATAATAACGACATTACCAAAATTTACAATTGAGCGACCCTGTTTATCGCACTTAATCTAACAACTACTGCAAAGTATTGCCAAAACAGCTTTTTACAACTTAATATGCATGTTATATATAACTGGCATTATAGTAAAAATATTGCCAAAATGGGTGTAAATCAGCGAAGGGCAAATTTGAAATTTCGTATCACATGTGATAGGAAAAGAAATTTCTGCTGACGCTGCGTTGACTCACCTACACTATAAGCTTACTCGTGTGATTTCGTATACTGATCGTGTGTTTGTTGCTTTGTTTGTTGTTTTGTGTTGATGCCAGAGAACAAAATCAATTCAGTTGACGTTTAGCACTTGATGAAGCAAGATCTCGCTACGCAACTTTTTTGAATGATTTATTGTTGTTGGCAATACACGCAGCAAAATGTTTAATGAAAATTGGGAAAATGATTTTTTTATAGAGAATATGGATGGTAATGCACAATGCCTTGTGTGTTATCCACTTTATGTCGTAATTCTTTTTTTTTTATAAAAAGACATTACGAGACTAGCCACGGATTTTTCGACAACATTAAAGGGAGTGATAGGATTTTAAAATTATTGCAATTAAAAGCAGATTTTTTTTTTAAATTCATTGTTGACGAAACGGACGTACCAAATTACAATGATTTACAAATTAATAATAATAATTTAATGCCTTTTAAAAAGGCATCATATACAGTTGCTTTGGCTTTAGCAAAGCAGTGCCGTCCATTCGATGAAGGAAATTTCTTTTTGAATTTGGCGACAGACGTTTTGAGTTGTTTTGGCGATAAAATATTTAAAACCGCACTTAACATACGCACAACACAATAAATCATTTTTTTCCTTTTTTTTTATTTTCCCAGTGTACGACTCTCAAAAATTACATTGAATTTTGTTCTCCGCTGCTTTACTAACACAACCAAAACTATGATAGTATGTGTGTTGCCCTTCACTGGTGTAAATACATACTATATTATGTAGGACTGCATTACTATTAAGCGACCCTGTATTAGCACACTTGAACATAAACATATAATCATAATGACGACAGTATTATTATGCAGTTCTATATAAAATATAGTTTTTATCAATGAAAATATAAATTTTTCAATTTCTAATTATTTTCTTCGATTAGTGTTAGACATAAGCTTTAAAATGAGATATCGTTCATTAAATTTGATGCGGTGTATGGGAGATATTAGCAACCGACAAAAAAAAAGTGCTTTAGAAATAATATATATGATAGGAAACCGGCTACAGGGGTATTGGGTGTCAAGCCTTTACACCCAGGGCGTCCAGCTTGCGAAGGCCAGGCAATGACTTGTAAACTGTATCATCCTTTATACGACTAAACAAGGCAGTGTTAATTTCATATTTTGAAAATTTTATGTGTCAAAAATATAAGTGTTTATTTTAATCTTTTACTTTCAGAATTATCATTGCTTCATGCTTCAAGGGAAATAGCCTCATCTTTATGCGATACAACTACTACAGCAAATAACACGCCCATCCAGTATTTAAAATCTGCCGCAATTGCTCAATCTTCAGCGATTAAGATGAAAACGTTATCATTAACAAGTCCACCACAATCAAGTCAGCAACAACTTTGTCCGACAAAATGCATAACAACATCAAATGGTCCAATAACAACAACGATTTCTGGTGCTACTACTACCAATACTAATACATTAACAATTAAAAAAGTCAGTTCAGGAATAATTAGTAGTAATAATAGCAAAGAGCTTGTTGATGCCGCTAGTAATGGAAATGTGGTATTTGTGCCGATTACTTCAAATTCTATTGAAACATTTTCGTTTCATGAGCAAATTTTAATGTCAGGGCAAGAGAAAAGTGCATTATCAGAAAAACCGAAACCCTTGGTTGTATCGCCACAACAAGTTATGATATTATATATGCATAAGTTAACACCATACGAACGTACTGAAATTCTATCTTATCCCCAAATTTATTTCATTGGGGCTAATGCAAAAAAACGCCCCGGTGTTTTTGGCCCAAATAACTCCGATTATGACAACGAACAGGGCGCATATATTCATATACCTCATGATCACGTTGCGTACCGATACGAAATGCTTAAAGTTATAGGTAAAGGTAGTTTTGGTCAAGTTATCAAGGCTTATGATCACAAAACTCATGAACATGTGGCCTTAAAAATGGTACGCAACGAAAGACGATTTCATCGTCAAGCCCAAGAAGAAATTCGAATACTTCATCACTTAAGGAGGCAAGATAAGTATAATACTATGAATATAATTCATATGTATGACTATTTCACATTTCGAAATCACATGTGCATTACGTTTGAATTGCTTAACATCAATTTATATGAGTTAATTAAAAAAAATGGTTTTAAAGGATTCAGTCTGCAGCTAGTTCGAAAATTTGCACATTCATTGTTGCAGTGTTTAGACGCATTATACAAAAATGAAATTATACATTGTGATATGAAACCGGAAAACGTATTACTCAAACAACAAGGTCGTTCAGGAATTAAGGTATGGATATTAATGCCATCTATTAAAAACTAGTGGTACATTTAAATTTATACTTTCATTGATTTTTTTTCAGGTAATTGATTTCGGATCTTCGTGCTATGAAAGTCAGCGAGTATATACATATATTCAATCGAGATTCTATAGAGCTCCAGAAGTTATATTAGGTGCAAAATATGGACGTGCAATTGATATGTGGTCTCTTGGGTGTATATTGGCTGAATTGTTATCAGGACATGCCTTGTTTCCTGGAGAGAATGAAGCTGATCAGTTGGCCTGCATTATTGAAGTATTAGGAATGCCTCCGGAAAATTTGTTAGGGGACTCCAAACGTGTAAAAGTTTTCTTTACTCCCGAAGGTTATCCAAGATACTGTACTGCCCGGACGATAGCTGAAGGTATGGTGCTTTTAACAGGGGGTCAGTCACGCCGAGGTAAACCTCGAGGACCACCCTTGTCTAAAACTTTTTCGAAGGCGCTAGATGGCTGTAAAGATGCTTTGTTTTTAAACTTCATACGAGGATGTTTAGAATGGGATCCTGACAAACGACTTACACCAGCTGAAGCCCTTAAGCACCCATGGCTTCGCAGGCGTCTGCCAAGACCTCCAAATAATCAGAGTGCTAGCAGTGGAGTTACAAGTAGCAGTTGTTCAGGAAAGATTATTGATAACAAATCTCCTACAGTAAATATAGGTAAGGATTTTTAACATGCATTTGTCTTGTATGTACAGATATAGATAATGACAACACAATAAATACAATGTATTCTTAGTAATATTCACTTTTATGCCATTTTAAATTTACAAAAATTATTACTTTCAAAATTATTAATTCCAAGACCAAGTAAACAAGTATGTCAAGTGAAAATATGTACACAAAAAGTATATTTTAAGTATTTATTATGAACAATTTTTTATTAATTAATACAATCTCAGCCTCCCAGTGACTGAGTTTTTTCTTAAATTGTAATTTATAAACATCATTAAAAAACATATTATTGGAGAATTTCGTTGCAAGCGCGAAATACAAAATAATTTATTTTATACTCACACGAAGGTAGTTGTATGACTCTGAACCATGCTTTTTAGTTCAGTTATATCTGATGGTGACTTCTACTTCAGCGATTTTATTTAATGAGATCGATAATAAAAAAATATATTTATTTTTAAAATAATAATTTAATAAGTTTAACAAAATTATTGAGATATAACGTAGCATAATAACATAACTTTCTTTATATGTCCCTAGACTGGCAGCACAGTAAATTCTATTAATAAATTCTTTTACAATGGAACTAGTTTCTATAAAGACTACACAATTTAGAAGAATTTGTGTAGTGATCATTATTTTTTAACACTAACCGATGCCTCTGAGTTCACATTGGTAAATTATCTATACTCATATTGCTATTACTTTGAGCTATGTAAACAATTCCACATGCCGATAGAGAGGAGATTACAGTTAAGTGATGTTTTTGTACGAGTGTACGAATATTGTTATTGGATCTGATATTGAAATGCATACCTTCGGTCCTTTTTGTACCTTTAGAAATTTTACTGTACTTTATTTAAACAATTTTTTGTCAAATACTATTTTTACTTCATTGAAGGAAGGATATTTACAGATTTTTCATTAGCCAGCTTCTTTGCAATATCTTTGATATTTTCACATTTATTGTTGTAAAAAAACAGAAATATAATTATTTAAGTACACTATCAATGAAATCTATAGATTTTTTCTTCGAACTTAATAAATTAAGACGTCAATTAATATCAATAACTTGTTTTACAAACCTATGGTGACATGTAATATTAGTGTATAAGATAAGATGCATTCTGATAAAAGACTACCTTATTTTAGGTCAGTAGATTGTATGAACTGAAAGATCGGAACTTCTTTTTTTGCAATATCATTTTGAAGGGTTATCAATTTTTAATTAGAATAGGTAAGTTGGTTTTTTATCTTTTAATTATTGTATTTGCAATACTCAGTTTATTAAGACATTTTTCAATGTTAATAATGCTGTTAAGAAGTTGTTGATCTCATCTTTAACTATTAGGTTAAGTTAGGATATGTTTCAGAACGTCATCAATATTCAAGGGACCAAAAGGGTCATTGTAATTCATTCTAAAAATAGAGGATAGTGAAGTATTAGCATATTCGACAGAATTAGGGTACGACGACCACACATACGCAAGAGGTATACCGCTAAATTACCATTAGGTAAGTTAGAAATCTGTCCGTATCGGGTTGGTGTTAACATACACATTTTACGTCATAATTGTATTACACAAATGTATTTATATTAGGTTTTTGAAGACTCATTTGATTTTGTAGAAACTTAGAACCTGTGACTGACAATTACTCTTAAGCTAATATTATCGTTCTCATATGGAGCGGAGTCGGCATATCTTCTCTAAAAACTGTAGACAGTACTGGTCTCAAGTAAAATGAGACTCAAAAGCCTGTTCAAAACTCTAAAAATATACAGCTTTTTCTAAAAACTGCATAGTAAACCAATATTATTTTTTATATTGCCATTGCGATTGTAAACGGTTTAACTTAAATAGTTCCTTTTTTATGATAAAAGACTTACAATATTACACGAATTTGACACTGTATTAGATTGGTTGGCTTTCTAATCGTAAGAATGGAATTGTCGGATTTTTGTCAAGGCAGTACATTTAATTGATGACTGACAGTTGGAATATTGTTTTCTAGGTTTAATTCTTCAATTTTTTCAGTTGTGGTATTATTAAGGCGTTCTATATCCCAATTTCCTGTGTGGCTTTTTGGTTTTGTTGCATGACGTAATATTCATATTGTTATCATCTAGAATTTTTGAACATTGACTGTGTTGAACTCTGGCGAATACGAATTTTTTTACATTGTCTTTAAAAGCTAAAAATTCTCTTAGTGTTTGAATTAGTCTTTGATTGCTTCTGTCAGGAAGATAGAAATGAATTGCAAACTTTGAGTATTTATCTATGAAAATAGTGAACGATTGTTTCGTGTTTACATAGGTATCGATATGTACAATTTCAGTAGTGGTGTGGGAAATTTCGGTTTTATTGGGTTTCTATCATATTTCGCAGATTGGGGTTATGTGTATTGTATTTATTCCTTCGTATGTTATGTTGATTCTGGAGTGGCCGGTTTTTTTAGTTTATCAATATCTTCAACATCTTTAGCAAAATAGGAATATATAAAAAAGTTTACATCGGTTCTATTCTGGTACCTGTCCCTTAAGTGGAAATTGTTTGAGATAATTACCTATCGGGGGTCATCGATACCTAGAAAGATTCTGATTTTGTCAAATATACACATGGTGTCCATAGTTTTTCTTGCAGTTATTGGAAATTTAAAGCGATTAACGACTGTGGTAAAATTAGGAAAATCGTCGTTTACATTTTCCTCAAGTTGTATTTTCTATCAAATTGTGACGCACATTAATATTCTGCTGAATCTCTCTCTTCGATTCGACTAAGAAAATTCACAATATGATTTTCTTTTCTCTTAATATATTCAATTTTGTTGACACATAAGGGCAGCAATAATATTGCATCATATAAATCTATGGGTAGTGTAAATATTAGGGAGCAGCTCTTGGCTTTCTGAGCATGAAAATTCAGGGTGATCTTCGCTGAAATATTTTTCAGTGCCTTAGCTTTTTAAGACGATGCAAGTAATACTTCACATCATCTGATCTTCTTACTATTTATACCACTTATAGAGAATTGAATATACCACTTATATATGCAATGTGACTTGTATTTCACTGTCCTATCGCTATTATAATGGATTTTGCTCGAACGAAATAAGGAAATCGTATATTCCATTCTTGGTGAGCACATCTGTATGTGGTCGATTGGCCAGTGAATTGCACCTTGCATTACTGACAAAATTCGTTCTTTAGTCGGATCATTCGTATTGTTTTTCGACCTCTCAAAAGCGTTTGATATTGTTGATCATGAAATTATGCTTCGGAAACTGGAATTTTACGGTCTTCGAGGACGGGAACTATTATTGTTCCGAAATTATTTCATTCACAGGAAACAGTATGTGCAAATTGGACACTGCAAAAGTTCTCTTAGTACCGTTGAATATGGTGTACCACAGGGGAGTGGACTAGGTCCTTTATTGTTTTCAGTTTACTTCAATGACTTGGGAAATTTAAATCTCACCGCTCAACTGTATATGTTCGTCGATGATATTTGTTTGTTGTACCCATTTAAGCTTGATCTTATTCTGAAAACACATATTGAGAGAGATGCGTCTCTATTATTTGAATTTATGAGTTTGTATGGTTTATTATTAAATTCTGATAAGACCAGATTAATTCGTTTTCGACCACATGCAGTTAGTATGAATAAAAACTTTTCTGTTTATGTCGATGGAACATCTAGTAGCGAAACACACTCAGTCAAATATTTAGGAATTACGTTACAGAATAACTTATCCTGGGATATTCATGAGATGAAAAATAAGATAGCTCCTGCTATAGGTATATTGTAAAGTTTAAAAATAAGCTGAGTGTGAAAGTTAAAATAATGATTTATAATGGTTTGATACATTCACATCTAAATTATTTAGCTTGTGTGTATGTCTATAACAGGAACAATATTCTTTAAAAATGTTGGATTTTAAATAGAATGAAAATGTACGCGCCGCAAATCTTTATGCCTCGAACTGCCATCTCTTAATATTTTTGGTCTGCCTCGTTTTCTTTTATGTGATCCATTGTCATACATCTCTTCTTCATCTGCCTCACAAGATTCACTCTCTTGTTCATTTTCTACTTCAATATTTTTATTTTTGTCCTCTAGGTCCATTTTAACTTGACTTCTTTGTGGTACATTAATTTCATTAAAATTGTCTTGCATATTCTCATTTTGCTCTTCATCATCACTTTGTTGTTCACCGTCATCAACTATTTTCATATATTTCTCTGAAATATTTTCAATAAATTTATTATCAGATTTTTGTTGTATATAAAACTCATTTCCGAAAGGCTTTTCAAAGAAAATAACATCACGAGCAATAACAATTTGTTTTGTACTTTTATTATATAAATGATATGCTTTTGTATAAGACTGGTAACCGACGAACTTCATTTTAGTACCTTTAGGCAAAAACTCTCCACCTTTAGGTTTTACACCTTTCTTTAATACCACTGCATCGTAACCAAACGTTTTTAAATGAGCTACACTGGGCTTTTTACTAGACCATTTCTCGTAAGGAGTCCCATCACCAAGCACTTTAGTTGGAGCTCGATTTTTTAAAAAGGTAGCAGTGTTTATGGCTTCACCCCATAACCTTTGTGGCAAACCCGAAGAATTTAATAAACATCTTGCCATTTCTACCAGCGTTCTATTGGCACGATCTGCCACACCGTTTTGTTGAGGGGAATATCCAACCGTTGTTTGGTGAACTATACCTTTGTTTGTAAAATATTGCTTAAATTTAAAGGTAACAAACTCCTTACCATTGTCACTACGTACAATTATTATTTTGCGGCCTGTCTGCTTCTCCGCGATCCCAGCAAAATGTTTAAATGCATCAAAAGCATCACCTTTTTGTAAAAATAAGTAAAAATGTAGCGCGAAGTCATCTATCAACGTCATGAAATATGATGAGCCACCTACAGATTTTACACCAATCGGTCCACATAAATCTGTATGAACCAGCTCTAAGACATCTTTAGTTTGAACACTCAAATAATTTTTGTATGGTACTGCAGATATTTTATTTTCAGCGCAGGTAAAGCACTCTATACTATTTGGTATCTTTACTTCGAGACCTCTTACCATATTTTTATTTATTAATTTTTTTAAATCATTTAAATTAATGTGTCCATACCTTTTGTGTCACGTTTCTGCAATTTGTTGTTCAGTAGCTCCATAAACAACTTAAAAATCTTTATTTTGTGCCAAATTTACCATAAATAAATCATATTTTGCTTTAGCTGTCTAAATTATTTCGTTTTGTTTACTTTTCATAATTGCTATGTTAAGAGCAAATTGAACAGAGTGACCAGATTTGATTGTTTTATTAATTGACAAAAAATTTAATGTAATTTTGGAACGTACCATACGTTATTTAATGTTAATGTACAGAAAGTTGTTTTTAATTTTATTTTACCGATACCTTCTGCATAAATTACTTCCGAAATTACGATGCCAAAAATATTTTTTGTTTTGTTGCAGTTATATTTTCAAAATATTCTCTTCTGTTGGCCATATGAGATGATGCACCACTATCTAGAATCCACAAATCTGTTAAGTTGAGATTATTCTCTTTTAAAGAGCATGCAAAACCATTTTTTCTTCTTTCATGTATTTGTTCTTTACATTGTGATCGAATGTGACCTTTTTTACCACATCGAAAACATTGTTGCTATTGTTGTAACCATTAACATTATAATTTCTCTTTTCTGTTTGGTTGATAAATTTCTGTTGAGAAT
The DNA here is from genome assembly GCA_014635995.1 of Sarcophaga peregrina. Classification (NCBI taxonomy): domain Eukaryota; kingdom Metazoa; phylum Arthropoda; class Insecta; order Diptera; family Sarcophagidae; genus Sarcophaga; species Sarcophaga peregrina. The sequence goes on from CM025794.1 coordinate 2,623,308, forward strand.
TTTTAACATAATTATTTATGATATTGCTCTTATTGTTAAGATTTATTTTATTTCTTTTTTTCTTTACGCGAATTCGCTGCAAAAACAGTTTCGTTGTTTGTTTCTTCAATTTTATTATTAAGCCTTATATCTTCCTCTAAAATTTTTGCAACTAATTTTTCGCATTTTGATAATTCATCGCGGCTTTCAATAGCTATAATAAAACCTTCCATTTCATTGGGAAGACTACAGAGCAACATAATGGACAACAAATCATCATTAAGTTGGATTTCTATTTCTTTTAATCCATCAGCAATTGAAACATATTCATTCACCTGTGCGGCAAATTTTTCTTGAGAGTTAAACTTAAACCGTACTAACCTCTTGAACAAGTTGACTTTTCTGGACGCTGTGTCTGCTTTGTAAATAAAACTTCCCAAGCTTCCTTTGCTGTTGAGCAGTTTTTTAATAATATCAATTGATTTGGTTTCAAAGTCAAATTGATAGTTGCTAGAGCCTTACTATCAGCCAGAAACTATTTCTCTGCATCTACCTTTGGGCAAGACTCTGTAACAGTTTTCCACAAATCAAGGGTGATAAGCAAACTTTTTACTTGGATGGACCAATTTGCATAATTATCGCCACTTAATCTCTCAATACTGGATATAGCAGATGACATACTAATACTTGTTTTTTAGCTCCAGGTAAAACAATTAAAACCAAGTCGACACCTATTCAGTAATCCCAGTAAATAAGTATATTTAATTTTTTACTTTTGTGCTCCTGGGCACATAACCTTTGTTGGATTTTAAATAGAATGAAAATGTACGTGCCGCAAATCTTTATGCCTCGAAGTTAAAATGAAACACAGTCTTTTAAAATCCTGATCTTTATATATAAAAGATTATTAAACTTCTTCGTTGAACGGTTAATATAGGAATGAAAAAAAAGTTATACAAACTAAATATTTCAGCGTCAAAAAATTCTATTGGAAATCTAATTCAGAGTTGATTACATTTGGGTTGAACCAGGGTACGAAAATATACAACAGAAAATCGTTACAATGTTATCAGAATAAAGCACTGAAAATTGTATTCAATTTACCAAGAACATATCCAACAATTTCATTGTATATTAGTGTTTGAAGAACTATGTTGCCTATTTATGGTTTGCACAAGTATCAGGCTTTGTTAATTGTATTTAAAACTGTTCACGGCACAGGTCAACGTACAAGTTGAAGTTTGGTTTTAATTGAATTGCAAGTGATTTTGACACCTGAGCTTTTAATACCCATGATCGCGGGAGCATACTCTTCAGGAATACCTGCTAACAACAACGTTCCAATTCATTCATCGCTGACCAACAATTTGTGAGGCGTTAATACAATTCTACTTACATAATCTTCTATGTTATCGGAAGTAGAATAACTAGTTGTCATCAATTGACGCAACAATCCAACTCTCCTTGTCAGCCCTGAATCCTGCCAAACCGCTTTTAGTTTGTTCCAAACCTCGTGAGATATATTGGCGCCTCCTATGTGAACATAATTTATTTTGTCGATGAGCAAAATAATCTTTGTCTTGAGTTTGGTGTCAAGCTTCACATTAATTCCAGTCGTTGGATATGTTCCTTCTACTGTATTCCACACGTCTTCATGTTGTAACAAGTTTTTAATAGCAAACCACCATGTGTAATAATTTTCACTACCAATTAATTTATATGGCTGGACCCATGACCTGTTGGGATGCTGGATTAAAACACTGATTTCGGAACGATAAGTTTATAAATATGAAACACAAGTTTATTTTAGTAAGAATTCGAAAAAGGAAGTGGAAGTTACAAACAAGGAAAGCAATTAAAGCCTTAGTTATGCTACCGTAACGGAATGTAAAAATGTAAGTTCAATTATAGATTGTAAAATCGTGTCATATGTTTTTATGTAAACAAAACAAACAATAAATAAAGAAATAAAAATTGCAAAAGCTAAAAGACAAAAATTCAGATATGGATATAGAAGATATGTTCTGGGGTTTGAGTTTTTATTTTATTAAATTTATTATTGTTTTTAAACAAATTTAATATTAATTCCAAATTTTAAAATCTTTGTTTTCACTCCTTTTATCACTTTCAATATGACGTCATTTGTTTTTCTTTAATTCAGCTGTTAATGAGTGTTATCACTACATCGTTTTTGGATTCATTTCAACAATTTTGTATATATTTAGGTAATTTTGTTAATTACCAAAAGAAAAAAATCTTGGCGTTTACGAATTCAAAAATATTCTTTATTTATGACTAATAAAATTTAAATTAATTACAAAAATTATGTTTTAATCTATTAAAAAACGCGTGTTGAATAATGACTGTCTACACGGTTGAACGACGTAAAAAAGAAAAGAAAGTTAGGAATGCAATACTCAGCGTAGACTGTAAAATCTATATTTTCTGTAGGGATATAATGGAACAGAGTTTATTGTAAGCTATTAAGAACAATATTACCGATAACGGAGATCCCTGGGGAATTCCATTTTGTAAACTGTGACAGTCAGAATAGTGTTTACCCACTCTGGTTACGATTTTCCTGTTAAGCATGAAATTTCTAATGTAGTTAATGATCTTGGGTCCAATTTTCCATTCCAATAGCTGATCAGTGATTGCATGAATTCCGATTTTTTCGAAAGTTTTCTCAAAATCAAGGGAAATTAAGGTGAGATGTTTCTTTAAAGAAAGGCTATTTCCAATCTGATAATCTAAGTATAATAGAGAATCAATTGTGGATTTGCCCTTCATAAATCCAAAATGTCTACTATCTAGGAGCTTATCTGATTTGGCAAGCCACCATAGCCTATTCGCAATAATCTTGTCAAGAACCTTTGACAAGCAAGAATTGAGTGAAATTGGACAATATGAGTTAGGTAGAGTCTTGTCTGATTTAGGTTTGTGTATGGGAACTACAATACTTGTTTTGAATTTTTGTGGGATTCTGTAATTGAATATGTTGTTATAGAGCTTGACTAGTCGTAGTTTCATATCTAGTGGTAATTGTTTTAGCATTGGGTATGAGATTCTGTCTAATCCTGGTGTTTCCCCTTTAAAGAGTGAAGTACGTTAGTGACCTCGTGGAGGCAGATATTGCTCTCAATCTTTTCAGCCGTTTTTGATGGTATTATAGAAAATGGTAGTGATCTGTTTTTTTGTTTTTGGAATTCAGCAGGAAAATTCGAATCAACTGAGTTGTCCGACCAGAATTTGCTTAAGATATTAGATATTTGACTTTTATTAGTAGTTAGTGTTGGGTATGTGTTATCTGTATATAAGCTATCTATGTTGAAATGAGTTTTATATCCCGTAAATTTATTAATATTATTCCATAGACGATCTATTGGAGTTGATGGGTTTATAGTTGATGCAAAATTTTTCCATTGCTTTCCTTTTTTCAATTTTGATTTTCCTCTTCAGTAGTGCGTTAAGTTTTTTGTATCTTATTAAGTTCTGATTGTTTATGTTTCTTTAAAATAAATTCCAAGCAGTATTCCTTTCTTTTTTTAAGTTGTTAAGTTTGTCATTCCACCATGCGACGTGTTTTGGTTTAAAATTTTTTGAACTTTGGGGGATTGAACGATTTGCAGTTTCTTTTATAATTTTCCGAATATTTGCAGTTTCTTTGTTGACTTCGTTATTGTTTTGTTTTCTTATATTTAACTGGGAACAGATCTTACTAAATTTTATCCAGTCTGATTGTTGTGTTTTCAATGTAGGTTTAAGGGATGAAAACGAATGTTGAAGGTGGATTAAAATTATTATGAAGAAGTGCAAATTATTAACCGTCTTCCAACTAATCATCGGCGTAAGAGAGGGCGAGCAAAATATGAGGTCTATATGTGAAAAACTACCGTGACTGCTTAAATGTGTTGCCGATCCGTCATTTAAAATAATAAAAGGAGAATTTGCTATTTAGTTTTCTATTATTCTTCCCCGTATGTTATTAGATGAAGGACCCCAAGATCTGTGCCAAGCATTGAAGTCCCCTGAAGTGAGCTAAGGTTTCCGAAAATGTTATTCAAATTAGTCGTCTGAAGTTTCAATTGAGGATTAATGTATGCGCTGACTATGTTGAATTTTATTCCAGATTTTACTTCCAGACACAATGAGTCAAAGTCCTTATTTGGGGTAATAACTCTGTGTTCTATTGAATTGTGGATTAAGAGTCCAACTCCTCCGTATCGAGTGGTAGATGAATTTGTTGAATATAATTTATAATTAATTGGGATAGGAATGTTTGATAGGAAATGTGAATGAGTTTCTTGTAAGGCAATAATTTTAAGGGAAAATTGATTTATTAGTAATAGTAAATTATTATAATTGTTGAGGTATCCATTCATATTCCATTGTATTATTCTACTTGTCATTTATAGTTAATATTAGGTACAGTTTTCGGTAGTGTAAATTAAATTTACTAATAAATTCTTTTTGCACATAAAGATATGTAGTATAGTGTAAATTAAATTTAATATCGAGATATAAATTTAATAACGATATGTATTTATAAAATTTATCACGTTAGATATCATTACTCTGAAAATAACTGAGATACTTTGTTTGTTTTTTGTTCTAATTTAGTTATAGTTATTTCATAAGAGTGATTATTAATATAAATAACGAGTAACAGCGATTTTAAGAGAAATAAATCAAAAAAACTAATGAAATGAAGAGTATATAATGAGGTTGTGATAAATGTAATTATTATAGGTTCATACTTATATATTGAGTTAGGAAAAGAGTGTAATTTAAAAAATTTAATGTTTGTTGTGACTGATTCGATATATGAAAAGTTGAATAATATGGAAAGAGTAATAATGATATTTAAGAAGTTCTCTAGGATTGGTAACATTTGTTAAGAGAGGTATTAAGGGAAGTTGTTTATTTCTTTTTACGTGCGCCCGTTAGTTTTCTCTTAAGTTTTTGAATATTCTTATTTGATTGCTCGTTGACGGTTGGTTTGAATTTAAATCCGATGTTAGGAGAGATGAACTGCTCTTTAGTTCTATCTCTTTTAATTCAGTGTCCGAGATTTCTATATCTGAGATTACAGTGGAGTAATCAGCTGATTTATGTTATTATTATTGATGTTTGCAATGTTGTATGTAAAATTTTTATATTTAGCTTGTGTTGTTAGTGTTTGTTGGGAAGGAACTCCATTGATAAAGGTTTGGGTTTTTAAAGTTGAGGAATATGATTTATACATTTTGGGATGGCGTTCTTTGAATATGTTAACTGTTTTCCTTTTGCTTACCTTCTCAAGCGTAATGATTGCTTGAATTTCTTTTTCTTTCAGAAAAGTCGGGCATTTTTTTTATCGATTGTGGCGTGGTCATATACTTCGTTTTGTTCTTTGCAGTTAATGCAACATTTTGTTGATTCACATATTTATTCAGAGTCTTCGGGAATGTGGTATCCTTTTGAGCAATTGTAGCATAACCTGGCGTCTTTGCACGATTTCGCTATATGTCCGTATCGTAAGCAGTTGTTACAACGGAGGGGTAGGGGAATATATGTACGTATTCTTACATTTTAGTAACCAATTGAGATTACAGATGGCGAAGTGATTGTGGTAAAGGTAAGAATTATCAGGCTTGTCTCTTCTATAATACCATTAGGTGATTTTCGTTTTATCTTTTCGACCTTACTTACGCTTTTTTCCTTTAATTCTTCAAGAATTTCTTCTTCAGGAATTTCGCGCAGATCGTTAAAATATATAACTCCTTTTGAGTACTTGAGCGAGTTGTGTTCAGAAAGAGTCACCTCAATCGAAGCGGAAAGTGAACATAATTTTATTAATTTGCAAGCTTGGTACTCATTTTTAGTTTTAATTAAAATTGTGCCATTTCTTAACTTATTGCAACTAATTACTTCTCCTTCACAAATCGAGTCGATTACTTTTTTAATTGAAAAGGGTGAAACCTTCGAGAGGTTATCATCACTTTTTACTCTTGACATGACCAAAAACTTTGGTCCAGGAGTAGTTAAGATTAAAGTTTTATTATTGTCTATTATAATTGGAGGTTTGTATATCCCTCCAATATCTGGTGGTTTATCCATACTATTATTATCAATAATAATAATACCAAAAGAGAAGAAAACAAAATAAGAAAAACAAACGGTAAATATTAAGAGCACTTATATTATACGTCTATTCACTTCAACAGTTAAAGTCGAACTCAATATTTAATTTAATTTTATGAATAAACTCTAAAACTAAAAATAAAGGAAAGCACTAGCTCCAAAGGCTATCGGCTTTAGGGATTTTTAAATAGGAAGTCTAGTTTGCTTGATATAATTGTATATAATATTAATATTATGAACACTTGCTTCACTGAGAAGATTGCTGAATCTGGAATTTGGTTGATGTGTACGTCTTGAGTGGGAAAATCCTGGGCAATCATCGAGAACATGTTTGATAGTTAAATGAGTTTTATATCTGTTGCAAATTGGTTTGTTTGATCTTTTTATAAGGAATTCATGGGAGAAAGCTGTGTGACCAAGTCTAAGTCTGGAGAAGGTTTTTATTTTGTCTTTTTCTACTGCCACTGGATGTAGTGGGCTGATGTTATTCGGATTTATCACAGAATAATGATAATGGTTAGGTGTAGTTTCCTTAAATTTCTTTTTTATATGTTCGGTTATGTATCGTCTAAGATCAAGTTTTTTAAAGAGTGGTTCCGTGAACACAGGGGCAGAGGAAGCGTACTTTGCATCGTCATCGGCTTTTTCGTTTCCAAGAATGCCATTGTGACTAGGGATCCAATGTATTCTAATATTTTCTTCATTTCCAATTAGGGCATCTCTGATTTTAATTAATATATTCCAGTTGTTGTTTAGTGAATTAAAATAGCTTTCAGCACTCAGAAAAAATAACAGTTTTCTTCTTGGTGTGAGTTGCTAGCTGGACAGCTCTTAATAAAGCACAAGATTCTGCCGTGAACACAGAGGAGAGATTGTAAAATGTTCGGAGGACTAGACTATTACTATCATTATCTACTATAGCATATGCTGTTATGTTATGCGAAGATTGGGTACCGTCGGTATACATGAAGTTCCAAACTTACTCTGCAATGAGGCTTAGATATTCTTCTTTGGTGGTGTGGTTTTTTCTTAATTTGGTTAATGAAGTGTCTACAGAAACAACGTTGAGTTTCCAAGGAGGTTTATTATTTATCTTTTTAGAGTGGATAAGAGGTATTTCTATCGCTCGGGCTAGCTCTAGGGATTGGGCTATTGCAGATTTAATGCGTAGTCGTCTTTCTGCAGTCATGAAGAGTGTACGTCTTTTTCAATAATAGAGTTAGTGCTGGTCAGGAGTTTTGGTATGATTCTTGTAAGGATGTTGGAAATCGGGGTAGATCTGAAGGCGAAGACTGAGGCTCTTGCGGCCATGTGGTATGCAGTTTTAATGATATTTATGTCAGATTTGCTGCCATTGCCATATAGGTACAATCCATAATCTATTTTGCTTAATACGAGGGTCCTAGTTAAATGTGTGAGTGTGTTGATGTGGACGATGCTTTTAGTAGATACGTAGCGCACAATGTTACCTCTGTGCAAAAGAGACTTTTTTAACTGAACACAATGTTCCCTCCAGTTGTACCTATGGGAAAATATAATGCCTAAAATTCTAATTACATACATACATAATTGGCCATTACAACCCTTCAGTCAGGATTACGACCTAGCTTCTTACACCACTTATGTTGTGTGCGTTAATTTTATACATGAGTGGCGGGACCTACAGTTTAAATTCGACTCCGAACGACAGATTTTTGAGAAGCTTTTCATGGCAATTTTTACTCTCAGAGTCTTTGCCAGAACTCTGCTGAGAGGAAGTCGCCGAAGAAATATTTTTCGTTTTGATGTCTGACCTGGGATACGAACCCGGGCCTTTTGTCTAATAAGCCAACACACTACCCACTAGACCACGGCGACTTCTAATTACTTTGACATTTTGTATACTCTGCCCATTGTGCGAAATTATATAATTATCCGCATCACAGTTGTGTTTTCTGCATATATAGAGCTTTTTAGTTTTCTTGATAGAAATTTTGCTGCCTGAGTACTCTGACCAATCATTGATATCCTGGATTACTTTCTGTAGTATAGTAGTTGTTTCATCATTCTTAATTCTTTTGCAAAGAAGATACAAATCCTCCGCGTACATGCAGTGGTCTACAGCTGGGATCCTGTTAATAATTTTGCTTAATTCGTTGAATGCAATTTGAAATAATACCACTGATAGTGGGAAACATTGTGGAATGAATCAGTGGAAATGATTCCGACAGTAACATGGTTTTTGGAAGAGAGGGCTTTGGATATATAATGGTCGAGGTGAAGTAAAGCATCATCACAACCTTTGAATGCCTTAAAAGCAACCTGCCTGCTATCGACTAGTTTTTTCCTGTCAATGAACTATGTGAGTCTTGTGGCAATAGTTCTTTCGATAACTTTGGAAAGGCTAAGGATATGGGGCGGAAGTCCGCTACTGTGGAGCTATTATTTCCTTTGGGTATAGGCACTATAACAGCAAGCTTCCATGAATGAGATGTAATTCCACTGTCAAATATAGTGTTATAGAATTCTAAGATTTTATGTTTGGAATATTGAGTGAGCGGTTTTATCATTTGATATGTGATGCGATCAATTCCAGGTGAAGTCCCTTTGGCTTTCTTTAAACATCCGTTGAGTTCTAGGAGAGTAATTGGTTGCTCCAGGAAAGACGAAATTTTGTCAATTGGGTTGTTGAAGGAAACTGTGAATGCGTGTTTGGATGAAATAAAAAGTTGTGGGAAGTTTTCGTCGGAAGAGTATTTGGACCACTCGTTGGCAAAATGACTCGCAATTTTCTTTGGGCTAATGAGAGTTTCATAATTAGAGCTTATCGCCTTAATGCTCATTGATGTATTTCTTTGAGTTATGCGGTTTATTTTGCTCCAGGTGATGGAAATTGATGTGTGTCTATTTATAGTTATTGTATATTCTTCAAAGCATAATTTTTTTTGCAGACTTTAGTTCCCTCCGAAACTTAGCATTGCCTTTATTATACGTTATGATTGTTTGTATTGGGGTTAGATTTAAAGTTTCTCCATTCCTTTATTTTCTTGAATCGTAGCTCCGAAAATGAAGCATTCCACCTGGGTACTTTTGGAGGTTTAGTAGAAAGTGTGTTCATTTTCAATTGAGGAATGTGTAGGGTAGCACCTATGCGAATTGATTTTGTGATCGAAGCTGCGTCTTTGTTGCTGGACTGGATCTGGTAGAAAGTTCATTTTCTTTCCATGGCAATTACTTGGTGGTGGGAATTGACATGGAGTTTTCTATGTGGAATGTTAGATTTAACAAATACTCCTATACCCTGTTTCGATGTGGTGTTCTGCGAATTAAGCATGAAATAACAGCTATAGTTCTTGGGAGGGATGGGTGTGAAATTCCAAGCGCAGTGTGTTTCTTGAAGCGAAATTAAAGATGGATACATTTCCGTCATTAAAATTTGAAGGTTACAGTAATTATTTTTAAAGCCGTTGATATACCATTGCAGTGTTGTAAAGTTCATATTAAGAAAAAAGAAATTAGGATGAATGAGTAGGAGTAAATGAGATGTAGATGGATCTCTAATGGAGTTAGTTTTCTAAGTCCATAGTAGTTACGTCGGGAGAATCTGGTGGTAGGTAATATTGGGTTTCTTTTAATAATTTTAGAGTTATTTCAGACAATGGTAAGGTGTATGGTTTTTGGATTGGAGTTGAAGAATGTTTTGATGTTTCCAAGAGTGAATTCTTTACTGAAGGATTTTTTGATGTTTCAGCGGAGGAAGTGTATTTTTTTAGTGATGTTGTGATGTTAGATTCAGTTGGTGGTTGTTTCAGTGTGTCTAAGGATGATTGGTCTTTGACTGAAGAAATTTTTGTCGATTCCATGGAGGCAACGTATTTTTTTTTTGAAGAAGTTATGTTATTTGTATCTGTTAGTGATTGCTTCTCGTGTGACGTTTTAGAGTTAATTAAGTTTGGAGGTCGATGATTGATTGTCTGAAATTGAAGGGGATGTTTCAAATTTATTTTTGGAATTCACGGCTTTATTATTTTTTAGGGTAGAAGAAAATGACTCGGTTTGGTTGCCTGAAGTGACGGGATTGTCCTCTCTGTATCTGTGCCGAGCTTCACCAATGCTACAGTAATTTTTAATTTTTATTTTCAGGATTTTCTTCATTTGGGGGAATCGTGGACAGTTTTTATCGTCTGAGGAGTGATTTTCAGAACAATTTGGACATTAAGTGCGTGTACATCGTGAGGTGGAAGGGTGCATTGTGGACATGTAGGGATACCCTTACAATGTTCCTTGGTATGGTCTAAACGCTGGCAATTTTTGCATCACATCGTGTTTGGGTAATAGAAGTCGATCTTACATTTATACCAAGCTACATCCACTGTAGCTGGTAAACGATACAGGTCAAAAGTAAGAACAATTTTTCCTGCCGGTTTCCTGGTTTGTCCATCTTCAGCTAGTCTTGTGAACTTGTACACGTCTGTTAACCCTTGCTCTTTCATTTCCTGTACGATCTTAGGTTCTAGTACATCTTTTAAACAGGGTGCAAATATAACACCTTTGATCGAATTTAAGGTGTGGTGCAGTTTACAGGATATTTTTTTTGCAAAGGTTTGCCAAAGTATTTGCTTTTATAAATTTATCAGTCTCTCAGTTGAGAAATTGAAGAATATTCTGTACTGATACACTCAACGCCTTTCTTAATTGCAAAAGGGCTGTATTTGGATAATGGTTTATTAGGTTCACTTGAGGAGATTAGAATAAATACGTTAGGGTCCCAATCAAGGATTGATACCAGTTGAGATCTAATTTGTCACAGTTTACTAGAATTTTATTTATATACTGCAAGTGACCAACACTTATTTTCTCAGTATCACCCTCTCGCTCGATTTCCATTCCTAAGAAAAACTTCACCTTACCATTATCCACCAACTTGAATTTTTTCGACACCATGTCCTTGATTTCATTTAAGCCTTCTTTTCATGAACAGGCTATTAACAAGTCATTAACGTTCACAGCAATCAAATTGAATTTGCCATCTTTACTTCTTCTATATATACAGGTTTCACTATCGCAGGGTTTAAATCACATATTTCGGATTGGTTCATCAATTGTTGAATTCCAGGAACGTCTGTATTGCTTGAGCCCGTATATCTCTCTTTTTAAACATATAAACTTGTTTTCGATTTCCATCATCTACAAAGTCATCTGGCTGCCTCATATATACCTCTTCATCTAATGTATTATTCAAGTAAGCAGTCGATATATCTAAATAGTGTAGTTGTAATCTTTTTTCTGCAGCCAATGCAAATATCATTCTTATACTGGAATAGCGTAGCACCGGGGAAAATGTTTCCGTATAGTTCACACCAAACTCTTGGCTACACCCTTTTGCTACTAAACGGGCTTTAAAGCGTGTACTATTTCCTTATTCATATCTTTTTATATTAAACACCCATTTACTGCCAATAGCTTTCTTGCCAGGTGGAAGGTCAACCAATTGCCAAGTGTTGTTATCTTGTAAGGCACTGTATTCTTTTTTCATTGCTTCTATCCAGCTGCCTGAAGACTTACATGAGATAGCATCTTGATACGTTTGTGGAATAGAAATTTCTTCAACAAAATTTAATTTATTGTGAACCTTTTTGGGACGACCAACTTTACCGGTACGAGTAATTTTGGGTTTGCTTCGCGCTCTAATTTTATCTATATTTGTCTGTACATTTTGTAATACATTATTGTTGTCAGATTCAAAACCAAGAAAATCAGACTCAGAAGTGGACTCATATACTTCGTCAGACACACAAACACTTTCCGCCTTATCATCAGCTTTTCCCTCCAGCGCACAATTCTGAGAATCTGTAAAGTCAATAACATCCGCTGACGCCTTTGATTCGAATGCATTTTCGTAGAATATGACGTCTCGTTTATCAACAATCTGTTGCCTCTCAACATCTAACAATCGATACGCATTCGATGTAGTAGAGTAACCGACAAATACATACTCCTTCCCCTTTGCTGAAAACTTTCTCGTTTCGGTTTTATCTAAAGCCACCACCGGTGAACCAAAAATTCGAAAATGTGAAACATTTGGTTTTCTGTCATACCAAATTTCGTATGGGGTCTTATTTACTAACACCTTACTGATGGAGCGGTTTCTAATGTAAACGGCGGTATTTACAGCCTCTACCCACAATACTTCGTCAACGCCTGAGTAAACAAGCATAGTTCTCGCCATTTCGACTATGGTTTTATTTGCTCGTTCGGCAATTCCATTTTGTTGTCGGGTATACGGAACCGTTAGCTGCCTTTGTATACCATTCATTCCTAAAAATTGGTCGAATTTGGAATTTACATATTCCTTGCCATTGTCACTTCTTAAGCAGTTAATATTTCGACCTAACTGTTTCTCAACAAAAGCCTTAAAAATCCTAAGCTTCTCGAAAACTTCGCTTTTGTTCTTCATAAAATACACGAATGTTCGTCGAGAGCAATCATCGATGAAAGTTACAAAGTAACGATGGTTTGTTCGTGGGACCACACACGTCACTATGCACCAAATCCAATAAGTTATTTGCTCTATGTTGGTCAGAGGATGGAAACGGTTGCGTAAGAATTTTTGATTTGATACACGATGTACACTTTACTTCTGTTGGAATACGTCTTACACTTATACCATTTACTGCTTGCTTAGTTATTAAGTCGCCAAGGCTTTTAAAATTAAGGTGGCCATACCTATTGTGCCAACGCACAGCCCCCTCACTTGACAAATGAAAATTTGCTCTGTAAATGTAAACAAGTTGATATTATTTTCAGCACTTAAAATAACTTTACCCGTTTTGCCTATTATTTTAACAGTATCATTCCTAAAATTCACGGCATAACCATTCTCAACAGCTTTTCCCACAGATATAAAATTCCCAGCCATATTCGGAACATACAACACGCCTCGTAGTATAATATCGCTATTTTTAACTTTTATCTTCACATCGCCCTTTCCTAGTGCTTCTATATGGTTGTCGCAAGCAAGCATTATTTTTTCATTCGTTTCTACGAAATTCATAAAAGATTGACGCTTGCAGCACATATGGTATGTAGCGCCTCTGTCAATACACCATGTGTCTCTATTAAACGCTGTACAGCTGCTTGCTGCGAGCATAGCAAAAGATTGTTGTTGTTTTCTCGTTTTGTCACCATTTCTTATTGCGCTTCTGCAATTTTTCGCATTTCTTACGTAACTACTGTTTTTTATGAAATTAATAAGTTCATTGACTGTGTGACCATGAACAACAAAAGAATGCAAAGAAATTAATGCAAACTAAACAAAAAATAGTTTTACTGCCAAATTTTGTCAACATAAAAAAAAAAATAAAACATTTTTTATAAATTTATACTGTAATAAAATAATTTTCGTCAACTTAAAATATATTTATTGGCTTTAACATTCTCCCCCGCGTTGAACGGATGTTCAACAGACCAGAGATGCCGAGAGTATGTATAGATTGCCGTAGCATTGGTTTTGGAGCAGTTTCTTCTGTTGGTTGAGATTCGTTGATTTCTCAAACGTATTCGGCAGTCCTTACTGAGTGTCGTTTGCTGCAAGTTTTACGTCGAAGCCAACATATGGTCGTTACTTGCACAAAGGGGAAGGTATGCAATCATGTTGTTATACAGTTAATTGGATTTCAATTTGTTAGGAAGTTCCATTATGTTTTATTCCCTTAAAGACTTTTGTAGATTCAAAAGTTACTTTATATTTTTGGAATACGTATCTTCCAAATATGTTGGAATTGAAAGATTATTGTGTGTAGAAAATGTAGTATTGTTAGGCAACAATGAATCTGAGACTTGTCCAAGACTGGTATATGATGACCTTATTGTGCTTGATATAAATTGTCGTCCATTCATTGTGACAAAATTGTGTGTGTGTACCGGAGCCCTTTAGTGATATGGGAATAATTTCCCCATTGCACTGCTGAAAAATTGATTTCGAATTTTAAAAGGAAAAACACACACTTTATAACATTTTTTGTTGTTTTTATCGTTGTTTTTCTTCCTACCACTCTCAAAACGTTTGTTGTTGTTCTTGTAGAATTTTTTGTTCGTTTTTGTCTGCATTAGAGTTTCTGCTGTACTACTACTGCTATTTGTATTCTCCGTCTCGTTTTGTCTTGCACCTTCTTCCAATATCTTGACTTTCAAAAATTAAATAACGGTAGGTTGTCTCTTGCCTCTATGGCAACTACAAAGTTTTCAAAACTTTTAGGTAAACTTGACAACAGCAAAATGGCCAGCATCTCATCAGGAAGTTTAATGTCCACCTCCGATAAATGTTCCACGGTATCAACAAAACCATTTATATGATTAACTATTTTATCATCATCGGTCGCTCTCATATATAAAAGCTTCTTAAACAGCATGATCTTTCTTGCCGGGCCTTTTGGCTGATGGATTTCCTTCAACTTGTTCCACGCCTGCGCCGCTGTTTTACATCCCTTAAGGTTATTAAGCTGAGCCGGTTTCACACAAAGTAAAATTGATGCTAATGCCTTTTCATCCTTACCATCGAAAACTGCGGCCACTGCTGCGGTAGCTGTATCGGGTTTTACTTTCCTTCCACACGTCACTGACCACAAATCTGAGTGTACGAGTACACTCTTCATATGGATGCACCATGTCACATAATTGGAATCGTCCAATTTATCAATCTGCATCAGATTCATTTTCACACACAGTGTCTCTTTACCTTTCACTATAATTGTCTTTTTATTCTCACTCAGAAAATTTGTTTCTTTCGTTTTTGTCTTTTGTAGTTTTCTTTTCCCTTTTTTTTTCTTTTTTTTTTATCTAAATTTGCACACACAGTGTCTTTATTATTCCCGACGCGCACTTAGAGCAGTCTGGGCCCATAACCTGTTGAAAAACTGATTTCAAGTTTTAAAAGGAAAAACACACACACGAACATTTAACAATTAAAAGAAACTTTATATAACAAAAGTAAAGAACTTCATTCGATGAAGTTTAAAATAAGACATAAGATAAAAGAAAAAGAAAAAAGGCAACGTTAAAAAGAAATTCAAAAGTACATAGTTGTATTATGTATGGGTTGCCATCAGGACTCAAATTAATAGTGTTGCTATATTTCCAACATGCACACAGCCGTAGCTCTTGTAGACGTTGAGGTGGCATATGTATATCCATTGTTTTTCTTTATGAAGAGGTATTTATATAAAGAATTTGAATGTTGGAACTAATAAAATGAGTTGGTTTTACTGTGTTACAAGCACTGAACTCTGAATTTGTAAACGGAATATATTGTTTATGGGTTATACTTATGCCTAGAAATGTAGTGCATGGTTTAATGGCTACTAATGTGCTGTTCATTGTGTTGGGTACTGCAATCAGTCAGTCTGCCTTGTATCCTCATAAGTTTGAAGAGTAGGAGCAAGTCATCCTGTTCTGACACTGGAAGATTCACTGAAGGTGGGGAGTGTAGTGCGATCTGAGTAACTTCCTTTTGTAATTGTTACATGGTAAGTAGCCATGGGCTGATTTTGCCATGTCGTGTGTCCATAAATGTCTCAAGTATTGCCGACTGTATGCCTTTTATGTGTTTGCAATGAGAGACAATTGAAGAACTGCTGAATTAAACAGTTGATTCAGGTGTAATTGTAATAAAAGTTTTGTAAGGGGATCATTGTATGGAATCAACATTGGGTGTTTTGCATCATACGATAATTGTGATGCTTTCAGTCGTCCTCCTACTCGTAGTATATGTGTGTCATCTAAGTATGGAGACAGGCTGATGATAGAGCTTTTCTTGTCTACTTCCTTATAGTCTCGAAGTTTGCTTATTTCCGAAGAAAAGTTGGAACGTTAAATAGTTTTGATGATTAAGTATAAGGCATCGTCGAGTTCAAGGGGAATTAATGCCTTACATTTTGAACGATCTTCGTCTTTCATTCGGGTGTTTCTCATGAATCTAAGAATGTACCCTACGATCCTTTGAAGGGTACTGAAAGAGTTCTTGTGTGGGATGTTATAAATTAAGTCATCGGTGGAGGTAGTGGTTGCTGAGGTTACAGTTGTTTTCTTTTTCTCGATGTCATTAGAGATGAATCGTTGTGAAAATATAGGTGGCCATATTTCTTCTCTTCCATGCAGAAACAATGGTCCATGGAACCATAAAGTGCATTTAGAAAGTTTTGTTGCCGGTAGCCGTCTGGAAAATAGATCTGCCGGATTGTCCTTAGATCTCGATTAGCTACAAAAGTATGATAGATTGAGGATTGGGTATTGATCCAAGACAGTACTATTTCGGAGTCTGTCCATAAATATAGAGCCTGATTTTTAATCAGAAGATCAGTTTTGACTCTATGCATAAGTTGGACAGCCGTAACGGGAGCACATAATTCTAAACGAGGCAGAGTCTGTTGTTTAAGAGGTGCAACGCGTGTCTTGGAGCATAGTAATTGTACAATTATTATTTCATCCTTAAGAGTTGCGCGGATGTAAGCAACTGCTCCATAACCATTTTCAGAAGCATCTGCGAATATATGCAGTTGTGGTTGAACTGGGATTTCTCCCTTCAAAATGTGTCGTAGTATTTTGAGATTGTTTAGACTGTCTAACTCATTCCTGAATCTAGTCCAAGGTTCATGAAGATCCGCAGGCAATGGTTCATCCCAGTCCAGTTTGAATTGCCATGAACATTTTGTTGGATGAACATTTTTGCCCTGACCACTACAGGTGCTAGTAGGCCAAGAGGATCGAACAATCTTGCCAAATCTGAGGTTGCAGAACGCTTTGAGACAGTTGCATTAATTTTTACCTTGACGCAAAACTGGTCTGTCTTGGGTACCCATAATAATCCTAACGTTTTTATAGTATTGATGCTGTTACTGTTGAAATCTAAATCCACCTCTTGATCACCAAGTGGAATATTCTTTAGTAATGAAGGGTGATTTGCGCACCATTTTTTCAGATTAAAGCCGTGTCTTTTTAGAATGATGATAAGTTCCTTCTGTATTTCCAATGCGATATTAAGATATTAAGGCACCACCGAGACCATCATCTACGTAGAAATTGTGTTTCAACATTTTTGAGCCGTATGGATAGTTTATCAAATTTTCATCTGCAATTTTTTGTAAACATTTAGTAGCTAGATAAGGTGCTGCTCGTGTGCCATATGTGACCGTATTAAGTTTATAATAATTAATAGGAAGTGACGGATCTTCTCTCCAAATGATTAGCTGGTATTTTTGGTCATCTGGATGAATTAAAATCTGTCTATACATCTTTTCTATGTCGGTAGTAAAGACGAATTTTGGTAATCGGAAACTTAGTAGAATTGAAAATAATTTACTTTGAAGAGTTGGTCCAGTATACATAAGATCATTCAATGAATGATCCGAAGATGTTTTTTCTGATGCATCGAAAACTACTCTAAGCTTTGTTGTGGTACTATCTGGTTTCAAGACACAGTGGTGAGGAATAAAATATTTAGGATCGGATATATTATTAATATCAATCTTCGCCATATGTCCCAACTGTTCGTAATCTTGCATAAATTTTATATTCTGAGTTCGGATGTCTTCCTTCTGTAAAAGTCGACGTTCCAAACTCAAGAATCTGTTGTAAGCCATTGGTTGAGAATCTCCTAGCGCTGTTGGGTTTTCTCGAAACGGAAGACTGACTACAATGCGACCACCTTCATTGATGAGTGTATGTTGACTGAAATGAAATTCACATTGCTTTTCTGATGGTGACAGACCTTTTTCACTGACTTCAAACTCGTCTAGTTTCCAAAGATTCTCTATAGCCTCTTTTAATGAGGTGTCATCAAATACTCCACATGTAAGTGGAGATGATGGTGTTGGGGATGGATTCTTTCCGATTGCGCCGCCCACAATCCAACCTAATACCGTATTTTGCAAGGTTGGTAGGTTGTCGGCCAGATGTATTGTGCCATGTTGAACTAATTTGTAATAGAATTCTGCTCCAAGCAGCAAATCTATTTTTTCCTGCTGATAAAAATGAGAATCAGCCAGCTGTATATTTTTTGGAATATCCCATGTTGAAGGATCGATGTACTGGGTGGGTTGAACAGGAATTATGCTTGGTAGGACATAAGCATCAACATTCGCAGAGAAATTATGATCTATGGATTTCATATTGATATTAACACGATATTGAGATTTTCTCCGTATTTCACCAATGCCATCAAGACAAAGTGATGCCGCCAATGGTGAGATGGATAATTTTAGACAAAGACATTTTGATACAATGTTAACTTGGGAACCGGAATCTAATACTGCTCTGAATTCATCAGAGGCACCATTTGAGGCTGTTATTATAACCTTTGCTGTTGCTAGCAGAACGTAACCTTTCCTCCCTACAGCGTCGCTAGTTGTTGTTAATGTGGCTGCTGCGACTCTTGAAGGCTTTAGAGTTGAGAAGCCTGGGCGGCCCGTAGAGGTAGTGTTCGGGGATATAGTCGCGTTGGCTACAGGTTGCTTTTGTTGAGTGCCTAATGGTCCTTTGTCTTTTTGAAATTTGTTCCCTTTTTGTAAGTGAAGCAACGTATTGTGTTTTTTGGCACACTTTCGGCAACTACCATGATTGTATGATTTTGATTTTTGTTGGACCCAACGCAGTCGCTTTATTTCTGATAATTGAAGGAATTTGCTACAGTGGTATAATTTATGGCCGCTGTGGTGGCATAATACGCATTTGCCATTATTGTTGGATGTTATTAGTGCTGAAACTGCTTTGTGTGTTGCTTTTTCTTTTGTGGAAATTGCCTCTATTGATTGGAATTGACGCTCCAGAAATGTTAAAAAATCGGTTATGGTTGGTATGTCTCTTGGGTTAGTTAATGACTGCATGAATCCGATATGTGTATTTTTGTAAAGTTTTTTAATCATTAGTTGCATGAGTAACGCGTCCCATGAGGAAGTTGCAATTTCCAAATTGTTTAATGCTAATAGGCACACTTTTGTGGTGTCATGGAATTCTTTGATCGATTGGGCAGATGATGATATAGACTGCTGATTGAATATTTTATCTACTAAATTAGCTAGCAAAATTCTTTTTTGTTGTAACGCTCCTGTAACGTTTTCCAAGCCGTTATGTAGTTAACTTCGGATAGAGGAAATTGACTTATTAAATGCTCGGCTTCTCCTGACAAGTTGCTCTTTAAGTACCACATTTTCTGAATTGCTGGAATTGATTGTTTGTCTACCATTTCAGAGAATAAGTCATAAAATTGCCGCCATTTCAAATAATCGCCATCAAATTTAGTTATGGTTAATTTTGGTAAATTTAGGGCACCACTAGCATTTGTGACGGGTTTTGCAGACGTAGTTTGTGTAGCAGAATTCTGTCGCAGTCTGTCAGCTCTAACAGATAGATTGACTAATTTTTGTTGCATTAGGCCATGTACACTATCGTATTCCGCTTGCTCTAGACCATAAGCCGATGGATTTGTTAATTGATCAAGAACTCCATCATACAGCTGCTCAATTTGATCCCATGATCTTTTGATGGTATTAATGTTTAAATCAAAGTATTGTAGGGGCT
Organism: Sarcophaga peregrina; assembly: GCA_014635995.1. Classification (NCBI taxonomy): domain Eukaryota; kingdom Metazoa; phylum Arthropoda; class Insecta; order Diptera; family Sarcophagidae; genus Sarcophaga; species Sarcophaga peregrina. Next base: position 2,642,961 of record CM025794.1, read on the forward strand.
GATTATTTGTGTCTGTCAATCCCCTTAGTAGCCGATTGAGAGCTGTTATGCGACCTCTCAGTCTGCGTACAACCTCAACGCTTGTAGACTCTATTGCAGGCAAATTATCGTGTTTGGTTTTATTTTTTGATATTTTAGTTTCCTCAATTTTTTGTTTGAGGCGAGCAGTTTCAGGTTTAAAAATTTCGATGTAATCAGAAAGCCTTCTGAAAAATACTCAAATTTCATTGGATCGTCGCACACCTCTCGTATCTTGGAATCTGTTTCCTAGAATTGGTTCCATGATTTCTGAAGGTGTCGTAATCGTTCCTCAAAGTAGCTAACTTTTGTTTTCCTGTCTGCCGGGTCCTTTTTAAAATTTCGAACAATGCCCTGTATTGTTTCTCCAGTCTCTAACTGAAGATCCAGTAAGCTTTTGATCGTATTCATGTTGAATGTAAAGTTGTGAGTGGACTGCTGTATTTACTCACTGTATGTAGCCCTGTGCTACTGAATTGGAATGATGTGAGTGGACTAATGTATCCACTTGCTGTATGTAGTGGTTGCTGAGGTTACAGTTGTTTTCTTTTTCTCGATGTCATTAGAGATGAATCGTTGTGAAAATATAGGTGGCCATATTTCTTCTCTTCCATGCAGAAACAATGGTCCATGGAACCATAAAGTGCATTTAGAAAGTTTTGTTGCCGGTAGCCGTCTGGAAAATAGATCTGCCGGATTGTCCTTAGATCTCGATTAGCTACAAAAGTATGATAGATTGAGGATTGGGTATTGATCCAAGACAGTACTATTTCGGAGTCTGTCCATAATATAGAGCCTGATTTTTAATCAGAAGATCAGTTTTGACTCTATGCATAAGTTGGACAGCCGTAACGGGAGCACATAATTCTAAACGAGGCAGAGTCTGTTGTTTAAGAGGTGCAACGCGTGTCTTGGAGCATAGTAATTGTACAATTATTATTTCATCCTTAAGAGTTGCGCGGATGTAAGCAACTGCTCCATAACCATTTTCAGAAGCATCTGCGAATATATGCAGTTGTGGTTGAACTGGGATTTCTCCCTTCAAAATGTGTCGTAGTATTTTGAGATTGTTTAGACTGTCTAACTCATTCCTGAATCTAGTCCAAGGTTCATGAAGATCCGCAGGCAATGGTTCATCCCAGTCCAGTTTGAATTGCCATGAACATTTTGTTGGATGAACATTTTTGCCCTGACCACTACAGGTGCTAGTAGGCCAAGAGGATCGAACAATCTTGCCAAATCTGAGGTTGCAGAACGCTTTGAGACAGTTGCATTAATTTTTACCTTGACGCAAAACTGGTCTGTCTTGGGTACCCATAATAATCCTAACGTTTTTATAGTATTGATGCTGTTACTGTTGAAATCTAAATCCACCTCTTGATCACCAAGTGGAATATTCTTTAGTAATGAAGGGTGATTTGCGCACCATTTTTTCAGATTAAAGCCGTGTCTTTTTAGAATGATGATAAGTTCCTTCTGTATTTCCAATGCGATATTAAGATATTAAGGCACCACCGAGACCATCATCTACGTAGAAATTGTGTTTCAACATTTTTGAGCCGTATGGATAGTTTATCAAATTTTCATCTGCAATTTTTTGTAAACATTTAGTAGCTAGATAAGGTGCTGCTCGTGTGCCATATGTGACCGTATTAAGTTTATAATAATTAATAGGAAGTGACGGATCTTCTCTCCAAATGATTAGCTGGTATTTTTGGTCATCTGGATGAATTAAAATCTGTCTATACATCTTTTCTATGTCGGTAGTAAAGACGAATTTTGGTAATCGGAAACTTAGTAGAATTGAAAATAATTTACTTTGAAGAGTTGGTCCAGTATACATAAGATCATTCAATGAATGATCCGAAGATGTTTTTTCTGATGCATCGAAAACTACTCTAAGCTTTGTTGTGGTACTATCTGGTTTCAAGACACAGTGGTGAGGAATAAAATATTTAGGATCGGATATATTATTAATATCAATCTTCGCCATATGTCCCAACTGTTCGTAATCTTGCATAAATTTTATATTCTGAGTTCGGATGTCTTCCTTCTGTAAAAGTCGACGTTCCAAACTCAAGAATCTGTTGTAAGCCATTGGTTGAGAATCTCCTAGCGCTGTTGGGTTTTCTCGAAACGGAAGACTGACTACAATGCGACCACCTTCATTGATGAGTGTATGTTGACTGAAATGAAATTCACATTGCTTTTCTGATGGTGACAGACCTTTTTCACTGACTTCAAACTCGTCTAGTTTCCAAAGATTCTCTATAGCCTCTTTTAATGAGGTGTCATCAAATACTCCACATGTAAGTGGAGATGATGGTGTTGGGGATGGATTCTTTCCGATTGCGCCGCCCACAATCCAACCTAATACCGTATTTTGCAAGGTTGGTAGGTTGTCGGCCAGATGTATTGTGCCATGTTGAACTAATTTGTAATAGAATTCTGCTCCAAGCAGCAAATCTATTTTTTCCTGCTGATAAAAATGAGAATCAGCCAGCTGTATATTTTTTGGAATATCCCATGTTGAAGGATCGATGTACTGGGTGGGTTGAACAGGAATTATGCTTGGTAGGACATAAGCATCAACATTCGCAGAGAAATTATGATCTATGGATTTCATATTGATATTAACACGATATTGAGATTTTCTCCGTATTTCACCAATGCCATCAAGACAAAGTGATGCCGCCAATGGTGAGATGGATAATTTTAGACAAAGACATTTTGATACAATGTTAACTTGGGAACCGGAATCTAATACTGCTCTGAATTCATCAGAGGCACCATTTGAGGCTGTTATTATAACCTTTGCTGTTGCTAGCAGAACGTAACCTTTCCTCCCTACAGCGTCGCTAGTTGTTGTTAATGTGGCTGCTGCGACTCTTGAAGGCTTTAGAGTTGAGAAGCCTGGGCGGCCCGTAGAGGTAGTGTTCGGGGATATAGTCGCGTTGGCTACAGGTTGCTTTTGTTGAGTGCCTAATGGTCCTTTGTCTTTTTGAAATTTGTTCCCTTTTTGTAAGTGAAGCAACGTATTGTGTTTTTTGGCACACTTTCGGCAACTACCATGATTGTATGATTTTGATTTTTGTTGGACCCAACGCAGTCGCTTTATTTCTGATAATTGAAGGAATTTGCTACAGTGGTATAATTTATGGCCGCTGTGGTGGCATAATACGCATTTGCCATTATTGTTGGATGTTATTAGTGCTGAAACTGCTTTGTGTGTTGCTTTTTCTTTTGTGGAAATTGCCTCTATTGATTGGAATTGACGCTCCAGAAATGTTAAAAAATCGGTTATGGTTGGTATGTCTCTTGGGTTAGTTAATGACTGCATGAATCCGATATGTGTATTTTTGTAAAGTTTTTTAATCATTAGTTGCATGAGTAACGCGTCCCATGAGGAAGTTGCAATTTCCAAATTGTTTAATGCTAATAGGCACACTTTTGTGGTGTCATGGAATTCTTTGATCGATTGGGCAGATGATGATATAGACTGCTGATTGAATATTTTATCTACTAAATTAGCTAGCAAAATTCTTTTTTGTTGTAACGCTCCTGTAACGTTTTCCAAGCCGTTATGTAGTTAACTTCGGATAGAGGAAATTGACTTATTAAATGCTCGGCTTCTCCTGACAAGTTGCTCTTTAAGTACCACATTTTCTGAATTGCTGGAATTGATTGTTTGTCTACCATTTCAGAGAATAAGTCATAAAATTGCCGCCATTTCAAATAATCGCCATCAAATTTAGTTATGGTTAATTTTGGTAAATTTAGGGCACCACTAGCATTTGTGACGGGTTTTGCAGACGTAGTTTGTGTAGCAGAATTCTGTCGCAGTCTGTCAGCTCTAACAGATAGATTGACTAATTTTTGTTGCATTAGGCCATGTACACTATCGTATTCCGCTTGCTCTAGACCATAAGCCGATGGATTTGTTAATTGATCAAGAACTCCATCATACAGCTGCTCAATTTGATCCCATGATCTTTTGATGGTATTAATGTTTAAATCAAAGTATTGTAGGGGCTGATTATTTGTGTCTGTCAATCCCCTTAGTAGCCGATTGAGAGCTGTTATGCGACCTCTCAGTCTGCGTACAACCTCAACGCTTGTAGACTCTATTGCAGGCAAATTATCGTGTTTGGTTTTATTTTTTGATATTTTAGTTTCCTCAATTTTTTGTTTGAGGCGAGCAGTTTCAGGTTTAAAAATTTCGATGTAATCAGAAAGCCTTCTGAAAAATACTCAAATTTCATTGGATCGTCGCACACCTCTCGTATCTTGGAATCTGTTTCCTAGAATTGGTTCCATGATTTCTGAAGGTGTCGTAATCGTTCCTCAAAGTAGCTAACTTTTGTTTTCCTGTCTGCCGGGTCCTTTTTAAAATTTCGAACAATGCCCTGTATTGTTTCTCCAGTCTCTAACTGAAGATCCAGTAAGCTTTTGATCGTATTCATGTTGAATGTAAAGTTGTGAGTGGACTGCTGTATTTACTCACTGTATGTAGCCCTGTGCTACTGAATTGGAATGATGTGAGTGGACTAATGTATCCACTTGCTGTATGTAGCCCTGTGCTACTGAATTGTTGTTGTGGTCTTCAAAATGTGCTTGGATGAAGACTCCAGTCCACGGAATCGCACTATTGATGAGTGTTGCTTCCTTCAAAAAAGTTGCCTGGTGGTTTCTAAGTCCTTACCACTGGTGGGGGGAACTTAGAAAAGTTATTGGGTTCTTATCACGTCGGAGTCACCAAAAAATGTTTGGAAGGTTAGTATGACTCAATTCAAGCACATAAATTTGAACTCTACTAAATTTAATTGTAAGTTCTTACTTTCAAGCACTTGGAACTTGAACGTAATGGGCATGCAAATAATTAAAACAATGGAGTTTTTACTACTGCACAAATTTTATTGAGCTTTTATACTAAATCTATAATAACAATAATGCTGATAGAAAATTCAATTTTTTTTGATATTGCACTTCTTACGTAACTACTGTTTTTTATGAAATTAATGCAAACTAAACAAAAAATAGTTTTACTGCCAAATGAAACTTAATTCCAAATTTTGTCAACATAAAAAAAAATAAAATAAAATTGTTAGTTTGAGGTACCCCTCGTCATAACAAATAACTTTATGGTAGAATAAGGAAAGTCAAAAGGAGTAAATTTCAAAGCTCCTTGCTTTATTCACTTCTAAACTTAAACTAAACATATTAAATCAATATATGTGCATATTTACTTGCATATAAAAATTCAAATTAATCATTTACATATATAAAGAAAAATAAACTGTTAATTCAGCAAAATATATGAAATATCGTTCCATTAACGGAGAAAAAAAGGGTTTTAAATTATTGTTGATAATTAAATGAAAATAAGAGTAAAAATTATATACTAAGAAAAAGAGTAAAAACAAGAGATAAAAAAAAGAGATTTGTTGAACACAGTTCAACATACACCCGGGCGAGAGTTTGGGTGGCAGGAGCAACCATTCCATCCGCCTGATATAACTCAACAAAATAACGACTGCTCTGCCTTCGGATGGGTACTTTTGTTCCCGGCATCCTTCAACATGGCCGGCAAAGTACTGGGGCGGCAGATGGCAAAGTAGGAGTGCACTCGGGGCGTAATCACGTTAAAATGTTGAACGAGCTTGGGATCTTGTATGGGTGGATAACGCCATATTAAGCAACTCGAGTGGAGTGGGTGCTCTCAGAGATGACCAGACAATTTGGCGTGGTGGTAGATGTTGTTTAGCCTTGCAATGTGCACAGCGACTCTCTGATTGGCACTCTGATAGTTGATGAATTTTCACCAAACAGTTCCAAAATAATTACAATTCAATAAATATTCTCGGCGTCTCTCAATGACCATAGCATCAAAACATAACAGTGTCTTGCAGGATGGTTTTTAATGCACAAATTGCAAGTCATGATGAAAGCTAGAAGGGAAGAAAAAGGCGTTTATACTGTGTTATCAAAAATTTTGTTTTGCGACTTTTTGTATTCCTAAGAAAGGTTTCGCTATAGATTGTGTGGTGGTTTCTTCTCTTTATGGGATGTGTTAATTTGAATTTTTAGAAAAGGGTGGTAAAAGACATAATTTAGCAATAGAACGCACTATAATTCCATTTTGAGTTTTTACTTCTGCAACTCGCACCTTGTTGTCTTTCCCATAGATGACTTTAATGACGCGTCCTAGGCGCCACTCGGTGGGTGGTAACGAATCTTCTTTGACTACAACAAAGTCTTCAGGTTGAATATTGCGATGTTCGGTTTTCCATTTAACGCGAGTTTGCAGACCAGTTATGTACTCGTTCTTCCATCGACGAGCGAAGATATGTTGAATAACCTTCAGGCGGTTCCATCGTTTAATGAGACTTAAACTTTCATTTGGTGGTTCTTCTGGAGTTTCAGGCGGAGCAATAAGTGGCGCACCTCTCAAAAAATGACCTGGTGTTAAGGGAAGTAATTCTTCAGGGTTTCCAGTTAGTGGTGACATCGGTCGTGAATTTAATACTGCTTCGACTCGAATTAACAATGTGCTGAACTCTTCGAATATAAATTTCAAATTACCTGCGACTTTTTTAAGATGCGTTTTCATACTCTTTACGGCAGCATCCCAGAGACCACGCATGTGGGGCGCGTAGGGGGTATAAATGACCATTTAAACCCGTGAGCAGTGTATTTTTCTGCTAATGCCTTTTCAGCTGTTTTCAAGAATTCATTATGAGCTTTGAGTATCGATAAGCTTGCTCCCAGGAAATTCCGACCGTTATCAGAAAACATAGTTTTCGGTAATCCTCTACGTCCACTAAATCTATCAAAGCATGCTAGAAACGCTTCTGCAGAAAGATCGGAACAAACTTCCAAATGAACTGCTCTCGTGGAGAAGCATACAAATACCGCTGCGTAACCTTTGATGTATTTGGCATTCCGTAAGTTCGAAGATTTTAAATTGAATGGTCCCGCAAAGTCCACTCCGGTGTAAGTAAATGGCAAAGAGAAGTTTACTCTTTCATTGGGAAGTTCGGCCATAATCTGTTGTTGGACCTTATGTTTGTAGATTACACAGATCTTGCAATTTCGAACACATTTTCGAACTAAGTTTTTAAGGCGGGGAATATAGAAGCCTTGTCTGATAGCTCTTAGCATGATATAGTGCTCCGCATGAAGCAGAATCTTATGTGTCCAATCGACGAAAAGTATGGCGAAATGAGATCTATCAGGAATTATTATGGGATGAGCCTGCCTCCAACTCGTAATAAACCCTTTTTGTCGAGGAACGGATTTAAAGAGATTAGTCTACTTTTCTTGTTGATGCTTTGTTTGCTTTGAACACGTTCGTATTCTTATGGAAAATGTCTTAACTGGGTCAGGGTAATAAGGTTTTGCTAAACTGTATTTCTCCTGCTGTGAGAAACTTCTCGGGTGGAGGCTTACGTTTTAGAAGGGCATGATAAAATCGAAAACAATAGCTGATAACTCGCAGGGCTCGCGGAAAAGATGAAAAGTATTCTAAAATATTGTCGCACTCTTCCTTTTTATCAGAAGTGGAGAACTCTTTAGAGGGGTGATTTGAAATAACCTTTGTGTGATGCGCGGCTATCTTTTTGTTTCCAAGTCAGTAGGGTGAAAGACTCGTGGCTCTGGCCAGAGTTGAACAGGTTGTATTAGCCATGAGGGCCCATGCCACCACGACCGGGACTCTTTTAGTTCCAACGGTGTACAGCCACGGGTACCAAAATCAGCAGCATTGTCTTCTGTTTTAACATGCTTCCAAGAATTGCAGCTGACCATGTCTAGAATCTTTGTAACGCGATTCGCTACAAATGTCTTAAGGGTCTGTGGGGGCTTTTGTAGCCACCCAAGGACTATGGATGAGTCCGTCCACATATGGAGTTCATATTGAAACTTTGCATCCTTTAGTAACATTTTTACTAACTTTGTGAGTAAAACAGTCCCACATAATTCCAGCTTGGGTACTGTCGTCTTTTTGATAGGAGCTACCTTAGTCTTTGTTACAAGCAAATTGCATCGTATTTCGCCGCTTAAATCAATAGTTCGCATATAGACTGCACTGCAATATGCTTTTTCTGAAGAATCACAGAAACCATGGATTTGTATTTGGTAGTCAGGGGAAAATTGCACCCATCTTGGAAACGAAACTTCTGGTAAGGTTTAAAGGAAAGAATTGAATTTAACAGTAATTTGCGGCGAGACCTTTTCGTCCCAATCGGTTTTCTGCTCCCACAACTCCTGCATCAAAATCTTGGCATTAACAACGATTGGTCCTATCCAACCTAGGGGATCAAATAACCTTGCAATAACTGATAAAATATGTCGTTTGGTAGGATTAAATGCTATTGGGATCGGCTCTACAACATAGTAAAAGTAGTCTGACTTCGCGTTCCAACGTATGCCTAAAGTTTTAGTTACACTCGAATCATCGAACTTTAAAAAATCTTCGTCCAGAAGATCCTCCCGGGCCAAATTTTCCAGTAAAAATTTGTTATTGGCTGTTATTTTTTTTCATGGGAAAGCCTGCTGATTTTAAAGCTTGTATAAGTTGGTTCTGTCTCAAACTTGCCTCTTCAAGAGTATGTCCTCCAGACAAAATGTCGTCCACATAGGATTCGCTCTTTAAAATTGCAGATGCTTCCGGAAAAAGGCTTTTACAGTCTTCACTTAATTGCTGTAAAGTACGTATTGCTAGAAATGGTGAGCAATTCACACCAAACGTGATTGTTTTCATTTGGAATGATTTTATGGAATTACTCGTCTCCTCGCGGAATAATATTTGCTGATATGGGCGATCAGCTTCATGTACTAAAATTTGTCGAAACATTTTTTCGATGTCGCCAGTGAAGACATACTTATAAAACCGCCAACTAAGCACAATGTGTATTAAATCTGGCTGTAAAGCTGGTCCTTGGTATAGAACGTCATTTAATGGGTACCCACTGCTTGTCTTTTTCGATGCATTGAAGACCACTCTCACCTTTGTAGATTTGCTTTCCTAATTAAAAAAAAAAAAAAAAAAATTCTGAAAAGATTTTAAAAACAATAGTGCAGTGCAAAAAACAAATAAGGGCACAGTGAAATAGACAAACAAATTAAAATAAACACATATGCTCTTACAAAAATAGTGTAAAGTATAATCACCCTATTTAAAAACATAACAAAATAACCCAAGAACAATAACCAGTTGACGATAATCAACAACACATACAAATAAATTCAGAACTAAATTCAAAAAAAAAGAAAACAAAATACTTAAATACATAAATCAAAAAACACAAATTAACAATTAACACAAACAATAAGCACAAAAAATTACCTAAATAAGAAGTGCGTTAATAAAAACAACGTACATAAAACAGTAAGAAATAAAACATTTCAAAATCAAAAATAATAATATATCACATATATCAAATTTCAACACATATTAAAAACACAAAAAGAAAGTGATATTACATAGAACAGTAAAATAAAAATTATAAAAACATTTAAAGTCAAAAAGAAATTACAAAAGTTCACAAAAGTTCATAAAAAATAAAAACAAAAAACATATTACATAGAAAAACAAATATTGTACATTTTAAAACAGTACATAATAAACCCAAAATTAAAGGAACACAAAAATAAAAAGTTCAACAAAGTTCACAAAAAATAGCAACAAAATACTCAGTGCACAAACAATTATATTACATTACTGGTCACTAAGAATAAATCAAAAACAATTACAAATATAAGTAACACTAACAAAGTAACATATTAACATTACACACAAACACAACACAATACACATCGCACAAAAAGGAATTGGAAAAATAAATTTGGTTTGTACCGTACCCTAAGCAGACAAGGTAAGTTGAATATTTTCAATTTACATTTTTTATAAAATTATTGTATAATTTTATCCCGGATTCTCAAATTTGTTAAAAACTCACAATAGGAAATATTATCTCATTAAACCCGCCCACCCAATGCTTACCCATTTTTCGATAATATTTCCAAAGTATTGTGAGTAACAAATATTGCCGTTTTCTTGGTGTAGTGCGACAAAACACAAGAAATACCCAATTGGCAATTTGTCTGCTAGTTAAAATTTATTTCAAATTCGAAATAAATATTTTGTTTAAACTAAATTTACGCACAGCAAATCGATTTACTGTTGAAAATTACTCTTTTTACCCTCTGTGTATAAAATTATAAAAAAGAAATGTTGGACTTGAAAACATTAGCCGTTGATATTATGCGTTATATCCAACAAGACTTAAGTGCCTTTGAGGAGGACTATAAGACAAGTCCGGTGAATTCTCAATCACTACCCGCATTGAGATTCATGAGGAATGAATTGGAAGAGTTGTGGTCGAATATTGATGGAAAATTCAGGCAAATCCGAAAGTCGACACAACTAAATGACCCAGAAATTGCCAATTCAATAAATCTTAATGGCCGCTCCAGAAATGTGAGATCGGCCCAAAAATTCTATAGGTCAACTATGATTTTCATAGATGAAGCCATAGAAAACTTAACCCAACCCAATAATTCTACTCCAACCCAACCCGAACCCACACAACCTACCCGCGCAGTTGGATTTAACGCACCCCCTTGCGATATGCAAACATTTAGTGGGGATTTCAAGCTTTGGCCCTCTTTCAAGCTTGAAGAAATTTCACAAGAAATCATACAACCCAAAAACATTCAAGATATCCACCCAATTACATCTCAAATTATAAGGAACAATGTGAATGCCGATGATGTACTAGCTGATGTTCAGACTGCCCGAGATCAATTTACCACAGTTCTTCAATCGGCTGGTTTTCCTCTACAAAAATGGACATCAGATTCCCAGGAACTTTTAGATGATTTACACATGGATCACCAACTCAATGCCGCCTTACCCACCCTTCCAGAATCGGAAAACTATGAAACCCTAGGCATTCGGTACAATCCAAAAGAGAACAATCTTTTCTTTGAGGCCCCCAAGATAGAGAGAAAACCAGCCTACACCATCGCTTAACTTTTCTACCCAACATCTATAATCATATCCGCCAAAATACTGATGCAGCAAAATTGGCAGGATAATACAGCTTGGGATGAATGTCTTGACCCACTCACCCTTATTAAATGGCACAATTATTTTCGATTCGATTTTTCCCTTCAGCAGGAATTGAGTTTCATGACTTTTCAGATACTTCTGAAAAGGCTTACTCTGCGATTATAAACGCTGGAGTTACACCCATAAACGCTGAGACGAGATTAGCATCTAACGAAGTCATTTCGTCGCCGAAATTAGAACTTTGTGGTGCAATGTTGTTGACAAGAATGGCACACAATTTAATTACCCAGCGAAGGCTAATTCAACACCCAATTACTCATGCGATAGGACCCAGTAGGTGGAAAAACGTGGACTCTTACGACTACCCAGCCGATGTTGTCAGTCGTGGTTTCAATTCAGACGGACCGAAGGATGACAAGTTACGGCTCGAACCAACCTGGTTGAAGGAAGATCCGACAAAGTGGCCAACAACACATTTACCCACCGAAACTCAAGTTGAAGCTAAAATTGTATACCCCAAACCATCTATGAACTTCACTTACCCTACCCTATTGTCATATATCTACCGAATTTGTGACCGCGCATCATTCACTCGAAGAAATAAATCCATTGATGTAAGACTCAATAGATTGTTAACCCAACCGAGTATAAAATTTGATGCGAATGCGGAATGTGATGGTCTGAAAAGATCAAATTTATTCAGCCTTATACGCATGATAATTACCCACTACTCACCCAAACACTCTTTACATGCCTAAATTATTAACGGGAACTGCTGTTACTCACCCAAAGATTCATTTCAGGTTCCACCCGACATAGAATTATGGCCTATTTAGAGGTCAAAATTGATGTTTGGACCCATGGGAAGACCCCGACATCCTGAGTGAAAAATTAATACCCAAACCTTCTTTTTTTTGAGCAATTAAAAATAATTGTTTTTTTTTCACAGGATACCGGCCCGGGAGGTTGTCACACGAGTGAACAAATTCATACAACCCCAACCCTGACAACACAAACATCCCCAACACACATCCTAATTCACAATATATCAACATTCACATACACATCACATTCACCACACATCACATATACACATTCATCAACATCAACGACATAATCATTAACATCCTGATCAGATCAGTTGATTATCGATCTGTGAACAACGCACAACCCTACACCCAGCCGTCATTATTATTGTACAAATTTTATATTAAACATATACACAAACAAAAGTATAAACAAATATACACAATTGTGAAAAGTGAACAGTATAAATAAAAAAAAAAAATATAACCATATTTGTAAATAAATTATAAATACCCAAATCGAAACATTATGAACTAAATTAAGGATAATACAAATTGTGAATTTAAATATATATTGTAAAACAAACACTCACATAAATACGTTTTATAACGTTTAAAATAAAAAAAACATTTACACATATTATATACATATAAACTAATAACTAACACTTATTATTTACATAAACAATTCAAATACTAAAGGTTTGTGCACTATATACCCCTACCCCCTCTTACCCTCTAAAAACCCTCCTCTATAACCCGTTTGTACAGTATTAACAAAACAAAAACTATCCAATTGTCGTCTATCGAGCCCATACTACCTCTCATATATCTCAACTTTAAACTATCGATATTGAAGTGATCTATCTCTTCGTCTGTTAAAAAGAATCTGCTCAACATTCCATGCTTTGACATGATCATATTCTCTTGCACCTGCTCTATCTTATTCTTTACTTCGCCAACCAACAACATGAAATTATTATACCTTGTCATTCTTAAACCCTCATCGATCACACCTGTGTATGTCTCATTAAACCATTTTCTATTCTGCTCCACGACCAATCGAATATTCTGCAAGTAACTTTGCATTTCATTATTTATCTTTACCTGTTTATTTAAATTATCAATAATCTTTCTCTGATTAAAATCCACATGCTTGAAATGGTCTTCTATTCTCAATCTATCCTCATCGTCCAAATTACCAAACAACCAATTTATCAATCTACCTCCTGCATCTATCAAGGCTCTTTTGCCTCTTGAACCCGTGTGAATTCCAAGTGTCTGCAACGAGTGCTCTAGCTCGCTGACCTTCTTATTAAGGCTCAGAAGAAACCAACCATCATCTACCTTAAAATGCCTAACCTCAACCTCTGGACCGTATCCCTAATGTCGTTTAAATTGATCATGTGGATCAACTCCGAGAAACTCTCAATTATACTGGGCGGCTCGCCTTGCAACACCGCGTAACCTGCTTGGGTCTCGATACTTCCAATCTGGACCGCAGACTGAGTGCATGGGGCCAACCAAGACAGCAGAAGTACCAGGATGGCCAACATTGCCGTCCCCTGAAAAGGTTGTCAATGGTCTTTTAATATTTGCCAAATCCACTTTATTAGGATTATTAGCATTATATTTTAAAAATCTCTTAGCAGTTTTTTGTCTTTGGGCTCCGGGGTTCTTCATATATAACTCCCGGTTACTGTAGTCGGGAACTTTCCCTCTTCTTGAATTAATTCTCTCAATAGCCTTTTTCTTCTTACTACTCATATATCGGCTCAAAAAATCGTGCCATTGTAGAAACGCTTACGATATGGATTTCCATCGTATTTATTTTCATTGCATATTCTGCAAGAATTTATAAATTTATTTATATATTTTATTAAATTCGGATAAAAATGGGAGTCTTTTATCTCCCCAAAATTTTTTAAAATACCTGTATGGTTTCCGTCACTATGGGTCCTTTCAATTACCCCGTACACTTCCTCCTCGCTGTGTATGTTAACAGCCAACTTTGTACACCTAACAAAACTCAAACCCCGATCGCTACCAAACAGCGATTCCAACCTCCTCTGGACCACATAATACAATTCATCTGGAAGCTCGGAATATATCCCGACTCTCCCTTTCTTTAATGTTCTTCTAAATAGATCATCCAAATAATGATCATTACGCAAATCCTTTTCACCAACGTAAATTACATTGTACCTTCTATACAAAACTTCGTGTTCCCGTTGTCTATTTTTTAAAATTCTTATTTGGGTTCCATACTTGTTTACAATAGAATCACTTATAAAGAAATTGGTGCTACCATCATCTTCCTGCTGGCTATGCACCGTTGCCATTTCCTCGGATACCTCAAACAGTGATTTGATGTCACAATCTTCAGCCTCCTCATTATTGGATTCCAATCGACTTAGGAAATCTGGAACCTTATTATCCTTACCTTTAACATACTCAAGTTCAAATTCATATTCTGCGAGCATGATTTTCCATCTACTCAATCTTGAATTTGGCTCCTTTAGGGAGGCCAACCATCTGAGAGGCTGGTGGTCAGTGTTGACCAAAAACTTAGTGCCAAAAAGGACGAAAATATTTGGCCGCCCATACTATAGCCAAAAGCTCTTTCTCTATTGTACTATAGTTTTTTTCATGGTTATTTAACGTTCTACTAGCATAACAAATTGGTTTATCACCCTGGCTAAGAACAGCACCCAATGCAACATTACTAGCATCTATGGTAAGGACGAATTTCTTGTTAAAATCCGGATAGGAGAGCATTGGTGGGCTTGTTATGATTCTTTTCAATTTCTCGAATGCTTCGATGTAAGAAGGATCATCAGTCAGTTTAGTTGCCAAGTGAATAGCATTAGTGTATGTAATCATTGCTTCTGATAAGATTTCCTCATGATCTTGCTCTAACCTTAGGTCTTTTCGTTTTGCCATTATAATTCTATATATTTATGTATTTGTAGAGTGCATTCTTTCTACAGGACTATTACTGATAGCCTGGTCTGATTGCAGAATCTTTAAAAATATTTCCTGCGAATTCTGTACCCTGATCGCAGACCATCTTTTTGGGAATACCATATTGTCTCAAAAAAATCTGAATGGCTTTTGTTATTGCAAGGCTTGTTCTATTAGGAAGTGTGTATGGAGCAGCAAATTTGGAAAATTTATCAAGTATTGTTAGGGCTTGTTTATTATTAATAGAATAAAGATCTATATGCAGTATTGCAAGTGGCCCTTCAGGTGTTCCTGGTATCTGATATTTTGGGTTTGGTGGCGTCCTATCGTATTTAAGCAATAGGCATCTCTCGCAGTTGTTAATGGTTTGCACAATTTTATTCATTAGAAATGGAAAATAATAGTACCTTTCGAGGTGAAGAAAGGTTTCATTTATACCTCTATGATTATTCTTTTCATGATATTTCCCAATAATTAATAAAAATAATATGTTCCAAAAGAGACGAATGCATTCTCTCTATGTCAGAATTACCTGTATGAGAATGTGCTGTTGTGAAATCAAAGCATTTTTGAACTCATTGTCCATTATCAACAACTCTGGCTTGCCAAGCAAGGCAATCCTTTCTTGAATTTTCACCCTGACCGTACACATATTTTTATCTGCAATCTTATGCACAGAACCCAATTTAGTAAACCTATCTATTGTGGTCAGGAAATAGGCTCTATGAACCTGAAAAATATCCATGTGAACAATCATGTTCGGTCTCTCGGGCGTTATGTGGTCTGTAACGATTTAGAATTTACGTCCAACTAGGTAGGGTCTGAAGTATTTAGTCGCCCACACTACTGCCAGAAGTTCCTTCTCGATCGTAGAGTAATTAGTTTATGTATTTGATAGAGTACGGCTTGCAAAACATATTGGTTTATCATTACCAATAGGACCTTGAGATAAAACCGCACCTAAGTCCACGTTACTAGCATCTGTTGTCGGGATAAAAGGCTTGGAAAAGTCCGGGTATTGGAGTAAGAATATCCTTACATGTCTCAAAAGTTTTAATGTATTGTTGTGTCAGTTCCACTGACTTTCCTTTTTTTAGGTATACTGTAAGAGGCTTGGCTAATTTGGGGAAATCCTTAATGAATTTTCTATAGCAACCCAGAAGGTCCAAGAAGGCTTTAATATCATTTTGTGTTTTTGGAATTGTGAAGCGTTTTATGGCTTCGATTTTATCGGGGTGTGGCTTAATTCCATCTGTGACCTAAAAATGCAAGTTCTTTAGCTTCATTATTTAAGCATATCCTTAATTTCGCATATTTATTTTTGGACGTTCGTCATCCTTTCCCTCTTAAAAGGGATGTCAGAGGCTTGGCAAGTTTGGAGTAGTCTTTAATAAATCGTCGGTAATACCCTGATATACCAAGGAAACTACGAAGTTCTATTAAGCTCTGTGTATCCGGAGCTCCGGAGTATTTTGTATGTCCTTTACTTTTTGCGGATTAGTTTTTATACCCTGGGGCCCAAAAACTCAACTTCATCCTTAAAGAAGTTGCATTTATCCAATTGAACTTTCATATTGGATCTTTCTAATGCTTCAAAAATATATTTGATATGTTCAAATCGTTCGTGCTCTGACTTGCTAAAAATGATTATTTCATCTATGTAAACATAGCAACATATCACTATATATTCTCTTAAAATGTCGTCAAGGTTTGTTTTCTCTTTTTACGTGTTTAGTAGTATACATATATTCATATATACAATATGATAATGTAATTAAAAGATGAAGTCAAGTACTCAAATAAAATGGTACTTGAAAAAAGACAAACTAGAGGATATATATAGAACAAGTTTTTATCCCAACATCAATGGGAATATAAAACTATTAAAATGAAGGAAGAATATAACAAAGCTGTTATAGAATATGAAGTCAAGGGTGGTACCGATACTGGTGCCTGCGAGAAAAGAAATGAAGAAAAAAGAACAAACTCCTATATCCTATAAAAGAAGTTTTTGTTTTTTTTTTTTTTTTTTTTTTTTTTTTTTAATAAGTAGAATAGAACAACAAAAAGATTGAAAATCTGCACTATCTAGAGATGAACCGAGAAATCAGCGAAAGCCAGGACTAAGGCTCTTATTACGAATCTTGAATCTACTTGAGTACAGTAAAGAGGAGTAAGGAGAATTCCGCTAATACTTTTAATTTAGTTTATATATTAATTATAAATATATTCTATATATATCTTTTATAATATAATGTAAAAGGAGAAAGTAGCAATGCGTATCTTTTATTGAGTCTACCAGGCTTTGGGCGTCAAGAAAACTCTGTAGGTTCTCTGGTGTGCCATCGAAGTCAGGTAGGAGCTTTGAGACTAAGCTAAGAAATTCGGTAACCGATTGAGGCATTGTGTTGGAATCTTTTTGGGGCTTTTCAGAAGTCTGTAATTGATTCGAGTGTATTGCAAGTTCCTCTTGACTTGCTGGGGAATATTCTAGTTTTTCGTGAAATGTAGCTGGCAACTTTGCCTCTATACCTCTACGTGACAGTATATTAGCAAGTTTATCTCTGACGTCAGAGAAGAAATTTTCTGCAGCAAATTTGTGCGCTTGAGTTAATCTTGAATGATTAACGTTTATTATAATTCGAATTTGTTCAAAGCAATCGAGAAGATTTTTAATGTGTTTCTCGACCGTTTCGTCCTTGGCCGGTCTGTCTGTATTTAGGCACTTATAGGACTTATCGAAATACTCTTTTATCCTTCTCAACTTAATAAGGATCTGTTGCCAGTCCATAAAAAACAGAAGGAAATAATGCGTGCAGCGAAATTTAACCGAATATATATATATAAGAAAAATAGACTATTTTTTTTCTCAGTTCCTATACTTTGTCAATATCAATTGCCATAGATGCTGCTCTTGTATAATTCTTTTTGAGCGATCTTTTGTGCAATTGGTATAGCGTAGTTAAGAACTGCAGAACTAAAATCGCAATAATAATCAATAAATATATAATTGGGATTTTATCCGAATGGTACCCAAAGACAATTGTTCAATCATTCAATTGTTTCAATGATTGTAGCAAAACAGAACTGTCATGTCAGCATTTTGTACAATTGTGTATAAAATAGGTATGTAATAATTTCACTTAAATCTAAATTTAAACAATTGTACAAATGTTAGTAGGTCTGCCTTATTTGGGGTTAGTTAAAAAAGAATATTTCCATATATCATGGCGTTGCGATACCATACCACCAGATATAGTCTCCTAATGCGATGGTATATAACAGATCGCCAATTAATATCTGAATAGGCTAATCACAAATTTTTTTTTTTTTTTAATTTTTATACCACTGGAGGGACTCGTAAGTATCGCAGCAGTTCACAATTAAAATGTATAATATTAAAAAAAATTTATATAGTGTATACGTATGTTAATATAATTTATTTTATATAAAAAAATATTTTAATAATTAAATAAATTTATTATAATATTTAAGATAAAATCTAAAATATTAAAATAGAGATTAATTACATATTAATTATAATATCTATATATTATTATAATTATGTTTACGTATTGATGATCGTTACGTGTTGAGATTTTGTTTGTTGCCGCTTTTCCTTTATAGTGTTGTAGTTGTTGTCATGTTCACTCACTATACACTCTAGTTGTTGTTGTTGTTGGATTAAACATAAACTTATTTTGTTGTTGTAGTTTTGATTTTTGGGTTTTGTTTTTATAGTTTTTATATCCTGGCAGGATCGCCATATAATATTTAATAAAAGATTTCAAGAATATTTTGCTTTTTATTAAACTTTATTAAAAGGGAACGAAGTGTTCCCTTTGTCTTTTGTTTTATTACTGTTTTTACATTTTTACTTAAAGCTAAACGTATGTTAATATCTTATATTCGAACACTCCACGAGTGTGGGAATATGCTGAGACAGCATAATACACGCTGTCCAGCATTTATGCAGTGTGGACAATATCAACAAGAATGTGTTGATATTAAGTTGCATACAGAGGGTATGGCAACTTAGACTTCTCAAACACACTAATCTAAAAAATAAACACTGTCAACTGTTGATTGTGGCACACTCTTGTTGCGTGTTTACGGATGCGTTGTACAACCCGTCAGGATCAAGATCGATACAGACACCTTCATGTGGATATTCCTGCTCAACTGGACCCTGATAAGTAAAAAAATTTCGTTGCATTTTGTTAGGGACATTTGCCATATCCGAATTTGGTCTTTTGTAGGGGTATTGGTAACCGTTCCTCTGAACGTTTTGATAGTTTATTTGTTTAGAAACTGATCCATCTACATCCATTGATTGCGGAGGTTCTGGAGGAAAATTTTGTTTATTGCTAAAACCGGTGAATCTTTATTGGAAATTACATGTAAACTGACGTGGCTCAGGTTGAAGGAATCGGGGAAACGTTGTTTGTTGCCGCTGTGACTGATAGCTCGGCTTGAAATTATTATAGTTGTTTCTTGGAAAATGAGCCAATTCTGGGTAAAATATTTTTGATTGTGGTCTAAAGGGCAATAGAGGAGGTTTTTGCCTGCTTTGATTCAAAACACCAAAGGTCGTTGGTCTCATGCCTTGAGCATACTGTCTTCTGAAAGGCATGTTATCCAACTTTAAGCACATTTGGAGTGCTTCTGGCAGCCTTTTAGGTTCACTAACGCTTAATAGTCTGGGTAAATCCCCATTTAAACCGCGCACGAAAGTATCCAGTGCCCTGCCTCTATATGAATGTGTCATAGTGTTTAATGCATCATTTGACAATTCAAGGCAAGCTACCTTGTCCAGTATGTGTGACAATAGCGAATATACCTTTTGATAATACTCTGATATAGTATCACTTCCTTGCGAAAGTGAATTTAATTAATATTCTAAAGTTCCCAAATCGCGCCTACTAGAGTAGTGCATCATCAGACACTTTTTTATCCTACCTCAGTCGAGTGGAGTTCTATAGGATTCTAGAGCCGTGTCTGCATCACCGGTAATCTTGTGTCTGATTACATGCAGTATAGCATAGCATCCTTTGATACTTTTATTGGAATTTTCCCGAAAATGAAAAGACACTTCTTATTGTTATGTGCACTCACGCTTACAGTTTTATTAAGAATGAAAAAAGAATTGCGAATATAAACATAAAAGAGAATTCAAGCTTAGTAAAAAAAACAGTGATGTCAACACGTGAGTTGCATTGTTGTATTTTAAATCCATCAACTCCAACACTCCTCCTCAATTCACGTGTTCACATTATAACATAAACAATAAGCAAAAAAAAAAAAACTATAAATATATACATATGTATCTATACAGTCATATTCAACTTCTTCATTAGTTTCAAATGTAGTATTTTTGAAAGATTTTTCGTAAAAATATCTGCGACCATATCGCCAGTATTGCAATACTCCAGTTGTATCTCGCCATTTTTGTAGACATCTCTAATATGGTGATACTGAATATCAATGTGTTTACTTCTGCTATGATAAACTGGGTTTTTAACCAAATGTATTGCGCTCAAGTTATCGCAGTGTATAGTGATTGGATCATCACCAAAAAGTTTAATTTCACTGAGTAATTTCAGATGATAAGGCCTCTATACTGCTTAGTTCCACAGTCGATTGTTTCTTGCACTGTTATGAGACTGCTCCACCAGCAAGGATAAAAGTATAACCCGTGAAGGACGGTGGTATCGCCACCCCAATCAGCATCCACATAACCCTGAAATGGATGACCGGGTTTGCGGTATTCCAGCTGTATATTCATTGTATTGCCCAAATATTAAGGACCCATATGTTCTCGATGGGGATCTGTGTTCATTTGTGATAACTTGCACACGGAGTGTAATATATCTGGACGTGTTAGTAATGCGATATACAGTGAGCAAAAAAACAACTTGTACACTTGAAAAATTAAAACAAATTTAAATATAATGTAAAAAGTATGATGATAGTTTTATATTTATTGAATAAAAAATATAGTTTGAGATCCATATTTAATTGTACATTAAATTAATTTTCATAATTATCACATATAAAGGAAAACAAAAACAAAAGCAAGAGTATGCCAATATTCGCCGGCAAAAAAAAACTTGTACAGACAGGAAAAAAGACTTATAAATATAAAAAATAAACAAATAAAAAGCTTTTTAGTATTTTGTATGATGACCTTTGGCATCTTTAACAGCCTGAAGTCTTCTTGGCATTGAATGCACCAGATTCCTTGTTACTTCGGCGGGAATAGAGTTATATATATCCATAGCATTTTTGAGGGTTTCTTTCCCGGAAATATGGTAATCCTTCAATTTGGTTTTCATGTGAGCCCACAAATGCTAGATCGGATTTAAGTCGGGGCTTTGGGGAGGGTGAGGAAGAACTTTTTTTGTGTTGTAAAGCAACCATTCCTTTACTAAAGCGGCCGAGTGCTTTGGATCATTGTCTTGTACGAATACAAAACCATCTTTCAAACCCATCTTTTCGGCAGATTGGACCAAATTATTTTTTAAAACATTTAAATAGTCTATTTTGTTCATTTTTCCTTCTACAAATACAAGGTTTCCTACTCCATTTGCACTCATAGAACCCCAAACCATTACATTTCCACCTCCGTGTTTAATGGTATGTGTAATATTACGTGAATTTAACGCTTCTCCTTCCTTTCTCCACATGTTTTTTCGGCCGTCACTACCAAAAATATTAAATTTGGACTCGTCAGTGAAAATTACTTGTTCCCAAAAATCATTACTTTTGTTTACATAGTCATTGACATATGCAAGTCGTTTTTTTATATTTGTTTTAGAAAGAAGAGGCTTCTTACGAACTGCGTATGCCTTTAAATTTTGGGTGTGCAGGAAGTTCCTTATAGTTTGTGGAGTCACATCGACTATTTCGGATTTTTTTAACTCATTTGCTATTTTAACAGCGGAAATTTTCGGGTCTTTTTTCACAAAATTAAGTATTTTCCTTTCAACTTGAGCAGTGTTAATTTTTTTGGGGCGGCCACCTCCACTAGGTCTTTCCGAAGATCCATTTGTTTGGAATGTTTTTATAACATAATGGACCGTACTATGCGGTTTATTCACTATTTTACCGATTTCACGTATTGATTTAGTTTCCTTATGTAGTTTTATGATAATTTCTTTTAAATCTTTCGACATTTGTTTTTTCGCCATGTTTTCATTTATTACCACGAATTAATAAACAACAGATTGACTTAAATAAACACGTTCACTGATTTTAGACTCAAATGTATCATTTTTTGTACAAAGAAATTATAACGGTGCTTTTTTTCAACAACATAATGAGTGTACAACTATTTTTTTTTTGCCGTGAAATAAAGTAATTTCTCTTATCATAAGAGAAATCTTCTGTGCGTTTAATAAAAACTAAAAGATCAAATATGCATTTAGAAAGAGAGAATATTTCCTTTAATTTTTATATACAATATGTCCCATATTGTTAAAATAATTACAATTTTAAAAAAACTTTTATTTATTTTAAAAGATGTACAAGTTGTTTTTTTGCTCACTGTATATTAATGACCCAATGAGAGACTGGTATTCAACTGGATCAATTGCTATTATCGCACCCAATTTGATATTTGGGTTCTAACGGTGTAGCCACTGGTCGGCAATTTTCCATTTTATATTGTTGTAAAAGTTATTTTATTTGGGAACGTTGAGTAATTCGTATTGTACCATTTGAATCATGCCTTTCAACTTCCATGCTGATAAAGTAGCTTACTTCGCCTTGAGCTACAACATCAATAACACGAGATATTTTGCATTTAATCTGGTTAAGAGTTTTATCGTAGGATTTTTATTAATCAAAAAAATGGTATAAAAACAATTTTAAAATTTTCTTTTTTCAATTTTATTTAATATGTATTAATTTTTATTTTAATAATAAGTTTTAAATATAAATATTTTCAATAAGAGTTTTAACAAAGTAAATGTTCTACACTTGACTTCTAAGTTAATAATGACTGTACGTCTGCAATTTATGTTTTTAAATATGCTTACGCATTAAGAAAAGCATGATCGATCATGATTGTGCATGCTTTGTTTTCTTTTTAACAACAATATAATTTATAATGGTACAATTATTGGCATACAGAATCAATCTTAGACGCCTTTTGCACGTTGAAATTTGTTTCGAAACAAATTTCAACACTCTTGAGTTTGTAGGAGAGAGGGGAAAAACGAGCGGGGGTGATTTTAGAATTTCATGTACTCAGAAATTTGCTTTGTTCTTTATTCGTATATACACAGAGTTGTATTTAATTTCATATTTTCTTTTATTTTTTGTTCCGCATAAAGAAGTTAACATCTTGACTGCCGCGGCAACTTTCAGAAAATTGGCCAATAACAACAATTTGATTTTTCACATTATATTACTAAAAACTATTTTTAGATCGTAGATATGATCAAAAGGCAAAAATTATGTTTTTACAAGATGACTCATAGTTAGTCAACGGTGTTAATATTAAGCTCCTTATTTAAAATATCATTAGTCTTTGTTGATTTTGTATTTGAAATCAAAACTTTAGGAGAAGAAAAATTTTAGCGCAAACAATTAATTAAAAAATGGTTGAAAAAATAAAAAATATTAAAAAGAATATAATTTAAATAAGGTAAATATATTAAAAAATAATAACACATAAATATATAATATATTATAATGTAATAACAAATATAATGTTCATGTCTTGTGTTTGAACCTAAATCACAATGCCAAACAAAGTTACAACTGTTAAAAACAGCAGAACGACGCGATAAAAGAAAACAAAATTTCTGAAATTAATTTTTACGTCCAAAAGCGAAAGAAATTTTAAAAGAAAATGCAAAAAAGTTTCTCACATTTGTTTCGAAACAAATTTCAACGTGCAAAAGGCGTCTTAGTAAGAAGAAAGAAAATTTAATAAAAATGTAGAAAAATAGAAATGAATAAATAGGTAATAAAAAGTATGATTACAAACATCAAACATGTATGATCTAACACATAACATAACATTTGTATGAAACAAATATGTAAACTGTCTACTTATCCAATATACATTATAAATGTATGCAGGAAAGTAAATTTAATTTATTTACACTTCTTAACATATAATATTTGCAATAAATACGTACTTATTATTATAATAAAATAATTAGAGTATTAATTTGTTATATGCATATAACTGCTAAGCTCATCTATATTAGAACTAGCGATTAGTAAATCATCAACATATAGTGCTATAAAACTGAAGTTACCATTTTTCCGCATTACATACAGGCATGGTTCACTTTCGCATTGGGAAAAGCCAATGCCTTTTAGGATTAAATTTATCTTTTGATTCCACTATCGTCCAGATTGTTTAAGACCATAGGCTTTTTTAACTTTAAGACGGAATATGGGGAATTCCTATCAACAAATCGTTCAGGCTGTGCCAAAAAAACATCATCGTTAAGTTCGCTATTTAAATAAGCAGTTGATACATCCATTTGATACAAATGCAATTGAAGTTCTGCAGTGAGAGCAAAGACCATGCGTATTGTTTCGTATCGTACCACAGGCGAAAAAGTTTCTGTGTAATTCACAACATACATTTGTGAACAGCCCTTTGCCACCAGTCTGGCTTTAAATCTCTCAACGTTGCCATTTTTGTCAGTTTTTTTAGCAGTCTTTTGTCCCTGTGGCAAGTCAGTTAGCTCCCAAGTATTGTTAACCAAAACTACTTCATACTCACTTTGCATCGCCTGCCACCAGTTATCTGCATACTCGCTATTTAGTGCCTCGTCAACAGTTTCAGGAATTTTAATACAACCAGTGCGTGTAAAATTTATTACATTATATTGCTTACAGGGTCTACCTCGAAGGCCTGTTAGTAATTTATTTGGTCTACCTGGTCCAATTTTGATTATAGCTTCATTTTTCATCTTTTGATTTTCTAGATCGGCACATGTATCAACAACTTCTTCAGTTTCATTCATCAGCTCCACGCAATTTTCATTCTCATTTTTGATGACGACTTCGGGGCTTTCATTTTTCGCAAGTGTTTCTATAAAGTAGACGTCACGACTCATAATAATTTTGCGGGTGGCTTTATCCGTCAAGCGGAATGTCTTTGACTCATCAGAATATCCGACCATTAAATATTCTTTGTCCTTTGGCCTAAATTTTCCATAGTGTTTCTTATTTAATGCAATAGTTATACAGCCAAACGTTTTTAAATGCGCTATATTAGGCTTTCGGTTTAACCAAACTTCATATGGTGTTTTTTCACACAAGGCCTTTGTTGGTGCTCTATGCCTCAAATATTTATGGCTTTCGCCCACAATCTACGCCAGCTGCAACGATCATGCTTCTAGCCACCTCCACTAAAGTTCTATTATAACGTTCGGCTACTCCATTTTGTTGAGTATGTGGTACAGTTAGCTGCCTTTTAATGCCTGTTTGCTTCAAAAACTTATCAAATGTGCCGTTGTCACTTCGTAAAACCTTGATTTTTTTATCAGTTTGGCGGTCTGGTTTTCGTTTTAATAAAGTACACAAATGCATAACGAGAGTTATCGTCGATGAATGTCAAACAGAGGTTGCCGCTGTTCGATGCTTTATTTATGGGTCCACATACATCGGTATGACTATTTCAAGTACATCCTTAGCTCGATTCTCAGAATGTAAAGAAGGTTTGACTGTGTATTTACTTTTCATACAAATTTGGCAATTCATGGCATCAGGAAACTTAACGTTAAGACCCAGCACCATGTTTTTCATTTAAACTACCACAGTTCATATGTACATAGCGATTATGCCATGTTATAGCACGTTCATTACATGTAAAAAATAAATTATTAGAAGTTTGCATTAAAAATAATAAGGTCTCCGACCTTATTTGCCTTAAAAATAATCTCACTGCTATGATTAATAATCCTAGCCGATTTTGATGTAAAGATGACAGAGTAATTATTTGCAACTAATATAAAATTGCACCGTTATTGTGGCACATATAGAACGTCATTTAGCTCGATGTCCGCAGTAGCCGTTTTTATGCGAACTTTTCCAATGCCTTCTGCTCTTACACATGTGTTATCCGCCATACAAATATTTTCGTCGTGTTTTTTAAATGATATAAACATTTCTCGGCTGCTGCATAAATGTGACGAAGCGCCGCTGTCGATGCACCATGTATTTGCTTTAAAAGCAGTTGAGTTCAAAACCGAGAGAACAGAAAAGGATGCCTGTATTTGCTCTCTTTTCTTCTCCTTTTCTTTACACTGAGCTGTGTAATGACCTTTTCGACCGCAATTATAGCAACTGAGACTAGAAGGTTTGCGCATAGCTGTTTTGTTGCTTTTGTTCTCCTTGTTGTTACGCCTTTTGACAAAATTTTGCTGTTTACCGTTGTTCGTTCGAATCATAAACGCTTCTACGCTACTGTCAGCATTACCAATTTCAATTATTGATGTGAACTTACAAATGTACTGTTGGACACCTTCGTTATCAGTCATCTTCATGGACAATAGCTGTTTAAATAACTCAACTTTGCTCATAGGGCCTTTTGGCTGATGCATCTCTTTTAAGATGGTTCATGCTTCTTTTGAAGTTTTGCTGTTTTTTATATGTGCTATTTGCAAAGGTGTTGCGCAGAAAATTATTGTTGCCATAACTTAGTCATCTTTTTTACGCACCAATTGTGCGGCTTCATTGTCTGCCTCAGGCCTTACTTGTTCGCCTGACACGAGATCCCAAAGGTTTTGGTGCACAAGAACGCTTCTCATTTGAAGACTCCATGAGTCATAATTTGTTTCATTCAACTTTTCAATATTATATATAGAAGAACTTATCTTCTATTTAATGTTCTTCATTTGTACAGCCACACAGGCTATTTTAAAAATTAAATCACCTTTTTTCTTTCTTTTTTCTTACTAAAGCGCTTTAGGTTTAGGTGTCTGGGCCCATAACCTATTGGAATTTTCCCGAAAATGAAAAGACACTTCTTATTCTTATGTGCACTCACGCTAACAATTTTATTAAGAATGAAAAAAGTATTGAGAATATAAACATAAAAGAGAATTCAAGCATAGTAAAAAAAAACAGAGTTGCATTGTTGCATTTTAAATCCATCAACTCCAACAGCTTTCGTAAACATCAGGGATTCTATCAACGGTTTTCCGCAATGAATTAAATTCACCTGGTTTCCTAGTGAAATCTCTTAGACACTTCACCATGTCTGGAACTTTATCGGCGTCGCTAATCTGCAAAGTGGAAGTCACAGTACATGATGCTTCGTTTTCGTTTGTGGTGGAGTTGAGGTTCGTAATAGTCTCTTGTACCAGGTTTTGTATCTGTTCCCTCAATGTCGGTGTCAATGTTAAATTCGATATTCGAGAGGATATGGAGCCTACTGTCAAGGACAGGTTGCCCAATTAATTAGCCAGATCGGCTGGCGTACTAGTAGTCACATATACAGTGACGAGCAGAGGTGAGGGCATGTTCACAATACTGATTTTCGTCATTCACAAAAACAAAACCATGCAAGCAAATACATTTCCCATCCCATATCTTTACAATTTTTGCTGTGTGCTCCGGATCACCATCCTGTTGGAAAATAAATTCTTATTCGGGATAAGCACATTTGTCCATAAAATTCGGAAGATGGGCTTGCAGAATCTTTAGATAGTCTTTTTTCACATGATACCATCTACTAAATGTAGAGGGCCAACATGCCACCATATTAAGCATCCCCAAACCAAAATATTTTCATCGCTGTTTTTAACAGTTTGCTTCACATGGTTTCTTTGAACACGTTCCCTGGATCTGCGCTAGCAGTACTGGTATCTAAAGATTCTGCAAGCCCATCTTCCGAATTTTATGGACAAATGTGCTTATCCCGAATAAGAATTTATTTTCCAACAGGATGGTGATCCGAAGCACACAGCAAAAATTGTAAAGATATGGGATGGGAAACAAAATTTTCAATTGCTGGAATATCCGCACAAAGTTCAGACCTCAATCCGAATAAAAATTTTTGGCCATTCGTGAAAATCCGGCTCGGACAGCACGAAACAGCCTCAACAGGCATTGTCAAACTTTGGGATCGTATAAATGCGAAATGGCATCGAATTCCGAAAGATCTTATTGATCATTTGGTAGAAAGCATCTCAAACCACGTAAATCAAGCTATATCTAATAACTTTCTATGGACCAAATATTGAAATTGGGCTAGTTTCTTGAATTTTCTTGAAACGTGCAAAATTGAGTTTATGTAGGTTATTTTCGTTTTTTCATTCAAACTCATTGAATTCATTTCATTAATTATTGTTTTTTTATTGCTATTTGTTAAGAATAAAATGATGAATTAAAATTAATTTTTTTTTTGTATTTGCTTGCATGGTTTTGTTTTTGTGAATGACGAAAATCAGTATTGTGAACATGCACTCACCTCTGCTCGTCACTGTATATATATTTTTTTTTAAATAATGTCCAGAAAGGTAACGTCGCAATTTTTATTTTAATAGTAGCATTTCAGTAAATTACTTTTTCACGAATTAATAATTTGGAAGTATAGTCTGCAACTAATTTCAATTCTGTATCAATATCTTTCCTGTATTATAGCTTTATTACAATTTCTCTTCGATTACACTAATTATTCTCACTTTTTTTTAATTTCTAATTTATTTCTATTTTCGTCTCTCATATAAAATTTTAATTTAATACCCTCATACAAGTAATGAATTTTTCTCTTAATATTTCATACAAAATATAACACTTTCTTAGGTTAGGTTAGTATCTTTTTTTTTTCTTACAAAATTTAAATATAATATTCTTTTACATTAAGCATATCCATGACATCCTTCAGGGTTGTTAGGCCGTCCGTATTCTACAAAGGGAAAAGTTGTACTCTGGTACGGAAACTGGCTACTGTTGGTCAGAGATGTCCTTTTGAACTGCTTTTTTCTCTTTTAAATCTGCAGGTTGTTTTTACTAATTTTCATTTGGATTTCAATTTTTTATTATTTTTTTTTTCGACCTTTTTTAGAATTTTCTATTTTTCTGTTTAATTACTGGGGTCGTGTATTTTTTATTTAATTCTACGTTTAAATGAATTGTTAAATTATTATTATTTTTTTTAATTGTTTTACCGTAATATGTTTCATATTTTATGATTAATAGCAATTATACACAATAAATGTTTTGCTTTTCGGTTTTTCCTTTATTTTATTTTTCATTTTTCCTAGTGTATTAATAATTCAACAGAAACAATTTTACTTTTTCGTTATTATTTCTTTTTATTTTTTATTTAATTTAAAATTTTTTAAACGTTTTTAACTCATTTGTATTAAATCACTTTTATATTTATTTTTTTTTATTTAATTTTAAACATTTTTTAAAGACAATTTTTGTTTTTATAATAGTTTTTTTCTTCAAGTAATTTATTTTAAGCATCCTTAACAATTTCTTTCACTCTAATATCTTTTCACGTTTTGCGTTGTTAACTTCTTTTGTAATTAAAACACAGTGTTTAGAGGGTTAATTAATATGACTCAATTCAAACACATAAATTTGAACTGTACTAATTTTGTTTTTGAGTTCTTACTTTCAAGCACTTGGAACTTGAACGTAATGGCATGCAATAATTAAAACAATTGAGTTTTTACTACTGCACAAAATTTTAAATTTTATTGAGCTTTTATACTAAATTTATAATAACAATAATGCTGATACATAATTTTTCTTACGTAACTCCTATTTTGTGAAATTAATAAGTTCATTGGCTGTGTGACCATGAACAACAAAAGAATGCAAAGAAATTAATGCAGACTAAACAAAAAATAATTTTACTGCCAAATAAAACTTATTTCCAAATTTTGTCAACATAAAAAATAAAATAAAATGTATTTATATATTTACACTGTAGTAAAATAATTTTCGTCAACTTAAAATATGCAATAAAATAAAATAAGATAAACTAAAATAAAATATATTTGTTGGCTTTAACATTCTCCCCCGCGTTGAACGGATGTTCAACAGACCCGAGATGCTTGTAGATTAAGGTAGAACTGGCGAGTAGGTATATATTACCGTGGCATTGGTTTTGGAGCAGTTTCTTCAGTTGGTTGAGATTCGTTGATTTCTGAAACATTTTCGGCAGTCCTTACTGAGTGTCGTTTGCTGCAAGTTTTACGTCGAAACCAACATATGATGAGATTTCAAATTGTTAGGAAGTTCCCTTATGTTTTCTTCCCTTAAAGACTTTTGTAGATTCAAAAGTTCCTTCATATTTTTGGCATACGTATCTTCCAAGTATGTTGCGGTTGAAAGATTGTTGTGTGTAGAAAATGTAGTATTGTTAGGCAACAATAAATCTGAGACTTGTCCAAGACTGGTATATGATGACCTTATTTTGCTTGATATAAATTGTCGTCCATTCATTATTGCAAAATTGTGCTTGAACGAGCATTCTGGATCTAGTGTAAGTAGACCGGATCCCTTTAGTGATATGGGAATAATTTCTCCATTGCACACAGCCGTAGCTCTTGTAGGCGATGAGGTGGGATATATCCATTGGTTTTCTTTATGAAGTGGTATCCATCTGGTGCCGGTTTTTTCCAAAATACAATACAGGATGGTGTTGTTTGGTTATTGAATAAACCGATTTCACATGCGCAGACGTTTGAGCCGTAATTATAACGAATTTGAATGTTGGAACAAATGAAATGAGTTGGTTTTATTGTGTCACAAGCACTGAACTTGTAAAGCGAATATATTGTTTATGGGCTGTACTTATGCCTAGAAACGTTGTGCATGGTTTAATGGCTACTAATGTGCTGTTTATTGTGTTGGGTACTGCAATCAAGTGAACCATACTGAATCTTTCAGGTTCAACCAATGGTAAGGATATTTTAAAAATTGCTTATTGCAATCAGTCAGTCTGCCTTGTATCCTCATAAGTTTGAAGAGTAGGAGCAAGTCATCCTGTTCTGACATTGGAAGATTCACTGACGGTTGGGATTGTAGTGAGATCTGAGTAACTTCCTTCGGTAATTGTTCCATGGTAAGTAGCCATGGGCTGATTTTGCCATGTCGTGTGTCCATAAGTGTCTCAAGTATTGCTGACTGTATGCCTTTTAGGTTGTTTGCAATGAGAGACAATTGAAGAACTGCTGAGTTAAACAGTTGATTCAGGTGTAATTGTACTAATAAATTGTTGATATTATCCAATTTTTCTGAATACCTTGTGATTTCTTGTTCCAATCTTTCAAATCTGATTTTCGCGTTCATTTGATTCTGTTGTATGAGTTCATTGTTGAGTCAACGTTTTAATGTTTGGTTTCTTAATAATTGTAACAGGTATGATTCATTTTCATTGACTTCTTTTATTGTTGCAGACGTATGTTCGGCGTATTCTGAGTCTAGAATGCCAAATAGAGAATGTGAAACATTACCAACTATATCTAACGCACCTCTTTTACTTCGCAGTAATCTGTTATCTATTCCTGTTATTCCTGAGGCAGTTTTTATTTCTGCAACTCTTGCTGCACCGTCATCACCAGTATAAACCTTAACAATTCTTCCCAATGGCCATTTCATAACGGGTGTACTATCTTCCTTGATAATAACCATGTCCCCAATTTTAAGGTTGTTAAACTGTTTTTGCCATTTACCTCGTTGTTGTAGTTCGTTTAAGTATTCCGTGCACCATCTGTTCCAAAAAGACTGCTTGAGATGGTATATCAATTTCCAATGGGATAGAGTTGCCATATTTTGCATTTTTGCCTTGCTGTCTACTTGAGATGTGAGAGCTTCACCAATAAGGAAATGACCTGGTGTTAATGCTTCAAGATCATTTGGGTCATTTGTCATGGGCGTTACAGGGCGAGAGTTTAATATAGCCTCAATTTCCACTATGATTGTCTCCAATTCTTCTTGAGTTAAAGATGCATTTGCAACGCTCCGGACCAAAATATGCTTTGCCGATTTTACGGCTGCCTCCCATAAGCCTCCAAAATGTGGTGCTCTGGGTGGAATAAAATTAAACTGTATTCCCTTTAAGCTAGAAGCGGAAATAATTGACTCTTGCGCCTTACTGGAATAAAATAAATCAGATAGCTCTGTTAGCTGATTTTTTGCTCCAACAAAATTGGTGGCGTTATCACAATAAATATTTTGGCATCGTCCCCGACGGCCAATAAATCGTTTTAGGGCACCAATGAAAGCTTCTGTTGATAAATCCGATACCAATTCAAGATGAACTGCCTTTGTAGCAAAACAGCAGAATACAGCTACATATATATGGTTTCGTTGGTCGTTTGCCTCTAATCCTGTAATGAATCCAAAAGGGTCCACAATAATCTACACCAGTGTTGATAAACGGTCGCGCTGGTGTAACTCTAGTATGAGGTAGATTGCCCATAATTTGTTGGCATAATTGTGGTCGTGCCTTGATACATCTTATGCATTTTTGAACTACGGACCATGTCATTATTTTCCCTTTTATTGGCCTAAATCTTTGTCTGATTATATTCAAGAGTGCTTGGGGTCCACAATGGTTATTTTCTTCATGAGTCATCGTAAATAAAAGTTTTGTAAGGGGATCATTGTATGGAATCAACATTGGGTGTTTTGCATCATACGATAATTGTGATGCTTCCAGTCGTCCTCCTACTCGAAGTATGTGTGTGTCATCTAAGTATGGAGCTTTTCTTGTCTACTTCCTTATTGTCTCGAAGTTTGCTTATTTCCGAAGAAAAGTTGGAACGTTAAATAGTTTTGATGATTAAGTATAAGGCATCGTCGAGTTCAAGGGGAATTAATGCCTTACATTTTGGACGATCTTCGTCTTTCATTCGGGTGTTTCTCATGAATCTAAGAATGTACCCTAAGATCCTTTGAAGGGTACTGAAAGAGTTCTTGTGTGGGATGTTATAAATGAAGTCATCGGTGGAGGTAGTGGTTGCTGAGGTTACAGTTGTTTTCTTTTTCTCGATGTCATTAGAGATGAATCGTTGTGAAAATGTAGGTGGCCATATTTCTTCTCTTCCATGCAGAAACAATGGTCCATAGAACCATAAAGTGCATTTAGAAAGTTTTGTTGCCGGTAGCCGTCTGGAAAATAGATCTGCCGGATTGTCCTTGGATCTGACATGGCGCCATTGTTCAGGCAATGTCAATGACTGGATTTTTGAGACTCGATTAGCTACAAAAGTATGATAGATTGAGGATTGGGTATTGATCCAAGACAGTACTATTTCGGAGTCTGTCCATAAATATAGAGCCTGATTTTTAATCTGAAGATCAGTTTTGACTCTATGCACAAGTTGGGCAGCCGTAACGGGAGCACATAATTCTAAACGAGGCAGAGTCTGTTGTTTAAGAGGTGCAACGCGTGTCTTGGAGCATAGTAATTGTACAATTATTATTTCATCCTTAAGAGTTGCGCGGATGTAAGCAACTGCTCCATAACCCTTTTCAGAAGCATCTGCGAATATATGCAGTTGTGGTTGAACTGGGATTTCTCCCTTCAAAATGTGTCGTGGTATTTTGAGATTGTTTAGACTGTCTAACTCATTCCTGAATCTAGTCCAAGGTTCATGAAGATCCGCAGGCAATGGTTCATTCCAGTCCAGTTTGAATTGCCATGAACATTTTGTTGGATGAACATTTTTGCCCTGACCACTACAGGTGCTAGTAGGCCAAGAGGATCGAACAATCTTGCCAAATCTGAGGTTGCAGAACGCTTTGAGACAGTAGTTGGAGTAGTTGCATTAATTTTTACCTTGACGCAAAACTGGTCTGTCTTGGGTACCCATAATAATCCTAACGTTTTTATAGTATTGGTGCTGTTACTGTTGAAATCTAAATCCACATCTTGATCACCAAGTGGAATATTCTTTAGTAATGAAGGGTGATTTGCGCACCATTTTTTCAGATTAAAGCCGTGTCTTTTTAGAATGATGATAAGTTCCTTCTGTATTTCCAATGCGATATTAAGATATTAAGGCACCACCGAGACCATCATCTACGTAGAAATTGTGTTTCAACATATGTGAGCCGTATGGATAGTTTATCAAATTTTCATCTGCAATTTTTTGTAAACATTTAGTAGCTAGATAAGGTGCTGCTCGTGTGCCATATGTGACCGTATTAAGTTTATAATAATTAATAGGAAGTGACGGATCTTCTCTCCAAATGATTAGCTGGTATTTTTGGTCATCTGGATGAATTAAAATCTGTCTATACATCTTTTCTATGTCGGTAGTAAAGACGAATTTTGGTAATCGGAAACATAGTAGAATTGAAAATAATTCACTTTGAAGAGTTGGTCCAGTATACATAAGATCATTCAATGAATGATCCGAAGATGTTTTTTCTGATGCATCGAAAACTACTCTAAGCTTTGTTGTGGTACTATCTGGTTTCAAGACACAGTGGTGAGGAATAAAATATTTAGGATCGGATATATTATTAATATCAATCTTCGCCATATGTCCCAACTGTTCGTAATCTTGCATAAATTTTATATTCTGAGTTCGGATGTCTTCCTTCTGTAAAAGTCGACGTTCCAAACTCAAGAATCTGTTGTAAGCCATTGGTTGAGAATCTCCTAGCGCAGTTGGGTTTTCTCGAAACGGAAGACTGACTGCAATGCGACCACCTTCATTGATGAGTGTATGTTGAGTGAAATGAAATTCACATTGCTTTTCTGATGGTGACAGACCTTTTTCACTGACTTCAAACTCGTCTAGTTTCCAAAGATTCTCTATAGCCTCTTTTAATGAGGTGTCATCAAATACTCCACATGTAAGTGGAGATGATGGTGTTGGGGATGGATTCTTTCCGATTGCGCCGCCCACAATCCAACCTAATACCGTATTTTGCAAGGTTGGTAGGTTGTCGGTCAGATGTATTGTGCCATGTTGAACTAATTTGTAATAGAATTCTGCTCCAAGCAGCAAATCTATTTTTTCCTGCTGATAAAAATGAGAATCAGCCAGCTGTATATTTTTTGGAATATTCCATGTTGAAGGATCGATGTACTGGGTGGGTTGAGCAGGAATTATACTTGGTAGGACATAAGCATCAACATTCGCAGAGAAATTATGATCTATGGATTTCATATTGATATTAACACGATATTGAGATTTTCTCCGTATTTCACCAATGCCATCAAGACAAAGTGATGCCGCCAATGGTGAGATGGATAATTTTAGACAAAGACGTTTTGATACAATGTTAACTTGGGAACCGGAATCTAATACTGCTCTGAATTCATCAGAGGCACCATTTGAGGCTGTTATTATAACCTTTGCTGTTGCTAGCAGAACGTAACCTTTCCTCCCTACAGCGTCGCTAGTTTTTGTTAATGTGGCTGCTGCGACTCTTGAAGGCTTTAGAGTTGAGAAGCCTGGGCGGCCCGTAGACGTAGTATTCGGGGATATAGTCGCGTTGGCTACAGGTTGCTTTTGTTGAGTGCTTAATGGCCCTTTGTCTTTTTGAAATTTGTTCCCTTTTTGTAAGTGAAGCAACGTATTGTGTTTTTTGGCACACTTTCGGCAAGTACCATGATTGCATGATTTTGAAACATGGTCATTTCCGAAGCAGTTGACACATAAGTTATGTTGTTGGACCCAACGCAGTCGCTCGATTTCTGATAATTGAAGGAATTTGTTACAGTGGTATAATTTATGGTCTCTGTGGTGGCATAATGCGCATTTGACATTATTGTTGGATGTTATTTGTGTGTTGATTTTTCATTTGTGGAAATTGCTTCTATTGATTGGAATTGACGCTCCAGAAATGTTAAAAAATCTGTTACGGTAGGTATGTCTCTTGGGTTAGTTAATGACTGCATGAATCGGATATGTGTGCTCTGTCAAGTTTTTTAATCATTAGTTGTATGAGTAACGCGTCCCATGAGGAAGTTGCAATTCCCAAATTGTTTAATGCTAATAGACACTCTTTTGTGGTGTCAGGGAATTCCTTAATCGATTGGGCAGATGATGATATAGACTGCTGATTGAGTATTATTCTTTTGTTATTGTAACGCTCTTGTAACGTTTTCCAAGCCGTTATGTAGTTAACTACGGATAGAGGAAATTGACTTATTAAATGCTCGGCTTCTCCTGACAAGTTGCTCTTTAAGTACCACATTTTCTGAATTGCTGGAATTGATTGTTTGTCTACCATTTCAGAGAATAAGTCATAAAATTGCCGCCATTTCAAATAATCGCCATCAAATTTAGGTATGGTTAATTTTGGTAAATTTAGGGCACCACTAGCATTTGTGACGGGTTCTGCAGACGTAGTTTGGGTAGTGGAATTTTGTCGCAGTCTGTCAGCTATAACAGATAGATTGACCAATTTTTGCTGCATAAAGTCATGTACACTATCGTATTCCGCTTGCTCTAGACCACAAGCCGATGGATTTGTTAATTGATCAAGAGGTTCATCGTACAGCTGCTCAATTTGATCCCATAATTTGTTGATGGTGTTTATGTTTAAATCAAAGTACTGTAGGTGCTGATTATCCCCTTAGTAGCCGATTGAGAGCTGTTATGCGAGCTCTCAGCCTGCGTAGAACCCCAACGTTTGTAGACTCTATTGTAGGCAAATTATCGTGTTCGGATTTTTTTTTTGATATTTTAATTTCCTCAATTTTTTGTTTGAGGCGAGCAGTTTCGGTTTTAAAAATTTCGATGTAATCAGAGACTAAGTTTCTGATTTTATCATAGTAGCCTTCTGAAGAATATTCAAATTTCATTGGATCATCGCACACCTCTCGTATCTTGGAATCTGTTTCCTGGAATTGGTTTCATGATTCCTGAAGGCGTCAAGGTAGCTAACTTTTGTTTTCCTGTCTGCCGGGTCCTTTTTAAAATTTCGAATAATGCCCTGTATTGTTTCTCCAGTCTCTAATTGAAGATCCAGTAAACTTTTGATCGTATTCATGTCTATTCTATTCGCTGTATGTAGCCCTGTGCTACTGAATTGGAATGTTTGAGTGGACTGTTGTATCCACTTGCTGTATGTAGCCCTGTGCTACTGAATTGGAATGATGTGAGTGGACTGTTGTACCCACTTGCTGTATGTAGCCCTGTGCTACTGAATTGGAATGATGTGAGTGGACTGTTGTATCCACTTGCTGTATGTAGCCCTGTGCTACTGAAATGGAATGATGTGAGTGGACTGTTGTATCCACTTGCTGTATGTAGCCCTGTGCTACTGAATTGTTGTTGTGGTCTTCAAAATGTGCTTGGATAAAGACTGCAGTCCGCGGAATCGCACTATTGATGAGTGTTGCTTCCTTCAAAAGGTTGCCTGGTGATTTCTAAGTCCTTACCACTGGTGGGGGGAACTTAGAAAAATGATTGGGTTCTTATTGTCGGGGTCACCAAAAAATGTTTAGAGGGTTAATTAGTATGACTCAATTCAAACACATAAATTTGAACTGTACTAATTTTGTTTTTGAGTTCTTACTTTCAAGCACTTGGAACTTGAACGTAATGGCATGCAATAATTAAAACAATTGAGTTTTTACTACTGCACAAAATTTTATTGAGCTTTTATACTTAATTTATAATAACAATAATGCTGATACATAATTTTTGATATTGCATTTCTTACGTAACTACTGTTTTGTGAAATTAATAAGTTCATTGGCTGTGTGACCATGAACAACAAAAGAATGCAAAGAAATTAATGCAGACTAAACAAAAAATAGTTTTACTGCCAAATGAAACTTAATTCCAAATTTTGTCAACATAAAAAATAAAATAAAATGTATTTATATATTTACACTGTAGTAAAAGAATTTTCGTCAACTTAAAATATGCAATAAAATATAATGAAATAAAATAAGATAAACTAAAATAAAATATATTTGTTGTCTTTAACACACAGTTTTTATTTTAAAATTTAGCAAATAAATAAAAAATATTTTCCACTTTTTTCTTTTGTTGGTTATTTTTCTTTTTTACTATTTCACTTTCTGGCCAGCGGAGCACCTTTCTTTCTTATAACTTTTTTATATTTTTTTACAATAGTTTTTATTTTTTATTTCTTTGATAATAACACAATCTTTATTTTTTTTTATTATTTTCATAAAAAATTAGTGTGTAAATTTTATTTGAAGTTCTGTTTTTAATTTTAAATAAATTTTGTTTCCAATTCAATACACCTTACAGTACGCCTTACTTTTGATTTTCAGGCTTTAATGGTAGTGAAAATTCGGTTGGTGAACAACAGGATAACTCGCGTAGCCTTATTTTTTATTTTTCTGGCTTGTATTTACGATTTAAAAAATTTTTTTTCGACCGCGTAACCTTACTTTTTAATTTTTAGGGTTTTATTTACGATTTAAAAAATTTTTTTTTGACCGCGTAACCTTACTTTTTAATTTTCAGGCTTTTATTTTTCGATCGCCCTGTTGGTCCCTGCTCGGGCGCCAAATAATTTAACGATTTATTTTTGTTTTTTAAAAAAACCGTGTTGCAGAAACTACACGTCTTTTCTTGTTTATTAATAAAACGTTACTTATCTCTAAAACTAAAAATAATTTTAATTTGACAATGTTTGAAATTATATTTTGCATTGTCAGCTCACGCGCCGAAACCTTAAAAAAATATCAGACACCAAAACAATAATTTGTTTTCATGAAAATTTGCTGACAACATGTCTGCACACTTTTATGGGAAAATGCTGACAACATGTCTGCATATTTTTATATTATTTTTTTTTTTATGGCGAAAAATAAGAGGTGATATTAACTAAATAAATAATATAAAAACTTTGTTGGAAAATATGTATG
Organism: Sarcophaga peregrina; assembly: GCA_014635995.1. Classification (NCBI taxonomy): domain Eukaryota; kingdom Metazoa; phylum Arthropoda; class Insecta; order Diptera; family Sarcophagidae; genus Sarcophaga; species Sarcophaga peregrina. The sequence goes on from CM025794.1 coordinate 2,681,632, forward strand.
TTCTAATCTTGTACGATGTTCTTAGTGGACTGTGTCAAGTGTTGTTCTTTTTATTGCGTGAAAAAATAATGTAGTTAAAGCAGTGTTCTAGTCTTTTGTTATGTTTTCATTTAAAAAATACTGCAATCACAAATACATTTAATTCGGCCTCCTTTGCTGGAGCGCACAAAGGAGAGTGAGAGGCCGAAGAAGTTTCCTGACAGAATCATTCAATCAGGTTTTGTGTCCTCTGATCAAATAGTTCTAAATCCTCAATCCTTTATTGGTTTGCTGAAAAATTAAGTTGTACTATACTGAGGATTCCTTTGTCACGGCTGCCACCGGTCTTCACTCTTAGCAAGTTGTTACTCCAAAGAAATGTATTCTCCTTTTCCATAGTGTGTTAAATAAAAAATAGGCGGTTGGGTTTTTTTTTTGTTTCAAAACAAGAATCACATCAATAATGATCCCGGGACTTTATTTTCTTAAGTCTTTTATGCTAATGTTACAAATCTAATTTGAGTGACTTTCTAAAGTACACTCAATACTTAAAATTTAATACAATGAGTTTACATTACCAGTAAACTTCGGAATTAATTTTGCCAATATAGATAATTCCTGAATATCCATGTTTATTACTATTAATCGCTGCCTATTTGTTACTTATAACTCTTTTCTTTGAATGTTATTCTAAAATATCTAAAGCTTCTTCTTCTATTTGCCTAGACTTTATTATTAAGTTATTACTCTCTGCTTCAGACAACTCTTGACTTTCCAACTTTTTATTCCAGTTCCTTACCTAAAAATTCTATTTCTGTTTTCTTTTCAGCGACTGTTTCCTCTGAATAAGGTCTTCCTAATGATTTCTTTCCACTGAATGCAATAGATTCCAATGATGTTATTGGGTTCATCTAAAGCTTCTTCTTCTATTTGCCTAGACTTTATTATTAAGTTATTTCTCTCTGCTTCAGACAACTCTTGACTTTCCAACTTTTTATTCCAGTTCCTTACCTAAAAATTCTATTTCTGTTTTCTTTTCAGCGACTGTTTCCTCTGAATAAGGTCTTCCTAATGATTTCTTTCCACTGAATGCAATAGATTCCAATGATGTTATTGGGTTCATTTAAAATTATTTTGACTTACAAACTTTCAATATATGTATATTAAATTATTATATTTTTTATTTATATATATAAGTTTTTATTAATTATTTTGTTTACTTTGTTTTCTTAATTAAAAAGTCTTTAATTGATTATGCTTTACTAAATACGTTTAATCCATCTAATTTTTCGGATGTAACTTCTTGTAACCTATATTTTATTATTTTAATTATTGTAATTAGTAAGAGAGCTATAACCGCTACAAAAATTACTTTCCCTATTATTATCATTACATTTTTTATGTATTTATTATATTATTATTTTGTACGTATTTGCCACGAGCAATTTTCCGCTTACTGGCCCTCAGAGTGCGGATTAGATGCACCTCTTTTTTTTTAGAATAAAAGAAAAAAATTTTTGATATAATATAAAAGAAAATTTAAATTTTGCTGTTTTTCTGCACCCTTGGTGCTATTAGTTTTTCTATTTCACCAATCTGGCATCACATTCTAGTCGCCGCTTCTCACGATGGCGGTGGTGTTCTGTTAACGATTCTTAACAGTATTGTCTTACTTCTTTTCAGCTTCTAGTTGTATCCTCCTCTTCGCTTGTATCTTTTTTTCACCGGCTGCTCTTGATGTACTTCCTTTGGTTTTATCCTCTTTTTATACTCCTCTATTGCGAAGAGTTGAGGATCAACCTACATATTTGTTATGACCAATTGTGCCTTGGGTGCTAGAGAACACTCCTTTTTATTTTTACATGTATATTTTTTAAACGTGCACCTTACTCAAGCACTCTTTAAATTCGTAGGATCGCCATGTGTTAAATTAAAAATAGGCGCTTGGTCTCGGGTTTTTATTTTCTTAAATCTTACATACTAATTTTACAAATCTAATTTGAGTGACTTTCTAAAGTACACTCAATACTTAAAATCTAACATACTACAATCATAGTACGTACCAGGCACTCATAAATTTTGTTAAGTCACTTTATTCAAAATATTGCTTTGAGTGTTTCTCCAAAAAATTGAGCGCAAAGAAATAATTGATCTTTACTTTGTTGCTTATTTCTATTAGTTTTTTTTTTTTTTTTCTATATTTCAAGTGTTAACGGAGGTAGCGATTTGTGACACTTTTTTTCATTCAAATATTCTTGGTACAGAGTATAATTGTAGTATGTTTACATTAATATTTTTTATGAGTTACACACACACAAAATTGTAAAGTGCATTGTGTGCATTTTATTGTGGGTAACACTTACTGTTGTTGTTACTCGGTGTTACGGCTGTAACTGAAATATCTTGAAGAAAGGAAGTTTGCTTTAAACAGTATCTCTATTTAGGATTGAATCTATATAGAATTGAATTAAAATATTAGAAAAATTACAACACATTTAATTTAATATACTAACCACAGTTTTGCACCTCCTTCTTCAACAATGGACAGGCTTCGATTGAATATAAATTTAACTTACATCTTACAACTCAAATATGAATTCAAAGGAGAGTGCAAAAAGGCGGTTTACAAATAGACGTCAAATAAAAAATACAAAACACTAATTCACAAGAACAAGATCAGGTGTACATGTGGAACTTATTAGGGCGCTCCGTAATACCCCCAAACACGTGGAGCGATCAGCTTCACCATCATCTAAATCAAAAACAGCTAACTTCGAAACAGCTCGTTGTAACTCTCCACTTGAGGTTTTCACATCTGCTTTCCGAACAACTCCATCAGCTCCAGTGTACAAACGCATGACTAAATCTCGCCACCATTGATTTCTTGGAATATTAGGATCGCATATAAACACAACATCCCCTTTTTTTATTGGCCTTGTAGGCTCGCACCACTTAACTCTTCTTGTTAAAGTCGGCAAATTTTTCAATACCAATCTTTTCCAAAATCTATCTCTTAAACATTTTACAATGCGCCATTGCTTCTTCAGTTTGAATATTTTATCATCTGAAACCTTTACTGGAGAAGTCTGAGCTATATTAGGCGCTCCTAGAAGGAAATTGTTTGGAGTGAGTGGTTCTTCATCATGTGGACTGACGTTCAAATGAGTCAACGGTCTTGAATTTATGATATTTTCAGCTTCGATGAGTAGGGACTGCAATACATGTTCTTTCGGGGATTCATTCTTTAGTGTTTGACGTAAAACCCGTTTGATACATTGCACCATTCTTTCCCACACTCCACTCTCGGAGGGGTTTGCTGGACAATTATATACCCACTGAACGCCCTTTGAATACACTAAATGCTGAATTCTTCCGGCTTCAGAAACTTCTTCAAAGCGTTTAGCCTCTTCGTTGGTACCCACAAAGTTCTTCCCATTGTCGGAACGAATTCCTCCTCTACGGTTCATAATATTTTTCAAGGCGATGATGCAAGAATACGTTGATAAATCATAGGCTATTTCAAGATGAATAGCGCGTATAGTTAGGCAAGTGCTACCCATCTTTTTTCAGCTCTACGACCAATGCAAGCATTTAACGGTCCAAAGTAGTCAAGACCAGTGTATTTAAATGGAGTAATATAAGGCTCAAGTCGATCCCAAGACTGGAGTAACAGAAATGAGATTGTGCTTTCTACAAACAAAACATTTACTAACAACACATCTCAAAAGGCTCCTTAACCGAAGGATTCAAAAATTTTTCCTTATTTTACAAATCGTGGCTTCATGATTCTGATGTTTCATTTCACTGTGATAATTCATTACGACAATCTTCGGGAAGTAATGGTCTTTAGGTAAAATAATTGGCCGTTTAGTAGTGTACGGTAGGCTGCTAGCCGCATCGATTCTAACATACACCCTAAATAAACCATCTTCATCGATATATGATAGCAAATGAAATAAATTATTGGCTTTTGTGACTAGCTGTCCCTTCTTGATACTCTTAACGTCCTCAGAAAATGATTCCCCTTGAACCACTCGGCACAAAATTTTTTCGGCGTCTTCTAAATTTTTGGCTGTTCTTCCATGTCGATCTAAATCACTGTACCTCTTACGGGATAAATTAATAAATCGAAGCACGTATGCGACCGTTCGATTTAATCGGCTATAAGAAGAGAAACGTTTTATATTTATAAAATCATTGTTCAAGATTAGAAGTGAGATCTTTGGGAGAATTTCTTCTTCATCATGATCCTCAGAAGGAGGAGTAATATTGTGATTCGGCCATTTATCTTCATGTTGTTTTAAAAACTTAGGTCCATTTAACCATCGGCTTGATTTAGAAAAATCGATATTATCGTAGCATCTAGTGGCATCGTCGACTACATTGTCTCTAGTAGAGATCCATCTCCAATTTTCTATATTAGTTGACGCCAATATTTCATCGATTCTATGCGCTACATATGGCTAGTAGTTCTTATGTCTATTTGAGATCCATTTCAAAACAGTTTCTGAGACATTCCACAAAATAATTAATTAAGCACATTTTGTTTTAACTTAGTTCCCAAGGCGTGGAATTGATACTTTATTTAGAGGGTCATATTTGGTCTTTGTGCATATAAAACTGACTCCAATACAACCATCGACTGAAATAAATCTCCAATAAGCTACGGCTGCAAAGGCTTCCTCACTAGCATCTACAAATATGTGCAACTGGATTTCATATGGCTTTCCTTGGGGAAAGTAAAATCGTGGTAAACGAAAATTAGAAATGTTTTTTAGTTGTTTACGCCACTTCTCCCATGATGTATTGATATCGTCAGGAATCGTCTCATCCCATCGGATGGCACGTCTCCATGTGTTTCATAGTATTACTTTAGCCCCTACAATATAATGACTTAAAAATCCCAATGGATCAAATGTCGACATGGTAATACTTAACATTTGGCGTTTTGTTGGGTTCTCATTACCGGAAATAATGTCCTGACTAACCTTTTTAAATTTCATATCAAACATAAAACTGTCTGAGACAGATTCCCAATAGAGATCTAAAACTTTCTCTACGCTCTCATTGGCCGGAAGTACTTTGAGTGATGAATTTCCATCTAGCGTCTGGATAACATCATTTGAATTTGAGGTAAAGCCTCTTAAATCAAATCCTCCGTCCTTATGAATATTCTTCACTTGTAGTGATACTTCAATGGCTTCTTCAACAGTATCAAACCTGTCGATAAAATCGTGCATATAGTGATGTTCACAAATGGATTCTATCGCTCTTGGATTGCAATCTGTATGTTCTTTAGCATTTTTTTCATGACATAAAGAGCAGAACAAGGTGAGCAGGTGGCTCCAAATGTCATTACCATCATTTCGTACTCATCAAGTGCAGAATTATAATCACAGTTTCTGCATAAAAACCGTTGAGTTATTCTGTCAGTTGGTTGTATCATTACTTGATGAAACATTTCGCAAATATCTGCAGTAACAGCAATTTTTCCAGATCGAAAACTGTAAAGTGTGTTTTGTAGCGACGAAATATACTGAGGCCCTTTAAATAAATTGTCGTTCAAGGAAATTCCATTTACCTTGGCAGCGGCATTAAAAACCAATCGCAACTTTCTTTTCCCCTTGTTAGGGTTTATAACTCCAAAATAAGGTAAATACAATTTTTTATCTAATGTCATGTGGATATCTTCTAGTGGCACTTTACGGACGTATCCCTTTTCGATATATCTATTTATTACCCCACTGTAGGCAACATAAAGGCTTTCATCACGTTGCAACTTTTTCTCTAAACTTTCAAGACGGTTTAATGCCATCGAGTAACTATCTGGGAGATTTACTAGATCTTTTTTCCATAAAAGACCCGTTTGGAAACGTTTGCCAACACGCGTTCATTCATGTAATATTCTATTCGCTCTAATGTCATATTCACTCTGAATTGGAAGAGCGGTTCGTACACCCATATTTTCAATATTAAAATAATCTTCAGTCATCTTGTGGATCTCTTCCTTCTCTTCAACACGTACGAAAAGGCATGAATGAGTTCCAGGTGATACTGATTTACACGGACCAAATACTACCCATCCTAACTCCGTATTACACGCAAATGGACCAGTAGAATTGTTTATATTTACATCGGTTGGTAACCCTAAGCTGGCATGGTCTAAGTCAATTAATAATTTTGGAACAATGTTTGTAGGTTTAATAATGTTCGACGGCGTATTTTTAAATATTTGTTTTATCTCACATTCATTTAGGCTTTGCATTGGTAAATTTAAATTCGATGCGGCATACACATTTTTTAGAAGATGAGTTTTGTTCTTTCCGCTACCTCTTAATCGTATGTTGAACGTAAACGAAGGCTCCCTCGCTGACCGGCCACCGAAACATTGGATTTTCACCATAAAGGGTAACTGGTAGTACACGAAACAGCAGTTTTTTATTACCATTGAAACAGTTTAAAACGTCATGGCTAGGCTCACTACTATTATTATTATTAGACTGTGCTGGCAAGGAAACACGGGATGTATCTTCATGAAGTAGTTTATTGTGTTTACATTGGCAGCCATCTACTGAGCATACTGTCTTTCTACGGTACTCGCGGGTCAAATGTCCTATATTTAGGCAAGAGAAACACGCATGAACATTTTTTTTACCATAGTCCAACGTTCTTCCACTTTAAGATTTAAAAATTTGTGGCAGTCGTATATTTTATGGTTTCCTTTGCATCCAGCACATAGTTGAACCTTTTCTATTGCATGTAGCACTCTGCGATTCGGTTCATTGTTAACATCTTGCATTATACATATTAAGTTTGCCACATCACATAACCAATCACTAAAATGTTCAATTGTTGGATATGGGTTAATATTTACTGCGATTTTAGCCCACTCCAGTCTCTTACTCATGGGGAGTTTTGAAATAATCTCCTCTAAAAGCGTTAGATTACCTAAGTTTTGTTGACTACTCACAGATTTAAGAAACACTGCTAAGTTTTTCACTTTAGTCGAAAATGGTACTAATTTAGGTAAATTGTTTTCATTAATATAGGATAATTCCTGCATTTTTTTCAACTGGCTATGAATCAACTGCCCAGGTCTTCCAAAGCGGAATTTTAGTTGATCAGTAACCACATTAACATTGTCAGGGTGAATAAGGAGCGACTTTACGATGTCTTTAGCTTCACCCTTTAAACATTTTTGAAGTCTTTGGTTATTCTCAAAGTTATTGTATCCTACATTTTTTTCAACAGGCTATGAATCAACTGCTCAGGTCTTCCAAAGCGGAATTTTAGTTGATCAGTAACCACATTAACATTGTCAGGGTGAATAAGGAGCGACTTTACGATGTCTTTAGCTTCACCCTTTCAACATTTTTGAAGTCTTTGGTTATTCTCAAAGTTATTGTATCCGTATGCTGCTGTTGATTGTGTATAGGTGGTGAAAAATAATGGCCAGTCTTCTGGTTCACCGTTGAACTCTGGTAAATCTTGTATTTTTCTTGGCATTATAAATTCATTTGCTCCGTTAAAGGTACCGTAAGCATTTAAATTGTTTTTTGTATGTTGCTGATGGCTGGAGACTGTGTTTGTGAAAAACGATGACGTACAGTTATTATTAAACGGCGTATATGTGTTAAAGGCTTTTGGTGCTGCTTGCAGCGCTGCCTTCTACAGTATTTTGAGGCTGCATATATGTTCGCGGATTACGGGGCTCTAACGATGTTGTGTTAGAATATTCAATGGCGGGGCTAATTGGCGTACTTACAAAGTTGAGGTTATTGTCACTTACCGTTTGTGTTGTTTCCTGTGCAGCAGATTCTAATTGTTGACACTTACGTCTACTCTCAGCAAGTTGGGATTGAGTTTCCGACAGCTGGCGTTTCAAATGTTGCCTTTGTTTTTGCCAATCTGTCGAGAGGACGCTGTCTCTACCTGATGTTTAAGGTTGTGTACTTATTTAGCTTGCTTCATTTGTAGACTCCGGTGCCTTAGAAGCACTAGGGGTACCTCTTGGTTGGTTGGAACTGGCTTTTTTACTTATAATGTTCGCTGTCGGGGCGTCAGTGCTGGCGGCAGAAGCACTAATATTAACCTGGCTGACTTCTCATGTCCAGGTTGGTCAGATGTTGCTATGTCTGCATTGGTTGAACTCCTTAAAAGTGGTGGGCTGCGAACTACCCGTGGAGGCATTTATTCCAACAAAGTTTACTTGCAGATTTACTGTAAATGGCAGCTCTTGTAATTCGGTTTTTTTTTGTTTTTTTTTTTTTACAAGAGATGCAATAAATCTGCGAAATAAAAATGTTACGGCTGTAACTGAAATATCTTGAAGAAAGGAAGTTTGCCTTAAACAGTATCTCTATTTAGGATTGAATCGTTTATTTCTAGGGGAATTAAAATATTAGAAATATTACAATACATTTAATTTAACATACTTACCGCGGTTTTGCACCTCCTTCTTTAACAATAGATAAGATTCGATTAAATATAAATTTAACTTACATCTTACAACACAAATACAAATAGACGTCAAATAAAAAATACAAAACAATAATTCACAATAACAAGATCAGTGGAACTTATTTTTTGACAGTCAAATGTTTATGCAATATTGAATGTAATACCTCAGGTTGTCTCAATCTCACGATAGGTCACATGACGATCTTGCGATATCAGTTGGCGCACAGCATCAATGGTTTCCGGAACAACAACTGATTTTGGACGACCTTCACGAAATTATACTTGGAGTGAACTACGATCTCGGTTGAATTCACCATACCATATATAAACACTGGAGCTTCATCGCCAAAAATTGAATTAAGTTCATCGATGCACTGTTGTTGAGTTAATCCACGTCGAAAGTTGTAAGAAATAATCCCACGAAAATGTTCACGATTTAATTCCATTTTTTGGGCGAGATGAATCTTTTAAGTTACTGTAAACAACACAAATAGCGCTCATATGTCAAAACGTTCTAAGTACGTATAACGTCAAAAATTTCAAGCTTTACGATAGAGTTGTCAGTTAGCAGATTGCAACACTAGGGTTGCCAAATCTCGAAATATAAAATGATGGTATGTTTATATGAAGTTTGATTAATGGATTTGGCAGAAGGACAGGTGGCATAGGTTCTCAAGAAATACTCTCGTATTTACTCTAAATTTGTTTACTTTGATTGATCAATTGTAGAAATTAATTAGATGAGTTCCAGTCGCATTTCGGGATCTCAACGCTTCCATTGAAGTTATTTAGTAGGAGCATACCTGGTTTCACTTCATCGACTCTGGGTATATGGTGTCCGTTTGTGGTAATGCATGTGGAATTAAGACTATATAATTCTACTAATGTAAGTCTCATTTCTTTAGTCTATTATTTGGTTATTAATAGAAATATTAATTCTATTATAATCTTTAGATTGTTTTACAATTCCGTATATTTTATTTTTACTTTTTAATAATTCAGTGAAATTTATCTTAATTACAACATTTTCCTTGCTTATAAGAGGTTTTAGCATTATTTTTTTGGAAAATTTCTTGTGATGTCAGTGGAATTTTTTATCATGTAAATGATTGTAATATCATTACTGAATACATTTATATTTGATATTTCTAGTGCTTCTTCTCCATTATTGAATGGCATTTTTCTTGACTTAATTTTTGTACAGCTAATTTGATTTATTCTTCATTTAGTAGCATTGAATTTACAATTTTATTTTTTTCCTTTTTTGTTCTTTTGTCAATTTAACCTTATTTTGTATATTTATTTCTTTTATTATTAATATCCTCGGAGAGAACGAAAAGCCTCAAATTATTCTCTCAGAGTGTAAAAGAGTCTTCTACTAACCCGAATGGTTGCCTGATGTTGTTTTTTGAAGTCGCCGTGGTCTAGTGGGTAGTGTGTTGGCTTATTAGACGAAGGGCCCGGGTTCGAGTCCCAGGTCAGACATCAAAACGAAAAATATTTCTTCGGCGACTTCCTCTCAGCAGATTTCTGGCAACGACTCTGAGAGTAAAAATAGCCATGAAAAGTTTCTCAAAAATCTGTCGTTCGGAGTCGACTTTAAAACTGTAGGTCCCGCCACTCATGTATAAAATTAACGCACACAACATAAGTGGTGTGAGAAGCTAGGTCGCAATCCTGACTGAAGGGTTGTAATGGCCAATTATATGTTATTTCTTTTATATCATCATGTTCTTTATTTATATTTTTTGAAATTTTTTTTAGTTAAGTTATTTATTCTTTGTTATCATTTAGTCTAAGTAAATTTCTAAATCTTCATGATTCGGTGATCCTGCAATATACTTCTGAAAGCATTTATTGATTTGTTCAGTGTCTTGTTTCAGAATAGCTCTGCTATATTTGGTTAGAAGGGCCTTCAAAATGCCATTCCTTTCTTTTTCAATTGTTACGAGACTTTCTTGTAGTTGCAACATTTTTGCGTCGACCTCAGCAGTCTTTTCCAACTCTTTCCGTATAATGTCGATTGACTCTTGAATTTTTCAAGCATGATCGTTTGGAAGTTTCTTCTTTCTTTCTCTCTACTGCTATTACTTGATGTGTTGGGAGTGTCTACAAAAAGATTATGATCAAAAGAGGTGTAATTAAAAAATATTTTTGTGCAAAAGTAGGTCATCTATACTTTCATCCATGATTAACTCAATAGAGTTTAATTTAAAGGTTCCCAAAATTTGAATGATCCTCTCAAAGAATGGCAAACTTGATGGCGAGCCATCTGAGGGCCAAACTTTTCGCTTTTCATGCCTAAAAGTAATTTGGTTACATATGTATTTTCATTCATAGATATTTATTTATTCTGCATTATCTGTATTTATTAGAAAATTTGTGTATTTTAATCTTTACTACCTCCTAATTGAAATCACCTCCATTGAAATATCTTGATGTACATGGCTGTTTTTGCGGCACCCAATATAGTCTCCCCAAAGTGTTGTGAGCAGAGACTCCTCCTCCATTTTCCAATTTTTTGTTTTTTACATATCTATTTTCTAGAAATAAAGTGTAATATATATATTATAGCAGGATTCTACACAATAAAAAAACAATTTACGGACAAACCAGATTGTATGTGTTCTCATTCAGAGCGTTTATTAAAGACAAAAAGTAAAAGTAAGAAATTAGAATATAAAGCAGAGAATGGAAAAACATAAACGTATAAAGTTGCATTTTTCAAAGAAATAGTCGCATTGAGTAACCGATTACAATACAAATTCAAACAATTAATTACTCCAAAAGTATGGACATATGATATTATTAAGAAATATGTATTTAAAAATCAGATTACCTTTTATTACAATTTCGGTAAAAAAATTCCACACTTTTTGTTTTGTTTTTAAATTGAAATGTAATTTTTTTCCTGCGCAGCATTGTATTTTTATGTACTTTTTGGCAAAACACATAGTTGCATTTCCATTTTTGCTAGATTTTGAATAGATTTTGCCGAAATCTACTAAATAAGTAGATTTTATTTTGTATGGGAAATCTAGTTAAAATCAGCTAGATTTGGCTCGAAATCCCATAAGTACTAGATTTCGCTGTAGTGTAAATGGCCTTATTAGACATATTTCTATTAAAAGCTTTCCATTCTCGTTTTTTAATTTCCTTAAAATTATTGAAAGAGTGTAAATGCTTTTTCCTGATTAACAGAAGAATATCGTTGCAACTATTAATGTAAACATTGATATTCCATTGATAAGTTAATAATTTATAATTAAGATTAATTTAAAATATAGATGAGTGTGTACGATAACGATTTCCAATATAATAGAAATAATAAGTAAAGTTTTAATAAAAAGAGTTGAAGTGTTAGCAAAAGTAATAAGAGACTGAAATTATGTGAGCCGAAAGAGTTTTTAAGTGAAAGAAAGATAACGAAAAAGAGAAATTATATTTGACAAGAGATTTTTTATAAATAAGCTTATGAAATAAATTCTGAGAGAGAACCATAATAACTAATGAGTTAACTAAAATTTATATTTTTGCCCTTTTAAGCGTTTACCAGATAATGTTTTTTGTTTTAATTTCTGTTTGTTCCTGTTAGATATGGTCCTGGATGGAATAATTACATTTTTCGCGTTGTTCGTTTGTTGTGGTGAACCGGTTTCATTTTGGGATATTTCGATGTCAGATGTTGTTATTGAGGCAGCACTGTTGTCGTCTGATATTTTGCCTGATTAAAGTGCATTGTTTATTTGTTCCATTTCATGTTCCGAAATTTCAATATCAGATATGTCGTTGTAATTAACAACTTTTCGTAATGATGTTAATGATAATTATGTTACTTTTGGAGTTAAAGAAAACATCTTTACCATTCTGTTTGAGTACTTGACTGCAACTGTTTTTATTTTATTAATTTTTCAGCTTTACAATTTTTTAGTTCTGCTTACTATACCTATTCTTATTATTTCGACATTTTCTAAATTTCATTTAATTTCATTTATAAATAAAGTGTTTATTCATATTACAATTTTATGTGTTACTTTATTAAATGGAATTTAAATAGCAGATATTTGTCAGCAATATTATTATTACAATATTTCGTTTAATTTGTTGCGACACACTGTAATGTGAGTCGCAATTGGGTCACAACATTATGGGAAGAAAATTTATAAATCAACAAGACGCAGCAATTTTAATTTAGTTGAAATTTAATGCAATATAATTTTGAGTTTTAAGATTTAATGTGCAAAATTAACATAATTGTTGTTAACTCTTCCGCCCTCAAATTGATTGTCCACAATCAAAAATAGGGTATTTGAGTAATCCTTGCTATTGGAGATCCTCCAGAATCATTGCTACTCAGGATAAAATCTTGCAATGGCAATGGCTAATGGCCGTCAAAGTCATTAGGGCATAACTTATAACGTCGCCAAATTTGCTTTCGATATTTAATAGTTCTATAGCTTCTGTGTTATTAACATTCATTTCCCTAATCAATTCTAACGTTAGAGTCTCTTCCACATGTGGTCTCCCAACTATTGGCTGTACCACTGGTGGTAATGGATTAGAGTAAGAAATCTCTGGGAATGAAAATCTTTTATTGTCCACTGATAACGTCTCATTTTGGAATCTTATAAGGTAAGTACCGTTTAAACCATAAGACTCTTGACTAAATGAAATTGTTCCATTAAATTGGTTCAAAAGAATCGTGCCAGGAAGTATTTCCTGTATAGTCGGTGAAGATTATTTATCGTGGTGCAGTTCGACGGTTTACCGTGAATTAAATTAGGGAGGCATTCGGAGTTTGTAATATCTTTTATATTCTCATTCTTGCACATTGCCAATCCATTGAAAACTTTACATTCATTTTTAATACCAAATACTTTTTTGTCACAGACCAAAATTTCATCGAATTCAATTTTAGTAGCTATCTTGTTGATTTTTACAGGTTTTATGGTAATTCTATTACATGATTCATTATAAGTTGTTGGAATATTAATAATATAAATTATGGACTCATCGCTGGAAGCTATTCTTACTTCTCCAAAATTAATAGATTCTTCGATATTTAAATAATTTATGCTTTGTTGGTCAGCCAAGGTTTTGATCATATCCATTTCATTTTTAGATAATATGAACGAATTGATGACCCCTACTTTGGCCCAATCTATTGCATTATTTAATATTTCTAGCTTGTATTTTAACTCGTTTATTAGATAAGTGTTTGTTTCTTCATTTATTACTGATTTGAAAATTTTATTTCTTCTCGAGGTTAATTCGTTCAATATTTCCAGCGACATTCTATTTATTATTACTTGTCTATTGTTACTTTCTAATACATTATTTATTTTTTGTTCTATTATTTGAAAGTCAGCATGATCTGGGTTACCAGCAATGCATTTCCATGCAGACCCGATAAAATCTTGGGATCACTTCTTTCTTGGTTATAGGTTACTAATATGCATTTTTAATTGTGTTATTTCGTATGAAAGGAAAGGATATAGGGGGTGGGAAGTGGTTACATTAGCCTGGATGATTGACTGTATGTCGTTGATCACTGTTTCACAATTTTTTATATGGACCACATGGTCTAGTTTTACAGTACCGGATTGCACTCTAGCAAACCCAGTATCCACAGCGACTATCCGTGAGGTGGTGTAGTCCATGATTCTTACCTCGCACATTAGGGCAGGTACTTGTATTCTAAAAAAACGAGAATAATAAACAAAAAAAAAGTATATTCTTTTCTTCCATTCCCTAATTCCTAATATTATTTTTGTGGACCACTCTTCCACTTGTGGTTACTACAGTTGTGTGTCTATTTGCCTTTACTATTTCTTTTTTATAATTTTTTGACAATTTGGTACCCAGTCTCCTATTCTACCTAACAAAAATTTGTTCGCCCACTCCATAATCTTTCGGCTCGTTCCTGCACCTATTATGATATCCTAGTACCGACTAGCTTTAAAGTCTCCCACCATTCTGATTCTCTCCCTCTCCCAATCTTCAGGATCATTAAAAGATTTCCTGCAAAAAAACGCCTCAAAAGGTTTCCTACCTGTAGTTGAATGAATGGTATTATTGTATTCATAAACTGATTTGTCTAAGAGTTCAGATAAATTGCCTTGAGTTCCATCCGACTTGATACACCTCATAATTTCTGAAAGAGTCGAATAGAATCTCTCGATTTGTCCATTGACCGTACTAGCATATGGGGGAATTCTAAACACCTTGACATTAAATTGATTCTCTAGCATGAATATTATTGCTTTGGAGTTGAATGATTTTTCATTATCCATAACAATCATTTCGGGCATGCCAAAATTTAGCAATATTTCTCTCAATGGCCCTTTAATATCTTCTACTGCTCTAGAATTCAGTGTTCTCGCTTGCGCGTATTTAGTTAATTTATCAATGTCTGTTAAAATTGAAGTCTTTTCGGTTATGTAGATATCGATATGCACTGTTTGGCCGGGGTATTGAGGTATAGGAGTTTCTTGTAAGAAAATATTATTAGGGTGCCTATCGTATTTATTTTCTTCACAGATTCTGCATGCTTTGGTTATTCTTTTTATTTTCGCAGCCATTTGTGGAAAGTAACACCTGTGTAAATGTTGAGCTTTGTTTTCTTCGGCACTTCGATGGGCTCTGCTGTGTTCATTGATTATTTCAAATTCCTGATCTGATTCACTGCATATATCGGCCACCATTTTCCTCATATAAAGGACTTTATATTTGGAAAAGGTCTTAGAATATAGTTCTTGTGCTCTTCCTAGGCTTTTTTCATTAAGGTCTAGTTCTAACAAAATATGTCTATGGTAAGTTGGGAAGATGATTTGGAAATCGTACGATTGTTTTTCGTTTGGTTCTATGATAATTTGATTTTTGAATACATTTATTGGTGCCTCTGTATGTTGAATTAAGTTTTGTAGTGAGCTTTGGCTACTATGTTGTGTAGCATCTGTTGAATTTATTTCGAATATCTGCTGCGGTGGTCTGGATAAAGCATCAGCCACGATATTTGCATTTCCGGGTTTGTACAACAGTTCGTAGTTGTACTCTTCCACGATTGCCTTCCATCTTCTGAGCTTGCTGTTAGAGTTCCCATTATTTAGGGCACGTAAATATTGTCTGTAAATATTTTAATGGTTGCCGCCCCATATAAGTAGTTCCTTAATTTCTTTAAGGCCCAAACAATTGCCAACATTTTTCTTTCGTTTGTGGCATAGTGCTCTTCGGCCCTATTCAGAGTTCGCTCCGATGGCATAATTGGGAGCATCCGTAGTAAGTCGAAATTCTTTTTTGAAGTCAGGATAGGCCAACATCACGTCTTCCGACGTAAGAGTTCTATTTATTTTATCGAACGCATCTAAGGCATCCTTGTCGAGGGTAACTGTTATTTTAGACGATGCAGATTTGGACATAAGTCCTCCTTCCCCACTCAAAAGGGCTGTTAATGGTTTTGGTAGCTTGGCATAGTTTTTTATAAATCGACGGTAAAATCCGGACATCCCTAGGAATGATCTTAAATCTTTTATAGTTCTAGGAGTAGGAAAATTATTAATTGCATCCACTTTCTTCGGGTTCGCGTGTATTCCTGCTGTGGATATCAGAAAACCCAGAAATTCTACTTCCGGCTTCATGAACTCGCATTTATAGAGCTCGACCTTCTGTTTGCTGATTCCAATGTTTTAAAGATTTTTTCGATATTCTGCAGGTGTGTTTCTTCATCCTTGCCAAATATGATAACATCGTCGATATAGATATAACATATTTTTCCGATATGCTTCTTGAGTATATCCAATGTTCTTTGGAATACGGCAGGCGCGTTTTTTAGACCGAATGATAGTATCGTGAACTCGTACTTCCCATTGTTCACCGAAAAGGCTATCTTTTCAATGTCCTAATCTCTCAGCGGGATTTGGTGGAATCAACTCTTCAAATCCACGACCGAGAAATTTATTTTCTCCCAATTGTGTGATCACCTCGTTTATTTCGGGGATGGGAAAACGGTCAGCCACTGTGACCATGTTCAATTTCCTATAATCGATGACTACTCTGAATTTCTTTTTTCCCGACACGTCCACCTTCTTGGGGAGCACCCATACTGGTGAATTGTATGGTGATTTGGAGGGCCTTATAATCCCTTGGTTTAACAGTTCTTTGATTTGGCGCTCTACTTCATCCTTGAGATGCATGGGGTAAGGATAGGATCTAGAATAGACAGGGGTTTCAGTTGTAGTTCTTATTTCTCTTTTTACAACTGTGGTATATGTCAGAGATCGGTTCGGAGAATAGGTTGGGATATCTATTGATTATATCTCTTATTTTATGTAATTGCTCGTTGGACATGTGATCTGATCTAATTTGAATATTGTTAACTGATTGTGAAATTTGTTGCTTAAGTTTCACTCTAATGTTACCCTTGAGGATCATACAATTTTTTGCAGTATGGATGACTGCGGACAGTTCTTTTAGAGTATCGTTGCCTAATATCGCGTGAAAAGATTTTAAGATAGGAAGCAAGAAGAATTTGATATTTTTATTTTTAAGTCCGAAAAGGTTAATAAAAGAATGCTGTGTTATAGCAATTTTACCTCCTACAGAATTAGCATAGAATTTTGTTTTATTAGGTTTTGCTGTTTTTATTATAGAATCCTGAATATAATTTTTATTTGAACCGGTGTCGACTAATATTTTCAGAATTTTTCCATCTTTCGTCCTTGCTTCAAAATAAGGCAAGGACGAGGTCTCTATTCTAAAAAATGAATATCGACAAAATCGAGGTTTTCGGTGGATTCTTCTTTGTCTTCAATGTAATCCTGAAAGTCTGGAAGATTATTCTCTATACTATAAGTATTCACTTGTTTGTCGTAAACCTCATCAGAATAATCTTGACCGTTAAGTTCTTGTTCATCACTTTCTATGTGAAAATTCCTTTCGAATTTCCAAGGTTGTTGGTTACTACGTGTCAATGGTCTTTTGCCCGCGAGATCGTTACCAGGATGGGGTCGGTTCATATAAATCACCGCTCTTGTTTGTATTGATCGATCCACATCCATTGGTTCCGGTTTCTGCAAAGGAGCGACAGGTCGTTGTGGTTTGAAAAGTGCCTTTGATTATGGAATTGTTGTGGCTTATAATTAAAGTACTGTGGCGGGGAATAAGTGTGAGGATGGTTCACGTTCTTTTGAGTTTCTAGAAATTGTGTTATTCGAGGAATGAAGTTGTACGATCTGTTATTGTTTTGGGGTCTGAAGTTTCGATTGTTTCCTGATTGGTTTGGTAAATGTTTAATATTTTTGGTATAGGCATGTTCCGTGCGAAAATTCTAATTTTGTAATTTTAAGCACAGATGGAGTGCTTGGGGAAGGGTTGTAGGTTCCCGTATACAGAGTAATTTGGAGAGATCGCCTTTCAGTCCACGAATAAATGTGTCTAGCGCCTTATCTCTGTAGGTTTGTATTAATGTGTCCATGGCTTCCTTACCGATAGCCATGCATGTGATATTATTTATGATGAGGGATAAATGTAAATAAACCTCTTGGTAAAAGTCTTGAACTGAATTATTGTTTTGGAGAAAGGTAGTAATTTGATATTCCAGTGTTCCAATGTCTCGCTTGTCAGCATAGTGTAAGATCAAACAACGCGAAATTGATTCCCAATTTAGTGGGTGTTCTATGATTCAGGCGCAGCATCTGCTGCCCCCGTGATCTTATTTCTTACAACATTAAGGATAGCGAAATACTTCGGAGTACCCCTTGAAGATTCGTAAAGGCTTAATACCCGTTCCACACTCTTCTGCCAAGAGCTGAATTCTGGATTGTTTCCTGAGAATTCTCTCAGACATTTAACTACATCGGGCACCTTATCTAAATCCACAAGGTTTTCCCTAAAACGCTCATCTATTCCCTGATCTGTCCCTGAAATATCTACCTTTGGATTCAATATCCTTTCCACTATATTCCTACACTGTTCTGTGCTGACCCTGGTTACTAGTCTAGCAATATTTTGTTCAAACTTATCATTCTGGCTTGCATGTTGCATGTTGTTAAATGGCTGGCTATTGGTGGTTGGATCTTTAAAATCTTCCTTTGGATGTTATGGAGTTATTTACTTCTTGCAGTTGTACAGTTTTGTTGTTAGTTGTTGAATGGCTGGTTATTGGCGGTTGGATCTTCTTTTGGATGTTGTTGAGTTACAGTCGATTTTCCTTTTTAAATGTTGTAGGATTTTTAATGCATTTAGTTTTTAGATTTCTAATATTTTCAATTTATTGTTTATTTGTTCACTTCACAGTTGATTTGTAATTTTTTGGTAAAGTTTTAGCCTTTTTTATTTAATTAATTTCAACTTAATTGTTCACTTCAGAGTTAGTATGTGTTTTCAACTTAATTATTTAATGTAGCTTTTGAGTAAAGTTTTAGTATTTTTATTTAATTAATATTTTTAAATTAATTATTTTTATTTTCGCTTCACTGTTATTTTAAAAAGTGTTTTTTGTTTTATATTTCTCTTTTTTTTCACTTACTTTTTACACGTAAAAACAATTGGGTATTTTCTATGTAGCCTTACTTAAGGCTTTTAATATTTTGTTGGGCGCCAGTTAATGATAATGATGTTACTTTCCAAGTTAAATAAAACAACTTTACCATTCTATTTGAGTACTTGACTGTAACTGTTTTTATTTTATTAATTTTTCAGCTTTACAATTTTTTAGTTCTGCTTACTATATCTATTCTTATTATTTCGACATTTTCTTAATAAATAAAGTGTTTATTCATATTACAATTTTATCTGTTATTTTATTAAATGGAATTTAAATTGCAGACATTTGTCAGCAATATTATTAATACAATATTTCGTTTAATTTCTTGCGACACTCTGTAATGTGAGTCGCAATTGGGTCAGAACATTATGGGAAGAGAATTTATAAATCAACAAGACGCAGTAATTTTAATTTAGTTGAAATTTAATGCAATACAATTTTGAGTTTTCAGATTTAATGTGCAAAATTAACATAATTGTTGTTAACTTATATGTTGATTGAGTTATTGATACTTGAGTTATTGATACTTGATGAAGAATATGATACTGATGAAAGCTAAGCTAACTTACGTGGGTTTGTCAAAAAAAGCAAAAAAAAAAATCAATTCAGAGCCGCAACCAAGAGCGCCGAAATATAACGGGTTATAGTTTTTACTTTTTAACACCAATTAATTTATTATTAGTAATAATTATAAATCTTATTTTTGAACATCAATTAAACAATTATTAATCTTAATTTACTACAATATTAATTAATTATTAATTTGGATTCATTACAATTTTATTTTAATTTTTCCACATCAATTAAACAATTAATACTTAATTATTAATTTCAATTCAACACGATATTAATTTTGATTCACTACTATATAATTTTTATGATTAATTCAAATTCGACTTTAATAAACGGAAGCGCAGCCAAGACTTATGTTCCAAGACAACTTTATTGGTTCGTTGAGGGCGTTGGTCACGTTGCACCAACATGTGCCATGCAGACGTTGATCATGTATAATTGTTTTCCCACCGTTTCAGCAAAAGGGCAATTCTGTAAATGAATCGGGAGCGCGACTTACGTTTGAATAAAACAAAAAATATCGTTTTGATTTTTTCTTTTGATAATCTTTAGAACATCTTTATTTATTAAACTGAATCTTAAGACTAAAACTTAATTTCTATTCTTCATTAAAATTAAGCTAAGCAACGAAGACTTTTTATGCTTACGTTGCTGTCTAGCAAAGTGTGGGAAATTAAACAAAAGTGTAATTTAAAACTATTAAACTACCCTACACTTTACTAGCCGTTATCATTAATCTAGGGAGTGGGTATGTAACTCGCGTGAATTTTATATTGATTTTATTTAACCGATTTTTTTTTAAAATTAAACACAAGTTTTTTGGAGGAGAACCGTTCTTGGCCTTGGATTAATACCAACTGACTTTATTCAATTTATTTTGTTAAAATGAAACTTATATAATTATGCTTGTTTAACATTTTTCTTTTAATATTGCTTATTGATTAATTTAACATTTTTCTTTTAATATTGCTTATTGATTAATTTTAATTTATTTCAATTGTAATTTTAATTCTAGGAATTGCGACCGAAAAATAATTTATTTTAACGGACCGGAAATGAAATGAATTTATGCTAAAGTTTTACTTATTTTTAATGCTACTTATAAATTCGTCTATTGGGTCCGTATTCTTATATGTAACTTCTCCCCCCTTTAGATTAGAATTCTCCTGAATTCTGTTATTCAACTTTATCTTAATATGTTTATGTTTGGTTATGATTATAATAAGTAAAGTAAGTATTACAATTATGATTAAAATGTTACAGCTATATGTGATTCTCTTGTGGAAATTTAATTCTTTGATATTTCTTACATTTACTTTATGTTCTTCTTTAATTTGTTCAAATGTTATCTTATTAGTAAAATTCCTTATACTATCAATATTATTAAATATTTGTTTTTGTTCTATAGTTTCTACAACGTTTGAAAGGAGATAATCCTTTATTTTTACTGAACAATTATTATAATTAATTAAATAGTTTCCATTTAAGATAATTTTTTCAGAATTACAAGTTTGATTTATATTTATATTAATTGAATTTTTAATTATAATTGTATCTATATCTAATTCAATTATTTCAAATTCGTTATGTTTTATTAGTTGACAATTATTTTTGATTATACAATGTGTGCTTATTTTTATATCTTTTAGATGTTTGTGTTCTTCAAATTTATAAATTTTATTATCAAATTCAAAAATCTTTTCAATATTATAATCTATTTCATTACTTTCATTATTTGGTATGGGTACAATTGATCTTAATTTTACTATTTCAAAGGTTTTAGGTATTTTTATGGCAAAAACTAAGTGAGAATCACTTAAAAACGTTGTTCCGATTTGTATATATTTTAATTTATTATAGTCTATTTTATATTTCTCTATTTCGTTAAAATACTAGGATGTATCATACCATATTTTGCGGAAATAACATTATCCTGCAAATGTTCTATCTTATTTTTTATAAGTTGTATATTTGATAATTGTTCTAAATATATGTGCTTATTATTTTCTATATCTAGAATTTTATCAATAGAATTTATTTTTGTCTCTATTATTTTTCTATCATTTTCGACAATTATTTTAAAATGGTTTATAGTTTCATTAAAATAGTTATTAATTACAATTTGTTGATCATTATTGTTAATTATTTCATTAATATTAAATAGATGTTTTTGAATATTCTGTCTGTCTTCGTCGTCCATAGTGCCAAATAACCATTTTGACATACTACCTATGCCGTTAATTAGTCCTCTACGTTGTCTGATTTGTTTTGGTTTTAAAGTAGTTAATTTATTTCTGGCATCTAATAATTCAAGTTGAAGTATTTCCTTATTGTTTGTCCTCATTAAAATAACGTTTTCCGTCATTTGGTCCAGAATGTGTTCTATTTCTTGTAGGTTTATTATATGTAGTATTATGTCGGATTCCTATAAATCCTGATTGTTCCGTAAGTCGTTTAGTTGTTATTATTCCCTTACTCGATGGTGTCAGCATGATCATCATTAGTATTATCATCATCCAAATCTGAAAATTTTAAGGGTCTTTTAATATTACACAGGTGTATTCTCTCCAATCTAGCTTTTTTATATTTTGGTTGTTCCTTATGTCTAACTGCCTTGTAGTTTTTTATAAATCCTTCTTTTCTTGCTTCTCTATAGTCCTCTCTAGATTTATTCAGTTTTTCTATTACCTTTCTTTTATTTTCCTCCAAATTTTGTTTAACCGTGCTGTTTTCTATTTTCCCTAAATGTACATCCTTAGGTGTGCATTTAATGCTTGAATGGTAACGTTCATTATAATTTCCTATTGCCTTCTGAATCAATTGTCTTATTGGAACATTCTTTTCCATTTTATATAATATCCTGAATTTTTCTGCTATTGTATTGTGAAAACGTTCTATGTCCGCATTACCTGTATGACTGTTGGGTTTAGTTAAATGTAATTCAATATTTTCATTCTGTAAAAATTCCTTTATTCGTACTGCTTTGAATTCATTGTCCGCTACTATTTTCTTTGGTTTTCCTATTTTTGAAAAGTGGTCTTCTAATTGCTCAATAATAGTCAAATGGTTTCTATCATTTAATGGGTAAGCCGCTCCGAATTTAGTAAAACTATCTATTATTGTTAAAAAAATATTTCTTTTTATTACATAGGTGTCCAGATGAACAATCTCATTTTGTTCCGATGGTGTTTCTGTGAATAAAAATTTAGGTCTGATCGGATTCCTGTCATATTTTACCTCCTGACATATCTCACATTGGTTAATTACCAATTGAATTAATTCCATGAGTTTTGGATAGTAAATTTTGTTCCTCAGTTGGTTATAAGTTTCGATTATACCTGAATGCATACTCTCCTTAACGTGGTACAATGATATTTGCTTAACTGCTTCCACTTCTGTATCTATATCCTGTGCCCTTTTAGTACATTTAATAAACTTTATCTGACTGTCGTTTGAATACATCTCTATTAACTTTTCCTGTACTATATTATACTTCCTTTCGTGTAGTTCTGAATAAATTCCAATTTGGCCTTTAGAGATATATCTCCGAAAAATTTCTCCCATATGTTCAAAATCGTTTTCAGCAATAAAAATAATTCGTTTACCATTTATCTCCTTGAACTCTTCTACTTTATTATTCGTCAAAATTATCTGAGTTTTATATTTATTAACTATCTCGTCCTTAATGAAAAAATAATCTCCTAATTCTTCATCGGCTGAATGTACAGTTGCCATGGATACATCGTCTTCTATGTGATTAATAGGGAAAGAAATTTCGCTATTACTGTTCTCACCCCCCTCGTTTTCCAAAATAGTGTCCTCACTTTTCTCAATTCTGCTTAGAAAGTCTGCCACCTTATTTTCCTTTCCTTTTAAGTATTCGATCTCAAATTGATATTCACCTAATTTTAACGACCATCTCTGGTGTCTGGGAGACATATCCTTCCCCCTGTACTTGGAATGTAAATATTTAATTGGTTGGTGATCGGTAAGGATTTTAAATTTTCTATCGTAAAGGTAAGGTCTGAAATAATTGACACTCCACATTATGGCCAAATACTCTTTATCCGTCGCAGAATAGTTTCTTTCATGGTTATTCAGAGTTCTTGAGGCGTAACATACTGGATGTCCTTCTTGTGACAATACGGCACCGATCGCATAATTGGATGCGTCTGTTGTCAATGTAAACTGTTTTTCAAAGTCATGGAAACGTAATATCGGATGTATACTAATTAGGTTCTTTAATTTCTCAAAGGCTTCAATATAAGTAGGATCTTTCGTATTTATTCTCACCCCTTTTTTCAAATACTTAGTAATTGGTTGTGCTACTTTGGCATAATCTTTTATAAACTTTCTGTAATATCCTGTAATTCCCAAAAAACTTTTGATCTGCCTTTCTGTTCTAGGTAATTCTAATTTTTCTATTACCTTAATTTTATCCGGATTAGGTTTCATTCCATGTTTCGTTAAAACATGTCCTAAGAATTCCGTCTCTCTCCTTAAGAAATTACATTTATCTATTTGAATTTTTAAATTTTTTTCTTCCAGCACATCAAAGATCTCACGTATTGCATTTAAGTGTTTCTGTAGCGAAGTGCTAAATATTAGGATATCATCCAAATACACGACACAAGTTTTGTTAATATAATCCCTTAAGATTTCATTCATTAGCCGTTGGAATGTGGCTGGCGCATTTTTCAAGCCAAATGGCATCCTAATAAATTCATATAATCCATGTGGTGTTACAAACGCAGTTTTCTCTCTGTCTTCTTTCTTTACTAAAATCTGATGATAACCTTTTGCTAAATCTAACGTGGTAAAATATTGAGCTCTACCTAACTTATCTAATATTGACTCAATATTTGGCAATGGAAACTTATCGTCTATTGTAACCTCATTTAACTTTCTATAATCTATTACTATGCGGTATTTTTTCTCACCAGAATTGTCCATTTTCTTAGGTACAACTATAAGTGGACTTGAATACCTAGAGTGGCTTTTCTGAATAATACCCTGTTCTTCCATTTCCTTAATTTGTTTTCTAACCTCCATTTCATGTTGTGGTGGATATCTATACATTTTCGAATTAATTTGCTGTTGTGTTGTCGTCCTTATTTCGTGCTGAATTTCTGTTGTGTTAGTTAATAAATCACCCTCTTTAAAAAATAATTTCCTATATTGTCTTAACAACTTTATAATTTCCCTATGCTCCTCCTCGTTTAAATGACCTAATGCAAGTCTTTCAAATTTTGAATCACTAATTTCAAGTGTGCATATGTGACTAAAATCGTAAGGCCTATTCAAAAATTTGCATGTTCTCCTATTAAGCGTTATTTCTCCTTTTTCTATATTTATCTGAGCATTCAGCGAATTTAATGTATCAATACCTATAATGAAATCATAAAGTCTTCCCCTTAATGATGTGACCTTCCAACGTATTCTTGCATTGTCTGGTAAGTTAAATTCGTCTGGTCCTTTTGTATGTACTTCATAATCTATTGTATCCTTATTCGTTATTGTACTAAATGTTATTGGTCTTTTTAATTTAATTTTCATAAAGTCATCTATTCCACTGTCAATTAAACTTAAACTTGCTCCTGTATCTATTAATGCTACGTATCTTTTATTTTCAATATTCAATTCTATTTTAGGCACACATTCCGAGGCTGCCTCATAAAAAACATGTCATTATCTTCTCCTTCATAACTTCCCCTTGGTCCCTCTGGGCTTTGTCTATCAACAATTAAGCGATCTTGGCTAACTGTGTGATTAGGGTGTCCTGCCACTCGAGAGTTACCATAGTTAATATCCAATCCTTCCCGGCTTTGCCTATCGAGGTTTAAGCGATCTTGACCAAACCTACGATTAGGGTGTCCTGCTACTTGAGGATTATAATAATTAACTTCCAATCCTTCCTGGCTTTGCCTATCGAGGTTTAAGCGATCTTAGCCAAACCTACGATTAGGGTGTCCTGCTACTTGATGATTACAAACATTCACTTCTATATTATCTATTTCCATGGGTTCTATTCGGTTCTGTCTATTCGGGTTCCAACGAACTTGGTTAGAATAAGGCCTGGGATATCCCGCTTGTCGGAATTGTCCCACGGTATTATTGTTTCCCAGTTCATTTTGGATCCTGTATCGTCCCGAAATGTTATTATTCCCATTATTGTTATTATTATTCATATTACCATTAGTATTCCTATTATTGTCATTATTCATATTATTATTATATCTATAATTGGTGTTGAACTGGTTTCTATTATTATTATTATTCCTATACTTGTTCACCTGTGAACGATTTAAAGTCCCTCGAAACTTTCTGAATTCTGGCCTAATGCAACTGTCCTCGTACCTTCTTTTCGTCATTGTATCTATTATGGTCCCTAAATCCCGTTCATCGTATATCTTATCTAATAATATTCCCTGTGTCATTTCCTTTGCTATGTTCGTTAATAAACTATCCACATTAGTCAAGTCTATGCAATGATCGTCCTGATAATAAATTCTTAATTCATCACTCTTATACTTCTGTAATTCTACAGCTAGCTCACTTACATTATTTACTCTTAGTTCATTTATCCTTCTGTAGATTTGGTGTG
This sequence comes from Sarcophaga peregrina, assembly GCA_014635995.1. Classification (NCBI taxonomy): domain Eukaryota; kingdom Metazoa; phylum Arthropoda; class Insecta; order Diptera; family Sarcophagidae; genus Sarcophaga; species Sarcophaga peregrina. The sequence goes on from CM025794.1 coordinate 2,707,791, forward strand.
GCTCCACGTCTGGTCTATACCTTAGCTTCAGTGTTTTCTTTATAATAATCCAATTATCAGGTTGATGTACGTTGATTACGACATTCTTTGCTTCTCCTTGGATATTGCGGTAGTAGATAGCCTTTATAGCTTCCTTCTTTAGGCCTTCCTCTCCTATCGTTGATAACAAGTACTCCACACTGCTCAAAAATGAATTTATGGTGATGTCTCCAACACCCGTAAATATTGGTAAGTATGACACATTTTTTAAAATGCGATCCAACTGATTATGTTGTTGTGGCAATTGTTGTGGCTGCTGTTGTTGTTGTTGTTGTAGTTCTAGGTATGCACTACCCAGCTGTTCTAATTGCTGCTCCCGTCTTGCAAGTTGTTCTAGCACTGACGTGTCTATTGCTTGAGTTGGTTCCATCCTTCTTTGGTCGAACGCAGAGTTCCTTTTTATCTTGTGTTTATATATGATTTTGCTGGTTAAGGTTTCTTACTATTATTAGTGGTGTCAACTGGCTTGAGTGTTCACTGCACTATTTGTTTCTTCTAGTGGTGTCGACTTGCCTTAATGTTCACTGCACTGTTTATTTTAGTGGTGTTTAATAAAGATTTATTATTCACTGCACTTTTTATTTTAGTGGTGTCTAATTTTTTTATTATTCACTGCACTTTTTATTTTTATTACTTTATAATCCTGGAGGGTCCCGTGGGATTCGCAGGATTTAAATTTTTTTTTTTATATTTTCGTTTAGGTACGTATCACTGGATCCTGTTCACTAACACTTGGATCCTACCGACTGCGCCAATTTTATATTGATTTTATTTAACCGATTTTTTTTTTAAATTAAACACAAGTTTTTTGGAGGAGAACCGTTCTTGGCCTTGGATTAATACCAACTGACTTTATTCAATTTATTTTGTTAAAATGAAACTTATATAATTATGCTTGTTTAACATTTTTCTTTTAATATTGCTTATTGATTAATTTAACATTTTTCTTTTAATATTGCTTATTGATTAATTTTAATTTATTTCAATTGTAATTTTAATTCTAGGAATTGCGACCGAAAAATAATTTATTTTAACGGACCGGAAATGAAATGAATTTATGCTAAAGTTTTACTTATTTATAATGCTACTTATAAATTCGTCTATTGGGTCCGTATTCTTATATGTAACTCGTGGTGTAGTGAAAATATTAAGAGAGCTTAAGTCATCAATTATTCTTGGTGACAGTATTGCCAATGTTGTTAACTTGTTAACTTATGATACTGATGAAATTGTGTGACGTTGTTTGTGAATAGAAATTGCTGTTTTTCTGTTCACTTTTTCCAGTGTTATTATTGTTTGTATTTCACGTTCTTTTTAAAATATTGGACACTTTTTATCATACGCATAATGATTATGGCCCAAAGAATTAAATTCTCTGCAGTTTGAACATTGTTTTGTTTCCATGCAGAGCTCGTTCTCTCTTATATAGAAATGTTGAGAGCAATTCGGGTATGTTTTCGGCTATCTACATATTTTCGCTATATGTGGATATTAATTAATTTTATTACTATTTTATTCTTTACATTAAACTTATAATCAAAATACAAAAGTGCTTACTATCTACTTTTAATTACTTTTTCTCTTAACTTTAAATAGTTTTGCAAATAAGTGGGTCATTTAGTGTTAGTGTTCTTATTTATTTATTTTAAATAATTTTACAAATAATTAGTTCAGTAAACTGTTTTGCTGTGGTTGCGGATGTTACTGTAACTCCTCCCTCTATACTAAGCGGGGGATAACTCCCTTGATGATGGCCAAAAGAACTGATGGTCAGGAGCGACAATAGTTGTAGTGGAGTGTTCATTTACCACGAATTTTGTCTCGTTATTGTACTAAGGTCGTCTGTTGCTATCTGCCGCATCCGCGCATCTAAAAGTGTGTCCGCAGCTTTAGTTGTATCAGTCACAATGTCCTCACAGTTCGTGATATTAGTGTAATGTGCAATATAACTGAAGTCTTGGTAAATCCCTCTAGTCTCGTCCTCTATTGGTACGTAATATGAGTGTGAATAGTCGATCAATTTTGTTGTCAAGACGTGGCAGCACGTCACAAGAATTCTGGAAGAAATAAAATACGAAAAGTCAGCGTATATTGTCTTTGTGAACTATTCTATCGTCAATCCTAAGAGCAGTTCCTAAATCTTCTTGGACCATTTTCTCGACAAAAATCTTGCTAAATTTATTTCCCAAGCGCTTGTTAACCCTAACATAAACCTTATCGCCGGTATTATATCTCCTATTAACTCTATCTCTATTATGGTAATTAAAGTCGGATTGGTGCTTGGCGGCAATTCTCGAAGATATTTTCCTACCAAGGTCCTCCGGAATAGTCTGAACAATATCAATTGGTCTCATTCCTATTGTAGTGTGAACTGTTCTATTGTATTTCGATGTAGCAATTAGTGTAAGGTCCAGTGGACCCAATGAGTTTTAGACATCTTGCAATTTCTGTCAAAGTGCCATGAAAGCGTTCCACTTACCCGTTCGATGAGCTGTGGAGAGGTGGGATAGCATAAATGTCCGCTCCAAAGGTACCTTTTATAAGTGTTTTTATTCTCTCTGAGTTAAGTGCTTTCTCGTTATCGCACACTACTATTTTGGTGTTTCCAAAAAAATTGAGTATCTCGAGGAGAGCTGGTCTAATATCAACGATAGCCCTTGAAACTATCGGTTATCACAGCAAACTTCGAAAATTTGTCCAAGCACGTCAAAAAAATTGTTTATTCGTATTGTAGATGTCCAAGTAAAGAATTTCCCCTAAAGCAGTTGGTATGGGTGTCCCTGATATTTGCAGTTCTCGTGGATGTCTAGAGTATTTGGCCTCTCGACATGTTTTACACGAGGAAATTATATGCTCCAATTGCTTCCGCATATTGGGAAAGTAATAATCCAAAAGAATTTGTTGCACATTCTCCTTCAGAGAACGGTGTGCCATTTATGTTCATTGTGAATTATTTCGAGTTGGTCATCCACATTGTGGACATCAATCACCAGTTTCTTTGAGTGCACAAATTTAACAGCCAAATGCCTTTTTCAACTCGTTCTGTATCTGGGCCAAGGTGTGGTTACTGCATAATTTGCAATTTACCCTTTGACAATCAGCGACTTTACTTATTAGTCTCAGAGCCTCAGGTGGATTCGCGAAGCCTATTGAGTGTCGCAGTTGGTTTTTAAAAATAGTTTTCGTGGAAAGGCCTGGAGCACCATTCTCGTTTCAGACAATTTGGTTTTTAAAGCAGTTTACTGGGTTTTGCACGGTGCGTATGAAGTCCGTTAAGGATTCTTCGCTATGGACGGTAGGCATTCCCTCCGATGCGGTGCATGTGTCTGTAGTTCCTTCGCTTGCGATCTCTGTCCTCGAACCGTTCTCACCTCCTGTTGTATCTACGCTTGAGCCTTCCAAGACGGTGTCAATGTGGTGTAGGTGTTGCCTAGGCAGTGCATCTGCGACTACGTTCTCTTTCCCGGATTTATAAAAAAACTTGGGTGAAAACTCTTTTCCAGATATAGAATATGATTACGGCTGTTGATCGGTAAAGATGTGCAAGTTCCTTACCCCGTACAAGTAGTATCAATCAGAGATTTTAATGTTAACCCATCGTTACCAACTTACTCTATGTAAGGTACGCTGGATAGGCTTGGTCCATAAAATTTACGTTCTGTTCCGAAGTGTTGGCTGTATAATATTTTCCGTCATTATCATTTCTCCTGGGATCATAATCATCCATCCTACGTTCGAGGTTAAATATTCGCTGGTGCTTTGGACGGAAATTGACCGATTCACATTTCCTTTTGAAGGACTTCGCATTGTGGGGTCGATTCATATAATTGACTTGACGAGTTTGCACGGACGAGTCGACGTACATTTTCTCAGTAGGCGGTAAACGGTACCAGAGTTTTGGTCCGAATCGACTGTTTCTGCCTTCAAACATATTTGAACTTCTCGTTGGCAATCTCGGAGGGCTACCCCTTTGATTCATTGCTTTAGTTGGCACTGAAACAAAATTCCTCATACTAGCGTTGTGTATAGGATGATTTCTGTAGTTAAGGTTTTGTATATCTAGGCACGCCGTATTCGCTTCCGGCAAACTTCTTGGTTTCTGTACATTTATCATGCGAGAAAGGTCAGTATTCAATCCTCTGATAAAAACATCTAGAACCCTATTTCTGTATGTTTCCATTCCTTCGAATAAGTTTCAGTTTTTAGTTTATTAATCATTAACGAAAATTGATGATTAACCTTTGCATAAAACTCGTCTAATTTAGAGTTCCCTTAAGTCAGTTGTCCAAGCTGATGCTCTAACGTCCTAATGTCTCTTTTGCCTGCGTAATGGAGAGACAGACATGACTTGATTGCCGGAAATTAAAGCACTATCTACACTACCCGTAATTTTTCCGCGAATACTTTTCAAGATTGCCATAAAAATTGGTTTTCGACGCACTATTTCGTAATTGCTAAGGATACCCTCGACGGTATGTATCCAAGATACGTACTGGGAACTTGAACATCCTTTACTGAATCCGGAAGTTTATATATTTCCTTTAAGTCCTCCTCCGAAGTAGGAGCACGTAAAGGTATAGACTGATAAATCGCGGGCTGGATGTTTAATCTTTCTAAAGCACGGATACGGTTATCCGCCTTTCTTAGTTCATTCATCAGGGCTCCTCCCGAGCCTGACAATTCAGTTTCTGATTACGTTAAAGAATCCATATCAAAAATTAAAAATGTTTTAGACTCACCACTTGGTAATTCAGATACGTTGCTTGTTGATTTATAATTTCCTTTGGCTATTTAGTTTTGGTCACTTACAGCAATAGCATTACTCTAAAGCCAAAAAAAAAAATTGTGAGCATTTTCATTTAAACAATTTTTTATAAAAAATAATTTTACATCAAAATTTTTGCATCTCTTTGTTTTTGCATCTTTGGAAATTTAAACCGTATTCTCATGAATACGGCTGCAGTACCAGATTGATATTCCATCACTAGCCTTTTTATCGTTTTTGGTTTTATGGTCAAGGAAGGGTCGTGTTGTCCTTTTTAGTTGGCAGCAGATCAACTGCATTCAACCTACTAAGGCATGGCTGGCTTCACAACAATATATTCCTTACGTGATCTCTTTGCATGTTCCCATGTGAATGCAGGAAGGTGTCTAGTGCAATTATCACACAGGATAAACATTGCTAACTATATTTGTTGAATAATTCTGACAAGGAGTTGAACCTTGACGATTCTTAACGAATACGTCCTCTATATTTCGTCAGAGTTATTGTTACCTGGATAATTTTTTATTTTGTTATATTTGTTGGTGTCATCTCATTAGATTTACAGGAACATATTAATAGTTAATAGGGTTTTTTGAATTATTGAAGGATTATTTGAGGGTCCGGTAGGTTCCGCATTTTTTAAAGCGGGTCCCTGCTCGGGCGCCAAATAAAGGTTGGGCCAACCCTTGGCCCTTGTTCTAAAATGAAACAAATGTTATTAGTTTTAATTACCTTTATTTTCGGTGTTCCCAAACAAAAGAAACTCTAATTGTAGTGACGGGGAATTCCTTTAGGGAAAGATCTCCAATGGAGGAATGCCGTTACTAAGTTTTATTTATTAATATTAGGTTTAGTTATGTTATATTTGTCAGACGCAGTAGTCCACGGAGGTCTTCCTGCGTCCTAACAAGCTAATTATTTATGGATGTCAAACACAGTAATCCACGAAAGGTCTTCTTGTGTCCTAACACCTTTTAGTTCTTAAAAAAAAAAAACAAAGCGCTCTTGATTTTAAATTATTTTATTAGTTATCTGCAATGGTTTTTATCCGAATGATTACAATTTCATCATTGCCCTGACCTTACTTGGATTTATGAAAATAATTAAAGTCGTAACTAGTATTTCATTATACTTAGTTACAAAAAAAAAATAATGTAATGTAAGTGAGAGAAGTTGAAAGTGAGAAAAGTTATGATCAAATTATTGATTACATTCTATGATTATAAAGATTACATGGTTAATGATTACATTACATTACAGGGTGATTACAATATTAATAGAAAATGTATGTAACGGTCAGACAATATTTTAAATAATAAAATAATATGAAAATATATTAATAAATGTAATTTAGGCCGCTACATAATTAATTTATGACAAACTATTTGTACTTAATTTAGTCCTACTAAGCAATTAATAAAATAACTTAATAAATGTTAACATATTTGTTGTATGTACATGTATGCAGACAACAAGTCTGTGTACAGTGTCAGCATAAATAGATAAATGGTATGTCACACAAAGTGTGGAGCGTATTAAGTTATGGTGTTTTCTTTTCTACAAAGAAAATGTCACCCTCTTACAAGGTGCAATAAAAAATTTTTTGACCAACCCTGTCGTAATGTCATTTTTCATTTGAGAAGAACATTACATAAATATTTAAAAAAAGGGTATGCCCTATGTTTTCCAGGGCGGCTGTTTATTATGTATGTAATAAATTCAGTAATTCTTCTTTATCAGATGACGAAGATGAATCTAATACCTGATGTATTTAAATTTTCGTAAATAAAATAGATGCAGCAATATCCATATTTATATTTTTGATTTGGTTTCAATAATAAATGTAAATATGAAGAAGGTGTTGCCATATCGCTAATTTCTCAACTTTATTTTTTGAGAGCTTTTTTCATAACAAAAAAAAAAAAAAACATTTTAACACTGTTCTAACATTGAATGCATTTTTTAATACCATGTAGCTTTAATAATGTAATGTTTTCTTAAGGTTACTTAACAAAACAATGACAAAATTAACTTCAAATTGGATACCAATACCAGGCGTCTTTTTTCAATATCATCTAGTAGCCCTATAAATAAACAAAAGTCATCTGCTTTACAGGGCAGTATCAGCACTCTCGATTTATACAGGGCTTAAAATGCAATGCCCTCCACCATTGGCAAGTGCGAATTATTTAGAATAAAACATACCACCCTTTTAGAGGGCGAAACATTTTCAAGAAACAAACGCAAAGTTGCATTTTGCCATAATAAAATGCACATTATTTGGTAGAAAAGAAAACACCATTATATTTTTAATTTTACTGGTTGTATAATTTCTGTTCTTGGTGGTATTGTTATTGTTAATTCGCTATATGATTTTGCTTGCATAGGCAAAATTATTGTTGTATTGTTTACAAACAAAATTAATGTAAATGTTTCATAGTCAATTTTACAAAAATATTTCTTTAAAAAGTCTCGACCAATAATACCGTCTCCCTCAATTGGAAAATCTGTATCTACCAGTTGAAATGTATGCTTACATTCTATGTTTGTTAAATTTAGATTAAAGTCAATAGTTCCTACTGAAATGATTCCCTGATTTGTGATACCTGTTTGTTTGCATCTTTCTTCTGGATAATATTCTTCATTTTCGAAATATTTGTTCATACGACATGTTAATTTTTTATTTTTGTATGTAGCAGTAATGAAATTTATATTATTTTCAGTTAGTTTATAAATAATTAATTTTGGCTTTCCGGAGTATTTCCGTACTCCGAGCCTTCCATGTTTCCCGTGTTGTTTATTGTACGTATATATCTTCTGTCTCTGTTATTTTTATTCCTATTTGTATAACTGTTATTTCTGTTGTTGAAATTGTTGTTCTTAACATTTGTGTTGCTGTTATTATTTGACCTAAAACTATTGTTTCCAGCATTATTGTGGCCTGTCCTGAAATTATTGTTTTGTCTGAATTTGTTGTTATTCCGTCTGCAATTGTAGTTAAATAGTCTATAATTATTATTACCAATAGACCTATAATTGTTGTTATTAAAGTTTTCTGTAACATCATTTCCTAACTTTTCAATTCCTAATTTATTAAGGTTATCTATTATATCAGTCAATTTGTCCCTGATTTTGTTTAACTTATCTTGTAGTTGTGGGATTGTCTTGTTACTTTTGTGTCTGATCCAGTCGGGCAATTATAGCCTTAAAATTCAAAATAGTGTTAAATGCAGATAATTTAGCATTAGCCGCCATAGTAATCTTATTACGAAATATCCCCATAGCGACATAGTAGTTCTCAATGCCCTCAGTATATTAGTTCATGACAAAATGCGCAGCCTCTCGCCATGCAGGATATGCCTGACCCTCGCCCTTAAACTCCGGTAGAGATTTCACCAGATCAAGAGAAGTCCCTTTCGAAAAATGTGCTACCGTAACTGGGTCGTACTGAACTACCTTTAGGGTCAGACCCTCAAACCGTTTAGGCAATTCGTCTATTGTCCCTTGTAAATCCTTAGTAAGAACTTTCACTGCTCCTTAGTAAAAGTCGAAATCCTGTCCTTATCAATAATTGTGAAGAGAAAACAGACAAAATAATTTCAAAAACAAAAAGAAAATAGACCAGAGCCAGAAAACGCTACCAATATTAACAAAATACGTAATATAAACAATTTAAAAAGTCAAATGGTTCGAATCAAGAACGTAGTAAATGCCTTGTATTTTTACTGTTTATATTATACTAGTTCCTAGTTAAATAAACTGCTACGTACATTAATTGTCAATAATTATCTAAATTAATTATTTTACTTAGTTAAGTTTAGTTTAATAATTTTTTGCTTACAAATATCTGAAGATTTTCATGATCCTTTTCTTGTACTGGCTATTGTTTTTACTGTTGTGTTGTTTTAATTACGATTGTGCTCTTTCTACTTAACCGTTAGTAGTACTATGCCTAGGATCAGCAAAATATAATTGAATTCTTAATCTTTGCATTAAGGATTGGAATGTAGGTGTTTTAAAGCCTGGTTCATTGTCTAACGTTATTTTCTTTGCTGCCGGAAAAGTCTGCACCATATTCAATACTTTTTCACCTAAATTTGTTTTGTCTTCTATTTGTTTTATTACGAGAAATTTTGAGTAAGCGTCAATACATGTAAGGAATTTAAAATTTTGTGCAACGTGACACCAACGCAGGTTTATTAAAATTCAAAAATTTATCAGTTTTACTGCCACAAGCAATCGTGCCATTTTCAAAATCAAGTTTAATATTAGCCTTCTTTAAAAAATTATATCCTATCAACAAATCAGATTCTAAATTGGGAATTTCATAGAACATTTCCCTTACACCAAAAAAGTATTGCATCGTAGAAATGGTCAATAATAGTGAATCCATTTACAGTTTTAACTCACTTTTTAACTATTAATTTTTTTCTGTTATTAAGGACATTTGGGCTGCAGTAACAACTAGTTGCCCCACTGTTCTGATGATATAGGGCAATCCGGGGTCACGTCTAAAAAAGCCGATTCATTTAAATTATTTATTCTCTGTGTCTTATTATTTGGTTGAGAACTAAACTGTGCACTTGGTTGTTGTCTTCTTAAGCCATAGCTAAACTGAGGTCTTTGAAAAAATTGATTGGAGTTTTGCGGTCATTGTTGCCATTGAACGAATTGTGGTCCTCGAGCGTAAGTTTGATTTTGTCCATTTTGTGGAATTTTAGTGGTGTTAACAGCAAGATTCGTTGAACTGCCGATTTCCATCGGTTCAGGCTTAGCTTGACGTATATTTCGATTATTTTGGTACTGAAAATTGTTGTTGTGATTTCTGGGAGAAAATCGCAAAACATTCTGATTACTTCTTGGATTTTGACTATTGAATTGATTTCTGTTAAATTGCATTGGAAAATTAGCTCTAAAATGATTAGCTTCTAGTTCCTGAGCCATGGCTAAAGTATTAGTTAAATCAGAAAGCGACAATGAAAATAGAATATTTTGAAAATAGAATAGTCAGTAACGGTATTTGTGACTGTAAGTCTGTTAAAGTTTTCCCTCAACAATTCCAATTTTCTTAGAAGTGGTGCCGTAGATGTGTAACCAGTCGCAGAACCTGCTGTGTCCATATTGTTTGTTGTTATATTTCTAAATATTCCAGTAATTTCGTCAACTGAGTCGTCTATACTATATTTTCTTTCTAGTTCTTCTAATTCCTCGTCAACTATACTACTAGTGTCCTGTTATTAGTTAAATATTTCAACTCTTCGTCCACTATACTTTCTATTGAATAAGCCAGTCTAAGCCTAACAATCAACACAATAAACCCAAAATCATACAATTCCAATAATATTATTACTATTTTTATATTATAGATATATCATTATCATTATTATAAGGAAACCAATCCATTTTAGAATAAACATCAAGATAATCTCATATATAAACTCTCCGGCCGCCTATTTTCGCTTTAAAAAAAAAAACGCGCAACAGTCTACTTTCATTGTTCACGTGATCTATCAGTTCGTTGAATTCATTGGTTGTTATTATGTTCGCTCTCAAGTCATCAAACCTGCTCTCTATCTACCTTTTATCGTCCTCATTCATAGTCCCAAAAAGAAATTTCGAACCGGCACCCACCACATTTCCCTTTAAATGCCAATGTAAGATATTTTCTTACTGTGTCCGTCTGGTAATATTCCTTTGAATTGTACTGTTCGTTAAGAGTGTCATAAGTCAGATCAAGATAAGTTTTGTTAACAGTCAAAATATGATATTTGTACTCTATTGGGTAATCTAAGGCACCCTGCTCAACAACCGCGAAGCCATAGTCATTTTCCACGTTGTTTATTTCGATCGTCTGGCCAGCGACTCCGGTATTCACTGAGAGAAGCAGCAACAAGGCAATTGTCAAGAGCTTCCCGGCTGTAGTTTTGCTAGATTTTAATGCAACTGAAAAAATTGATTTCTTTCTTTTAAAACGCCATTATACTTTCTAACGTGCCTATCCTTGGACTTAACAACATAATACTCATTATCGTCCTCGGCCTGTACGACTGTGACCCTGTTGAATGGATTTTCAACCTTTTTCAATTGTTTTCTTGAATTATTCGCTTTCAAGTACCTAGCATCTATTGGTTTTTCTACCCTAGTCACATTAATATCATTTATTCTTTTTTCTTTAACCTTCTGCAGATTTGTTTGAGGTTGAAGTTTATTAAAAAAAACATATTATACGAATTCTCTCCTGTAGTAGAATGAACTATGGCATAATTATAAGTAAAGATTGTTTTCTCAACCTACAAACGGGATCTACTCTATTTGGAGAAAGGGGCAAAGCGTCCGGACGAAAAAGGCTGATTGATGATCCCGTATCAACCAAAAACTTATAAGCTTTGCCTTGTATTACTATTGAGACGATGGGAAGGGGTTTGAGGCTGCTAAATGAAAATTTTCGATCTCCATGGGTTCTACAGGGCCAAAACGCCTAATACGAGATTGAATTGAGTCATTTATCCTTTGCCGTTTGGAAGAACGTGAATTGTTGGAAAATCTGTTATTATTGTTAAAGTTATTATTGTTTGGGCTATTATTGTTACAGTGTGTGTTAATATTTTGACCGTTATTTCTATAACTATGTATTATTATAATTATTCTGAAGGTTTTTATAACTGTTATTCATAAAATCTGAGTAATTAAAAATGTTTCTACTCCGATTTGTGGTATACATGCTTCTATATTCATTGCCCACTACTTGGGAATGATCGGTTCTAAGTAATTTTGTCGATCTTCGTTCAAAGTGTCCGTCATCTAGTTCATTACTTAGTCTGAGAATGTCTACCGCCGATTTAAAATCTGCTGATAAATTCGCATTAACGAGTGCGGCTAAATGATTGGGTAGTTCTTTTTTTAGTATTCTTAGCGCTTGGGAGTTAGCTTAATTTTTCTAAAATATTTTTTTTTTTTCATCTAATTGTATCGTGTTTTCTACACAAACTTATGTTAATTTCATCGCACAATTTTCTTAGGCTACCCTTAAATATATTTGGGTTTTTACCCTTTATTGAGAGTGAAAAATTTATATTTGGGTTCTTTACCTTTCTCTTAATGTTATTTATACAAAATGTTTAAAAAAGAGTTGACGATGCTGTAGATTCTATTAGATTAAAATATTTGCACCAATAAGTTGTTGACCCGATGGCTGCCAGAAAAGAAGAGAGAGAAAAAGGAAGTTAAACCCCTTTATATCCGCTGGTGCTGTTGATTTTTGCTAACACCGATTACCTGCAGCACTCGGTACTTTATACTCAACCCAGGGTTACTTTTTAACAGGGTGCCACATATAATATTACTTAATTTTAAAATTCGTGTTGAAATTGGTTGTTGCTCACCGTACTCTTGTATCAGCAGACGCTTCAATCCGCCCCAGTCCTCTGGTTGTTCTCTTCTGATTAAATTTAGGGCTTCTCCGTCTAATGTTTTCAAGATGCAATTGAAGAATAAGATCCTGTTATCTCTAGGCAAAACCGCAATGTTGGGTAATATACTTTCTATGCTATTGATGTACAGGCACAATTTATCTTTTTCCCGAACAAAAGGATACACTAATTTTAAGTTTTGTATGATAAAGTTCTTTTGTTGATCCATATAATTGTTTACACTGTTGGTACCGTTATCACTATTGGCAACACTTTCTCTTCTATTGTTAATTGATAGTTGCCCTAAATTACGGAGCACTTCATCCATTGGCCGATGAAAAAGTTTTTTTTAGAATTATTTATATTTGCTTTTTCTTCTATTTGTTCAACAAAAATTTTATAGCAAAAAGAAAAATATGTTTTTCACTTAGGTATTAACACTCTAAAGTTTTGTAATTTTTTTTTTTTTATTTTTTAAGTTATTAAACGTTCAGGTTCGTTTAAGGATCTTTTCCACAGATCCTACCGACTGCGCTAATAAAATACAGTGTTTGTGCTGTGCTTTGAGCTTTATTCATAAACTGAATTGTTATTTTATTAAAAATATTTTATAGCTGATTAACATTATGAAGGTTCTTACAAATAAAATGCTGATTTTACACAATATATGAACAAGAGTGTTTTTTCTTTTAATAATAATTTATGTTATACTCGTAATTGTTCTCACACAAAAAGAATGTTGATATTACAAAGTGTTTAATTTCTTAAAATTTTCAACAGAAGAAAAATAGGAATGCAATAAAACAAAGAATAATAAATGTTTTTTATGGATTCACATTACAATACATGAATTATGGTATGCAAGTTAATTACACTATTTTCATATTTATTAAAAAAAAACACAATTTTATTTAATTTCATTAAAATTTATTATTACTGAAATTTATTATTATTTCAAGGTTACTAATTTATTAAAGTCATCTGGCTGATCTTAATTGTTATCTTAAACTAAACTTTTCTTAGCACTTTTAATTAGCAAGAAGCATAATTTTGTCTGCAGTCACTTTGCACTTATTAATAAAAAAAATATAATATAATAAAATAAAAAATATATAATAATTTTCGTTCACATTGCGTCAGCATAAAATACGTTGCGCGTGGAACTTAAATCGTGGGAAAGTAAATAAATTTTAAAAATAAAAATTAAGGAATGTGACATCACACCTTAACTTGCATATGTCACTTACATGTATGTATATAATACATATATATATATTAGGTTACCCTTCACCGAGTGCAATGCTGAATTGTACTCTTTTCTGTTGCTCTTGATTTTACGAGTGCATTGAATTGTGTATTTCTCTTTTATTCAAAGTGTACAACAGCACTCGTTTGTCTGTGAAATAACAGAAACATGCATATTTCACTAATGAAGCTAAATTTTCAGTATTATTATATGAATTTCAGTAGTGTATTCGTTGAAAAATATGCGTACATAAGTATTTCTATACATTCTCTGATTTCGCCATAAACTTTACAACAACAATCTCTCTTCAAACTGCTATGCTAAAGTTAAAGGATTTTAAACGGAATGAATTAAAAATTTAATTTTAAGAGCGAACCACGGCTCCTTATTTTAAATAAATAAAAATTCAGACACTCACAATTTGATTTACACAATTTCTATTTTATTCAATTCAAACATTCACAGGATTTTTGATATTAAAAACTTATTAGCTTTATTAACTTTAAAATTGGCAAAATATTAATTATTAATTCAAGAGGTAAAATTCAGCTCGAGGTTCGATTGGATTCGCACCGCAACCAAGACTGTTCATTTCAGGCCAGCTTTGTTGGCTCATTCTCATGAATCGATCACGTTGCACCTACATGTGCAAGTATGCGGACGCTGACTGTGTAAAATTAGTTTCTCACAGAATTATTGCAAGAAGACAATTTCATAATTGGATCGGATGCGCGTGTAAAAGTAAAAATATAAAAAGAGCTGACAATTAATTATTTTTTAGGCGGCAGTGTTGCCAGCGGTGTTAACTCCTCCCTCCTTAAATGTCTGCGTCCCGCAGATCCCGGAATCTACTGTTGATAGTTGGACTCGTACTTTTGGGAGATTCAATTTTTTTGTTTGTTGGTACCAAAGCCATCCAACGCAAAAGATTATGAAGGCAGTAATAATTATGTTGATTCCAATAGTGCTTTCAAATTTTGTTCCTAGCTGGTTTAATCGGTTTATATTGTTCAGGCTCACTCCATGGACGTATTTGATGTCCAGCAGCAGGTCGTCATGAGTGACGTTCGCTAGTACGGGTGGTAGGGCTTGAATCTTTGTAATAGAACTGCTTGAATACGTATGGTTCCTTATCACTGTTGACTCATTAGAAAACTGCAGGAGATAGCTACCATTCAGATATTCAGTTTTGTCATTTGACTCAACCAAACCCTTAAAGTTGGTTAAAAAGATAACATCGTCACTCAACAATTCGACAATTTCCTCCTGGGTAAGTCTATATTTGCACCTTGCTGATCCTCCCTTAAGAATACGGCTTAAGCAGTCCTCGTCTTCTAATTTAGTTAGAGATGATCTTTTGCAAACTGTTGAATTATTAATTAAAAGGCAGTTACCCTTGATGCCATAAGTCTCGGCTTCATTGGCAAGCACCTTTTCGAACGGCAATTCTACTTGCTTTCCTTCAACAATAACGGCTCTAGTAAGAAGTAAATTGTAGAAGCTTCTTTCAAGCTTTGGAATAGATAGGATGTATAAAAGCGATGAGCCGTTCGTATAAATTGATGGCGTTCCGTACTCCACTGCTTCTATCGCATTGTTGTATGGCAAGGTTTCCAATTCGTCAATTATTCTATTTATTTCTGATTGATCCAGTAGATTAGTGTTGACAATTCCGCTCTTAGCCAACTGACAAGCTCGAACAATTTCGTTTATTTCGTCCTTTAAGATAATTATTTCATTGATGGTACTCTGCTCTAATAAGGTTTAGTCTTTTCCGCTCGTAATGTTATTTAATCTAGAGGCAATTTCATTAATCTTTTTCACTGCTTGATTTGTAATTTGCTGAAGCTCTCTGTTAATTTTATATTGCTCATTGTTGTTCGCGATGATATTCTCTTGGCTCTCAAGTACCCTGTTCCAATCTGTAGCATCAGGGCTTCCAGCTACCCATTTCCAGGCCGATCCGATCCAATCGATTGATCTTTGCGATCTTCTTTTTGCATTTGTCAGTTCATCAAGGCGTTCTTGCATTTGCGACATGTGGTGCAAAATGAATTCTTTATTTTTACTCGGTGGAATGTTCTTCAGTATAAGAGATGATATATTGGTTGTCATTTCCCTATACTCCTCCAAATTAATAACGTGAATTAACTTAAAGTTTCCATCGACTATCCATCCCTTTCCAACCTTGAGTGAAACCACAGGTGTTTTGTATTGGTAGATTTGTAAGCTGCTCACAAAAGCAATCAGGTTGAATATGGTCAAAAGAAACTTGAAATGCATGATTAAAATAAATGTAATTTCTGGAAAAAATATAAATTTAATATGTAATTGAAAATGGGGTGGTGTCATGACAATGAAATGTTTAAATGTTGTTTAATATGGCTTAATTTTAGTAGTAGTAAAAGTAAAAGTACTCTTCCCCCTCTTTTTTTTTTTTTTTTTTTTTTTTTATTTTTTTTTTATTCATTTTCATACATATTTCCCATTTTCCAATCCTTCCTAATTGTTTTATTATTTTATATATTTAAGAAGTTATTGAAGTTTTAATTATTCGAATAAGTGAGACGAAGAAGGATCTGTAACTATTTATTGAACAACATTTTTGCTTGGACTTTGTCCATTCAAATTTTTTATATGTTCCTTGTGAATTTTTCTTCCACTCCTTGTCAGCACAGTTACCCTATTATCCTTTTCGACTACTTCCTTTCTATACAAAGCTTTGTCCTTACCCTTAATAGTTTTAATAGCTACGTAAATTCTATCGCCCTTCCTATATTTTTTAGGGCTTTGTCTTTTTCTATTCATTCTTGCATTGCGAATTGCCAAGTTTCTTTTAAGCAAATGTCTGAGATCGGTATTAACTCTCCTTTGTTCTGATAATAACCTTTCAAAGTTTGCACCGTTGATTCTATTAAAAAATAAGTCACGAGGTCTTTTCTTTGTTGTCGAATGAATGGTATTATTGTACCTATCAAGACAGATTTCAATTAATTCTTTCACTGATAGATCTGGGTATTCAACTCTCAAACATCTATAGATTTCAATAATTGTTGAATGTAGCCTCTCCACCTGTCCGTTCACCTCGCTTCGTTGTGTTGGCGTGAGGTATAATTTTATACCTAATGACTTAATGAAAGTTTCAACCAAAGGACTTAAAAAGCCACGTTCATTGTCAGTGACAAGAATTCTAGACACTGTAAAATAATGCAAAACTTTTATCAGTTTTCTCCTGATTTGAAATAAAGATCTATCCTTGATACTAAAAAATTTGGCAAACTTTGTAAACTTGTCTATACATGTTATAAATTTCTGTCCCTGAATCTCCATAATGTCCATATGAAGAATCTCGCATGGATATTTAGGATCAGGCGTCTGTTGACGTTGTATCTGCGGAGGTTTCCTATCGTATTTGCATTTATTACAGACATCGCAACCGGCAACGTATTTCCTAATACTAGCGCGCATATACGGAAAATAATATTGTTCCAGAATTTGTTCCCCATTTTCCCTAGGATTACGGTGTGCTCTATGCTCAGTTTCTATTATTTCAAATTGGCGTTCTTTTGAAATAATGTCCGCGACTAGTTTTCGCGCAATTCTAATTTTATATTCGGAAAAATTATCAATGTAAACTTCCTGTAAAACACCAAGAAGACTTTCCGGTGCTTTTACTCCATTGACGATGTTTGGACGAAGTTTTTCTTTGAGCAAAGTTGTAAGTTCCTCCTTAGACCAATCTTTTGAGGATATGAAATGTCTGGTATATCCAGGATGTGGCTCCTCGATATCTGCCATATCCATTCCAACTCCTATTACAATCTGATTTCTAAAGACATTTATGGGTGCCTCAACATGCGGCATCAAGTCGGAGGCATCTTGTTCAGCACTGTGAATTGTTGCCACTGACGAAAGGTCGTCGTCCTCTTGGCCTTCTGAAGCAGTAAGAGTTTCAACCGAATTCATATCCATTCCCTCGCTTGTTGTGTCAGTGGAGGAATGATATAAATGATTTGAAATGGTTTTTAATCTTGAAAGCGCATCTGCCACGTGGTTTGATTTACCAGGTTTGTAAATCAACTCGTGGTTGTATTCCTCTATCCGCGCTTTCCATCTTTTCAATTTGGCATTAAAGTTTCTATTTCCTAGTGCAAAAGTTAAGGGTTGATGATCAGTATAAATCCTGATCTTTTTCGCACCATATAAATAGTTTCTGAGATTGTCTAAAGCCCACACAATGGCGAGCATTTCTTTCTCATTCGTGGCGTAATTTTCCTCAGTTTTGCTGAGCGATCGAGAAATGTAAGCTATTGGTCTGTCTTTGCCAAGTTCGCCTTGAGACAAAACGGCACCTAGCGCAGTGTTGGACGCATCCGTTGTCAAATTAAACGGTTTTTCGAAGTCTGGGAAAGAAAGAATTTCGGCTGTGGTCAACATAGATTTGAGTTTGTTAAATGACTTTAAGGATTCATTATTTAAAGTAATTGGCACTTTCTTGGACTGGGTGGCTTTAACCTGTGCATATTTTCCTCTTGTGAGGTTCGTTACAGGTTTGGCTACCTTTGCATAATCACGAATGAACCTCCTATAGTAAGAGGTCATCCCCAAAAAACTCTTCAATTCCTTCAAGTTTGTAGGTGGCAATAAATTTTCGATGGATTTAACTTTAGCAGGATCTGGTTTAATTCCCTCAGACCCCACAATATAACCAAGAAATTCTACCTCAGTTTTCATAAAATGAGTTTTATCGAGGTTAACCTTAAGATTTGCTTCCCGCAGCCGTGCAAAGATTGTATCTATGTTCTTCAAATGATTATCTATACTTTCGCCGATTACGATGATGTCGTCAATGTAGACGAAACAAATTCTTCCTATGAACTCGCGGAGGACATCGTCTATCATCCTCTGAAATATTGCAGGAGCGTTCTTCAGACCAAACGGCAACCTCAAGAATTCAAACATACCATTCGCTGTGGAAAAGGCAGTTTTTGGGATATCCTTTGGCTTCATCGCTATTTGATGAAAGCCCGATGTAAGGTCTATTGTTGTAAAAAACTTTGCTTTCCCTAAACTTGCTAAAGTGGACGTAATGTCTGGAATGGGATAGGTATCTGCGATTGTTACGGCGTTCAAACGCTTAAAGTCCACTACCATTCGATATTGCTTTTCGCCGTTGGGTTTCGGTTTTTTGGGCACTACCCAAATAGGGGAATTATATGGACTCTTGGACGGTCGGATTACTCCCTCCGAAAGGAGTTCCTTGATCTGTTTTTCTACTTCTTCCCTCATACAAACTGGGTAAGGGTAACTTTTTGTATAAATTGGTTCTTCAGTACTTGTCCTTATTTCTGCCTGAACATTTGTAGAGGCAAGTTCACTACCATCAAGTGGTCCAAAAAGTGGAGTGTATTTTCCAACAAGCTCTTCAATTCTCATCCTAACTTTTGGAACATGTTCCTCACCTAATACATAATTTGACTCTGTAGCTTCTTTCTCTTTTAACGGAACCTTATATCTATTTTTCAAAACTAAAATATTTTCTTTTCTATCCACTAAAGCATCTAACTCCTTGAGGGTGTCATCACCAATTATTCCATCAAATGCTTTTAATTCAGGCAATACATAAAACTGAATAGGTTCATCTATTCCTAAAAATTTAAAGAATGGCCCAATCACTTTCCTATCTATATTTACATCTCCCCCAACTGATCGCACTTTTATTGGATTTACTAAATTTATACTACCATGTGATAACTTTGGGCCGCAAAAGTTTTTGTTAGAGCCAGTGTCGATCAAAAAACATAAAAGATCACCAGTAGCCGAAGGATATTCTATATAGGGTAGACTTGAGGGCCTTCTCCCATAAAATTTACTTCACCTACGGTTTCCTCTTGACGAGTATCATTTTCCAAACCATTCTCAGCTATGTGGTCATCATCAGAAAAGGTTTCTATGTGGTAAAGCCTGGGCTGTTTATTCCTCGTGTTCATTTCATATGAACCTCTATTTTCGGTTGTCCTTGGATTGTTGATGTAGTTTACTTGCCGAGATTGAATGGACCTGTCCACCTCCATCGGTTCATGATTAATGGCTGGATACCGTGGTGGTAACGCGGGCCTATTATAATTGGAATACTTGTTCACTTGGAAATTAGGACCGTTATTGTAGTTTTGGAAATTTCTAGGGCGAGAGCTTTGATTCTGCCAGCTTGATCGTGGTGGAAATGATTTAGGTGGTCTTGAAGGATCAGGGCGATAAGTTGGCTCTGTTGAGACGGACTCATAAGGCTTAGTTCTCGCATAAATAATGTTGTTTCGCATAGTTAAGTTTTGTTGTTCTAAACAAGCGGAATATGCTTCCGGGAGCGTTCCTGGACGCTGAATAATAATCATTCGCGAAAGGTCTGGTTTTAGTCCGCGTATAAAGATGTCCAATGACCTATTCCTGTAAGTTCCAACTAGAGCTTTTATAGTTTCTTCGCTGTAAGACTCCGTCTTAAACTTATTAATGATTAGGGATAGTTGGTGAATGACCGTTGAATAGAACTCATCAACGGTCGAGTTTCCTTGGGAGAGTTGGTTCAGCTGATGTTCTAGAGTCTGTATATCACGTTTATCTGCGTAATGCAGCGAAAGTATTCTTTTAATCTCAGCCCAGTCACTGTCAAATACGTTGTAAGACACAAGAGCTGTGTCCGCAGCACCAACAATTTTCTGGCGCACGCTTTGAATAATAGCGCGGTATATGGGTTTTTCTTTCACTATTTCAAAATCCTTTAGGATTGTTTCTACTGAGTGTACCCATGAAACGTACTGAGTTGGGTTACCCTCAAATGTTCTTAGCTCCTTAACGCTGTCTGGCAACCTGCTTATATCCTTCAAATCTGTTTCCGTACGTGGTCGCTGGAGAGATCCTTCTTCCGACACATATGTCACATCCTGCCTATTTTCCAGATGCTCCAACCTACTCAAAACTTGTCCAAGTGCATTATTGCTTAGACTCGCTTCTATTGTCCCTATCCTAGCTTCTACTGATTTGATCTGTTCCATAAATCTGTTTATGGCTCCAGTCATAGTGACCACTGTTGTTTTTAATTCTTCCATTCTACCTTAGGTCTTATGCTATTAACTGACTGACAAGGAAAAAGAAATTTCACTCACCTTAAGTACCCGAAGTTCCGGCTGAAAATCCTTGATCGTCGCACTATTCACTTCACTTAACTTCTTTTTTCAATATTTTCCAATATATTTTAAACACTTTCTTTATTTAAGAATTTTTTATTCTCTTCCCCTTTGCGGGATTTAAATTTCTTCAAAATTTTAATAACAATATTTTTCAATAAATTCTTTATTTCAGATCCTTTATTATATTTTCCTTTTTTTTCCTCTTTTCGACAATTATTTATTTATTTAACAATTTCTTTTTGGACAATTATTTATTCTTTAACCTTTTCTTTAACAATTTATTTTTGGACAATTATTTATTCTTTAAACTTTTCCTTTGTACAACAATTATTTCACTTTCAATTTTGTATTTTATTTTCTCTCTTCTTTAGTTATTATATTTGGGATGAAACCCTTTTACAGCGAGTCTTGGCTACGTTTCGCGGCGCGACGCGTCCGTTTAAAACCCTTTGCTCCTCGCGAAAGCTCCGTATGATTCCAGTTTGGAACTCCACCACTATTTTCCGTGGATTCCTACTATGGTACGGTTCACTTCACGTTCGCCTCGGTAACCTTCTGTGATTATTTTATTCTTACCACCAGGAATACCGGATTAGCGAAGGAGGAGTTTTAATATTTATAAAAACTTTTTTGTTTTATAAGCCCTGGAGGGATACGTATATTTCGCAGGACTGTTATTACTTTATAAATATATTTCCCGAGGGAAATATTTCTTACTTTTTATTTCAAGGACTCCGTACCTTTAAACAGGGTCCCTGCTCGGGCGCCAGTTAAAGGATTTTAAACGGAATGAATTAAAAAATTAATTTTAAGAGCGAACCACGGCTCCTTATTTTAAATAAATAAAAATTCAGACACTCACAATTTGATTTACACAATTTCTATTTTATTCAATTCAAACATTCACAGGATTTTTGATATTAAAAACTTATTAGCTTTATTAACTTTAAAATTGGCAAAATATTAATTATTAATTCAAGAGGTAAAATTCAGCTCGACGTTCGATTGGATTCGCACCGCAACCAAGACTGTTCATTTCAGGCCAGCTTTGTTGGCTCATTCTCATGAATCGATCACGTTGCACCTACATGTGCAAGTATGCGGACGCTGACTGTGTAAAATTAATTTCTCACAGAATTATTGCAAGAAGACAATTTCATAATTGGATCGGATGCGCGTGTAAAAGTAAAAATATAAAAAGAGCTGACAATTAATTATTTTTTAGGCGGCAGTGTTGCCAGCGGTGTTAACTCTAATATTCGTTGTTTTTGTTTGTTTGTTTGTTTTGGTTTTTAAAAACAAAAACATTTTTTCTTTCCCATTTACTGAAAAAAGAAATCCACGTTGTAACACTATGAAGAGTACAATATTTTTGTTGCACTCTTCACACAACTCTCTTTTATACTGTTGTACAATGGTTTACGAGTGCAGTTGTTTATTTGTTCTCTATCGTTGCTTCACACTTATTTATATTTGCTGGTACAGCCAATATTCGGTCTTCAGAAATATACAATAGTGCGCAATTTTATATGTCTTGTGCACACCGCTAATGTATATTAATAGATATTGATATTTAAAATTTAATTAATTGGTAGGATTAAGTAAAATGGAATTTTTTTTCTGCTACCGCAACGTAGACCTCAGCCACTGCACTGGCACCTAATGCCTGAAGTGTTTCCGTTATTTTCTGGCTCCTTTCTTTGCGGAATTTGGAATTTTTAAATATATTTTTTTTTTTGTTTTAAGTAGTTGTTCGTTTTATTTTTGTATAACCGTTTATTATATTATATATCGATGGCTTAATATAAAAAAGGCCTAACTCGATTTTCTGTTACTTTAGAGGAGAAGCAAAAAACTTAATAAAATCCGTAAAATTTTAGATATAAAAAAATTTTAATACAGTTTTTAATAAAAAAAAACAGCAACACGTATTATTTCTAATTCAAAAAATTGTTAATTGTTATGTAATGAAGTTATGTAAGGTAGGCGCTCTTTTTATTGATATTTTTGAAAAAAAAAATTAAGTCAGGCCTTTTTTAAACTGAGTTAAAAATTAGATATATTATAATAATTCAGGTTTGAATAATAAAAGGAAGTAATTCATGAAATTAAGAGAATTAAATGAAAATTAAAGGAAAATAAATTAGTTCTTAAAAGACAAATTATCATATAGAAGATGACAATCTGTAGGTAAAAAACTTTTAAGTCCAGTAGGTGGTCCCACTTCTTTTTTGTGATTTGTATTTTCTCCTTATAAAGTGAATCAGGGGGTATATCTTTAATCGCCGACTTTAATCTAAGTGGAAGAAATTTGTAGTCGTCTGTTATGTCTATATTTTTTCTTGTTTGAATAGCATCTGCATTCTTCGAATTAGAGTCAGAATTTTCGCTCGCTGTCATCATTTTTATTGTATTATTGATCGGAATAATCAAAGTATTTGTATGCATAATTATATTTTTGTTAGTATAATATTTTTCCTACTTGTCAAAAACACTGAAATATGTCGATCGATTTATAGCCGTTGTTTTTAAGAACTCGACCCACCGCCGAAATTTTTTTAATAAACTTTTTCCGCTAAAACGAATTTCTGTTTTGGGAAACATAAACGCGCAACCTCAGCTGCGATTATAAATTTACATACTTGAATTATTGTATCATGGAAAAAACCAATCAAACGAAATAAAAAACGAGTTAGGCCTTTTTCTTTCAAAAATTCATTGTTATGAGTTAGGCCTTTTTTTGAAATCGTTATAAATCTGATATTTGCAATTGTATCCACCTGAAATTTTAAGGCAAGGTACATCTGACATTCGTCCTCTAGAATAAACTAAAAACGCTATTTTGAAAAAAATTGAGTTAGGAGTTTTGTATTTGTTTCATTTTTTTTATTATAATTTTTATATATCTTTTTCTTTAAGTTTTATATATTTTAATGTTGTCTGTATATTTGTGTGTTTGAAAACGTATGTATATCATTCTTATTTTATATGTTGTTTAAAATTAAGTTTTTTCAATAGTTAGTTTTTATGTTATTTATTAACTAAAAATGTGTAAATTATTTTAAGTTTCTTTTGCCTGTTTTTGCAGTTATTCTTTTACTTTATTTTCCTTTATGTGCATATAATGTTATTTAGATGCCGAATAAAAAAGAACATACAAAAAATTCATTTTGAAATAATCTTGTTTCTAAGATTATATATGTTCATAAAGAACAATGAAAAAATAAGAAAATAATTTCCTTATAGCCAAACACTCGACAATCTAACTTCAATTCCAATAGCCCGTCCGGTAACGTACTAAACTAAGCTGCATTGGCTTTGAAGGTAGAAGGCAGAATGCGATTTATTCATGAAAATGTCGCCCTTTTATACTAAATTTTACATAGAGTTGTATTCTAAAGTGTTAATATTTATATAGGGTTGTATTTGAATGTGTTAATATTTACATAGAGTTGTATTCAAAAGTGTTAAGTTAAATAAAATGGCTAATGGTTAATTGTTAATAAAAATGTTAAATGATAAAATGGTTAATTGGTAATAAAAGTGTTATAAATAATAAAAATACGATAAGTGAAATAATGGACTGCTTCAATTTTCTGCATATATTCAGATTCTTTTTTTTTCATTATATTTATCATGATAAATTAAACCACTTAGTTTGACGTACAGATTTGGAGTGATTCTTCTTCATTAATTTCTTTTCTTACTTACTTTCTACTATTCTTAGTTGTATACAATAGCATTATTCTCAGTTGTATATAATAGTACAGTGTTACCATTACAAGACCTCCTCACCCATTGTCACCAAAAAATCAGTATTGCCGATAGGTTTAATCAAATTATCTCCTCAAATAGATTCCGTCAAGGTACAGTCTGGTGATGATTTCGCTAATTTTCTGTATATTGATTTTCGCATAACGTTAAATTTGGTGCCGGTGTCGAAAATGGCATTCGTTGTTACGTCACCAATTTTAATTATCTTCATCATGATGTCATCGTCGTATTCATTTAGTAACCCAATATTATTGGACTCACCTTTTTTCCGCGGACAATCTTTGGAGATATGGCCAAATTTTTCACAATTAAAACATTTGGTACCTTTGGATTTATTATCGAAATTATTAGACTTACAGTTTGTCAAAAAATCTTTGCACATAGAGAAAAATTAAGAAAACTTTGAAAAATTCATTGATTTCTAATGTAATTAATAAAATTTTTAAATTTTTTCAAACAGGATTTTATAAACATATGTTTTGTTAATATAATAAATAAAAAACTTTGATAACAATCACAATATTCTACTGTAAAATATTAAAAAACAAAAATAATCCAATTTTGCTGCTGTCAAAAAAATGTTTGCACACTTGATATAATATTAAGATTTATGCAATTTTTTTAAATTTATAGTGCTAATATTTTGTGGGTTTACCTTGAGCATCAATTATTGCTTGTAGACACCTTCTCATGGATTAAATAAGCTTCGGAATGTCATATTCTAATGGTATTTTTTCCCACTCTTCTTTGATGAACTTTACCAAATCGTTTTTATTTGTAGGCGATTTTTTCCTTACCTTTTTCTTTAGATGAACCCACAAATTTTCGATAGGGTTAATACCAGGACTTTGGGCAAGAGTATCTACAACTTTGGTGCAGTTGTAAAGTAACCTGGAGTTTCATAAATAAGATTTATTTTAAGGATCATTATCTTGATAGTACTTGTGATTAAATTTATTCGGATTAACCGGGTCAATAAAACCAAATTTCTTGAAGCTGGCCGTCAGTTCATTTTATAAAATATCAAGATGTACTTTCTTAGTCATTTTTCATCCGAAGTCCTATTTACACCAACTCCCTTGCTGTATATATAGCCGAATACCATTACAGACAATTTTTCAAACTTTGCTGTAGGAATAAGATTTTTATTTTCTAGTGCTTTCAGAGGCTTACGCCAAACTCTTTGCGGTCCGTCATGATAATAAAGCATTATTTTCGTCTCATTTGAGAAAATAACATCGTCCCAGTACTCCGGAGAAAGTAAAAGGTATTCGGTGGCAAATCTTAATTTTTTTCCTAGTCATTCTTGAAGAATATTTGTGTTTTTGAAGAACATTTCCAATGGTTCCTTGGAAAATACGTAACCAAAAGTCTTTTTAAACTTGATGAGCTAATGACCTCGCACTGGATTGCGGGCTATCATACACGTTTCTAATAATTTTACCCTCAACTCGCTGCATCATCTTTTTTGGCCTGTCTGTAGATCCCTTTAAGTCAAGTCCTCCTGCTTTTTAGCACAGCATATAAAATTATATACAGTCCGGATGTTTAGGGAGAACACATGGGCGATTTCCTTGGAATATTTGCCATTGTGGTAGTTGAAATAGCACAATTGTATAATATTTTTTGAAACTCGTTTTCCTGGCATTGTTTGTATTCAAATATACGGACACTAATTAGACAAAAAACGATCCCTTCACTTTTAAAACGCTATTTACTCCTTTCATATTCTATCTCATTTGTAAAAACCCCAAAATTCGCAACATCTTTGGGAAATAACGGCATATTTTTGTAATTTTTTTATTATCTTCATTCAATATGCAAAAATTTTTTTGACACTTCTTATATTGAGTAAACTTCTTTTGTTGTTGTTATTATTGTAATGTGTGTTACTATTATTGCCATATGGTCGTAGGCAAGTACAGTTATAGAATGAGTGCAAAAATAAAAAAATATATAAAGATTTTGTTGTTGAAATTCTTGAATGAAGATCAAATTTTACATTTTTTTGGTCTGTGCAAAGATTTTTTTTGACAAACTGTATGTCCATTAGTACCGCAATAAAAACACTTTAAATCTGTTGTTTTTTCAGCCTTATGTGTAAGCTTTTCGTTTCTTTTAAATTCAGTTTTTCTTTTGTTATTCTTGGTCATCGTTTCATAGTATGCCAATTTCTCTTTAAATTCCTTTAAGTTTCCAGAACCGTATAACAACATTTTATGTATATCCAAATCATTTATTTCATCAAATATGTACTGAATTAAAGAAGCTTCGTCAATATTACCTCGTTTCTTCAAATTCGGTAAGCCATGCTCTAATTGGAGAAATATTTGTACTGTCAAAAGGTCTTAAAAACTCAATGTCTATAAAACTCAAAGCAAATTTCGTCATATGATTTGGAGCATCAGCTTCTGCACCCATCGTATTTGCAAATTGTTCTCTATCACTTCATTTCACATCGTTGTTGATTATTTAGCTCCTCTTCGTCTTTTGTAGAAAAAAGTTCACCGTCATCGTCATCTACCATTATCGTCATCTACCATTATCGTCGTCATTATCGAAAGCCAACAGCTAACCTTTCTGCATATTTTTAAATATATGCTTTATCAAATCGTGTGTTTTGTAACTAATGCCTACTATATTGTATATAGAAACCAAGTCTGTAACGTTCAAATTCCTTTCGATGTATTCTGCATCCTTCACATATGCATCATCTTCGTTGGTGTATTGAAAGCCAGCAAAATCTGGTGTCTGTTCATTCTGTCTTCTTCATTTTCATAAACAAACTTGTGCAGTGCGGCTACTGCATCTTTTTTACTATTGCGTAGTGCCATAAACACATTCTCAAATTCACGTAGATGCGACATGTTTTTGTTTAGTCTCTTCTCTTTTTTCTTCCCTCTTTCTTTCCGGTTTTTATTCCACCGACAGGCGTTATATTCCCGTTAGTTCTTATTTACCAAACTACGTTCTGCACTTGTTTGTTTTGCAGGAATTGTTTCGTTTCTCTTTTCAGTCTCTTATTCTCAAAATTTTCTTCTTTTTCCTTTTTTTCTCGACCTGCACCCTTTTATTAATACAAAAATCGTTTTAAAGGGACCGAATTATAATTATTTTTACACAGAATTTAAAAATAAATTTTTAGTTCAATATCTTTTTGCTGAGAAAAAACTATGCCTTTTAATTTTTATCCCTAAGCTTTAAAATGGTTTTTATCCCTAAGCTTTAAAATTTTGAAAATTATAATATAATAAAATTTAGCCGATATTGTTATAGAAAATTTTAATTATTTATATTTTTAATTCTGAGGAAGATTTCACATTTAACATAAAAAAATTATTGTTATGTTTTTCAAAATCAGGGTATCGCAAAATTGGATGAGTGCTAATTAACGTTTTTAACTTTTCAAAAGCTTCGATGTAAGTTGGATCCTTTACATTGATTTTTGCGCCTTTTTTCAAATATTTTGTAATCGGCTATGCTACTTTTGTATAATCCTTGACGAATTTGCGATAGTAGCCTGTCATTCCTAAGAAACTTTTAATCTGTTTCTCAGTTTTTGGCAATTCTAAATCCTGTATAATTTTAATTTTATTTGGATTCGGCTTCATGCCGTCCCTTGTCAAAAATGACCTACAAGTTCTGTTTCCTTCTTTAGAAAATTACATTTGTCCACCTGTATTTTTAAATTTTTTCTTTCAAGTACCTCAAAAATATCTCCTATTGCTTTTATATGTTCGGTTACCGATGTGCTAAAGATAAGGATGTCGTCCAAATATACTACACAAGTTTTATTAATATATTCCCTCAATATTTCATTTATTAGCCGTTGGAAGGTGGCTGGTGCATTTTTAATACCAAATGGCATTCTAATAAATTCATATAGACCATGTGGCGTTACAAACGCCGTCTTTTCTCAGTCTTCTTTTTTTTACCAAGATCTGATGGTATCCTTTAGCCTAATCCAGTGTAGTAAAGTATTGAGCCCTTCCTAGCTTATCCAGTATTGAGTCAATATTTGGTAGAGGATATTTATCATCTAATGTAACTTCATTCAGTTTTCCATAATCTATTACTATGCGATATTTTTTCTCTCCTGAGTTATCTATTTTCTTCGGTACAACAATTAATGGACTTGAATAACTTTTCTAAATAATTCCTTGTTCTTCCATTTTTTTAAATTGTTTTCTAACCTCTTCTTCATGCTGTGGTGGGTACCTATACAATTTCGAATTAATTTGCTGCTGTGTCGTAGTTTTTATCTCATCCTGAATTTCAGTCGTATTGGTTAATTTCTCTATGTTCTTCTTCATTTAAATGGCCAGATTTAAGCCTGTCTAAAATAGGATCTCTAACTTCAAACGTACAAATGCAAACATAACAAACGTTATTTCCTTTCTTTCAATATTTATAATCAAATTTTTTTTTTTTTTTTATTTAAAAAAATGCCTACTTAACCTAACGTTATCACACAATTTACAGAGTTTTAGTCTTAGTAACTTTTCATCTAAAAAATCTTACAATATTATAAAAATAAAGTTTCCGAGAAAAGTCAAAATTTCAGAGGATATTTTATAGAAACCCCTGATATGATGTCACTTATTAATAACTTAATCTTTACCTATTCGTAGAGATTAGAAATGAGTGGATTGTCAGAGCAACTGCAAAGTAGTTTAAACCGTTCCGTTATCGAACAAATTTTATAACGAATTAGATTAATATTATTCTCCTCGTGGAGAGTTCTAGTGGAGAAGTGCCAAGGCAAATTTAACATCATCTTCAGTAATTTATTCTGACAAACTTGTAATTTTTTCACGTGCGAGTTTGCGCATACCCCCAAACAGGACAGGCATACAAAAGTATTGATTGAAAAATTACTTTAGCCAATATTAGTTTATTGTCATGGCTCAAAAAAGATCTTCGCGATATAATTGGATACAGCATGACCTTTGCCGTGTTAAATTTTTCAATTTGTTTCCTAATATGTAAATCAAATATCAGTTTACGGTCAAAGTATACACCAAGATATTTAATATTGTCACTCCAATGTACTAGAGTACCATTCACCGTCAGCTGGCTCTGCGGGTAAAAATATAAATTTCGTCTACGACTGAAGAACACAGCAGAAGTCTTAGTTTCATTAATCTTAATCTTCCATGTATCAAAATATGAGACTATTACGTCCAGAGCACTTTGTAAATTATTAACAATACTATGGCCAAACTTATGAGACGAATAAAGGCAAGTGTCATCTGCGTATGTTGCAATTTCCACCCCTGTCGTTTGTGGTATATCCGAACAATATAGGTTATAAAGAAGAGGGCCTAAGACTGAGCCTTGAGGAACACCAGATGGGATCTCAAATAGGTCAGAATATTTGTCATTAAGGCTAACGCAGTAATATCTAATCTTGAGAAACGATTCAATGATTCTCACCAAATACAGAGGAAAATTATATTGAATCATTTTGTACAATAACCCGTTATACCAAACGGAATCAAAAGCTTTTTCAATATCCAGCGTTACCAGTATTATTGAGTAACCAATATTAAACCCATTATTTATATGATTGTAAATTCTTTTCATCTGGTGAGTGGTACTATGAAAAGGTCTAAAACCAAACTGAGTTATTGGTAAGATACTATTGCGGTCCATAAACTTAGATACTCTAGTCTTTATAACCTTCTCCAAGATTTTGCTGAGACTGCTAAGCAAGCCAATAGGACGGTAACTTCGAATCGAGTTAGGAAGTTTATTGGGTTTTAAGATTGGTATCACCTTAGCCGTTTTCCAGGCTTGAGGGAAATATTGTAGTTTTAGGCAACAATTTATAATGAAGCAAACAAATACTACAGCCGAATTGGGTAGATTCTTTAACATTGTGTTCTTAATAGTATCTAGGCCAGAAGCTTTTCTGGGTTTAAGTTCCTTAATAATCGCACAAATTTCATCCTCATGAACATATTCGTTCGAATCCGTGCTAATATCAAGTAGAGAAAACCGCTCAATTACACTATCAACCATAGATATATGTGCTTCATTACTCATGTTGGTAGCGACACGATGATTATATGAAAAGTTAAGCGCAAGTTGATTAGCCTTATCCTCGTCCGTGTAATAAATGTAAGAATTTTCTATCAAGGGTGGAATAAACATTCTCTTCTTTCGAAGACATTTTGTTAGTTTCCAAAATGGTTTCGAAGCCTTATCCAAGTTTGAAATCTTGTCGTTTCATGTTCTATTCCTAAATTTAGAAATTTCAAGTTGAATTATCCTGTTATATGCCTTCATGTAATCTAAATCAGAAGAATTTCGAAATCTAAGCCAAAGCCGTCGGTAATAGTTTCTAGAAGTCATTAATTGCCTGATAAAATATGGTAATTTAATTTTATTCAATTCAATTGCCACCCTTGGCGTCGAAACAGTAGTCGCATTTATTATGCTTCTAGTTAAATATTCAACACTAAGATCAATAGAACTCTTTTCTGTTACACTAAGCATATCACAAGGTAAGTGAGAAACAGATTCTTCTACCGATGACCTAAATAGTCTCCAATTTGTTTTCCTGTAGTCAAAATCTAATTCTCTACATTTAAGGAAACCAGCATTCACCTTAAAAGACACAGGAAGGTGATTTGACCCTAGATCATTCATTGTCCTCGGATGGGTTATACAATGTGTTATGTTTGAAATAATCAAGTCAATTGTTGATGGCGTTCTATTTCTATTAGTAGAAATAAAAGTAGTGAGCCGGGATGTAAAATTGTGTAAGGAAGAAGTGACACAGTGTCGAATAATAAATTACCCCAAACATTTGCTCTATTACAATTCCAATTTCTATGCCTACTGTTCAGATCACCACATATGATAACATTACTATCAACTCTAAGAAGTTTTCTAATATCCCTTTTAAATCTGCCCTTTGTGTTATTGTTCGAAATATTGCCAGGAAAATAAACCGCAAACAGCTTTATTATCTGATTATCTGATATTTATAATCAAACTTAAACTAGCTCCCGTATCTATTAATGCTATATATTCTTTGTTCTCAATGTTTAGTTTTACCTTTGGCAGACATTCCGAGGCTGCCTCATAAAAAAAAATTGTATTATTAATTTCTTCCTCATATATACATATATATATTTTCTGGTCCTACTGGGCTTTGCATATCATAATCTAAGCGATCTTGGCCAGATATACGATTAGGGTGTCCTGCCTCTCGAGGATTATTATAAACTCTTTCAATGTTATCAATCTCCATTGGTTGGACCTGACCTTGCCTAGCTTGGTTTTGGCGATATTGTCCTGAACCTTGTCTAGGATTTCCTGCGTGTGGTCTATGGAAATTACCCGAACGTACAAATTGATTGTGGTTGTTATACCTTCCGTTATTAAAATTATTATTTTGCCTATACTTCCTGAATTACTATATCTTTTTTCATTTTGATAATTAGAATTTCTATTTCCTTGCCTATCCTGCGGGAAATTATTAAATCTGTTACCTATGTATTGATTCCTGCAAATACAGTGGGAAGCAAAACTGTCCAGATGTTTTGTATGAAGAATGTAAGCTAATGAAAGTAATACAAATATTAGTGTATTATCAAATATATGTATTTTTTTATTTTATTGAACATTATTCCGAATTATAAAGAACAAAAATTTATATAAATTTCTTCAGAAAAAATAAAAAATGGAAAAAACAAAAAATCACTATTTGGACACTTTTGCACTGTACAAGTAATATCACTATATTGCTTTCTTAAAAGATAACAGTATTTAACCCGTTAGATTTTTTTTTTTTGATATTTTGTTGTCAAACTTTTATTGCTTAATTTACGCATTATTGATTCACCTGTGAAGTATAACTTTGTGAATTTTAATTAAAAAATAATAAAAGGTCTTTCAAAATGAGAAAAACGCCATCTGACATTGAAAACAACGTGATCAATTTGTTGCAAAATAATTACTCATGCCGTAAAATTGCTGAAAGATTAAATTTAAGCAAATCCACGGTAAATATCATAAAAAACCGATGTAATGTAGCTTGCAATAATAACAAAGGGGGTCGACCAAGACTGCTTTCTGATGGTGATGCCCGGCACATTGAACGTTTGTTACATCATAAGGCCACCAAAACACCTAAAAATGCTGCAAAAAGTATTGGTAAGGATGTCAGTTCCTGGACGGTCAGACGCGCATTAAATAGTATTGGTTTAGTAGCCAGTATAAAAAAGAAAAAGCCAGCACTTTCCGATAGAAATGTGAAAAGGCGCCTTCAATTCTGTAAGACCCACAAAAATTGGACAGTAGATGATTGGAAACGGGTTATTTGGAGTGATGAAACGAAAGTCAACCGATACCAGTCTGATGGAAAACAATATTTTTGGCATAGGCCTCAGGAGCGCATCCAAAAACACCAAGTGAAGGAAACGATGAAACATGGTGGCGGCAGTATTATGGTGTGGGGATGTTTTACTTGGTGGAATATTGGACCCTTGGTGAGAATCCAAGGTATAATGATGAAGGAGGATTACTTGAATATTTTACACACAAATTTACCAGATTTTGTTGACAAGAGTGCCTATCCAGCCGAAGAAGTTGTTTTTCAGCAAGACGGGGATCCGAAGCACACTGCCAAAATAGTTAAAAGCTGGCTACAAAACCAAACTTTTGGGACAATGGACTGGCCTGCATAAAGCCCAGACCTGAATCCAATAGAAAATTTATGGGCTATGGTTAAAAGAAAGCTGATAGCATATGAAAACCCACCAAAAAATGTTAACGAGCTTTGGGAGAGAATACAACATGAATGGAGAGCTATTGACCGTGATATTATCCAAAAGTTGGTGGAGAGTATGCCAAAACGTATAAAAAGCGTAATTAAAAATAAAGGCCTTTGGACGAAATATTAAATTAAAAACGATAAGTGATTTTCAACAAACCACGCAAACAGTGCAAAAGTGTACAAATAGTGAATTTTTTGTTTTTTCCATTTTTTATTTTTTTCTGAAGAAATTTATATAAATTTTTGTTCTTTATAATTCGGAATAATGTTCAATAAAATAAAAAAATACATATATTTGATAATACACTAATATTTGTATTACTTTCATTAGCTTACATTCTTCATACAAAACATCTGGACAGTTTTGCTTCCCACTGTACCTTCCATATACGCATTATTAAGTCGTTGTCCTTTTTCTTTATATCTATTATAAATAAATATTATCCCATGATTTCGATTCCTTTATTTTAAGTTTCCTATATTCCGGTCTAATACATTCGTCTTCAAACTTTCTACTTATCATTATTTTTAATATATTATTTAAATTCCCTTCATTATAGATTTTGTCTAGTAACACTCCCTGAGTAATTTCTTTGATGGTATTTATCAGTAAACTGTCCATATTACTTCAATGTCAATGTAATGGTCACCGGTATAATACACAATTAGTTCATCCGACTTAGACTTAATTTCCTGAAATTCTAATGATAATTCACTTACACTATTTACCTTAAGATCTGCTACTGTTTTGTACAGTTGATATGGTTCCACTTCTGGTCTATATTTTAGCTTTAGGGTCTCCTTTATTAATTTCCAATTATCCGGTGTGGGAATATTAATTATTATACCCTTGACTTTATAGAATATCATTCGCGTCAGTTCCTTTTTTAGATTTTCGTCCGTGATCGTGGATAGAATATATTCAGTGCTGCTGAAAAAGCTGTTGATGGTTATTTCTCCGGTGCCAGTGAAAGTGGGTAAATGGTTTACTGTTTTAAATATGCTGTCCCTTGTGTTAGTTTCGCCGGAATATCGTTGATTATTTTGTTGTTGGTTTTGCCCCTGCAGTTGTTGTTGGAGTTCTAGATACGCTGTTCTTAAGCGTTCCAATTGCTGGTCTTTTCTGGCGATTTCTTCGGCCATGTTTATGCAACTTTGAGCCTGTTCCTCCATATTGCGACTCCTGTCAAGTACTTTTTGTCTTTTGGAAAAAATTTTTGTGCTTTTGATAAAATTGGTGGTGGTTCACTTTTGATTTACTTGGTGGTTTCAGCGTATTTATTTATTTAGACTTTCAATACACTCAAGTGGTTTTTCACTTTTTTTCTTATGTCCACGTCACTAAATTTTTCTGTCACTTATTATTTTCCTTTTTCTTGTTTTTGTGATTTTATAATCATGGAGGGTCCCGTGGGATTCGCAGGATTTCTTTTATTATTTATAATTCACAAAACCGATAACCGTTCGATCCCTGGATCCTTTTTTTTTCGTTTAAAAGGATCCTACCGACTGCGCAAATTTTATTTTTATTCGTGGTGCGAACGTTTTTTAAAAAAATGCCGATGACAAGACTTGTCACTTATGGAGGTCAGATCAGACTGACTTTTCTTTATTTAAATTTTGTTTTCTACAATTTCCAATAAAATTAACTAAATTACAAATTTTACTTCTTAAGCTTAATTTACATTTTATCTTACTTAGCACTTTTATTAAATATTTTTTAAAATTGTTGATTTTTTAATTTTGCTGCGGTAAATGAACTTTTTAGAAAATGCAAGTCATCAAATTTTGAATAAAAACAAATATTGGGAAATATTAATAGAGTCCATTTACATATTTTATTTAAAAGATCATCAATTAAATCATTGTTACTTTTATATGTAACTCGCCACTTACGTATCTTGCTTTATTTGAATAAAACAAAAAAAAATCGTTTTGGTTTTTTTCTATTGATGTTCTTTAGAACATCTTTATTTATTAAATTGAATCTTATGATTAAAATTTAATTTCTATTCCTCATTTAAATTAAGCTAAGCAACGAAGACTTTTTATGCTTACGTTGCTGTCTAGCAAACAAAAGTGTAATTTAAAACTATTAAACTACCCTACACTCCACTATCCGTTATCATTAATCTAGGGAGTGGGTATGTAACTCCTCCACCCTATGTTTAAAACACTCCAGGGTTTTGTTTTTTTTTTCATTTATTTTATATTTTCATGTATTTTATTCATTCATTTAGTCTTCTGTAATCTATGACAATTCGCAATTTTTTGAATTTCCGAACTGTAAATTTTCTTAGGCACCACCCACAAAGGACTATTGTAGGGTGAATTGCTTTCTCTAATTATATTTTGTTCTAACATTTCTTCTATCTGTTTCCGAATTTCAATGTCATGAGTTTGTGGGTATCTATATATTTTTGAATATAGTGGTCGGCCAGTGTTTGCTTTTATTTCATGTTCAATTTCGTGAGTGGCAGAAAGCTTATCCCCTCTTTATAAAATAATTCACGGTAACTGCTTAATAATCCTACAAGAAGTTGGTATTCTTCCGTATTTAGGTGTGCCAGGTTTAAATTTTTTAAATCGCAATATTAAAGTTAACAGATTTCTTGGTTATTGTAAGGGTTGTGGTATCCAAACGGTATGTTGTTACCTAGTGTGGTAATAAATCCATTCTCAACTTCAATATTAGTTTTAAGAGCAATGAGAAAATTTTGTCTAATTATGGCTGAATAATTTTTACTATTGAAATTAATAACCTTCCATGAGAAGGTACCTGAGACCTTGAATTCTCTAGGTTATCTGTTACCTGATTTATCCCGTTTATGGTTTTGTACCAAAGTGGTCTATTAATTTTTTGTATAGGAAATGAATTACCGAGGGAATTTGGCTTAATAATGCTTGTTTCCGATACTGTGTCTATGAGACGTTTAAATTTATGACTACCAACTTAGCAACTACTATGGGTAATTTTGTAAAGGAGGCATTACAGAAAAATTTACATCTTTTTCTTCCCTCAAAATTCCGATATCCATCGGCTCTGGTTCTCGGTTACAATAATTTGTTTGGTGTTGTTGTCTACCATTGTAAGAAGTTCTGGTTTGGTTAGATTTCGTCCGACTTGTGGAAACTGTTAGCAGTCGATTGTTGTATTGTGTTTCTACTGTTAATTATGCCTTGTCCATAGTGTTTATAATTGGAGTTCCGATGTTGAAAGTTATTTCTATTATAATTAAAAGAATTATTTCCATTATAACTTTCACTTGATCTATACTGGAAACTATTACTTGTTTCAACTCTTTTCAAATAACTATTAGGATATTTATTTGACTTTGACTGTTGCCTATTGTCGTTTTGTTTCCTATGGTTAAAGGAATTTGCTCTTATATAGTCTAATAATTTAAGTCTTGTGTATTTCAGAATAATGTCGGTCAAAGTCTCATGTTGTGATATGTGTGCCCTAATAGGTCCGTCTATTTTTTCTGGTAATATATCTACCAGATCCCTATCGACACTTTCTGGCTTATATACAGATGGTTTGAATGGATCCCCTAAGTAAATGTATGTCGTTTATTTCGAATTTAGCTTTTTCAAATACATTAAATAATTCATTTAGATTCCTTACTTTTATTGTTCGGCAATGATTGAAGATTTCCGCATAGGTCCTTTTCGGTTGGTATTCTTGTAGAATCCTTGTTTTGATATCCTCCCAGGAGGCATTGTTTGGTAGTTCTCTCACCCTTCTACCAGCATTTCCGAGGATTTTCATTCGGCACAATCCTGATGTAGAATTGAACCAAAGTCTCATTGTTTCTGTAGAGAGCAAGGTTTAACTCAACAGCATGTATAAATGCACTTGGGCTATGACTTTCGTCAAGAGGCTTTAAACGCCGGAACTGCTCGATGACGTCCTTGGCCGTCATATTAAATTCGAACTCAACATTTGGAGGATATGGTTGTGGGAGGTTGTTGTTGCGCTTGTTCTAGTTGTTGTCCTTGCAATAGCTGTTGCATTTACTGTTGTTGTTCTTGCAATTGTTGTTGCTGCTGGATAATTTTCTGTTCCTGTATCCGCAGAACCGCTGCTAACTCAGCGATCTTTTCTTGCAGATCAGTTTCCTGCAGATTTCTATTAGCATCGAATCTATTCATTTTTCTTTTTGTATCTTGTGTATTTGTTTAAAACAAAACAAAAAAAAAATTTCTTTTAAGTTTTACTTCTTGTAATTTTAACTTATTTTGTTTGATAGTTTGATAAATTTTTCTTTTAATATTAAGTTCACAAAACTAACTTTGTATTTCATACGTTTATTGTTTAAGTTTTTGTGTTTGTTATTAATTTCTTTATAAATTTAAAAAATTTATTTTTATTTTTTCGTTTGTTAAGAAATGTATTTAAATTTCACAAAATTTATTGTTTTAAACTTTTTCTTTTCGATGTATGTTTTTTAAATTGTCAATAGTTTTTATAAAGAACACTATATGAAGTTATCTTTATTTTTTTTTTTTTTCAATAACATTCTTTTATCTAGACAAATGATTTAAAATTTGTCAAAGAATTATTATATAATTGTTCAAAGTTTAATTTTTTATACAGAAAAAGCTTTTAATAAAACTTCACTTATGGAATTTTTTCTTTGTTTTTCTTAATAATTAAACTGGGTTCGTTTATCGACTGCGCCACTTACGTATCTTGCTTTATTTGAATAAAACAAAAAATATCGTTTTGGTTTTTTCTTTTGATGTTCTTTAGAACATCTTTATATATTAAATTGAATCTTAAAACTGAAACTTAATTTCTATTCTTCATTTAAATTAAGCTAAGCAACGAAGACTTTTTATGCTTACGTTGGTGTCTAGCAAAGTGTGGGAAATTAAACAAACGACCCTACACTCTACTAGCTGTTATCATTAATCTAGGGAGGGGGTATGTAACTCGCAAGGTGTTTGCCTCGGCTTCTTTGCTGTTTTTTACTCTTTCTCCTTTTCGTCTCTTGGCTGAACTTTTGGGTTTAATTTGGTTACGATGGAAACAATTCAGAGATCAATTTTTTAATGCAATCTTAATTGTTTTTTTTTTTTGTTTTCTTTTTAAAAGTTTTTGTCTGTATTGATTTAAACGAACGTTTACATTCACATTTCCTTGTTAAATTGTTTTTTTTTAGACCTTTCTTGTGTTTTTTTTTTAATTTTTATCACTCTTTTATTTTTTTTAAATAAACTTAATTTTTATCAATTCACTTTTATCAGACGTTCTAATATGCGGTTGGCAACTGCCATCATCACATCATGTTCTGATGCTTTTTTTGTTTTTATTTAAATTGTAAAGTTTTGATTCATTTGAAGAATTCGAAAATTTAGTTTTCATAGGTATTTGTGTTTTTAATGTAATTCTTTGTAATTTGTATTAAATTTAATTCAAATGGTGTGAATACATTTATTAAATATTATTTGTCATTAATTTTAAGCGTCTCAAAAAGTCAAAAATGAATGGTATTATTAAAAGAAATATAATTTTTTTTCTTTTTTAAATCTTTTAAAGAGTGGCGAAATTAATGGTTTTTCTTTATATTTGTTTCAAATATTTTCAAATATTTTTGTGTATTTTATTTTATGTTATTGTTGTTTTTTTGGTTTTCCTGTAGTGAAATTGTTTCGTAAGTTTTGTTTTTTAATTGAGCGACTGAACCGGTTGGTTTTAGGTGTAATTTATCACTCACTTTTTATTCAATTTTTATTCTTAAATCTAGCTTAAAAATAATGTATTGGCTAACCAATACATGCTTACTTTCTATGATGATGTTGTTTGTGTATTTTCAGACAAAGGCATCATCAAATTACAATTCTTATGTTTATCTTAAAAATAATGCATTGGCTATTCCAATGCATGTATACTTATTTTCTAAAAACATGCCGATTGTGCGTTTTTAAACAAAAGGCATCTTTGGTGGGCATATTGCGACAAATCATACGAACGGTCCAATCCAATAGTAAACAAACGCTTTGTTTACGTTAACCAACTGGTGGTCTTTGAAATAAAATGAAACAGTAGGGTAGCGCTTAAAAGCTTCCCATTATGTTTCGTCAATTCATACCGCAATTGACATAGGTAAATCGACTATTGGACCGTCCGGAGGACCCGCATATATAACTCCCCCACGTTAAGATTCGAGTCTCTTCGAATCCTAATATATTTCTTAATCTTAATTAATACATAGCACAATATAAATACAAAAATTAATGTGTAAAGTATATAAAAGTTATGGCCACTCTGTTGCCTTTTCAAAGTCTCTTCAATTTCATTCATACTTGTAAAATTTAATTCGGGCAACAACTCTGTGATATTAACAGGCAAAACATTAAAATTAGGAACAATTACCTTTAATTGGCTTTCAAATCTTTTGATCTTGAACTCATCAATCTCTATTTCATAATTCTTAAAGTTAACAAAATAATTTTCCTTCAAAGGGTATGAAAAATTAGTACATGAATCATACAAAATGCTTTTTACGTTAATCAACAACAAATTTCCAATATCAATTTCCTCAACACACTTTTTCTTATTTTCGACCCTACTACAATTGTTATATTTATTTTTCAAAATACTAGATATACATAAATTTACAATCTTCATCTTAGACAAAATATTTTTTTTTTTCTACAATATATGTTACATTTCTTATAGTTACAGTTCTTGTTATTTCACTATTTAACTGCATAAAATTCCGATCCGGTACCGGCACCACAACTTCCGTCTTGTATTCCCTGTCAACAAAATTCGGTATCAACAAAACAAACTGTCATCTATCGCACCCATACTACCCCTCATATATCTCAACTTTAAACTATCGACATCAAAGTGATCTACCTCTTCGTCTGTCAAAAAGAATCTGCTCAACATTCCATGCTTTGACATGATCATATTCTCCTGCACCTGCTCTATCTTATTCTTTACTTCGCCAACCAACAACATGAAATTATTATACCTTGTCATTCTTAAACCCTCATCGATCACACCCGTGTATGTCTTATTAAACCATTTTCTATTCTGCTCCACGACCAATCGAATATTCTGCAAGTAACTTTGCATTTCATTATTTATTCTCACCTGTTCATTCAAATTATCGATGATTCTTCTCTGATTCAAATCTATATCTTTGAAATGGTCCTCTATTCTCAATCTGTCCTCATCGTCCAAATTACCAAACAACCAATTTATCAATCTACCTCTCGCATTTATCAATGCTCTTTTGCTTCTTGAACCTGTGCGAATCCTAAGTGTCTGTAACGAGTGCTCTAACTCGCTGACCTTTTTATTAAGGCTTATAAGAAGCCAACCATCATCTACCTTAAAATTATGAGAAATACCCAACTTCAACCTCTGTCGTCAACATCGATTATGTGGATCAACTCCGAGAAACTCTCAATTATGACAGGAGGCTCGCCCTGCAATACCGCGTAACCCGCTTGGGTCTCGATACTTCCAATCTGGACCGCAGGCTCAGTGCATGGGTCAACCAAAACAGCAGAAGTACCAGGATGGTCAATATTGTTGTTCCCTGAAAAGGTTTTCAATGGTCTTTTAATATTTGCCAAATCTACTTTATTAGGATTATTAGCATAATATTTTAAAAATCTCCTAGCCGTTTTTTGTCTTTGGGCTCCGGGGTTCTTCACATACTGTAGTCGGGAACTTCCCCCTTCCTGAATTAATTCTATCAATAGCCCTTTTCTTTTTACCACTCATATATCGAGCAATTTTCTGATGATCCACATCAGAACGGTTCAAAAAATCTATTGGCTTCTTGTTAGTCGTGGAGTGAATTGTGCCATTGTAGAAGCCTATTGCCCCAATAACCAACTCCTCCACATCTATATTTTCGTTACCTCGTTTCAGAATTCGAATATGCTCCAAAAAAGATGAATGCATTCTCTCTATGTCAGAATTACCTGTATGAGAATGTGCTGTTGTGAAATGCATCTGAATATTCTTTTCCGCACAAAACAGTCTTATCAAAGCATTATTGAACTCATTGTTCATTATTAACAGTTCTGGCCTGCCAAGTAAGGCAATCCTTTCTTGAATTTTCATCCTGACCGTACATATGTTCCTATCTGCAATTTTATGCACAGAACCCAATTTACTGAACCTATCTATTGTGGTCAGAAAATAGGCCTTATGAACCTGACAATCATGTTCGGTCTCTCAGGCGTTACAGTGTGGTTGAAACGCTTACGATATGGATTTCTATCGTATTTATTTTCATTGCACATTCTGCAAGAATTTATAAATTTATTTATATATTTTATCAAATTCAGATAAAAATGGGAGTCCTTTATCTCCCCAAAATTCTCTAAAATGCCTCTATGGTTTCCGTCATTATGGGTCCTTTCAATCACCCCATACACTTCCTCCTCGCTGTGCATGTCAACAGCCAGTTTCGTACATCTAACAAAACTCAAACTTCTATCACCACCAAACAACGATTCCAACCTTCTCTGGACCACACAATATAAACCATCTGGAAGCTCGGAATATATGGCGATTCTCCCCTTCTTTAAAGTTTTTCACCCACGTAAATTATGTTGTATTTTCTATACAAAACTTCGTGTTCCCGCTGTTTATTTCTCAAAATTCTTATTTGTGTTCTATATTTGTTTACAATAGAATCACTTATAAAGAAATTGGTACTACCATCATCCTCTTGTTGGCTATGTACCGTTGCCACTTCCTCGGATACCTCAAAAAGTGATTTAATATCACAACCTTCGGCCTCCTCATCATTGGATTCCAATCGACTTAGGAAATCTGCAACCTTATTATCCTTACCCTTAACATAGTCAATATCAAACTCATATTCTGCGAGCATGATTTTCCATCTACTCAATCTGGAATTTGGCTCCTTTAGGGAGACCAACCATCTGAGGGGCTGGTGGTCAGTGTTGACCAAAAACTTAGTGCCAAAAAGGTAAGGACGAAAATATTTGGCCGCCCACACTATAGTTAAGAGTTCTTTCTCTATTGTACTATAGTTCTACTAGCATAACAAATGGGTTTATCACCATAAGAACAGCACCCAATGCAACATTACTAGCATCCGTAGTTAGGACGAATTTTTTGTTAAAATCCGGATAGGACAGCAATGGTGGGCTTGTTATGTTTATCCTGAGGTCCTTTTTTAAATATTTTATAATTGGTCCGGCTATAGAAGAATAATTCTTTATGAACTTTCTATAGTACCCAGTGAGACCCAAAAATGATTTTATTTGTTTCACGGCACCCGGGATAGGTACTTTATTAATTGCCTCAATCTTAAATGGGCCAGGTTTTAGACCGTTTGGTGTGAATGTATGACCCAAGAACTGGGTCTGTCTAACCAAAAAGCTACATTTGTTCATCTGAACTTTTAAATTATGTTCGTTTAGAACAGAAAATATCTTTGTCAGGCTACTCAAATGTTCATCCAATGAGGATGAGAAAACTAGTATATCATCCATGTAGATGACGCAAATTTCACTTAAAACGTAATTCATCGGACGTTGAAAGGTGGCGGGTGCATTCTTTAAACCGAATGGCATTCTGACAAACTCATAATGTCCCATTGGTGTTGAGAAGGCTGTCTTCTGAATGTCCCTATCCTCCATCCTAATCTGGTGGAAACCTTTCGCAAGATCGATTGTGGAAAAGTACTGTGCCCTACCCAATTTATCAAACAGGGAGTCCATATTGGGTATTGGGAATTTATCCCCCACAGTTATATTATTTACATTCCGGTAATCGATGACTATATGCCATTTTCGTTTACCGTCATTGTCCAATTTCTTTGGTACTATCCATAAGGGTGAGTTGTAGGGCGATTTACTCGGCCTAATTATTCCCTGGATTAGCATATCCTTTATCTGGACTTCGATTTCCCTTTCGAGCGCTTTAGGGTATCTATATATCTTGGAATACACCGGTTGTGACAATACTATGCTTAACAGCGTTAGTGGTTGTCAAAGTCTGACCTTCCTGATAGAATGTGGCCCTATTCTTGTTTAAGAACACATCCAAATTGCGCCTTTCTTCACTATTTAAATGATCTGGCAACTTAATGTTACCGAAATCTATGTTTTGTAATTCTAAGGCCGCTATTTCTTCAAAGGCTATATCAAGTGGTCTCGAATAGAACAATATTTCGACACCATAAACCCAGAGTCTCATATTGTAAAAGTCTGTTATGACACCCATAGGCATCAAAACATTATTTCCGATTATACAATCGAAAGCTTTATTCTGTAAGTCGATAAGCTTAACAGACATTGTTTCATCCCCCGCATTAAATTCTAAAGGGACATTAACTACAACCTCCTCATACACCATTTTAGTACCGGTCAATGTATTCAACTTCAGTCTGCTCTTAAGTCTTCTTTTTGAAGACAACCCCTCAAAAACCGCATAGTCACCCAACGTAGTTGCAGCCCCGCTGTCAACTAAGCATCTAACTTTAACGTTATTAATTGTGAGTAAGACTATTGGTAATTGGGATCCGGAGGCTGTACATGAAAATTCTCGTTCATGTTTATATTTCCCAACTCCATTGGTACGGGTCAATTATTATAAATACCACTGTTTCTATTCTGACATGAACCAACATGTCCATTCTGACCTGAACCCCTCTGATCATAACCCTCATTCCTATACCGCCCCGAACCTCTTCGGTCATAACCAACATTTCTGTATTGGCCCGAATCTCTTCGGTCGTAATTATTTCCACCGGGCTGGGTCACATTATGGGGATTCGGTTTATATGATCTATTACCAAAATTGTGTCTATAATTTCCCATCCTTTGTCCCTTATCAAAGTTCTTGTTTTGGGAGCCACTCGGATACGAACTCCCTCGCAGGTGTACGTCCTTCATTAAATTGTTTTCAATGAAGTATGTTTGCGCACCAGAAATGGTAGTAATATTATTCTGGATTAGCAATGCCTTTATATTCAAGGAAAGAGAATTCAAATAGATCTCGAAGATCAATGACTGATTTATATTTGGAGAAAACATAGCGTTATTCTCCGGATTAAGGCTATACTTAGTATTCATGAGATTTAGAATCTCACTTAACTTATGGTGGAGTTCCTCCACGCTCAAAGTCACTACGTTCATGGCTTGATTTCTCAACCCCAAAAATGATTCCCTTACTCCAAATTCTTCTCGAAGTTTGGCAATAATCTGTTCCCAAGTTGGGTCTATCAGGGTCTCAATTGCCTTCAAGGCTTTACCCTGAAGACGGTTCGCCAAAAACCGACCTAATAGTTGCCTTGTG
Source organism: Sarcophaga peregrina (assembly GCA_014635995.1). Classification (NCBI taxonomy): domain Eukaryota; kingdom Metazoa; phylum Arthropoda; class Insecta; order Diptera; family Sarcophagidae; genus Sarcophaga; species Sarcophaga peregrina. Next base: position 2,752,304 of record CM025794.1, read on the forward strand.
TTCTTCTCCTACCAAGGACAACACTGTATTTACGTCACGCAAATAACTTGTCAAAGCATATTCTGTTGTTCCACTAAATGGCGGTAAGCGCAATCCCTCAATTAATGTCAACGACATTATTATTATTATTAAACAAACACACAAAAACCAAACCAAATCAAACAAATACAATACAATTGATTTTTCAATTAACTCAACTATTTTAACCACTTTCAGTCAACAGTCAATCCTAAATTCGCGGTCAATACCGAATCAAAAGCAGTTGTTTGTATGTAAGATAAAGTAAATTAAACTACTTTGTTGTTTGAGTACTTGACTGCAACTGAAATTTATTTTTATTATTCTTCTTATATTACAATTCTGTTGTTTAAAATTTTACTTACATTAAATTTATTTTTCCTAATAAATATAAAGTTTGTGAAAATGACAATTTGGTTTATTAAATAGAATTTTAATTGCAGACATAACGTCAGCAATTTTGTAATTTAAAGGGTAGGTAAATAAACTTTTAATTTTGTAGTCTTAAGCTAATTTTATTTTTCAAGCTAATTTTATTTTTCTTAATTTCAAGCTAATTTTTATTTTCTTAACTCTTCCCCTCTTAAATTCCAACGTCCGCGTTGGAGGGATAATGCGTGTAAGTACTAGATGCCTCAACCGGGGTTTCCAGCTTTACGTCGGTCTTAATTTCTAAAGTAGATCTTTTTCTTATCAATTTTAACATTATTCCAAACATTAGTACTATAGTCAAAAGTCCGAACAATCCAATGCCAACTTTATGATTTATAACCAGCTTTTTAATCTCATCAACGTTGTTAATGTGTAATTCTTTGAGCATTTCAAGAGATAGCATTTCTTCGTATCTTTCTACGGTATTGGGTGCTTTTACTATAGCCGGCAAAGGTTTCATCATGGTTATTTCCATATTGGCGTAAGATTTTTTGTCTATGGTAATCGTGGCGTTGTGATATTTCACGATATAGGTTCCATGCAATAAGACTTCCTTATTTTGCACTAACATTGACCCATTATAACCGTTTAGAAGAATTACTCCAGGTGATATTTCAAATACTGATGGTAAATTTTGATGGTTTTCTATAGGGCATTTGGATGGCATGCCATGCAATAATTTAGGTAAACAATTTGATTGAATGCAAGCATCACTTCCTCAGAGGAAAGAGAGTTTTTTATCTTTGCGAATGCCTCCATAGCCCTATCATCAAATGTTACTGGAATTTTGGCAGACTCTTTCTTGGACATGCGTCCCTCCTCGCCCCTTAAAAGGACGGTTAGGGGTTTTGCAAGCTTCGCATAATCTTTTATGAAGCGCCTATAAAACCCTGAGAGTCCTAAGAATGATCGGAGCTCTTTTATTGTTTTTGGAGGTGGCATTTCCTGAATAACTTTGACTTTTTCAGGATTTGTCCTTATCCCTTCTGTCGATATGATAAAGCCCAGATATTCTACTTCCTTTTTAAGGAATTCACATTTATCCAGTTGAATTTTCATATTTGCCCGTTGTAGGGTGTCAAAAATGGTCTTTATGTTTTCTAGATGAGAATTTTCATCTTGACCAAAGACTATGATATCGTCTATATAGACGAAACATATTCTCCCAATATGCTCTCTTAGCATATCATCTAATGCTCGCTGAAAAGCTGCAGGAGCATTTTTCAAACCAAATGGTAATCGGAGAAATTCATATTTTCCGTTATTCACAGAAAATGCTGTTTTCTCAATGTCTTTTTCCCTGAGCGGTATTTGGTGGAACCCGCTTTTCAGGTCTAATACTGAAAACCACTTGTTTTTACCGAGTTGAGCTAAAACCTCGTTTATTTGTGGTATGGGGTATCTGTCCGGTATAGTTACACTATTTAATTTCCTATAATCTATGACCATTCTATATTTCTTCTCGTTGGAAGCATCCATTTTTTTCGGTACTACCAATACAGGTGAATTTTATGGGGACCTGGATGGTCTTATTATTCCGTGATCGAGTAATTCATTAATCTGTTTCTCGACATCATCTTTCATTGATAAAGGATATGGGTAACTTTTTGTATAAATGGGGTCGTCAGTCGATGTCCTTATTTCCGCTTTTACGGTCGTAGTAAATGTTAGTTTTTCGTCTGGTTCCAAAAAAAGTGACGAGTATTTTCCACACAGTCTCATTAATTTTAAGGTCTGTCCATCTGTCAAGTGATTTGTTCTAATATTCAGACTATTTACAGATTCTGATTGTTGTTGTTTAATGTGTACCTTTATAGAGTTATTAATTATCATATAATTTTTTGAAGTGTAAATTATTGCATTTAAAGTTTTTAAGCTGTCGTTACCTAGGATACCATGGAATGATTTCAGTGATGGCAATAGAAAAAATTTTAGGTTTTCTGATTTTACTCCGAATAGATTGATCAATGTATGATGGGTGATCGTAACCTTCCCACCAACGGAGTTTGCTTCAAAAATGTTCTCATTGGGTATCGGATTTTTAATTAATTTTGGTTGAATATAATTTTTATTTGACCCTGTGTCGATCAAAAACCTAAATATTTTGCCATTGCGGTCTTTACACAGAAAATAAGGTAACGTTGAATTGGTTAGTCTAAAAAATGAATATCCGCCAATTCGGTATATTCCTCGTCTTCAGAAACATTGAAATGTTCACCCAAGTAGTCCGTTAAGTCCTGTATTCCTTCATCCTCACGTGAAGGTTCCCATGTATCTGTTTCATTGACAGTGTCAGGTACGGGGTCTTGGTTATCTTCAATATGATTTATTCTTTGCATCTTGCGAGGTTGATTGAATTGTGCAGATGGGGGTAAAGGTCTAAGACCTGAAAATCTATTGTCCGGTAAAGGACGATTAATGTAATTTACTTTCTTAGAAAACATAGTAGAATCAATGTCCATAGGGACTGAAGGTTTTGGTTGATTAGGTCTTGGTGGTGGTAAATGGAAATTTTGTCGTTGTGGGTAATTATAATTTCCATTATAATTTTGTCTGTACGAGTTTTGGAAATTTTGTTGATATGGGTTATGGAAATTTTGTCCGTTTGTGTTATAGGATTGATGTCCTTGAATGTTACGTGGACGCATATTAAATCCTGGCATAGAAGGCTGAGGGATATGTGCCAGATGTGGATAGAATGTTTGGTTTGGATTAGTATTGTTAAATTTCCTATGAGGAACGGGAGGCGGGATTCTGTTAGTGCCGTTAGCCTGTTGTGTTCTGAATTGTTGGTTGTCCAACTTTAAACACAAGTGTAAGGCTTCATGTAGGTCTTTGGGTTCCCTAATTCCCAGTAGTCTTGGAAAATCGCCTCTTAAGCCTCTGACAAACGTCTCAAGAGCCTTATTCCTATAGTTCTTTGTCAACAAATAAATGGCATCTTCACTTTCATCTAAACAGGCTATCTTGTTCAAAATTAATGATAGATGACCGTAAATTCTCTTATAAAATTCCTGCACTGTATTATTACCCTGAATCATAGATATTAATTGGTATTCGAGAGTACCGAGGTCTCGTTGGTCCGCGTAATGAACTGTCAAGCATTGGATTATACTTTTCCAGTTCAGTGGAGTGTTCTAACTTTCTAGCGCAATCTCAGCGTCGCCTACAATTTTATTCCTGATAACGTTAAGTATGCCGAAATATTTTGCTGAACCTTTAAGAGGTTCATAAATTTTCAATATTCTTTCTGTACTTTTTTTCCATGAACCAAATTCCGTTCTGTTCCCTGAAAATTCCCTAAGAGATCTTACTACGTCTGGTAGTTTATCTAAGTCCGTTAGGTCATTGTTACGGTCTATTCCCTGATCTACTCTAGGTTCTGGTTCATTATGAGAAGCTCGCTCTTCTAATAGTATTCTACGTACTATATTTGCGATATTGGCTTCCTGATCTTGTACTAAGGCATTTTGAGCCTGGGGTGGTTGAGGGGGATGATTATTAAGTATTGGGGGCCGAATTAAGTTATTTTGATTTGCCATTACAGATTACAAATTTTATATTATTTAATTCTCTTAAAACTTTCCTTAACTTTATTGCAAGTATTTAATATTTTTGCTTAACTTTAAATTATTTACTTAATTCTATAGATAATTCTTACGTAAAAATAATTGTTTTCAGCATCATTATGTTTCTTGTTGTCTTCTGTTGTTTTTTTCTTTTCTTCCAGGCTTTGTTGTCTTCTGTTTTTTTTTTTTTTTCTTTTCTTCTTGGCTTTGTTGTCTTCTGTTGTTTTTTTTTTCTTTTCTTCTTGGCTTTGTTGTCTTCTGTTGGTGGTGATAGTTGTTGGATTTCTTTTGTTAAATTAGCACTGATGTTGCTGAGGTATTTATGTTATAAAACTATTAGTTTTATTTATTAACTGTTTTTTTTACTAAATTTTATATTTTTAGTTTTTATTTCTAAACTGTTTTTTTTTTTTTTTTTTTAATAAATTTTTATATTTTTAGGTTTATTTCTAAACTGTTTTTTTTTTTTTTTTTTTTAATAAATTTATATTTTTAGTTTTTATTTATAAACTGTTTTTTTTTAATAAATTTTATATTTTTTAATAGTTGTTTAAATTTTTACTTTTGTTTGATTCACTTGCACTTATTGAGTTTTTTAATTGTTTTTATTTCAATATGATTTTACGTTGGGCGCCAGATAAAGTAAATTAAACTACTTTGTTGTTTGAGTACTTGACTGCAACTGAAATTTATTTTTATTATTCTTCTTATATTACAATTCTGTTGTTTAAAATTTTACTTACATTAAATTTATTTTTCCTAATAAATATAAAGTTTGTGAAAATGACAATTTGGTTTATTAAATAGAATTTTAATTGCAGACATAACGTCAGCAATTTTGTAATTTAAAGGGTAGGTAAATAAACTTTTAATTTTGTAGTCTTAAGCTAATTTTATTTTTCAAGCTAATTTTATTTTTCTTAATTTCAAGCTAATTTTTATTTTCTTAACTTGTATACATCTATATATATATACATCTATATATCTATATATATACATCTATATATATACATCTATATATATATACATCTATATATATATACATATATATGTCACTCCCTCCGCAATCCGTTCCTTCAAGGCAACCGGTTTCAGACTCAAAATGGCATATATCGGTCACTCATCAATTGGTAATCGAATAGATTTTTATCGCACCACGGGAGGGTCCCTTAGGGATCGCCGAAGTCGAAAAAAATTAAAAAAAATTTGTATGTTTTTTTTTTCTTTATTCCTTATTACTAAAAGGAATTTATTTAGCAACTAAATTTAGTTTTTTATATTCTTTTTATGTAAACTTTTATATATTTTTCTTTTTTTTTTGTCTTATTCTATTATTAAAAACTATATTTTGTGTTAACTTCAAATATGTAAATTATACCTTATTATTAATTCTTCTTTGTTGTTGTTATTGTTCTTTGTTGCTATTGTTTGATGTTTTTATTTTTAGATGCCCTTGCCTTTGTTGTTGTGATTGTTGTTGACCGGTTTTTTGGCCAACCAGTTTCTTCCTTCAAGTGCTTTTGCCGCACTCTATTGCCTTCTTTAAATTCCTTTGTTTTCTTCCAGCGTCAAATCAAAGTGATGGTGGTTAATATCTAAGCACTTCAATTAATTAAATTTCATTTAAACTTATTCCGATTTAAAACTCTATTTATGCAATAATACCAAGCAATGTTGACTTGTTGCTGATGATGTTAGTGATTTCATTCAACACTTAAATTTTTTAATTTCTTATTTGCTTTTCAGTTTGTTTCAATAAACGTTATTGATACTTATATTTATGTACACTTGCGCATTGTTTAAATAAATCACCATTTTACATTTCAACTATATAGTTTTTCTTCAATATGATTATTTGAAATAAACTTTCGCACTTGTTGTTTTCCCTTTTTTTTCAGTGTTTGCAACGTTTTTCTCTAGAAATTTTTTCATCCAAAGAATTTTTTCTTTTTTCTGTTTTTCTTAACAAAAAAAAAAACTTTTCCCTTTCTTTTCACGTAAATTCTTTTTTTTTTTTTTTTTTTGATGCTATTTTTCACTTAGCATCCTACCGACTACGCCAGTTTTGTTTTTTAATTGAGCGATTGCACCGGTTGGTTTTAGGTGTAATTTATCACTAACTTTTTATTCATTTCTTATTCTTAAATCTAGCTTAAAAATAATGTATTGGCTAAACCAATACATGCTTACTTTCTATGATGATGTTGTTTGTGTATTTTCAGACAAAGACATCATCAAATTACAATTCTTATGTTTATCTTAAAAATAATGCATTGGCTATTATTTTCTAAAAAGATGCCGATTGTGCGTTTTTAAACAAAAGGCATTTTTGGTGGGCATATTCGACAAATCATACGAACGGTCCAATCCAATAGTAAACAAACGCTTTGTTTACGTTAACCAACTGGTGGTCTTTGAAATAAAATGAAACAGTAGGGTAGCGCTTAAAAGCTTCCCATTTTGTTTCGTCAATTCATACCGGAATTGACATAGGTAAATGGACTATTGGACCGTCCGGAGGACCCGCATATATAACTCGTACCTTTGATAGTAAATGTTTGCAATTGTATGTTTAATTATTTTCTTTATCTGTTAAATTTTCTTTAATATTTAATTTTAATTTATTTTTTTAATTTTGCTGCATTTCTTTATAATTACTTTGTTGCAGCAGCATTACGAAAATGTATCATTTTTATAATTGTTAGAAATAGTTGTTTTTGTGTTTTTGTTTAGAGAAGAAAAAAAAATTTGCCTTTTTGTACAAAGGGTTTATCATTATTTTTAAGCTTTTTTTTGTTTTTAGTTTCTTAAATGTTTAAATATTTTTTTTATATACATTTTCACATTTATATATATAATTTAACAAAAGTAATTTTGAAAATGAGCTTAAAACTTATGTATGTATGTATTTATAAGTATGTGTACACTAGAGGTGTGCACAAGACATTCTACTGGTTTACCGTTCACCGAATGCAATACTGTAGTGTACTCTTTTCTGTTGATCTTGATTTTACGACTGCACTGAAATATGAATTTCTCATTTATTCAATGTATACAACAGCACTCGTTTGCCTGTGAAGTAACGGAACTAAGCTTTGTGTTGTAAGAGTATATTTTACTACTGAAGCTACATTTTCGGTATTGCCATATGAATATTAGTAGTGTAAAAAAAGGTATATGAATGTTTTTGGTTTTATTATTTTTATTACTTTTTTATAATTACACTACTATATTTTTGAAAAAAGAAAATAAAATTGCGATAAAAAACAAAAACCTTATAGAATACATCCTTTGCTTTCACCATAAACTCAAAAAAAATTTTCCCCAGAAATAATAAGTTTAAAAAAGTTACTGGCAATGCTGGCGTCGACGAAGATGTTCGGTTGCCGAGAGCAAAAAAAGAAATGCACGTTGTGACTCTATGAAGAGTACAATATTTTTGTTGCACTCTTCACACAACTCTCTTCTATACTGCTGTACAATGGTTTACGATTGCAGTTGCTTTTTTGTTCTCTATCTTTGCTTCACACTTATTTATATTTGCAGCTACAATCAATATTCGGTCTTGACAAAAATGCAATTGTATGCAATTTTATATGTCTCACCTCTAGTATACACATTTAAATTTTTTTTCTTTTTAATTCTTAACTTTTTTTATTTTGAATCACTTTCAACCACTCTGAACGCCGGCCACACATGAACTGTCCCCTTTCTCAAAAAAAAATTTTCTTTTCCACCTCTTCTTTTTTTTCTCGAATGTTCTTCTATCCCACGCCATTACCCTGCTTTGCCTATTGCCCTTATCCCCGCTTATCGACAAATGTGATATTCTAATTGGATGATCTGTCTAACGGTAAAATTTTAATGAAACAGACGCCAAGTGTCAGAATCTAATTGGTCGATCAGGACGCGCGAAAAAAAAATATAACGAAGTACATACATAGCAAAAGGGATAAAGATAATGGAAGAATTGCAATTGTATTTAGACGGGTTATAGGGTTAGGGTTAGTTTGAGGGTAAGAAGGGATAGGGTTTAAAATTGGAAGGTATGTATAAATGTTTTTTTTTATTTTAAACGTTATAAAGCGAATTGATATTGGTTTTATATGTTAGTTCAGAGTATATATTACTTGTAAATTAATTCACAAGATATTTGTTATTTCGCAAGATATTTATGTAATGATTTTGCTCACTGTTCACACGCGTAGGTTTTTTTTTGGGTTTTGTTGTGTCTCGCTGAAGGATCGATAATCAACTGATTGTCAGGATCTTAATAATTATGTTGGTGATATTGCTGAATGTTTGTATATGTGGATATTGTGAATCTGATGTGTATCTGAGTGTTGATGTGTATTGATGATGTTATTATGATTATATTTTAAAGGTTGTTAGGTGGAGTTTGTTCACTCATGTGAACATCCTCCCGGGCCGCCAACCTGTGGATTAAAAGACAATTATTTTTATTTGTTCAACATTGAGTTAAAGAGAGTAAGGGTAAATATGATAAAAGACTTTAAATTATAGTAAAATACTTTTATTTTTTTTAATTGGTAAGAGATCCCATAATTAGCCAACCCAGGGTTGAATCCTGCGCTATCAGTGCGCCGCCATTTAGGTGGATAATATTCGGTTGCAAAATGGTGGTATATAGATCTCCACCAATTTCCATGGCCACGGGTTTGTTGGCGTAAAACTCGGGGTCGGCCTGAGAAATCCTACAGAATTTTGCTTTTATGGCTGGGTCCTAACCATGAGAGTAGGGAGTTCTTGACAGGGCATTGGAGACCTGCATGCACACCTCATATTGTACTGTGGAGGCCATGTCGGGTGATAATGTAACCTTTACATAAACCTTTTCATCCACTTTAAATGTTTTCAATGTGGACTCACGAACGAGCTCTACTCCTATTTTCGAAGTGGTTAGGCTCGGGTTCAATAGGGCTCTTATCAGTTGTTTGGATTTCTCCATCACAACCTGAACTACAACCGTTGGCACAATTGTCTGTGTTCTTGACGTTGGTATATTATTGAAGGAGTCCGACTTGACAATGGTTCGTGGCGTAGGAATCGGTGCAGTGGTTTCTTTTGATGTTGGTGGGGATTGTCCTTTGCCGAAGTTGTTCAGGATACGATCTGGACCGTGAAGGGTGGTGTGATGTTTGCCCTTACACTTTTGGCATCGGGACTTACTGGAACACTTACTGATTAAGTAATTCCTGGCCAGACAATTGACGCAGTAATGCAATTTAACTGCTGTTTTGTATTTTTCCGCCAAGTTCATCCTTTGGAACTTCCTACAATTTGTCAAGCTGTGGTTAGCTGTGGTTAGCTTGACAAATACCACAACCAAAATGGCGTTTTGGTTGACGCTTGTCGTTTTTGGGTCGAGATCTATTACGGTTGGAACTTCCACTACGGTTGTTCTGGTTGGGTGCCATATTCTGTGTAAAAGAAATTGGGTGTGTATGAAATGAAGTGTAAGAGTGAGTTAGTAGTTTAGATTGTGAAGGGTTAATTATGAATAATAGTTACAAGTGGGTGAGTGTGTTAAAAGTGTTAAAAAGCGTAAGTAAATAACGGAATGTTATTTGGGTTATACTAGAAGTTTTAAACTAACTAGTGGGTAAAATAACAACTTTTGTTATTGGCCGAGTTAAAGTTCCAGATGACGTCCGTATATCGACCACTCTGTTTCGTCCATCAGAGCCAGTGTAGGTTTTAATAACTCGACCAAGTAACCATGCATTCGGAGGTAAATTGTCTTATCTGATAAAAACAATATCATCAGTTTCAACTTGACGTTGCGGGTTCTTCCACTTGTATCTCTTGTGGAGCTCTTTAAGATATTCATCTTTCCATCTTCTACAAAAGTTATGATGTTGAATCTTTAACTTTTGCCATCTGTTTGCCAGGGTTAAATTTTCATCGCTTATATCGGGTTCTGCTGGGGTTAAAATGGGTGATCCAATTAAAAAGTGTCCTGGAGTTAGAGGGTTAAGATCCTGTGGGTTCTCGCTTGACGGGCTTAAGGGTCTTGAATTCAGGCATCCTTCTATTCTCGCGAGAAGTGTGGCTAGTTCTTCAAATGTATACTTCAGTGTATTCATTTTCTTTAGATGAGTCTTAAAGCTTTTCACTCCCGCTTCCCATAAGCCACCCATGTGTGGTGCACCGGGAGGTATAAAATGCCACGTCAAATTCTGGACACTGCTAGCAGATGTAACGGAACCTTTTAATTGCTTAATGTATTCCTGTCTATGTCTTTCTTCAGTAATTTGCCAGCTCCAATGAAATTTGTTCCATTATCTGAGTAAATAGCGACAGGGCATCCCCGCCTCGAAAAATCGTGCGAAGGCTGCCATAAAGGCTTGGGTTGACAAATCGGATGTAGGCTCCAAGTGAATCGCTTTTATTGCAAAGCAAACAAAAACGCATACGTAGCCTTTAGTTGTTCTACATGCTCTGCCATTGTACACTTTAACGTCGAATGGTCCTGCAAAATCAACTCCCACATTCGTAAAGGGTTTATTAATTTGGGTACGTTCTGGTGGCAATGCTGCCATAAATTGGGTTGTTTGTCTATTCTTGTATCTAGTACACGGTGAGCATTTGTTAACAACAGCGCTAACAAGATTCTTCAGCTTTGGAATCCAGTATCCTGAGCGTATTATTCTTAACATAAGCTGATTTCCGCCATGTAGGGTTATTAGGTGCACGTGTTGTGTTAATAATTTAGCAAATGCACTGCCGTAGGGTAACAAAACTGGATGTCTTTCGGAATATGACAAACCGTTGGAATTTACTAGTCGACCATTTGCTCGCATTATATTTTCGAAATCTAAGAATGGCGTTAGGGTGAGCAGGTTACTTTTATTGGGTATAGGGTTTCTTTTCTTCAGACAGTGATATTCGCTTTTAAAATATTCAGTCTGACAGAGAATGATAAGTCTATCACGGGTAGATTTGATTTCTGACGCATCAAGTTCTATATTTGGGTGGGCTGTTAGCAAACGTAGTCTTTCGATGACTAGTTGTGGGTTATTTCGATCAAGAATAATTCTATCATTTCGAATTGTATTGTTTCGCTTATAAAATGTGCGATCACAAAAACGATAGACATATGTCATTACTCGTAGAGCATGTGACAATTTCGAAAATCTTGATAATATGTCTGGGTTTTCAATATTCGTATCCAAGGAACTTTAGCTTCAGCTTGAGTTCTGAAGTTTTTATGTGTTGTTGGCCACTGCGAAGCGGATTGCTTCGACCATGATGGTCCGTTCCACCATAAATCATCATCTCTTAGTTCATCAGCATTGCATCCTCGGCTAGCCACATCGGCAGGATTATCATGAGAGGCTACATGGTTCCAGTTGTCCACTCCTACTGTTTGTAGAATTGTCGAAACTCGATTCGCCACAAAGGTGTTCCACGTCTTAGGGTTTTTGCTGAGCCAGGCCAAGACTATCGATGAGTCGGTCCAAGAATATGATTGAAATACAGGTATGTTAAGTTGGGTGAGTAAATTTTTTGTCATATTTGCCAACAACACTGCGCCACAAATTTCAAGTTTTGGTAACGAGATTACTTTGATTGGCGCTACTCTCGTTTTAGCGAAGAGTAGGGTTACGGAATTAGGTCCGTCTACGGGTGTAACTCGTGCATATAGACATGCAGAGTATGCTTTTTCAGAAACATCTGAAAAACCATGAAATTCAATTGTAGTTGTGGGTGAAAAGTTAATCCATCTTGGTATACGAATTCTATCAATATTATCGTAGAACTGCAAAAACTTTTGCCATTTCATAAGGGTGAGTGGATTAAGACATTCATCCCAAGCTGTGGTATCTTGCCAAATTTGTTGCATTATAATCTTGGTAGATATTATAATTGGCGCTAACCAACCAGCTGGGTCAAACAGACGAGCGATATCTGATAAAACAGTTCGCTTTGTGTACGTCGATTTACTTTCAATTAAGGGTACATTAAAGAAAAATGTGTCTTCTTTCGCATTCCATCGGATTCCTAACGTTTTGGCATTGCTCGATTCCGTAAGGTTGAGTAAATCCACATCCAGTAGGTGGTCTTCAGGTAAGTTCTTCAACAATTCCTTCGTATTAGAGATCCATTTTCTTAAAGGAAATCTAGCAGAGTCAAGAGCCGTGATCAATTGAGTTTGTCTTTAGCTTCTTCAATGGTGTGACCACCGGCTAAGACATCATCAACGTACATATTATTTCGCAATATTTGCGAAGCGATAGGGTGGGTATTTAGAATGTCCTTGGCTAATTCGTGCAGTGTCCTAATAGCCAAGTATGGCGCACGATTAACAAAAGTGACTGTTTGCAGTTCATAATCCTGAATGGGTTCGTTGACGCTTGTGCGGAATAATATCCGTTGGAACGGAGTGTGTATAGGGTTTAATATAATCTGCCGGTACATTTTTGTAATGTCGGCATTATAAACCACCTTGTAAAAGTGCCATTTCAGGATGAGTACAACTAAATCTTGTTGTAGGGTAGGACCAGTGTATAATGTATCATTAAGGCTGTTGCTGTTAGAAGTTTTCCTAGATGCATTGAAAACAATTCGAACTTTTGTCGTAACACGATCAAGTTTAACAACAGCGTGATGGGGTAAATAATAGTGGGTATTTGAAGGTTTGGGTTATATTCTACCAGTTTCATATGATCCAATTCGATGTATTCCTGTAACACGTTATCATATTCCATTTTCAGTTCTGGCTTTTTCATTAAACTTTTCTCATTCCGTAAGAATTGAGCCATAGCCACGTGTCGCGAGTTTCCTAACTCTACAGGAGGGTATATAAATGGGAGGTTAACCTGGTAACGGCCATTCGGTAATCGACAGGTAGTTGACACATAATTCTCCTCACAAAAGGCACTTTCCTCTGAGACTTTAGGTTGGGTGGGTATATCTTCAATTTCCCAGAATTCGGCCAAAAATTTATCAATTGTGACTGAACTAAAATACGAAACTAAGGGTTGTGTATTGCTGGTGTTCTGAATGGGTCCAGTTAGAATCCAGCCAAACTCAGTTTTCTGAGCTATCAGGGTATTAAGAAGATCCTTTCGTACTCCAGATTTCAGTATTTGAGGGTAAAAATCGCTGCCAATAATAAATTCTATCGGTCTACTTTCATAGAATCTCTGATCTGCTAATTGAACATCCTTCAAGTCATAAGATTGGTTTTAAGCTCTGAGTTGGTAAGCTCTGAGTTGGTAAATTCTTCGTTAGTGTCTTCACCACAATTGCCTGGATATTTAATTTGAAATTGTTATTGGCATTCGAGCATAGAGAAACTTGCCACAGTTTATTTGTCCTTGCAGAAACTATTTCATTTAATCCAGAAATTTCTGCAAGTATGGGTGTAGTGGGTAAATGTAACTTTCTTCTCAATTTATCTGTTATAATTGAGAAGTCTGAAGCTGGGTCAATTAAAGCTCTAGCTGGAAACAATTCTCCCTGGACTTCTACATTCAGGACTGCTGTTCCTTATAACCTCGTTCTGTGATCTATGGATATGGGTTTGCCTGATTGTGTGTTTGTCGAGAAAGACTGACCTGTATTTGACGAAGAAGATGCCTGGATATCATCATTTGGGCTAATCCTTGATTTCGGTCTGTGTAGTAGACTATTATGTCGTCCACCACAATATCTACAGACGAATGTACTGCGACAGGCTTGTATAATATGACCGACGGCTAAACAATTGTAACATATTTCCTGTTTCCTTACAAACTCAATTCTCTCGTTTATTCCAAGTGAATTGAATGACGAACACTCCCTCAAGGTATGGTTCTCGTTGCAAAGCTTACAGATAGAACCATCATGTCAACTTTGGGTGCTTGCTTTCGATTGGGTTGAAAGTGGGAATGTTTGTTCATTTTTACGTTGGCTTTGGGTGGGTGGGTTTACTGTGGATTTCGGGTGATTCCTAGGGCTTTTCCCATTTGAATCATTTGTCACATTATGAAATGTTCTCCCTTTTCCGTTATACTGTGTCCTAAGGTCTTGGAATTGTTTGGGTTTTGGGTCTTGGACATCATTAACTAAAGTTAATTCCTTAAATGTGTTAGTCAAAAACACATCTAAGTCAGTCCAAGAAGGCATCTCCGCACAATCCGTTAAGGTCTTTTCAAATTCCCTTCGGGTTTCTCTTGGTAATTTCGATGTACATAGGTACACTAAGATAAGATCCCACTGATCCGTATCTATGTCCAAAGAATTTAGATTTGCTATACAGCAATTTATCTTTCTTTGAAGCTTTCTTATAGAAGCACTACACATTGTGCTTACTAAGGGTAAATTTAATACGGTCTTCAATTGCGCGTTAATTTGCATCCTACGATTATCATATTGTGAAGATAACTGATTCCACGCGGTAAAAAAGCCATAATTTGTCAAGGGTGCATTATCCACTATTTCCTTTGCTTCGCCGCTAGTCCTTTGTTTAAGATGAAAAAGTTTTTCAACTCCACTTAAACGGGTATTATTATTATTGTGTGGGATCGGATTGGGTTGGATTTCAATTTTTCTGTTAAGTGTTATTTTCTATAGGCTCATCTATGGAAATCATAGTTAACCTATAGAATTTTTTGGCAGCTCTCACATTCCTCAAGAGGCCATTGAAATTTATGGAATTGGATGCCTCAGCATCATTGAGTTGTGGCGATTCCCTGATCTGCTTGTATTTACCATCAATGTTTGTCCACAACTCCTCCAATTCACTCTTCATGAATCTTAATGCTGGTATTGATTGAGATTTCTCTGGAAGAGTCTTATAATCTTCCTCAAAGGCCCTCAAGTCCTCTTGGATGTAACGCATAATATCTGCGGCCAAAGTTTTTAATTCCGACATTCTGGGTTATATTTTATTCGCAGAGGATGACAAAAAAAAAATCAATAAATTTCGACAGTAAATCGATTTATAGCGTGTAAACTTGGTTTTAAAAAAATATTTATTTCAAATTTGAAATAAATTTAATTTGCAGACAAATTGCCTGTTAGGTATGCTTTGTGTTTTCGGCACACTACACAAAGAGAACGGCAATATTTGTTACATACACTATTCTGGAAATATTGTCGAAAAAAGGGTAAGTATTGGGCGGGTGGGTTTATGCGTGATAATATTTCCTAATGTAAGTTTTAACAAATTTAAAAATTCGCGATCAAATTAGGTGATAATTTAATAAAAATTGTAAATTGAAAATATTCAACTTACCTTGTCCGCTGAGGGTAGGGTACAAATCAAATTATTTTTCTCTTTTCTAATTCCTCTTTGTGCGATGTGGCGTTTGTGTGTAATCTTAATTTGTCCTTTATATTTACAATTGTTTTTAATTTATTATTTTTTGTTTGTTTTTGAACTGTATTGGAATGTTATTAGTAACTGTATTTGTTATTTTTTCAATTTTTTGATTTTTGTCACTATGTATTGTGTTGCTATTTTTTTTGTGACCTGGGTTGAACTTTTTATTTTCTCTGTTCTTCACTTTTGATTTTGTTTATGTATTGTTTTGACAATGTATAATTTATGTTTCCTTGTTGAATATGTATTTTGTTTCTGTATTTTGTGAACTTTTGTTTCCTTTTTAATTTACATTTGTTTTTAACTTTTATAAAACAGTAACTATGTAAATTGAATATGTTTTTTTTTTCTTTCTTTTCTTACTTTGAAATGTTCTAATTTTTTACTGTTTTATGTGAAATGTTGTTTTATTTGATGTGATTTTTTGTGATTATTGTTTGTGTTAATTGGTAATATGTGTTTTTTGATTTATATGTTGTTGATCATCTAAATTGGTTTTTAGTTTGCAGGATGTTTTATGTTTATTGTTTAGGGTAATTTATTTTTTAATACTGTTTTTGTTAGTGTATGTGTGTTTATTTTAATTTGTATGTTTATGCACTTATTTATGCTTATTTTGCACTTATAAAAGATTAGTTATTCACTGATATTAAATGCACTGCACTTTTAATGTTATTGTTTTTTTTTATCACTTTTTGACTTTTATCAGAATTTAAAAGTAGGGTTGGGTAAATTTGCACAATAGAGGGGTTAATGTGGACTGTATATGTTTCTTCGTTGTTTCTTCTTTTTCCTCGAAGGACCAATATTTAGACGGGTTATAGGGTTAGGGTTAGTTTGAGGGTAAGAAGGGATAGGGTTTAAAATTGGAAGGTATGTATAAATGTTTTTTTATTTTAAACGTTATAAAGCGAATTGATATTGGTTTTATATGTTAGTTCAGAGTTTATATTACTTGTAAATTAATTCACAAGATATTTGTTATTTCGCAAGATATTTATGTAATGATTTTGCTCACTGTTCACACGCGTAGGTTTTTTTTGGGTTTTGTTGTGCCTCGCTGAAGGATCAATAATCAACTGATTATCAGGATCTTAATAATTATGTTGGTGATATTGCTGAATGTTTGTATATGTGGATATTGTGAATGTGATGTGTATGTGAGTGTTGATGTGTGTTGATGATGTTATTGTGATTATATGTTAAAGGTTGTTAGGTGGAGTTTGTTCACTCACGTGAACAGCATGGATAAAAAAGGGTTGCAATAAAGTGCATCATTGCCTACCATATATACAAGTAAAAGGGTGGGTGTAAAAATTGCAATCCTAACTTAAGTCAAGTTTATTGCTTTATCCTATAATCTTCTCATATATTACCTCGCCTGGTTGATAAGTTTTTCTTTGGCTTAGATTATTTCTTGATATCATATTTTCTTGAGCCTTTTTCAATATATCTACTAAATTGTGTGGAATTTTGTTAAAAAGTGTATCTACTGGTTTATATTGTATAACTGAATGTATTGTATTATTATATTGTTGGGCTGGACTCTTTCGACTCGACCATTCGTTGTGCTATGCCGCGGTGTACAATAATAAACTTCCATTTGCAAACGTTGCATTAATGATTTAAATTGAGCAGTTAAAAAGCCTGGTTCGTTATCGAGTGTAACTTTTTTGGCATTAGGAAAGTTTTGAAGGACATCTATAACTTTTTCTCCTATGTTTGTTTTTCTTCTATATTTTTTATAACTAGAAATTTAGAATAAACATCGACACATGTAATAAATCTAAGATCTTCAGCGTAAAAAATATCTAAATTAAGGAACTCCCCCTCTTTCTTAGGAATTGGAGCCTCTCCAATTGGAACATTTTGTGGGTGTCTATTATATTTATTTCTATTGGAAATTGCAGTGTTTGATAAATTCTTTAAAATGTTTTATCATTTTCGGCCAGTAGTATTGTTTAAATATTTGTTTGTAATTTTCCTTACAGTTTCCATGAGCTCGTGAATGGGTGCTTTGAATTATATTTTGTTGGTCGTTAACATTTGTGATATCTAGTGGAAATATTTTAGTATAAACAAATTTGTTTGTGAAAACTCCTTTTATAGTTTCCTTAAAATCGTATAGATCTTCTGCTGTACAATGAATGCAGGTAACTAAATTTGGTTTAATAAACTCTAAAAGAATTGCTTTAAGATTTTCTCTTGTGTCATATTCCATAATATGTCTTGTTCTTCCAAAAGTTATGATCATCTCATGAATTGTAAAATTTGCTTTGCACAAAAGTATTTGTTGCTTGAATTCATTTAAAAGTTTTGAGATTTCTGGAAGAATGTAGAATGTTGGGTACTATGAAGAGATTCTTCAGCTGAAATATTGTTTAAATATTGACATGAAAGAGCATCTGCTACTATATTGTGAGCACCTGAATTATAAATCATTTTTGGTGAAAATTCTTCAATAAATAATCGCCATCTTGTGATTTTTGCATTAGGGTTTCGTGTAGAAATTGCGAATGTTAATGGTTGATGATCTGTATGGATTTCAAGATTTGAACTACCATATAAACAATTTCTTAAGTTCTTTAACGCCCATACGATAGCGTAAAGTTCTTTTTCATTGGTTGCGTAGTTTTTTTCTGTTGCATTAAGTGCCTTTGATATAAAGGTTATTGGTTTACCATCCTGACTTATGACAGCACCTACTGCATCATTGGAGGCATCTGTTGTAAGGATGAATTTTTTATTAAAATCAGGATAAAATTTACCTACACAAAAATCGAATAAAGCCAAACTTTTGAATAAATGTTTTCAACACAAAAAAAAACATTCACAAATTTTTAAAAACAGTAAATAGAAATTATTAAATTTATTTACTTGGAGTTTATTCACTAATTTTTTACTTTTATTAAAAATTATATTAAATTTTATTATAAAATAATTTTTTTATGAATTTTTTCATTATTATTCTCTTCTTTTTAGAAAATTAATTTAACCGTTATGTTTTCATATTTCAAAATTTCAATTAATTATTTTCTTTAAAATTTCACTTTATTATTTAAATTGATTAAAAATTACTTACAACTATGCGTTGTTGCCTTCCGAAATGATAAATTATGATGGGAATCGTTGTTGTCTTCTGTAATGATGGATTATGATGGGAATCCTTGTTGTGTTCTGTAATGATGAATTTATGATGGTAATCGGCTGATGTTGTTTTTCTGATGAAATGTTTTTTATATTATTTTTTCTTTTGACAAGGATACTTATTTTCAAGTTTTAAATTTTGTTTTTATGTTTTCTCCTTTTAATATGGATACTTGTTTTTAATTTGTTAAAGTTTTTTTTTTTTTTTTTGTCTCCTTTTTATAAGGATACTTATTTTTAATTTGGCTTCTTTCTTCCTTAAAAATATCCTTACTTTTTTTCAGGACTAGGTTTTTTAAGTATCCCAGATTTAATTACACTAACATCTTATTTATTAAAAAAAAAAGTTGTACCAATAGATAGGCAGCATACAGTTCCAGCCGAGGAATCGACACCAAAATTAATGGAGCCACCTTTGTTTTAGCCATCACTATATTGGTGGATACTTCACCATGTGATGATATTTTACAACAATAAACTGCAGCTACATAGGCTGCACTGGACGCATCACAAAACCGATGATAAGTAACGTTGGTTTCTGCGGAGAAAATAATTCTAGGAATATTAATATTATTCAGTAAATTAAATTCAGAAAACAGTTGTTCAGCCATGGTTTTAATTTCACTAGGAGGCTGATCGTCCCAATCCAAACTGATTAATCATAATTTTTGCATAATGATTTTAAGGGCTATAATGACAGGTGAAATCCATCCAAGTGGATCAAAGATTTTTGAAATTTCTGATAATAGTTGTCTTTTAGTATCAACGCAGTAATCTTTAATTTTAACGTTGTAAGAAAAACAATCGGCTATAGGATTCCATATAATACCAAGACAAACCGTAATGTCTGTAGGAATATTCACTATACTACCAATCTTATAATTTTCAGGAATATGAGTTAGAATTTTACTCTCATTAGTTGCCCATTTTCTTAAGCGAAAGCCGCCAGCCGTAAGAAGTTAGTTTAAATCTTCGGCTAATTTTTGAGCTTCTGCTTTAGTGTTGGAGCCAGTCATACAATCATCAATGTAATAACAGGTTTTTAACGTCTCACATGCTAGTGGAAAGCGATCACTCTCATCTTCATTTAATTGTAAAAGGGTACGTATTGCCAGATATGGAGCAGAGGTGATACCGTAGGTGACAGTAGTGAGTCTATAGTGTCTTATCTCTTCACTAGGACTTTCCCTCCACAAAATTCTTTGAAAATCACAATCACACTTTTGTACGTCGATCATGCGATATCGTAGTAAGGCTGCCATAAGATCTTGCTGTAATACTGTGCCTCTAAGCAAATTATCATTTAGAGATTGTCCATTGGATGATTTGCTAGAACCATCAAACACCACTCGAAGTTTTTTGGTGAGACTTGTATCCTTTGGTACAGCGTGGTGGGGCAAATAATACACTGTGGCAGCAGGGCGTTTAATTTCATTTTGAGGCACAAGTTCCATATGCCCCAATGTAATGTATTCATTCATAAATTCACAATAAGCATTTTTTAAGTTACTATTGGATTAAAACTTACGTTTCATAGAATTTACTCTTTTTAAGGCTACAGTATAGGATTCTCCTAGCTCTGGGGCGTTTCTCCTTTATGAAGTCAATGCGTTTAATGACTTCAAGTCTGTTGAACTTCGGTCAATAGGAGAGGTGATGATTATCTCCACAAGCAGCGCAGGCTTTCTTCATTGTACTATTATAAGCACGAACAGACTTCACAGTTTTTTGGAGGGGCTTGATATCCTTTTCCTCCGGTGCTGGCAAATGCTCCAAGGCATCACAACTTTCATTTATAAACACGAAATAACTTTACAGCGAAGAGAAGGTTAGCTTACCACAGCGTTCAGCCCATGCTTGTAGGGTGAGTCGATCTAATTTTTTACATAGTAGATGGAACAGCCAGGGATTTCTCTTTTCAGCATCAGGCCCCGGATCACTTCAAGTCCACGTAATTCCTTTGAAACCACTGCTTTCGGTATTTGAATGAAAGTCTCAATTAGAGATTCGACTACCAGCGAGGGTTTGTCGTATCGTTCTTGTAATTTTTTTAGCGCTTCTTTGTAATTTTGGTCCGATACCTGCAAATGACGTATAAGATTGGCAGGATCGTCCTTTAATAGACCCTTTAAATATTGAAATTTTTGTGAAGCAGCCAAACAGTTGTTGTTGTGGATAGAGTTCTTGAACAAATCAAAGAATAATTTAAATTCTGAGTATTTTCCATCGAATACTGGAACATTAATTTTTAGCAGTAGTATATCAGTCACATTTGCTGTGGCGTTCATCGATTGAGACAATGTTGTCGTAGAATTTCTATTAATTTGAAGGCTGGATAATTTTTCTAAAACTGCGGTCTGCGTCTCCAAAAATTTTTGCATTGCATCATGCTGAATAGTTGTGGAATTCACGGGGTCAACATTAGTAGAACGCACCTTGGCATCAATACGCTCTCTGTATTGGCTTTCATACGATAATACTTAGCATCGAATTCCTCAAATTCTGCTTCACGATATGGAAATTGATCACTCTGTGCCGTCATTTCTGTATCCAAGGATTGGAACTGATAATAAAGTGCCTCCAATTTCTCCAAACGAGCATGCAAGTCAAACAAAGAGGTTTGATCATTAACTTGGCTAAGGAAGTTTCCGATTCTCGTAGCAGTTCACATTAGATGAGACCGTTTATTTTTTAAAGTCTCAATGTTACTCATTGCAAATTACTTTTTCAATTCTCAAAGAAAATTTCACACTTCACAAAGAATTCTTAACTACACTTTTTATTATTTTTCACTCAACTGTACTCTATCACGTCAGGGTCGCCAAAAAATGTGCGCGAAAGGAAGAAATTGACCGTATGCTTTTGTTGCTGAACATAGAATGAATAAACTTCTTTATTGAAAAACATGTTGAACTTCTTCTATCTGCTAAAGGTACACATTGTAAACAACAACATCAATAATAAACAAAATTACTTAAGAGAGTGCCGTTTACAAAAACAATAGCAACATTGTAAAAAATGCATCGTATGATTTAACTGTTAATTTTTGGTTAAACTTACAAAATTGAAATATAAGCAAATTTAAGAAACATTAGGGTGACACTTAGATTTGATATATAAATAAAAATAAATGAAGATTAAATAAATTAATTTTGAAATAGCAAAACATCGTCAACAAAATGCTTCCCGACATTCGTAAGACCATTTAAATTTCAATGTAATATCCTCCGTAGGGGTGTTGTTATTGTAGATGCATTAAAAATAAATCTAGAATAGTAGGTGACCATACCTAAAAAACGTCCAACACCGTCAACAGTTTTCGGCTCTGACATTTAAAAATTGCCTTCATTTTCGAAGAGAATTTTCTTATTAAATTCAACACTATGACCCAAAAATTCGATCTTGTTTTCGAAAAACAAACACTTTGTCCGGTTTAAATCTAGTGTAAAGTTCCTTTTAAATCAAAAAATATTTAGAATTGTATTCTGTTTATAATGTATTATGCTTTATTAAAAGGGAACGAAGTGTTCCCTTTGTCTTTTGTTTTATGACTGCCTTTACATTTTTACTTAAAGCTAAACATATGTTAATATCTTATATTCTAACACTCCAGGAGTGTGGGAATATGCTGAGACAGCATAATACACGCTGTCCAGCATTTATGCAGTGTGGACAATATCAACAATAATGTGTTGATATTAAGTTGCATACAGAGGGTATGGCAACTTAGACTGGTCAAACACACTACAGCATACGCACTTATTTTTTTTCTCTGTTCTTTTCTCACTCTTCGCCAATTTGTGGTAGTCGATGTGGTAAATAAAACGCACTATGTTATATTCTAATGCTTAAAATTCATTTAATAATGAGTAGTTTTCAATTTTATATAAAATATTCTATTATATGCATATTGATTGCAATAGTAATGTAATATTGTTTAATGTACAAGAGAAAGAAGTGAAGTTGACAGCTTTGTAAAAATAACTGGTTTAGCAGGATAGTATCTCTGTTAACGATGTGAAGTAGACATTCATGATATAACAATATCTCTTTAAAAGTGATATAAGTTTGTGTTCATCGTATGTCGAATCAGTAATGATATGTCTGTGAATTGTGGGAAATATAAATTTAAGTTGATATGATGAAAAGTCGGCTTGTTGAAGCAATATCTGATTTTTAAAAACCTTAATCGGCACTTCAGCGCATGGTATAAGGTCGTGTAAAGAACTATTATCACTATAGACAGTGGATGTGAGAGTATTTATTTGTGGTGGTTGTCTTGATAACGCGTCTGTTACCACGTTAGAATATCCGGGTTTATATTCAAGTTCATTATGATAATCTTCCAAGATTGATTTCCATCGTTTCATTTGGAAACGTGTATTTTTGAACTCAGAGCGTACGTAAGTGGTTGGTGATCGGTGTAAATTACAATGTTTTCTGAACCGTACAGATAATTCCTGAGAGCTTTTAGCGACCATATGATGGCAAGAATTTATTTTAAATTTGTTGCATATCCTTGCTCTGTTTTATTGAGGGTTATGGATATAAAGGTAATACGGCACCGATTGCAAAGTCGGAAGCATCAGTGGTGAGTTCAAAGTCTTTTTTAAAATTTGGATGGGAAAGCGTAATATCTCGTGATATTAAGATGTTTTTATTTTTTTAAACGAGTCTAGAGCCTCTTGGTTTAAAGTAATTTATTTATGTTTTGATGCATTCTTAGAAATATTACCACATTCACCTCTTAACATACTAGTGAGTGGTTTTGCTATCATAGCGCAGTCTCTGATGAATCTACGATAATAACCAACCATTCTAAGGAATGATCGGAGCTCTTTTAGGTTTTATTGAATCTAACTTTCATGTTAGCGCTTTCTATAGTTCTGAGTACTATTTTTAAATTATGTAAATGTTCTTCTTCATTTCTACCGAAAATTATCACATCATCAATGTAAACATAGCACGTTTTACAAATATGTTGCTGCAGAATATTGTCTAGCACCCTTTGGAAGTTTGATGGTGCGTTTTTAAGTCCAAAAGGAAGACGTAAAAATTCTTACTTCCAATAACCATGCGATATTTTTTTTCGCCAAAACTGTCCGTGTTTTTTATCGACTATCCAGACTGGTGAGTTATATGGGGACTCGGATTTCCTTATAATTCCGTTGTCGAGAAGTTCTTCTATTGTCTAAATGTTAATTTCTCAACTGGATTCGAGAACAAATTAGGACATTTCCTTATTATCTTATCTAATGCTATTTGTAAGTACTGCGCTAGATGTGGTACTTGTGCTTTTATTTTATTAACCTCTCGAGATATTTTTTGTATTGGGAAATATGGTCATGAAATTCCGATCTGTATGAGTAGTTGCTTTTTGGGTTTTTAATGTATCATTACCTATGATTCCGTGAAAGGAGGCTAAAGTAGGTAAAATATGGAATTTTATATTTTCCTTTGGTGGGCCAAATATATCGACGTAAGTGTGGAGAGTTATTTCTGTTAATTGAATTGTTTTGTGTAGAATGTTCTGACAATCACTCTAACTTGCAGAACTTAAATTTAATTAAAAAATCTAAACTAAATTGATTAAATAAACCAAATATGTATACATGGATGTATGTATGTATATAATCAGCGAGATGTAATAAGTGCTGGCCTGGCATTCCTTTTCATCTGATTGAATTGATCTTGTTTAATCAGTTGTTGATGTTCACTAGATATGAACGGAGAAATCTGGCGCAGGTTGTTGCGTACGAGGCATTGGAATTGGAGTTGCAGACCTTTTTGACTTCTACTGCTATTTCAATTATTAATGATGTGTAGCCAACTGAGATGTGATGGTAATTGTGGGTGTCAATTTTATTCGGTAGCTGAAGTATTTTTTGGTCCTGTAATGCGGTTTGTAATGTTGTTAAATGTTTTATCTGTGAAATATACTCATTTGTATGTATCTCATGTAGCAATGGTTTTAAATGTTTTTCATAGTATTGTTTCATAATTTTCCAAATGCTGGTGTATAATATTTTACTGTAGCTGGATATCACTTCTTGTCCTTGCAATGTCATAAATTTATATTTGAGTGTGCATTCTGGCTCCAGTATTAGCAAACCTGAACCTTCGAGAGTAAGTTATGTGATTTCTTGTTTGCACACTGCTGTTGCTTGAGAAAGAGTTGGAATTGCATATATCCATCTATTTGGACGGTAGAGAGGAATCCATGAAGCGGTGACTTTTATTGATTGCACTGGACAGTCTAACTGGGTCCTGTTGTGAAATAAGTTAATTTCACAGCTACATGCTGTTGAATCTAGTTCATATCTTATTGAAGTTGTGGAGCAGAGATATACCTCTTTCTCAAGAAGACTACATGAATTGAATTCACTACGACTAAGAGCAAAATACTGATTGCGACCACTGTTGATAATTAAGAACTATGAACATGGCCTTATTGACACAAACGTGTTATTGATCCAATTTGTTATTGATCGAATTTATTACGTTCGACTAATGCTAAGGTTAAACTAAATATTACGGTGTTATCAGTAACCTTCATCAGCTTGTATAATTGTAGAGTATCTTTTTGCTTTACAGGGAGATCTAACGATTCTGTTAGATGAAATCTTATTTTTCCGACTTCATCATGCATTTGTTTAGGAGCCAGGAGCAATGGACTAATGATGCCGTGGTGAGTACTTGTAAGAATATCAATAATTGATAGTTGTGTGTGTTGCAAATTTGCTGCTGTAATAGTTAACTATATACTTAGTGATGAAAACAAACGATAAAGCCTCTCCTGATGGTGTTCTTCCTTAACCGTGTTTGTCATGTTATAGATTTCTGCGAATTGAAAGTTGATATGATCAAATGTTTTCTTAACAGCTTCTTGGTCTGATTTCATGATGTTTATGGTAGAGTCAATAATTGACGTCTGATTTTTTAAAAGGTTAAGTAGATGAGCCTCATTTTCTTTGACTTGTGAGATTGTATGTGCCATGTCCTTAGCATATTCCGAGTCCAGTACTCCAAATAAGGAATGTGCGACGTTTCCAAC
This sequence comes from Sarcophaga peregrina, assembly GCA_014635995.1. NCBI lineage: Eukaryota > Metazoa > Arthropoda > Insecta > Diptera > Sarcophagidae > Sarcophaga > Sarcophaga peregrina. The sequence goes on from CM025794.1 coordinate 2,777,856, forward strand.
TAAATCTACCTACTGCACTTGTCTTTTGTCGTTTCCCGGATAGTAATGCACTATCCATTGTAAGTTCGGCTTCAGTATGTCCAAAATATTTTACCAGATTAGCGCAAGTTGACTTTTCTTGTATTTCATTACATAAGTGTTTTTGTTCCTTCTGAAAATGTTGTGAATTCAGACCAAAAACCCTTTAGATCATAGTAGACTAGTAGTTGCCATTCTGAAGGTGATATTACTGCTGATCCGATTCCTTCAAAATGTATGCCCAATTGTTTTCCAAATTTCGTGTTGTGTACTTGTGCTCCTAACACCAATGGAAACAGTAGAGTGGCTATCATGATTGTCCAAAGGTTGTAATTTATAGAGGTACATTTCCTCTTTTTAGGAATTTCAAAGCCATTAGGCTGATAATGAGATGTAGTTGGTTCCGTATCATTGTTATGAAATTCAATGTCAATGTTTTGACCATGAGAGGTAGTTGGCTCTTCGACATCTTCTTGGTTAGGGGTTTCACTAGACACTGCACCGTTAATTAGTAGTGGCGCTAATCGAGAAATTGGTCTTCTGACAACGCCTCTTGATGTTTTGGCATCCACTACTCGCACAAAATCATCATCACCTTTATGTATCTTTATAATTCTTCCTAATGGCCACTGTAACGGTACTGTATTATCTTCTTTAATGATAACCATATCGGCAACTTTTATGTTATTCTTTTTTGTTTGCCACTTATGTCGATATTGGAGCTCACATAGATATTCTTTTGACCATCGCCTCCAAAACTCTTGCTTTAACTGAGTGACTACCTTCCATCTAGTAAGCAAGCTGATTTTAGGTTGACTTTCTTCTATGTCGATTTGAGCATTTAGCGGCCCTCCAACGAGAAAATGACCCGGAGTTAATGCAGCCAAATCATTTGGATTATCTTACATTGGACCGATTGGTCGGGAATTCTATTAACACCGTATCAAGTTCTTCGTAGGTCAATGTTGCAGGCGATACACTTCTCACTAGTAGATATTTCGCTGATTTAACTGCTGCTTCCGACAAACCGCCAAAGTGGGGTACTCTTGGTGGGATAAAATGAAACGTTATTCCTCTGGAGTTACATTCTTTACTAATTTTTTCATGAGCTGAGGGGCTATAAAGTGATTCTGCCAGCTCTTTAAGTTGATTTTTTGCGCCGACAAAATTTGTTGCGTTATCTGCAGTGACCTCTTCGACTTATGAATCGTTTTAATGAGCTTATAAAAGCTTCTGTGGTTAAATAGATTACTAGTAGTATGTTTATGGGGTTTCGGGGCCACTTTTTCCATACAAATTTGGGAGCATGCTCATAGTTTTTTGTATGGGGTTTTGGGGGCAAATTTTCCATACAAATTTGGGAGCAACATATTTTTACTTTAAACAAATTTAAAGAGGTTTCATATTACAGTTTTTTATTTATTTTTTTATATTATTTAATGCTGAAAAAATAGAAATATAGTTATACGTGTTGTTGTTTTTGTTTTTAATTGTTGTTGTTTAGATAGAAGTTCTGTTTTTTGCTGGGGATGTGCGTGTGTGTTAAAATTTGGGAGCATGCATAGCTTTAAAATAATTAAATCGTTGCAGAATTGTGTGCGATCGATCTATTGTATACGCTTTGCATGTAGGTGTGATTAATGTTGAAATTAAAAGAATGTTTAATTAGTTCTTTTAATTGTTATAAAAATGCATTTATTAAAAATTAAAAACATATTCTCACAGTTTATTCACTAAAAAACGCATATCAAGTTACACACTGTCTGGCGCGTGTAAACAAAAAAAATATTTCATATATTTTTCGTTGTGATATTTGATCTACCGAATTCCTTTTTCCATATTTGGGAACATGCATAATCGTAAAAGACTGTATTCTTTATTTTATTTTTTATTTGATTTTTTTTATTGAAAAAATATAATTTTGATAAGGGATTTTAAAGTACGGTTTTCTTAATAGTTTGTTGCAGAATTATATGTGTTCGATCTATTGTATACACATACGCTTTGCATATAGGTGTGATTAATGTTGAAATTAAAAAATAAAATGTTTAATTGGTTCTTTTATTTGTTATAATAGTGCATTTATTAAAAATTAAAAACTTTTTCACACAGTTTATTCAATGTTAAATGCATATCAAGTTACGTACTGTCTAACGCGTGTAGATCAAAATATATGGTATATTTTTCATTATAATATTGAAATGAATCTGATAAATTCAAAGCATTTTTAAATCGCATAAATTTAGTCAGACAGTAATTCAATATCAGATTTCCGCTACATTTCGCAATACAAAGTAATTAATCATAATTTTAACATAAAGAAAACCAATATTTTTTCAAATAATTAATCAGCATTTTCCCATAATTAAAATCATATCACCTAAATTATGTATACACATGCATTTAAGAAAATGTAAAATATGAAATGTAATTTTCAGCTAAATAATCAAAAATTATATTTTAAATATAATTTTTTCATTAGGAATTTAAAAATAAATTTATATAAATAGAGTATGATAGAGTATTAATTTTTCATTACAAATTATAATTGAAACATAAAAATACGTCAAGAAATGTCGTTAAATTTATTTAGTGTTGATGATGAGGAAACCCAATGGTTTCCTTATCAAGTGATAACCTTATCAACAACACCACCACCATCAGCACCTTCAACATCATCATCATCGACAACAACATCGTCACCATCAATCACACCGGCGACTACAGCAAAGGAGAGGTTTTCCGCTCTAATGTCTAGACGTTTAAACGAAATCGAGAGGATACAGAGGAAATACACCTCATATATCGCTAAACAAAAGGAAATAGATGAGAAGCTCAAAAAACTACAACAAAAGAAGGAGGAGATAGAGACAAAAATGCTAAAATTTTTAGAAGAGCAGGAAGAAAAGGATAGTATTCCCGATTCTCCGTTAGAGATCCTTCACAAAAGTCGTTACAAATGTGAAATTTGTTTCAACTATTTACATGGAAAGGATCTCGTATTCCTCGGATGTACACACTACTTATGCCATGATTGTCTAAGAAGGTGGAACAAGTTATCGTGTCCCCTCTGCCGACAAGAAATTAACAACATACATATCATAAAAAAGGTGGGGGATTGTTATATTATAGATAAAGTTCCCCCGTCTAATATAATGTGCCCTATATTAATTGATCTCACTTAATATTATACTATGGACAGTGATGATGATAATAATGATGATTTATAATAAACAAATTATATTTTTTCAAATTTAAGAATATGTTTATAAAAACTATACATATTTAATAAATAATGAATTATAAAACAAAAGATTTTGTTTTTATTTTTTGAAAATATTAATAGATATTTATTTTTTTTTTCAGATTTTTACAGATTCAAATTTTAAAATATATATGCTTATAACGCTTAAGTATTGTATATAAAAGTGACTATATTATATATTAAACCCAACGCCCTCTACTAGTTCTTTCAATAGCGTTTTCATATTCAGAATAAGACATATCAAAAGTTAACATGTGTAACAGATATCATCTTCAACACTATTATAATTGGAAGAGGAAATGATTTGATTATCTTTCTTTATTTTTTACCTGATTTGTTAATAATCTCAAAACCTATATTATCATCTTGTAAAAAAATTGTGAATAAGTATTTTTACAGTTAGACCTATGTATGATATTATTAACACATATAAATGAATGATTTATATAATTACAAATTCTAAATTCATTTATAAATTTCATAAATGAAGCTATGTGTTTATCAGCTTAATCATTTTTGAATGAAAATTTTTTTGTTATACTTTATATGTATAAAGAGTAAGGATCAACTGAAAATAAAATTAACAACTTTAAAGGTTTTATTGATTAACAATGTGATCTCTTTTTAACAAAATTTTTAAGTATAATTACATACATTCTTTTCAGCACAAATCTTTATATTTGGATTATTTTTATACAAAGTTTTCATATTCGGACAATTCCAGTAATGTAAATTAATTATATATAAATATATATATATATATATATATATATATTTCTTTTCCATTTCTTTTGTATTTCTTTTCTATTTTCTCTAACATTATATCACACAAAAAATAAAAACACAATCACACAACCAACCTACCCTTTCTTATCAGTTTAAAACGATCGCACTATCAACTCTAATTCTATTTCTTCATATAATTTTTTATTTGTTTTTATTTCTGCTGGATTTATACATTTTTCCTTATTTTTGATTTTAACATTAATTCAAAATTATGATAAAAGAAAAACCTTGAAATTCTGATTAAGTTTCAAGTTTTTCTATAGTTTTTATTTTCATTAAATTCTTTTACTTTAAATATTTAACAACAACCTTGAATCACTTTCAAGTTTATTTACATTAAAATTTGTCTGAAGTTTCATGTTTCCTCGAATTTTCTATACGCGTGGCAAGATGCATAAGTCCAAAGCATAATTACATATACTATTAATAAATACATTTTTTTTGTTAATTTTTATTATTTTTTTTTTGATTTTATTTTTATATATTTTTTTTTTAATAATGTTTTTTTATTTTTTAATAATGTTCTTTTATTTACTTTTTTATTTTATTTTTTATATCCTTTTTTTGTTTTTTTAATAATATTTTTTTTTTTTTTTGTTATAATGTTCTGAATAATGTTTTTTTTTGTTATTTAATAATGTTAATATTTTTGTTCAATAATTTTTTTATTTTTTTTTTTTAATAATATGTTTTTTGATTTATAATCAGCTTTTTTTCCTGAAAAAGAAATCTGAAAAAAGATGTTTCCTATGTATATATATATATATAAAAATAAATAATAACAAAAAAAATGATTATTTATTAGTTTTATTCAATGTCAGATGAAGTAAAATTTTTGAACAGTATATAGTTTTTCCCTCGTTGATGAGGACCCCGTCCTCTTCAATTCACACCGTTCCACAACATGTGATATTGTCGTCGAGGAAGACGTCGATCCAGCGGTCTCCCCTCCATTCCAGTCTACAATTATTTTGAGTGAAATATTTTCTTACAAGTGTTTCAAACCATTGTTTGAAACATTTGGTTGTTTTCTTGAATTTGAAGAACGTTGTCGCCTTCAATAGTTCTTCCTCGAAGATCTCGTCCATCCAAAGCTGAAACTGTAATGTTTTCTCTTTTTAACAAAATTTCTAAGTAAAATTACATTCTTTTCAGCATATGTATGATTAAAATTATTATGATTTTCACAAACCTTTATATTTAGATTATCTTTATATAAAATTATGGTTAGATTACAATTACGTAAGTTGAACAGCTGCATAAGAAAAAAGTTGTGATTATGTTATATATTGTACCCAACCCCCTCTGCTAGTTCTTTCAATAGCATTTTCATATTCATAATAAGGTATATCAAAGGTTAACATGTAACAGATATCATCTTAAATACTATTATAATTGGAATAGGGAATGATTTGATTATCTTTCTTTATTTTTAAGCTGAATTATTAATAGTCTCAAAAATTATATTATCATCTCGAAATGTTGCGACTATATTATCATTTACTAATGTATACTTATTTAAGTTTTTTCTTATTGTTATTTTGAAGTTTTTTCAATTATATGATTTTTTAAGTTTTTATTATAGGTTGATATATATCTTCTAATATATTTACCCTATCCGTATTACATATTTAATTTAATATTTTTTAATATTGCTCTGGCTTTTATGATATACTTTAATAAGTTATTATTATTATTCATATTTATTTGTCTGTAATGATCTGCATACCATCTGCTCACTATCTGCTTACGATCTGGTCACTATCTGCTTTGTATCTGGTCTCGATCTGGTCACTATCTGCTTATGATCAGCTCACGATCTGCTAACTATAAGCTTTACATCTGATCACTATCTGTTTATAATTCATTTTATATTTTATTTAAAATTATCAAATCCCTTACGATATATTCTTTTATTTATTTCATCATCTTTTCTAAGGATAAGAAATCTACACTGCTCATCAAAAAAAAAAAAAAAAAAAAAAAAAGAATAGATTAACTTACTCTCTGAAAGATTTACTATATCTGAATCTCTTGTGCAAAGGAGTATATGTAAAATAGTAACTGCACTTTGTGTACTGACCTCTTATGAATATAATTCCGTTACATATCAAAAATTTGAAGTAACACTCTTCTTTAATTAATTGCAAGTATAGATTTGATTGTGATGTTAGATCATGGTAAATCTATTTTATTGAACAGTACTGTATATTTATTTTTCCAACATCTATTACATATATCTACAAATTGATTATATGACATATCGCCAATATCATGATCATTATATATATATATATATATATATATAGTTCATTTTATCTTGTTTAAAAATCACAATCATATTTACATTGACAAGTATTAAATGTTTAGGTATTTTAGTATACGTTTATCATAAGTAAAAACAATAAATATTTTTATGTCTTATAATATTTGCTAATAGTACGCTATGTACAGTTTTAACTTTTTTTCCGTTTTTATTTCGGCTGGATTTATACATTTTTCCTTATTTTTGATTTTAACATTAATTCAAATTATGATAAAAGAAAAACCTTGAAAATCTGATTAAGTTTCAAGTTTTGCTATAGTTTTTGTTTTCTTTAAATTCTTTTACTTTAAATATTTAACAAAAACCTTGAACCACTTTCAAGTTTTTTTTTTTTTGCATTACATTTGTCTGAGGTTTCATGTTGCCCGGAATTTCTTAAACGTATAACAAAAAATAGTTTGCTTTAAATATTTAAGAACAACCTTGAACCACTTTCAAGTTTATTTACTCTGAATTTGTCTGGGGGTTTCATGTTTCCTGGAATTTCTTACACGCGTGACAAAATGCATATCAAAAATAGGAAAAAATGCATACATGCTGCAGAAATAAAAATAAATAAAAAATTATATGAAGAAATAGAAATATTGTTGTACATGATCTTTAATTTTAAACTGATAGGAAAGGGATGGCTGGTTGTGCCTATATAATTTTTTTTTTATACATGACGTGCACTTGCGCGGTCAGTTTCTTGAGATAAGAAATTTTTGTCATGTTTAATCCTTAGGATACACACGATAAGAGATTTATATGTAAAAATAATGTTAACACTTATGCTTGGGGACATTATAAATTCTCCATCATCATCATCAAATTTAAATTCATATGAAGAATTTATGCAAGACGATGATGATGAAATGTTTTTAAATGTAAATGTATAGATTAAGCAGTAAAGTAAGTGTAAAAAAAAAAAAATTAAGAAAAAATAAAAATGTAAATCTACCTATTTATATACATTCACATTTGTTTTACACATAATAAAAAAAAAAAATTTAAAAAAAAACATCTTTTTTTGTTTTTTCATTTCAAATTTTGATTCAGTTTAATATTTATTCATTTTTCCTTTGCTTTATATTTGATCTCGATCTGCTTTGCACCTGATCTCGATCTGCTTTATATCTGGTCTCGATCTGCTTTATATCTGGTCCCGATCTGCTTTGTATCTGATATCGATCTGCTTTGTATCTGATATCGATCTGCTTTGTATCTGATATCGATCTGCTTTGTATCTGCTCATGATCTGATTTATTCCTGATTCTGCTTGATGTCTTGTATATATACATATATATATATATATATATATATATATATATATATATACATATCTTTTAATATTGAATATACTATTTCGAGTTCTCTACAAACTTCATTCAATTAATTTATCCCTTTGCCTCCTTGTGCTAACCGTTTTGAAGTTTTGTACCTGATATATAACACTGACTGATAACCAGGTAGATGTAATTCAACAGGTTATTTGTTTATTAAGTTGATACTAGCAGGCTATACCAGCTGGTATAGCAGTACTAGTAGGCTATAACAGTAGTATTAGCTCTGCTAACAGGCTATACCAACTGTATTAGCTATACTAGCAGGCTATACCAGCTGGTATAGCAGTACTAGTAGGCTATAACAGTAGTATTAGCTCTGCTAACAGGCTATACCAACTGTATTAGCTATACTAGCAGGCTATACCAGCTGGTATAGCAGTACTAGTAGGCTATAACAGTAGTATTAGCTCTGCTAACAGGCTATACCAACTGTATTAGCTATACTAGCAGGCTATACCAGCTGGTATAGCAGTACTAGTAGGCTATAACAGCAGTATTAGCTCTGCTAGCAGGCTATACCAACTGTATTAGCTATACTAGCAGGCTATACCAGCTGGTATAGCAGTACTAGTAGGCTATAACAGCAGTATTAGCTCTGCTAGCAGGCTATACCAACTGTATTAGCTATACTAGTAGGCTATACCAGCTGGTATAGCAGTACTAGTAGGCTATAACAGCAATATTAGCTATACTAGCAGGTTATACCAACTGTATTAGCTATACTAGCAGGCTATACCAACTGTATTAGTTGGTTGAATTACATCTACCTGGTTATCAGTCAGTGTTATATATCAGGTACAAAACTTCAAAACGGTTAGCACAAGGAGGCAAAGGGATAAATTAATTGAATGAAGTTTGTAGAGAACTCGAAATAGTATATTCAATATTAAAAGATATGTATATATATATATATATATATATATATATATATATATGTATATATACAAGACATCAAGCAGAATCAGGAATAAATCAGATCATGAGCAGATACAAAGCAGATCGATATCAGATACAAAGCAGATCGATATCAGATACAAAGCAGATCGATATCAGATACAAAGCAGATCGGGACCAGATATAAAGCAGATCGAGACCAGATATAAAGCAGATCGAGATCAGGTGCAAAGCAGATCGAGATCAAATATAAAGCAAAGGAAAAATGAATAAATATTAAACTGAATCAAAATTTGAAATGAAAAAACAAAAAAAGATGTTTTTTTTTAAATTTTTTTTTTTTATTATGTGTAAAACAAATGTGAATGTATATAAATAGGTAGATTTACATTTTTATTTTTTCTTAATTTTTTTTTTTTTACACTTACTTTACTGCTTAATCTATACATTTACATTTAAAAACATTTCATCATCATCGTCTTGCATAAATTCTTCATATGAATTTAAATTTGATGATGATGATGGAGAATTTATAATGTCCCCAAGCATAAGTGTTAACATTATTTTTACATATAAATCTCTTATCGTGTGTATCCTAAGGATTAAACATGACAAAAATTTCTTATCTCAAGAAACTGACCGCGCAAGTGCACGTCATGTATAAAAAAAAAATTATATAGGCACAACCAGCCATCCCTTTCCTATCAGTTTAAAATTAAAGATCATGTACAACAATATTTCTATTTCTTCATATAATTTTTTATTTATTTTTATTTCTGCAGCATGTATGCATTTTTTCCTATTTTTGATATGCATTTTGTCACGCGTGTAAGAAATTCCAGGAAACATGAAACCCCCAGACAAATTCAGAGTAAATAAACTTGAAAGTGGTTCAAGGTTGTTCTTAAATATTTAAAGCAAACTATTTTTTGTTATACGTTTAAGAAATTCCGGGCAACATGAAACCTCAGACAAATGTAATGCAAAAAAAAAAAAACTTGAAAGTGGTTCAAGGTTTTTGTTAAATATTTAAAGTAAAAGAATTTAAAGAAAACAAAAACTATAGCAAAACTTGAAACTTAATCAGATTTTCAAGGTTTTTCTTTTATCATAATTTGAATTAATGTTAAAATCAAAAATAAGGAAAAATGTATAAATCCAGCCGAAATAAAAACGGAAAAAAAGTTAAAACTGTACATAGCGTACTATTAGCAAATATTATAAGACATAAAAATATTTATTGTTTTTACTTATGATAAACGTATACTAAAATACCTAAACATTTAATACTTGTCAATGTAAATATGATTGTGATTTTTAAACAAGATAAAATGAACTATATATATATATATATATATATATAATGATCATGATATTGGCGATATGTCATATAATCAATTTGTAGATATATGTAATAGATGTTGGAAAAATAAATATACAGTACTGTTCAATAAAATAGATTTACCATGATCTAACATCACAATCAAATCTATACTTGCAATTAATTAAAGAAGAGTGTTACTTCAAATTTTTGATATGTAACGGAATTATATTCATAAGAGGTCAGTACACAAAGTGCAGTTACTATTTTACATATACTCCTTTGCACAAGAGATTCAGATATAGTAAATCTTTCAGAGAGTAAGTTAATCTATTCTTTTTTTTTTTTTTTTTTTTTTTTTGATGAGCAGTGTAGATTTCTTATCCTTAGAAAAGATGATGAAATAAATAAAAGAATATATCGTAAGGGATTTGATAATTTTAAATAAAATATAAAATGAATTATAAACAGATAGTGATCAGATGTAAAGCTTATAGTTAGCAGATCGTGAGCTGATCATAAGCAGATAGTGACCAGATCGAGACCAGATACAAAGCAGATAGTGACCAGATCGTAAGCAGATAGTGAGCAGATGGTATGCAGATCATTACAGACAAATAAATATGAATAATAATAATAACTTATTAAAGTATATCATAAAAGCCAGAGCAATATTAAAAAATATTAAATTAAATATGTAATACGGATAGGGTAAATATATTAGAAGATATATATCAACCTATAATAAAAACTTAAAAAATCATATAATTGAAAAAACTTCAAAATAACAATAAGAAAAAACTTAAATAAGTATACATTAGTAAATGATAATATAGTCGCAACATTTCGAGATGATAATATAATTTTTGAGACTATTAATAATTCAGCTTAAAAATAAAGAAAGATAATCAAATCATTCCCTATTCCAATTATAATAGTATTTAAGATGATATCTGTTACATGTTAACCTTTGATATACCTTATTATGAATATGAAAATGCTATTGAAAGAACTAGCAGAGGGGGTTGGGTACAATATATAACATAATCACAACTTTTTTCTTATGCAGCTGTTCAACTTACGTAATTGTAATCTAACCATAATTTTATATAAAGATAATCTAAATATAAAGGTTTGTGAAAATCATAATAATTTTAATCATACATATGCTGAAAAGAATGTAATTTTACTTAGAAATTTTGTTAAAAAGAGAAAACATTACAGTTTCAGCTTTGGATGGACGAGATCTTCGAGGAAGAACTATTGAAGGCGACAACGTTCTTCAAATTCAAGAAAACAACCAAATGTTTCAAACAGTGGTTTGAAACACTTGTAAGAAAATATTTCACTCAAAATAATTGTAGACTGGAATGGAGGGGAGACCGCTGGATCGACGTCTTCCTCGACGACAATATCACATGTTGTGGAACGGTGTGAATTGAAGAGGACGGGGTCCTCATCAACGAGGGAAAAACTATATACTGTTCAAAAATTTTACTTCATCTGACATTGAATAAAACTAATAAATAATCATTTTTTTTGTTATTATTTATTTTTATATATATATATATACATAGGAAACATCTTTTTTCAGATTTCTTTTTCAGGAAAAAAAGCTGATTATAAATCAAAAAACATATTATTAAAAAAAAAAAATAAAAAAAATTATTGAACAAAAATATTAACATTATTAAATAACAAAAAAAAACATTATTCAGAACATTATAACAAAAAAAAAAAAAATATTATTAAAAAAACAAAAAAAGGATATAAAAAATAAAATAAAAAAGTAAATAAAAGAACATTATTAAAAAATAAAAAAACATTATTAAAAAAAAAAATATATAAAAATAAAATCAAAAAAAAAATAATAAAAATTAACAAAAAAAATGTATTTATTAATAGTATATGTAATTATGCTTTGGACTTATGCATCTTGCCACGCGTATAGAAAATTCGAGGAAACATGAAACTTCAGACAAATTTTAATGTAAATAAACTTGAAAGTGATTCAAGGTTGTTGTTAAATATTTAAAGTAAAAGAATTTAATGAAAATAAAAACTATAGAAAAACTTGAAACTTAATCAGAATTTCAAGGTTTTTCTTTTATCATAATTTTGAATTAATGTTAAAATCAAAAATAAGGAAAAATGTATAAATCCAGCAGAAATAAAAACAAATAAAAAATTATATGAAGAAATAGAATTAGAGTTGATAGTGCGATCGTTTTAAACTGATAAGAAAGGGTAGGTTGGTTGTGTGATTTTGTTTTTATTTTTTGTGTGATATAATGTTAGAGAAAATAGAAAAGAAATACAAAAGAAATGGAAAAGATATATATATATATATATATATATATATATATATATTTATATATAATTAATTTACATTACTGGAATTGTCCGAATATGAAAACTTTGTATAAAAATAATCCAAATATAAAGATTTGTGCTGAAAAGAATGTATGTAATTATACTTAAAAATTTTGTTAAAAAGAGATCACATTGTTAATCAATAAAACCTTTAAAGTTGTTAATTTTATTTTCAGTTGATCCTTACTCTTTATACATATAAAGTATAACAAAAAAATTTTCATTCAAAAATGATTAAGCTGATAAACACATAGCTTCATTTATGAAATTTATAAATGAATTTAGAATTTGTAATTATATAAATCATTCATTTATATGTGTTAATAATATCATACATAGGTCTAACTGTAAAAATACTTATTCACAATTTTTTTACAAGATGATAATATAGGTTTTGAGATTATTAACAAATCAGGTAAAAAATAAAGAAAGATAATCAAATCATTTCCTCTTCCAATTATAATAGTGTTGAAGATGATATCTGTTACACATGTTAACTTTTGATATGTCTTATTCTGAATATGAAAACGCTATTGAAAGAACTAGTAGAGGGCGTTGGGTTTAATATATAATATAGTCACTTTTATATACAATACTTAAGCGTTATAAGCATATATATTTTAAAATTTGAATCTGTAAAAATCTGAAAAAAAAAATAAATATCTATTAATATTTTCAAAAAATAAAAACAAAATCTTTTGTTTTATAATTCATTATTTATTAAATATGTATAGTTTTTATAAACATATTCTTAAATTTGAAAAAATATAATTTGTTTATTATAAATCATCATTATTATCATCATCACTGTCCATAGTATAATATTAAGTGAGATCAATTAATATAGGGCACATTATATTAGACGGGGGAACTTTATCTATAATATAACAATCCCCCACCTTTTTTATGATATGTATGTTGTTAATTTCTTGTCGGCAGAGGGGACACGATAACTTGTTCCACCTTCTTAGACAATCATGGCATAAGTAGTGTGTACATCCGAGGAATACGAGATCCTTTCCATGTAAATAGTTGAAACAAATTTCACATTTGTAACGACTTTTGTGAAGGATCTCTAACGGAGAATCGGGAATACTATCCTTTTCTTCCTGCTCTTCTAAAAATTTTAGCATTTTTGTCTCTATCTCCTCCTTCTTTTGTTGTAGTTTTTTGAGCTTCTCATCTATTTCCTTTTGTTTAGCGATATATGAGGTGTATTTCCTCTGTATCCTCTCGATTTCGTTTAAACGTCTAGACATTAGAGCGGAAAACCTCTCCTTTGCTGTAGTCGCCGGTGTGATTGATGGTGACGATGTTGTTGTCGATGATGATGATGTTGAAGGTGCTGATGGTGGTGGTGTTGTTGATAAGGTTATCACTTGATAAGGAAACCATTGGGTTTCCTCATCATCAACACTAAATAAATTTAACGACATTTCTTGACGTATTTTTATGTTTCAATTATAATTTGTAATGAAAAATTAATACTCTATCATACTCTATTTATATAAATTTATTTTTAAATTCCTAATGAAAAAATTATATTTAAAATATAATTTTTGATTATTTAGCTGAAAATTACATTTCATATTTTACATTTTCTTAAATGCATGTGTATACATAATTTAGGTGATATGATTTTAATTATGGGAAAATGCTGATTAATTATTTGAAAAAATATTGGTTTTCTTTATGTTAAAATTATGATTAATTACTTTGTATTGCGAAATGTAGCGGAAATCTGATATTGAATTACTGTCTGACTAAATTTATGCGATTTAAAAATGCTTTGAATTTATCAGATTCATTTCAATATTATAATGAAAAATATACCATATATTTTGATCTACACGCGTTAGACAGTACGTAACTTGATATGCATTTAACATTGAATAAACTGTGTGAAAAAGTTTTTAATTTTTAATAAATGCACTATTATAACAAATAAAAGAACCAATTAAACATTTTATTTTTTAATTTCAACATTAATCACACCTATATGCAAAGCGTATGTGTATACAATAGATCGAACACATATAATTCTGCAACGATTTAATTATTTTAAAGCTATGCATGCTCCCAAATTTTAACACACACGCACATCCCCAGCAAAAAACAGAACTTCTATCTAAACAACAACAATTAAAAACAAAAACACGTATAACTATATTTCTATTTTTTCAGCATTAAATAATATAAAAAAATAAATAAAAAACTGTAATATGAAACCTCTTTAAATTTGTTTAAAGCAAAAATATGTTGCTCCCAAATTTGTATGGAAAATTTGCCCCCAAAACCCCATACAAAAAACTATGAGCATGCTCCCAAATTTGTATGGAAAAAGTGGCCCCGAAACCCCATAAACATACTACTATTACTAATTCCAAGTGTACCGCCTTAGTAGAGAAACAGCAAAATACAGCGATGTAAGCCTTTCGCGGCCTTTTTCCTCTTGTTTTGTAATGGATCCAAAGGAGTCCACAAAATCAACACCGGAGTTGATAAATTGTCGAGCTAGGGTGACTCGTGTTGTTGGCAGGTTCCCCATAATTTGATTAAGTAGTGTTGGCTTCGCTCTCGTACATTTTATGCAATGATGGACAATTGATCACACTGCCGTCTTTCCTTTTACTGGCCAATACCGTTCCCGTAAATGAGCCAATAGTGCTTTCATGCACCATCTGCATTAATAATTTTAATATCGGATCATTATAAGGGATTGACATGGGGAGCTTAACGTCATACTGCAATGTTGATGATTCCAAGCGTCCTCCTACTCTGATTATGCCATTTAGGTCCAAAAATGGAGTGAGATTGTTGTATGGACTACCTTTGTTCACCTCGTTATATTTCCTTAAATGTTTTATCTCCTCTTCAAAATCTGACTGTTGCATTGCTCGTATGATAAACATTAAGGCTTGCTCCAGTTTCTAATAATTCTACTTCCTGTTGTTGCTTGCATTTTCTGGTATTGTTTATAAATCTGAGGATATAAGCTGTCACTCGTTGCAGTGTCCTGAAGGATGTATTGTGGCGTATCGTGTAGACGATGCTGGTTGAAGTTTCAGTTGTGGTTGTGGCAGCAGTTACTTTCTTCCGTTCTAGGTTAATGTCGTTAAAGATTTCTTCACTCTTGGCGGAATTTTGTTTCCAAAGTTCACCTTGCGCGCAAAGAAACATGAGTCCGTAAAACCACAGGGAGTGTTCGGCTAATTTCTTTGGGGATAGACCACCCGATAAGATGTCCGCAGAATTATCCTTTGATCTCACATGTCGCCATTAGTTGGTAACAGTCAACTCTTGTATCGCTGCTATTCGGTTAGCTACGAAAGATTGGTATAATGAAGATTGTGATTGGATCCAGGCTAATACAATTTCAGAGTCTGTCCATAAATATGTGGGGGTATCCTCAAGATGTAAATCCTTTTTAACTCCTGAAGTCAACTGAGCAGCCAGCAATGCAATTTTCCAGGCGAGGTAGGGTTTAGTGTTTTAACGTTACTACCCGTGATTTTGCACATAGATGTCTAACTATTATTTGCTTGTTCCTTAAAATTGCTATTATGTACACTGCTGTACCAAATGCTTTTTTGCACTTCAAAAATATGCAGAGGCAACCTTAGATTATCTATGTATTTTATCTCACTGCGAAAAGTCATTCACCTGACGCGGAAGCTTTCTGGTAGCTCATTATCCCAGCCTAGTTTTAGTTTCCACAACTCTTGAATAAACATTTTGGCCGTGACTACAATTGGTGATAGTAAGCCCAAAAGATCAAAAAGCCTATCTAAGTCCGAGTGGTAATCGTTTGGTAATCTGATGAATTTCCCTTAGGCAAACCTTAATGCAGAATTTGTCAACTGTTGGCATCCACGTTAAGCCTAGGGTTTTGATAACTTGATTTCCGTTGTTAAAGTCAAAATTGAATTCTTGTTTTGTTCCTGTTGTATCTTTTAATAATTGTGGGTGATTCGAGGTTCATTTTTGTAGCTCAAGGCCATGCTGGTATAGGATATGTTTTAACTCTTTTTGAATCGTTAAAACTATTTGTAGGCTGTCATCACCTCCGATTCCATCATCCACATAAAAATTGTGAAGAAGGAACTGAGCTCCGTGACTTACGTATCTTGCTTTATTTGAATAAAACAAAAAATATCGCTTTGGTTTTTTCTTTTGATGTTCTTTAGAACATCTTTATTTATTAAATTGAATCTTAAGACTAAAACTTAATTTTTATTCTTCATTAAAATTAAGCTAAGCAACGAAGACTTTTTATGCTTACGTTGCTGTCTAGCAAAATGTGGGAAATTAAACAAAAGTGTAATTGAAAACTATTAAACTAGCCTCCAATTTACTAGCCGTTATCATTAATCTAGGACGTGGGTATGTAACTCGTGTGGGTAGTTTTTATATATTTGTCTTGTCAATTGTTTGCAGACATTTTGTTGCTAAATATGGAGCTGATCACGTTCCATAGGTGACTGTGTTTAGCTGATGGTATTTAACTGGCATTGTTGGGTCTTCCCTCCAGATGATTATTTGAAATTTTCTGTCTTCTGGGTACATGATGAATTGCCTAAACATCTTCTTTATGTCAGTTGTGAAGACAAAACGTGGTAGACGGAAGCGAAGAAAGATTGAAAAAAGATCACTTTGCACTGTGGGTCCTGTGTGCATTATATCATTCAGGGATGTCCCAATTGAAGTTTTCTTAGAAGCATCAAAAACCACTCGTAGTTTGGTCGTGATACTTTCTGGTCTAAGAATGCAGTGATGCGAAATGATATAATGTGGCGTTGGAAAGGTATTCATGTTTATCTGGGTCATATGACCCAGTGCTTCATACTCCTTCAGAAAATTTACGTATTGGTCCTTTATTTCGAAGGATTTGGACAGCCGGCTCTCCAGTGCCAAAAATCTATTGAATGCAATGCTATGAGACTCTTCCAAAGTATTAGGATTGTCACAAAATGGAATTTTTACAATGAATCTTCCACTGTTGTCAATGGTATGTGTTTGGGCGAAGTCTAGTCCACACAGTCTAGATTATCCAGCCCCCAAAGTTGGGCAATGGCATTTTCAAGAGTACTTTCATCTTCAGTGCACATTCCACACACTGCTGCAGCTGATTCAAGTCCTCCTATCTTGCCTACAATAACCCAACCCAATGATGTGTTTTGGAGAATTGATAATTCAGGTCCTAGCCTGAGCTGACCGGACCACTGACATTAATTGGTGGTAAAATTCTGCACCCAGTAAAATATCTATTTCGTTAGGACGATTGAATTCTGGATCTGCTAGGACGATATTTTTTGGAATTGGCCAATGATCTATATTGATTGGTTGTGATGGTTGAGGAGCAACGATGTGTGTCAGGACTGCGGCTTCGAGTCGCGTATTAAAGTTGCTAACACGAGATTGTAATACTATGTTTACTCGACGCTGCACTCCAGTATTACTTGATCCAACACCACTGAAGCAGACTGAAGTCGGTGAAATAACGAGTGTTATTTTAAGCAAACTCTCTTATGGAAGATTGGTAAATAGGGGTTGAAAGCAAGTGA
Source organism: Sarcophaga peregrina (assembly GCA_014635995.1). Classification (NCBI taxonomy): domain Eukaryota; kingdom Metazoa; phylum Arthropoda; class Insecta; order Diptera; family Sarcophagidae; genus Sarcophaga; species Sarcophaga peregrina. The sequence continues at coordinate 2,795,728 of CM025794.1, forward strand.
ACCAAACTTCCAGAGAGAGTTGCAATTATAATTACCCGATGTAATTATAATTAGGGTTGAATGATAGTGATAAAACAAAGAATTAGTGAGATTCTTTTTCTTTCAATAAGAGTAAAATATGGGAAAATCTTACCTTAAGTTTTATGTTTGTAGATTACCAATGATAATGGAAAGGATGTGTTGATTTAATATTTTTTATGTAGTATTTTACAATGATGATAAGAGACAAAGAAAATAATTTAATGTTAATAGTGCAAGCGCAAAAGGATAAGTTGATGTGACTAACTCAATTGCAAAAAGAGAAGTGATTACAAAAATTTATTTCATCCTTTAGGAAAATTAAAAATTTATATCTGTAAATCTATATATACAGATATAAATTATCTATAAAGTTATAGATACTTTTCGAACTTAAAAACTAGTATTGGTAAATGCAAATATTTTTAATTCATTTATGTAGTGAATTAATTTTAAATACGTCTTTTCTTTTCAATCGCAACTTTATTAATGATCACGCTTCTTTTCTTCTCAAAGAATACAAGCTTAAATCTACAAGAAGTGAATTACATTCCATCGTACAAGAAAGAAAGTGATAAATACATTCACATAGAAAGTTTGGGAATACTATACATTTACACAAACAATCACAAGTTCAAGAAAGGAAGAGATGAACATATTTACATGGATATTCTAGAATACTGTATAATTATCCATACAATTATTAGCTTAAGGAAGAAAGAGACAAACATATTTACATTGGATATTCTAGAATAGGAAGTTGTCTCATCTGACACGACCAACATTTCCAAACACACATTCCTATTATTAACATCAATAAAAAGTTTTAATTTCCCAAGTACAATCAGACGGGAAAAATTTATCCCAAAAAATTCATTCTCATTACAAAAATATAAAAATCTACTTAAGTCAACGCATCTCGATATATCCGACCTCCTCACAAAACTGAACCTACTGTCTGAGTCCAATAGACACTCTAAGGAAAAATTAGTTTCAAACTTAGAATTAATAGAAAATTTATAATACATACTCATGGTTAATAAGGTGTACGTCTAGTTTCCTTTCCGGGCAAGTAGCCACTTGGTGCTCCATGCTTCCGCATCCATAGCAAGCCCCCACTTGTCTTCTCGGATTTTGGCAATCGGAGGCAAAATGTCCCAATGAGTTACAGTTGTAACATCTAATTTTCTTGTCCTTCTCCTCACCCACCTGGCCACCTTGTTTCAAATGGAACAGTGGTTTTGTCTGCTTCAAACTGATCTTCGAGAATGCTTGCAGAAGTTGTGTTTTATTGGTATAGCATTGCAAGCTAGCCTGCACTTTTAACTGTTCGTCGGGAATTCCTTCTATTATATTATCAATCAGCTCTTCGTCAGAAACATCCACTTTGCTGGCCAAGAGAATTTCGTCGTTATAATAATCATTGAAGTGTTCACCAAAATTCCATAAGCGCCCCTCAAACTTCCGACGCATTGACAATTTACTTTCTTTTTTGCAAAAAATTTTCTTCAACTCGCTTAAAATTTCCTCCGTACTTTCATAAATGAAATTTGGCTTTGAGTGCAGCCACGCTTGGGCTTTCCCTTTCAGCTTACACATTAGTAGGGCCTTTACCGTATTTTCGCCGACGCAATATACGTCGATTATACTTTTAAATTGCGTTGTCCATAGTTCTGGGAGTGCAACGCCATCATAGTCGGGTAGAATGTCCTTAAGTATGTTAAAGGATGCATTCGGTTTATTTTTTTTCCAGACTGAGACTCAACGTTTCCTCATCTAATGTATATGCATCCTGTGCTTCTTTATCATTTTCATTTGCCACATTTGCACTCGTTTTATTTTCACCTCTCTTTTCAAATACAGCTATCCTTCTTAATAAATCATTCTCTCTTTTTAAAAGTTCTTTTTCTCGATTGATAATTTCCAACTCTTTTTTCATCAACCTTCCAAGTAACTCTATATCATTTTTTTTTCTTTCCTTTGTTGCACAATTCTGTCGTTTGTTTCGCACTCATTTGTTTCGCACACATTTGTTTCACCACCTTTTTTAAAACCACATAATTCCACTCCACCTGCAATATTCTCACAACTTCCTTCGCTTAAAATATCTTCATTATCCTGTACTCTATCATTGGCCGAGTATTCCCCTCGTTGTTCAATCGGCACTTGGTTTAAACGCAGAAGCAGTGCATTTTTTGTACCTGTTGAAGCCAAATCGAGGTGTTGTAACCAATGACGCAACTACGCAGCCGTATAGTTTCCGCACACACCTTCCATTTTTCTTTTATTTTTCTTTAAATGCACTCTTTTTTTTCTTCTTCTTCTCTCTTTTTTATGATAATAATATTCTTTTCAAGGTATAAATACTATTAGTCCAATTTTCTTTCGGATACAATTTATTTCAATTATTTATAAAAAAAAATATTTTCACTTATGAAAGTGGTTACAGCAATTCTTTTTTTCAGTCTTTTTCTTTAGTTTGCAAAATTCATTTTTACTTATATACTTTTATTTTATATATACACGAAAAAAATATCTTATTTCTCTGGATCCCACTTCTGAAAATTGTAGTGAATTAATTTTAAACACGTCCTTTCTTTTCAATCGCAACTTTATTAATGATCACGCTTCTTTTCATCTCAAAGAATACAAGCTTAAATCTACAAGAAGTGTATTACATTCCATTGTACAAGAAAGAAAGAGATACTATACATTTACACAAACAATCATAAGTTCAAGAAAGAAAGAGATGAACATATTTACATGGGATATTCTAGAATACTGTATAATTATCCAAACAATTATTAGCTTGAGAAAGAAAGAGACAAACATATTTACATTGGATATTCTAGAATTCTGTACCATTATGCATATAATTATTAGCCTAAGAAGGAAAGAGATAAATATATTTATAGCCCATTCACACTACAGCGAAATCTAGTAGATTAGATTTCAAATCTTGCTCAAAATCTAGATCGTTTACACTGGATTTATTTGACAGTAGCAAGATTTCGTTTTAATAACAAAAACAGCTGACTGAAATTTAAAGAAAGAAAACAATAATATTTCCAAATTTAGTTTAATAACAAAAAAAATAAAACCATAGGACATAGATTTCAAAAAATATTGCAAATGTATTACTAATGGAATGGGTAGATGTAAGCATATGCAATATAGGTAATAATAAAAATATTAATCCACAGGTTCGTCACGTAAGATTGGTTCATGACATATTTCAAAAATTTTGTAATCAATAGATTGAATGTCTTGCCATAACCTTGTGGCGGCTATGGCATCTTCTTGCGTAAAATCGTGTGTTAATAGCCGCTGTACACATGATATCTTGGTTGCCTGCCTTCGAATTAACTTCACTAGCTCTGCAGCTGGTGCAGTGGCTTCTTTGGTGAATGCTTCATGATCTTGTCTATTTGAGCAATGGCTCATGTCTTCCCTTATGGCTTCAACAGGAACTGTTGTCTGATCATGACTGTCGGTGCTGCGGCCCATATGTGGTTTCGTGGTTCCAAGGTTTAATATTGATGTTTCAAATACCTCCTTGTATTGCTGCACGAGCTTCATAATTGCTGTATAATAGTCCTTGTGAAAATAATCATGCTCTAATGGTGGCTGCTCAAGCAATCTGATTCGGTATCGTTTACTTCAAAATTCGCCCACTCCTCGTCTAACTTTCTTAGTCGTTGTTGAAAGTAGCTGGTGGTAGTCTTTCTGGCAACCGGATCCTTCTTATAGTTGCGGATTATGACTTCAATCCGCTGGTCAATTTGCTGTTGAGCGGCAACCTACTCAATAGGTTGTTTACATTTTTTGAATATTCCCGAAGGACGTCATCGTCCTTCAAGGGCATTCATAACACTGATGATCCAGTAGTATAAAAGGCAGGTTAAAGCGAGCAGGGCTGAGTTTGAATTTGATCGTGTAAGACGACGTCACGTTGGTTGAGAATTAAAATCTATCGAGCTTTAATTCGGTCAGACTTGTGTGCAGACAAGTTGCGTTTGAGAAAACAGTTGTTAGTGTTGTACTTACAAAAAGGTTGTGATAAAGAAGAATAAGTAACAAGTGCTGTTGCTTACAAAAGGGTTGTAAGCAGAGTAGTATAAAGAACAAACACATATTGCGAAGTATCATTGTATACGTGAAACAAGTTCGAACAGTGGCACAAGAATTGTGTAGATAATAAAGAATTTATTAAAACCAAACACATATTTATTTTTACTTTATTTGCAATCTACGAACTCATATTTTTAACGTTTTTAAAAAAGGTAAAAACGTAATAATTGGTGTCAGAAGTGGGATTGTAAAATTAAAAAGTATAAATAAAAAATAAAAAAAAAAATCAAGATGAAACTCTCGGAGCTAAGAGTGGAAAGGCTCAAGCAAGAATTGGCAAAATTGGACCTGCCAACAATGGGCACGAAGAACGAGCTCCAAAGGCGTTTAAGGGAAGAACTTCGGAATCGTGGCATTGATATCGCTACTTACGACTTCGAAGACGAAGAGGAACGTGAGTTACAGGCTCCTGCAACCCCCAGCGGTCTCGACATGAGTTCGGTGCTTGCCGCACTAATGGAACAAATTCAAGTAATGCGGGAAGAGAACAAAAAGCTACTTGAAACTACGGCTCTGAAAATACAAGAAGAGAACAACAAGCAATTTGAATCTTCCAGAGTCGAAAATCAAAAACTTCTGGCGGAGTCTCGGAAAGAAAGTGAGCAAATCCAGCAAAAACTTTTCTCGAAAATTGAAAAGAGACTAGAAGCGAACACGAAGGAGATGCAAGAAATGCATAGGTCGGTCAGCAAAAGAATTACTAATGTCGAGGAAAAGGTTTCAAGCTTGGAGAAGAACGTTGACACGAAAGTAATTAATTTCGAAAAGTCCGTTGAGGGAAAACTAGTTATAATGGAGGAAAAAATCAACAACCTCCAGAGTCAGCGACCCGAACCAGTACGAATTGCATCGGAAGGAACCAGCAGGATTAAAACTCCGTGCTTTGATGGTAGCTCACCCCTGTCCGTATTCAAATTTCAATTCGAGACTGTAACCACCAGAAACGGATGGGACGATGAGGAGAGGGCTTTGGAATTAATCCTGGCGTTAAAAGGTGCCGCAGCCGAGGTTCTAGAGGTCATGCCAGCCAGCCGTAGAAACAACTACAACGATTTAATGGTGGCGTTGCAGCGCAATTTCGGTGACGAGCATAAACGAGAATTATACCGCATGGAGTTAAGGTGCCGAGCGCAAAAGGCTAACGAGTCACTTCAAGTCTTTGCAATGGAGGTTGAGAGATTGGTGCAGCTAGCATACCCCGGTGAAAACCACCCGTTGATTAACAACTTCAAGACCGAGGCGTTTGTTAACGGAATACTCGACTCAGACATCAAATTGGCGGTATGTTCTGCACAAAAGGCAACCTTTGCTGAGACCGTGGCCTTTGCACTAGCCCTTAGTAATGTAAGACTACGGACAGCTACTGGAGAGTCTGCTACCGCCCACGGGAAAATAGTGGCGAAGGTGACGATAGCCAACATCAGCGTAAACCACGTCTTTAGTGTCGCCGATATTGTGGACGAGGTTATCATTGGCGCCGATTTCATGATAGCCCATGGCATAAATTTGAATATGCGGCAACAGGTAATGAGTTGGCGGAATGTAGAGATACCTCTTGACGTGGGGTACAAGCACCAAATGCACGCCAGAAGGTTAGTTGCTGTCAAACAAAAATTACCACCACAGAGCGAAACGCTGATATGGGCACGCGTGGAGGGGGATTATGAGGAAAACCGCTTGTGGGTTGTGGAACCAGAGGAAATTCGGAAGGATTTGTTATCAGGAAATGCCCTCGTCAAATGTACCGAACAGAAAATAGTCCCGGTGAGAGTACTAAACCTGTCAGGCCAAGAAAAAGTCATCTCTAAAAACTCAGAGGTGGGTCAATGTGCTCCAGTAGAGGCGGTAATCAACAATGAACAATCGCCGAAGCCTGCCGAAATGACAGCCAATGACCGACAGGAATTTGGTAAAATTGTGGATAAATGGGTAACAGGTCTAGCAGCTTCAGAAAGAAATAAAGCCAAAAAGCTGTTAAAGAGGTACGCTTGCGCTTTCGCCACAAACAATAAAAGTCAAGGTAGAACAGCCATGGTCAAACACGAGATTGATACCGGCGAAGCAAGACCGATAAAACAGGCACCCAGAAGTATACCGCTAGCGAAGCGTAATGAGGTTAAAGAGCTAGTCGACGAAATGAAGAAGAGCGGTGTAATCGAACCATCATCTGGTCCATGGAGCTCACCTGTAGTTTTAGTTAAGAAGAAAGATGGCAGTACAAGATTCTGCGTAGACTACAGGAAGCTCAATGATGTTACTAAAAAGGACAGTTACCCGCTACCGAGAATAGACGACACGCTTGACACGCTAGCCGGAACAAAGTGGTTCTCTACATTGGACTTACAAAGCGGATATTGGCAGGTGGAGATTGCAGACAAGGACAAGGAAAAAACTGCATTTAGTGCGAATGGCGGCTTATGGCAGTTTAAAGTCATGCCATTTGGGCTCTGCAATGCTCCGGCCACGTTCGAGCGGCTTATGTCTCGATGACATAATAGTGATGGGCAGAACTTTCAACGAACACCTTGAGAACCTGGCAGAAGTCCTACAGCGAATATCAATGGCTGGCCTAAAGTTGAGCGTTAAGAAATGTGCATTCTTCCAGAGACAAGTGAAGTATTTGGGGCATCTCGTTACAGCAGATGGCATATCTACGGATGAAGATAAAATACGAGCAGTAAAGGACTGGCCTCGTCCCCAGAATCTTCATGAATTACGCAGTTTTTTGGGACTATGCACGTATTATAGACGCTTTGTGCCGAATTTTGCCAGTTGGCGGCAAGCCTGCATGAGCTCACCAAGAAGTGCAAGGTGTATCAATGGGGTGAGGCGCAGGAAAAGGCATTCCAGACATTAAAGGTGTTATTATGTGCCGCACCAATTTTGGCCTATCCAGTCCCAGGGGAAAAATTCATTTTAGACAGTGATGCTAGCGGATACGGTATTGGAGGTGTACTGTCCCAAGTGATCAATGGGACTGAGTTAAAACTGCCCGGTGATTTGGAGTTTGGTTGTAAGCCCGCTACAGAGAGAGATGACGCCTATACTGGAAAACAAGAAAGTTTAAATACACTTCATGAATTTGTGCGCACACGAATAAAAATGGTAAGCGATAGCATGAAAGCCAGATATGATCGTGCAGCAAATACGAAGGGCTTCTATGAGGGACAACTGGTTCTATTTTACAACCCGAATCGGAGAAAAGGATTATGTCCCAAGCTACAAACCAGCTGGCAAGGACCTTATAAAATAATTAAAAGGCTAAATAATGTTGTATACAGGATACAAAAAGCCAACAGCCCCCGAGCCAAAATGAAGGTCGTGCACATAGAGCGACTGGCGAAATATGGGAGGAAAGATGATGAGCCTATTCGGGACGAACAGGCTTAAGTGGGCGGCAGTGTTACGAAAGTGGAAATGGTGTTGTTAAAATAATAAACAAAAGCTCCAAAAACAACACAATGATCATGCATAAAATGATAAACAAAAGCCCCAAAAACAAAACAGCGCACTGTTCACGTGATTAATGAATGAGTAGAAAAATATACCAACAAGAATAAAGGATAAAAAGACGTAAATAACCAACAACAAAATAAAGGGAACTAAGAAGTAAACAAGAAACAACAATGTGCAGTATAAAATAGGATAGACAAATAAACCAACAACAACTAATCTACCTGCTCGAATGTAAACAAGAAACAACAAAAATAAGAATAGGTTGTTTACATTTTTAGAATATTCCCGAAGGACGTCATCGTCCTTCAAGGGCATTCATAACACTGATGATGGCTGAGTTTGAATTTGATCGTGTAAGACGACGTCACGTTGGTTGAGAATTAAAATCTATCGAGCTTTAATTCGGTCAGACTTGTGTGCAGATAAGTTGCGTTTGAGAAAACAGTTGTTAGTGTTGTACTTACAAAAAGGTTGTGAGAAAGAAGAATAACTAACAAGTGTTGTTGCTTACAAAAGGGTTGTAAGCAGAGTAGTATAAAGAACAAACACATATTGTGAAGTATCATTGTATACGTGAAACAAGTTCGAACAGTGGCACAAGAATTGTGCAGATAATAAAGAATTTATTAAAACCAAACACATATTTATTTTTACATTATTTGCAATCTACGAACTCATATTTTTAACGTTTTTAAAAAAGGTAAAAACGTAACAGTATTTTATTTTTTAGTTTTAGTCGAGTTTTAGTTGTAGTTCTGTGGTTCTTCTCAAAAATGGAGGTAGTGTCCTGTATTTTGTTGGTAATTTTCGCATATTCGTCAAGGTTAACGATATGTATCAGGTTATTGCGATATGTTAGTATTGATTGAGTGAAACGATGGAGTTTAATTCTAATCCAAAGTTGACCTTTATTTAAGACAATAATTAATAATAAAACAAATAACAAATTAATTTAAAATAGTTACCGCGTATATGACTATGTGATGTTTACTAGACGACTTAACAATGTACAATAAACATAACAAAAAGTAATAGCGGCAAACTATGTATGTATTATAATATAAAAGTATGTATATAAGACAATATAAAAACGACAGTTATAATTTTTAGTACAAATAACATAGAAGTTGCTTATTTGGGGTTGCCAACAAAAATAAAAGTAATTAAAAGAAAATATGCAATTAACAGTGGGCTGAATTGAAATTTATGAGTGTTAAATTTACCGTGGTTAGTTACTGCAGAACAATTGTATGAAATTTATTACCTATTAATATGATAATTTAAAATAATTGAATAATTTAAATTTTTAAAGTGGTAGTCGCCACAGTACCCTCCGCTTAGTAACAACATTAGTTAATCGCATCCATGGTTGCTGCTGTATAGGCTGGTTTTAAGCGAAACTTTGCTGGTTTTGTTGTTATGGTCGATGATAAAGTATTTTGACAAGCATCGTATTACATTGTATGGGCCTGTGTATGGCGATGATAATGAAGCTCGAATTGAGTCATCTCTGACAAAAACTTGATCGCAAGTATGCAACTTCGGATGCACAAATGTCGTTTTGTTGTTGTGCCATGTTGAATCCACTGGTCGAAGTTCGGCCATTATCTTTCGCAATTGTTGAACAGTCTCGGTTTCACTAGCAGCTTTGTTATTTTCGATGAAGAACTCAGATGGCAATCGAAGCATCGTACCATAAACCAATTCTGCTGGAGATGCGTCTATGTCCTCTTTCCACGTGGCTCGTAAGCCCAACAGGATTACTGGCAAGAAAGATGTCCATTTTTCGGAACCGAGGCAGAGAATTGCAGACTTTAATGTACGATGCCATCTCCCTATCATTCCATTAGCCTGTGGGTGATAAGGAGTCGTTCTTAGGTGTTGCACGCCGAGTGTTTTAAGTAGTTCTTTGAAAATTGAACTTTCAAATTGTCGGCTAAGATCAGACGTTATGTCTACTGGTACACCGAAACGCGAAGTCCAGCCGTTAAGTAGGGTTCTTGCTACTGTTTGTGCCGTCATGTCCGGCATGGGCAAGGCGTCTGGCCAACGCGTGAACGTGTCAATAATTGTCAAACAGTAGCGGTTATTTTCAGAAAGCGTGAAAGGCCCTACAATATCAATAATAAGGTGGGAAAATCGTTGGCTGGGAGTGTATCGGCGCATTAACGGAGATTTTGTATGTTTAATGATCTTATTGCGTTGACAATCGACCCAACATCCCACGAAATTTCTGGTGTCTTTTTGTATCCCAGGCCAAACGAAGCGATCATTAGCTTAACGGTTGCTCTGCTCCCCGGGTGCGATAGGTTGTGCGTTACACGAAGATATTTTGTTCGAAAAGATTTTGTAACAAATGGTCGAATCTTATTGCCATTGGTATCACAGTAAACTTGATATTTGCTATGAAGAAGAGCAGAAGGTTTTAAATTTAGTGAATTATTGTGCGTACCTGAATTTAACAAATTTTGAAGCTAGACAGCGGTCAGCTCTCTGTCGTACGTGCTGTATCTTTGCTCAGCATTTGTAAATTTTTTTGAAAAATACCCAAGTGGTTGAGTTTTGCATTTGATTATTTGGTTCAGCGCTGCGCCAGCTGCAAAACTCGATGCGTCAACCCATAGTGATAGTTCTGCATTAGGGTGTGGATGCGCGAGTAGAGCACTGTTTGCTAATTCTTTTTTACAATTTTGAATAATTTAAATTTTTGAAGTGGTAGTCGCTACAGATACATACTAGCGTAGTCTAATCGGAATCTTACAATTTTCTGTTCTTTACTTATTTGTTGTATGTCTACGGTTTGTAATAGTACTATTTGTATCCAAGTCCAAATTATAATGTAGTACATTCTTTGTCCTGATGATAAGGAGTTAATACTCCCCGGCTTCCTTTTATTTCTCCGATATTCCCTCGAACGTAATGCTTATCACTGATATATGTCTTCACAGTCCTTTAGGATGTACTTTTTTCTCCGAATTTTCCCCCGAAGTTTATTATGTACAGTTGTGATATTCCCTCACTATTCCTCTAGGAACTGTGCCAGTTACGTTGTGAATCGAACGTAATATTAAAAAAATTAAAATACACTCTCTGTTTGGTGGCTGAATTAATAATAATTATTACAATTTTTTATTTGTCTTATTTACGCTTATCTAATAATGCAAATATTTTGATTAAATTAATATTTAAAAAATTGCAAGTTACTAAGAAATAAAAATAAAATAAGAATAAAATAAATAGAATAGAACAAATAAAGTTTATAATGAACTTTAAATTGGTCAGTGAACAAAATAATAAAACATAGTTCTAAGAATCATTTCAGATGTAAATAAATAAATAAATTGATGTCATCGAATGAATTAAGTACATTGATTAATAGTTAAAGTTGGTAGGTAGTTGCGCCAACAGCTTGGGAAATAAAGTACATTTTGTTCTCATGAAAAATGTTGACCTTATGTCCGCATTTATTCTTATTTTATATTTAAAAGAAAAACAAATTAATATTATTTTAATATCGAATTACATTATGTGAATATTTTAATACAATTTTTACTTAAAAAACTTGTTCTTAACATTGTAGTAGACATAAGTTATGTCCTTCAGGACGTTCCTTGAAAAAAATAAAACAAATTTTTACAAAATTAAATTTTAATTAGTTTTATTTTACGTCATTTCACTTCACCGCACAGTAACAAAATGATTTTGCAAGTGCTTAGGTGCAGCTAAACTGCCAATAACAATTAATAAAAAACAAAAATTCAACGTATAGAAAATATGCAACCTGGTTACTCGTGCAGCGTAGCATGATATTCAATTTTATACGATGCAAGAATTAAAAGAAAAGAATAAAGATTGTCGAATCCGCACTTCACACCAGTGATGCCAACTTAGCCCTTTTCGGGCTAGATTTAGCCCTTTTTGAAGTACCTTTAACGCGAAAAAAATGTTTTAGCGCTAAACTAAAAAACGCGCAGTTTCAGCGCTTTTCAGTATTTTTGTTTAGCCCTTTTAGCCCGTTTTTCCTTTAACTCTGTAGGGCTATATTATTTATGTTTCTCTGGCAATGTCGAATTGTAAACCAATGTGCCAGAACTTTTTTCTTCTATTTCTTGATTTCTTCTTTGACATTTACATAGAATTATCAAAAGTACCGGGAAACACAAGCTTTGCTGAATGTTTAAAATTGTGTTTACATAATAATTAGGTGCAAAAGAAATGTCAGGCTGCGCTATCGTTATATACTGCAATTCATTCATCATTTGCTTCCATAGAACACTTGACAGAGACAAGTCTCAATACCATATATAAAGTGATTTATGAATGAAGAAGATGATGACCAAGAAGTACAAATCGTATTTAACAATAAATTCTATTTGAAACTAATCTAGTATCTTAATTCCATTGAATGTAAAATGATCTCAAGAGCAATAATATCTATTAATAAATTGTTTTGTTTAAAAATTGTGGTGTCTTTATCTGAAAAGACTTTTTTAATTTTAGCCCCCTTTTTGCGCTTTTTTGAAAAAAATGGAATTGCATTGTACTAAAAACGTAATTTTTTCAATTTAGCCCTTTTTAGCCCGTTTTTCATTTTTGTTCACGCGTTTGGTGTCCTAAGAATTGGCATCACTGCTTCACACATTTCAACGGCCGTTTACAGTAGGATTTGGTATGACCAAATTGTTGACATCGGTGACATTGAATATGGGTAATATCGTGAACAAGTAGGTTCCTGGGTTTTTGTTTGAATGTCTGCGACTACAACCGATTTATGATTCTGATTAAGATCTTCTAACTTGTCTTTTTGTTGCTGTGTCAAGTGATCTGTTCGAACATTTATATTATTTACTGATCGTAAGAATTCCTGTTTAATTCTAATTTTAAATAATCTATTTATTAACATGGAATTTTCTGCTGTGTAAATAATAGTTAATAGGTCCTTTAGGCTATCATATCCTAAAATGCCATGAAGATTTTAGCGTTGGTAATAGAAAAAATGTTATTTTATCTGCATCTTTTCCAAACAAATTTATGAAGGTGTGATGAGTAATTTTGTCATTTCCACGCACCGAGCTTGCGAAAAAATGTAAGAAATTTCGAACTAAAGAGGGTTGTGTATAATTTTATTCGAACCAGTGTCTATTAAGAAGTTGAGGATTTGGCTGGTCCTCATCCAACACTCAAAGTAAGGGAAGGACGAATGCGTTATTCTAAAAAATGAATATCCGCGAAGTCCTGGGTTTCAAATTGATTTGCGTTCTCAAATGTGTCCGGTTGATTCTGTAAGTATCTTTATAATTTAATATGTTGATCTTGATAATATTCGTCACTAATGTTGCTCCTTCTTTCTGCCTCCAAATGAAAATTTCTTCGTAATTTGGAGGAGGCCTCGGAATTGTTTCGATTGAACGGGTGGCTTTTTACCGAAAAATTGAGCATTTTGAGCTGGTCTATTCATATAGTTCACATCTTTTGTTCTCATGGCAGAATCCATAACCATAGCCACGGGGCGTGGTTGTGGCTTTGACACATTTTTTCTCGGAGGAATCAACCTTGGATTTTGATAACCCGGAGTCTGTGGCATTTGGTTGGAAATATTGTAATATACCCTTGGATTCACTGATCTGTATTGATTATGATTAAAAGAAGGTTGCGGTATATGGGCCAGTTGTGGATAAAAGGTTTTCCTATTTTTATCCTGATAGCATATCAGTCTTACTTCTACTAGTTTGGTCATGCAAATTTGCAAAATATGATCTCGCAAATTGATTCTCCATTTCAAGGCACAAATGGAGCGCTTGCGGAAGATCCTTTGGTTCCTTCATTGCTAGGTGCAATGATAAATTACCTCTAAAACCTCTAGTGATTATCTGTCGATTTTTTATTATAAAAATTAATTATGTGAACTTAAAAAAAATAATTTCGGATTTTTAAATATGGAAATTTCAAAGATTTTCAAGAGCGCGTATAAAAACACGTCTGTTCCCTTCGATGACTCATATAACTTTAATTTTCTGACAATATGAATGAATTTATTATTCCTACTTTAGACAAATTAATTGCTTATTCCATATTTACTAGTTCTTCTTTTATTATTTTTATATTCTCTTGTTACTAATTTAAGGACTTCTGATATATAATTTGTTCTTGTGTTAAATGATTAATAACATCAATTACACTTCTATTTATTACAAATTGTTTGTTTACCATTAACAATCATTATGATACGGCGTTCCAGCGATCCATTTCCAGATCGTACCCAGAAAATCAAGGTTAGTTGGGATTGGGTTAATTCATATTGCAGGAAAGGATGGATGGAATTTTTGGAACTTATTGTCCGATAAATTGTTTGATTTATTTTCTGTAAACCTATTTGATATTCAGATATGTTAACCGAATGGATCAGTTTGAAATGTCCTATTTATAGTTTGGACAATCCTGTGACAAATGTTACTATTGGTGAGTTTTAACAGTTTAATATTTCTATTTCTGCGTCACTTAATGAGCTAAATAATAAAATTATATTTAAAGCCTTCATCGCCACCGCTGGTTCCGATTTGGCCCCATTTGCTGTTGGCTACTTAGGATCCTCCCTAAGCATATAAGATATATCTGTAGGTCCAGGGTTGTAATGATGTTGCTCCAATGTTGTTAATGATTTACAGCAGTTTTGCTGTAGAAAACATAATTCCTATTCACACTTTTCCGTTTAAGGATTTTGGAATATGATTTTCACAACACTTTCACTTCGTTGTACTGTTTGATATTTTTAATATCTTTTACATTCTGACCAACCCTCGATCGTTGGGTGCTAATTAAGAAACTTTTTAGTTCTTTTATTTAAAAAAAACAATTTTTTTTTGGAGTCCATCATTATTTGCGTAAATCTTGTTTTATATCTGTTTATCCTTAATAATTTTTAAGAACTTTAAATTAAATAAATTATCATTTAATAAGACACTTTAGTACTGACCGCGAAGACCAAATTGAAATATACTGATCGACAGTGATTCTATTATTCAACTAACTTTATTATTTAAATTTTCATTTAATCCTAACATACTCTATATACTTAATTATAACTGCTTACTTCTATTCAGCAACTCCGTTGCCTGTTAACCTTGAACTCTATAGGTAATTAAATTAAAATACACTTAATAGTAGGGTCGTTCATTATTTCTTATATCTAGAATTCAATATTAGTTTATTAAATAGAAATTCATTATTATTAAAAATAATAATATAAAAATAGAAAATAAATAGTGAAATGATCTAACATTCCGGCCCCATTGAAGGACTGGAAGTCTTCAATCGAATGGGAGTGCGGCCAGTTTGTGGATAGGGCGCCTATATATGTCTGTGCGCGAAGCGACCACCGCCACTCTGACTTTGCCGTCTTCGCGTTCTGCGACCTTGACGACACTCACGGTCATCCAATGCTGTGGCGGGCAGCTGTCCTCGTGGATTATTACGACCTGAGTTTCAGATTGGCAATGTTGACCCTATGATCAGGTTGTAGAATTGTAATTGATTTCAATACCCAAAACTTTGAAGTAAATTGGGTAGAGTTGACACTCGAAGCAAACCGTTAAATTGACGCTAGATTTGGATACTGAATTTGTTTCACTAAAGCCATTTAAATTTAATCTGACTCCTTCTTTTTTCAAATGTAGTAGTTTGGCTAGCTCCTCGATTATCAGATTAGGTTGGGAGCCGAAATCTAAAAGAGCTCTAGCTGGTATAAGTTGGCCAGAACTACGTCGTACTCTTACCACAGCAGTCGCAAAAATTATGCGTTCATCTGACGCCGAAAAGTTCACAGAAGCGTGATAAGTCGGCTCTTCATAGTAGTTTATCGATGAATTATCAGAACTTGTAGTATATCGGTGCAGTAATGTGTTATGTGCACCATTACATATCCGACACTTAGAAGATAGACACCTGGCAATTGTATGTCCTTTTTTCAAACAATTAATACATGCTGGCACGGATTTTATGAAGTTAAACCGGTTAACCATAGGCTCAACAGTAAAAGAGGGGAATTTGTTGATTATATGTCGCGTTGATTTGAAAAATTAATGATATTCGACTGGTACTAAAATTTAAATGTTTATTCCTAGGTTTATTAACCCTCGACCTTGAACTAGGAGACTCGTCTGCAGAAATATACTGGTAACGTCTATTCAAGGCGGCTTCGCAATCTAACCACAATGGGATTCTCAAAATCAAGCTGTTCTTCCCATTTTGATTTGGTGTTT
The DNA here is from genome assembly GCA_014635995.1 of Sarcophaga peregrina. NCBI lineage: Eukaryota > Metazoa > Arthropoda > Insecta > Diptera > Sarcophagidae > Sarcophaga > Sarcophaga peregrina. The sequence continues at coordinate 2,811,591 of CM025794.1, forward strand.
GGATCCACTTTCGACATCGCTAAATGTATTAGAGTAGCATTTGTTATTTTTTTGCCATCACCAATCGATAACAACGAATCCTATATGGCAGAAACCGTATCAATCATGCTACGGAAGTAACGTTTGTTAATGTTTAGTAACGTTTTGTATCGTATTGAAGTTTGTCGCACTTAATACGGAGAATAAAATACACGCTCGTTTGGTGGTTAGTTTATTTCTGGTTTATTTAAATCTAAACATTCTTAAACTAAGGCACAAAATTAGACATAAAAGCGAGCACAATAAAGTATTTAGTTACGCCTGGGAATTTATTTAAAAGGTAAAGAGTTTTGCAAATCTGCTGATTTGCAGTTTTTAATAAAAGAAATATATCTTACGCTAAGCTACGAAATATAAATGAAATATTCAATCACGTCTGGGAATTTATTTAAAAATTTAAATATACAAAAAAGAGTTTTTGCAAATCTGCTGATTTGCTGTTTTTAATAACAGAAATACATCTTATGCTAAGCTACGGAAACAGGTTTCCTATGCTACTTCTCTCCCCTTCAACATCGTTCGCGTTCTCGCGAATATCCTGACTATTTATGTGTTTTTTGTAGTATTAGAATATTATTGATAAAATTAGTATAACCATAATTGTCAAAATACATAAGTAATATTATTCCCAGTTTTCATTTTATGTAAGCTTAATTTTAATTCGCTTAAAGTAATGTTGGATAATTCTATTATTGTCTTTTTAGCAATATCATTAACAAATGGAACATACAAAAAATTATTATTGTCATTGAAGGATTCAAAAACAATTTCATTTATAATAATTTTACAGTTCGGAAAGAAAATTAGATTATGATTTTTTATTCTTAGTTCTAGGTCATTACAAGTTTGTTTCAGAATTGTTTCATTAATATTTTTTTGTTATAATAGAGCTAGGTTCAATAAATTTTATTTCTTTTTCATTTCTTTTTTTATAAATTCACAATCAGTTTCATTTTTATTAAGTAAGTTTCTTATACACTTATTTTCTAGATATTTTATTTTTGAATCTTTTATTTCATATAGCACATTATCAACATTTGTAAGTTTCCTATTCATATCAAAATTTAACTCCAGGTGATTGTCACGTACAGGAAATGGAACCATTCTCAAAACAGGATAAGTTTTCATTGTATTTGGAATTTTAGATATGAAATACAGCACATCATTCGCCTGCCATAATGAAGTTTTTATATATTCTAATAGATTTGTATTTAATTCAGAAATTTTATCCGGGTCTATTAATTTCGGATTCAGAATACCCGGCTTACTTAAGGTCAGTCCTAATTGAATGTCCTTCAAAAATCTGTCCGATATTACCCTTCTAACAATCTGATTCTGCAATATATTAGTGGCATTTTTCAAATCTTTAATAAGTTGAGTTTCGTTGTTAATATGATATAAAATATTGTTAATGTCGTCTTGTGCTATCTTCTATTGCCTTCAACCAACTTTGAATTTGCTGCCTGTCCTCGTCATCAAGAGTGCCAAATAAAAATTCAATTCCACTACTCAAAGCGTTGAAAAGTCACCGCTTGTGTCTAATATTAAACAGTCTCCTTACAGCGTTTGCTATTTTAAGGTATCTCTTAGTCATTGTTGTCTGTAAAAACTCATTTTCATTAGATTCCCTTTCTAACAATTTATACGCTAATTGAATTTCCGTTTTATTAATCTTTATTATTAGTTCATTATACCCATCAGGTATATCTATTGTTCCTTTCTGCAGCATTACATAACCCCTGTCACTGCTTACTTCCTGGATTTGTATCGTCACCAATGCGAGATATATCAGGATTATTAGTATCATTCTTGGCATTCTGGTTCCGAATTCCTCCACCAGTAATTGCCTTAAAGTCAACCAATCGGTTTGTTGTTCCCTTCTCAGCACGTCCATGGCCGGTCCCCACAGAATCGTTTTCACGCAAATGAAGTTAAAACGTGTTCCCCCCAGCTGCGTGGCCTCTGACGGCATCATCGCGGAGACGCTGTCCACGAACAGCGCCAATTACTTCCTGTTCCCGTCAAATGGTTGCAGGAGTCTAATATTTCTCTTTCGCTACTTCCATTTTGGCTGATATCTTTACACTTTTAAGTCTTTCCGCTAAATCTTCCACCTCTCTCATAAATTCAATTCAGTGTTGTTTAAAAAGGTGTCTGTTTCCACTTGTTCACTTGCACTCCGTGTTTAAGGAGAGAGTTTTTGAGTTATTTAGAATCGAACAGAAGTCACACTAAATTTTTTTTTTTTTTAATAAATTTATATTTGTATCTTATTATTGTAATTAAACTTTAGCCACGTTGTTATTTTTGTTAATTAATAATACTTGTGACATTTTTCTAACATGCTTTTTTTTAATCCAAAATTATTCTATTATTCGTCTGGGAATTTATTGTGGACCAGGTTCTCAAAGGCACGTTCGATGGCCTATATGTACTTGGCCAACAGACTCATAAACAAACTTTTCGTGGTAACACAAATATCTTCAAGCTCGGCTCTACCGTCATTGTCGGGATCCAAATTACCCACTTCTGACTAGAGCTTCATTGCTTGCTCAATATATGTTTTCAAAATATCCAATCGACATTCGAGCTCCATTGGATTCAAAGAAATAGTCCTACAATGGACTGTCGATATTCTTAATGACCTTCGCTCTTTTAGAGAGTAATTTCTCCAAGTTTTCCACTCGAGAAGGAGAATCTTGGCGTTTCCAAAATTTTCGATTTCAATTTATACGTCGCATTAATTGAGTCAAGAATAACCTACTTGTTTGTCTCTATAAGTCGCAAGGACTCTTGGCCCATTTCCATACAACCAATTTTATTTAGTATAAGGGACAAATGCGTATAAACTTCTTGATAAAATGTTTGAGTGTTATTTCTTTCTTGAATTAAAGAAGTCATCTGATATTCAAGCGTCCCTAAATCTCGTTTATCTGCATAATGCATAGATAGGCATTTTACAATACAATTCCAATTTAATGGCGTATTGTAGGACTCTAAGGCAATGTCAACGTTGCCTGTTATTTTATTTCGAATGACGCTCAAAATACCGTAATATTTAGGCGTGCCTTTGCTTGAATCGTAAATTTGTAACACTCTGTCCACACTCTTCTTGCAGGAGTTAAATTTCATGGGGTTACCGGAGAAACCTCTAAGACTTCTTAAAATGTTGGGTATTTTGCCTAATTCACTCAAATCATTTCTATATCTGTCTTCAATGTTTTGGTCTGTCCCGTGGTTAAACTCATTGTTTGGATTAATCAGTGATTGAGATATGTTTCTGCATTGTCGTGCACAAATAGCGGCTATTCTGTTTTCTAATTCTTCATTGACTTGCGCTGCTGGATTTGGGATGGGAATAGGAAGATGATTTGGGGCGTTAAGAATGGGAGGTCTTACGAGGTTATTGGGGTTAGACATGATTTTTCGCAAATTTTGGGAACAATTTTTGTAAGAGAAAAAGAATTTCTATTATATGATTTGTAAAAGGAAAATGGTAATTTTGATATTCACAGTAAATATAAGATTTCTTCCTTTCTTATAATTTTGATTTATTTTCTCTTCTTCTTTATTATAAGGATATTTTTTTTTGTCACTTATGAAATAATTTAAATATATTCTGGAAAATAATGACTTACAGTCTAAGGTGAATTGGACACATTGTGTTATGTTATTCTGCTGATCTTGTTGCACCTATCGATTTCGGCCAGATATTTGAATGGTTGTCTTCTACGATGCAGCTTTTAATGGCAAGGACAAAGCTGTTGTTGAATATTATGTTTTTCGATTTTTTCTAAAGTTTTTATTGCCTTTATTTAATTCTATTTCATTCGTTGTTTTTCTTTTTTTTATTCTTTTGGTTAATGTTCTTAATTTTTCTTGCAATATTTCTTTGCAATATTATCTTTTAGTTATTGTATTGTTCACTGTTCCTTTTATTTGTTGTGTCTATTTTCTTTTTATTTTAAATTGTAAACTTATTAAACTATACCGTCGCGATCACGCAAATTTTGTCTTTTTCGCTCTTCTACTAAGGATTCACTTATGACACTTTATACGGACGGTTGCCTGCGGACGGGCACTTACAGGCTTTTTATTCTAGGGCTCTTTCTGGCAAACCCTCTTGTTCGTCATAGTTTTCTATTTGTTTTTCATATTCTTGTTGAGTTAAATTGTTCTCTTCTATGATTTCTATATGAGAATTTCTTTGCATTTGGTTTGCGTTTGTATTTCATTATTTGCGATAGTAGGACTTTTCCCAAAAAACTTGTCGTTTCGGCTGGGTCTATTCATGTCATTTATATGATTGGACGTCATTGATTGAGCAAAATGCATCGGCAGGGGGCTATGATAGGGTTTCGGTGCCGTTGGTCTAGAAGGATGAAACTATGCTGTTATGGGGAGCTGCCGTTGAGGCATAACGTTATATGCATATTGTTGATGGGATGGTAAAAGTCTTTGAGACGTTGGATAAAAATATTGTTGTTGGGCCTGTGTATGCCGCTTAGGCAATTGATTGTAAACAAATTTCTCATCACCTCTAGGTAAAGAGTGATTACTTCTGTGTGGAGAAACTTGTATTGGTTTGCCTAATTTACTTTGATTTTAGTGCGCATTTGCATAATTTATCCTTAATAGCTGATTTTGTAATTTCAAGCACAACTGTAGTGCCTGAGATAACTCCGTAGGCTCTTTTAATTGTAGAAGTTTAGGTAGATCGTCCTGAAGACATCGTACAAACGTATCTAGGGCTTTATCCCTATTAGTTTGCGTTAGTATCTCTCTGGACTCGTGTCCAATCTCTAAACATGATAGCTTGTTCATTATGAGCGATAAATTAGAGTAAATTTCCTGATAGAAGTGCTGAACGAGTGTAGTAAAGTAGCGTTTATTGCCATAGTGCAGAGTGAAGCACCTGGAGGTACACACAATTAAGCGGTATGTTATACGCTTCTAAGACCGCGTCCGCAATTTCTATTATGTCATTTCTTGTTGTATTTAAAATAACAAAATATTTCGGTGTCCCTTTGCAAGGTTCGTACAGTATCTGTTATATTTAATCCACTTGTTTAATATTTATTTATGTTCAAGTTTAACAAAGTTTAATCAATTATTAATTAGTAAAAAAGAGCTCCTCACAACGTGTCGACCACGTGAAAATTGAAATCTTTCAAATGGCATATTCGATACGAAAATGAAATTGTACTATCTAATCCTTTCGAATTACTTGCAGCGAAGTATTAATTCGTTTGTGGGTAAAAACAGCATATATTTGGGAGCACTTGAAATTAAATGTCAAAATAGCGAAGAAAAACTTGTGCTACCAAGCTTTATAAGTGACAAATTTAAATTAAATTTTAATTTTGTTTTAAAAACGTTGAAACAAAAATGCAGTGTACCATAAAATGGATTGTGTTTTTCTTTGGATGGAAAGAAAGAGTCCAAAGGAAATTGATAAGAGATAATTCCAACATATTATCTCCTAATAAAAAATAATTCGCAAATATTCAAAGAATTTATAACAAATTTATTTCAGTCTGTGTATACTTTTAGTTTTATTAAAAATTTTAGACTCAGTAAGGGTGCCTTTCAGTGTGTCTTTAATTCCATTACGGACAACTTGAGTGCTCCTCAAAAATCCACAGCGATTCCATCTTTACTGAAAGGTGGATACCAACATCAAATTGGCCAAGATCGTCTCTTAGGAATATCACAACAGTCAATTTCAAGTTGTTTTACCGAAGTGTGTCAAGCAAGAGAAGATATTCTCTGTCCGAAACACATAACATTTCAAATGACAGATGAAAAAAAACAGGATGTAAAATTATATTTTTACAATAAGTGTGGAAACCAGGCGTAATAGCTGCTGTTAATAAGGTCCACTTCAAAATACACAATGCTTCTCTTTTTCTTTTAAAAAAAATTTATTTTTTTACAAAAAAAAATATACTTACATTTTCTATTATTTTATATTTCCACTACCAGAATGTCTTTCGAATGAAATATTAAAAAATATAACATAAGTATTTGTCATTCGTTTTCGTATTACACGAATGCACCTTCGACAGGAATATTCATGAATACGAAAAGGGAAAAAAGTACGTACGTTTGAAAATAAATTTGCGATAATTATATTACTTGTATTTGCATTTATACTTGTATTGTATTGTATTCCATTTTTCCGAAATCGTATAATTTTTCTTTCGAATCTTATTTTTTACTTAATTTGTTTTTTCTTGTTAGTTTTCTTTTGCAATTTAACTTTTGTTTTAATTATTTGTTTTTGCTTTGGAATTATTAACTCATCGAAACATGAAGTTTTTATTGCTCAATAAATTTAATTTGTGATTCACTTTTCTTTTGTATTTTCTTAGTTAACCCTTTCCCGTATTATGACTAATCTAGCTCGTCATCGGTTTTTCACCCCATACCGCACAATGACGAACTACACTCCTCATGCGACTAAAGTTATTGTTGAATACGATATTAAATAGATTGGACAAGCAAAGCAAATCATTCAAAAAGTTACACTACTGGATTACAAAAATCGTATGCGTCCTACCTATAGTGACACCCCGGTTAGGGTACAGGCTAAAAAATGGAAACATGTTCCAGAATAAAAGAATGAACCTGTACTTTAATTAATTTTTACTAATTTTCTTAAAAAACCGCACTTCCATTTTCACACTGTTTCTTACTTATCTAAACTTACATAATTACAACAGGTAACATTCTGAAGTCGATAGAGGGAATTTGTTCCTTTCCTTTGGTCCTACGGTATCCTTTTGTACACCAAGTTCTTCAGTTCCAATATTCAATTTAGATGTTCCTTGTCCCTTTAAGTTGGACGCCAGTTAACACTTTTCACTTTATTTTTGGTTTTTTGTGCGCAGTTTATAAGGTGCGACTTCTTTATGTAACCCATTAATGCCTGAATTAATTTTTTTGGATCTTTAGCACCAGATTTTAAACACGTATTGCTTGTGTTCTAAGCAAATGGGGGTAAGAGAATATTTTCCTGGGAACTTAAGTTACCACTGGCCAGATACCTACCACATTGACAACACACAGTTTAATTTGTAACATAAAACTTTATTGTGATTTGTTTTTTAATGCATTTTTTTCACATAAATGAAGTCGAACCAGGACAAACTTTGCAGCAATGGTATTTTGATTCACCTCATATAATAATGTGATCCTGTAATAATCTTGTTCCTAAGATTATAATCTTTGTTCATTTAGAACAATTCCAAAGTAAAGAAACTCAATTTCTTCTTAGGAAAAAAAAGTATTCTGACAATTCTACAGTCAATGACAAATTTAAAACATCCGGTGCACTTACTAGACAAAGCAAAGTTTGGTTTGAAGGTAGAAAGCAGAATGAATTTATTCAAGCAAATGTAGCCGCTTATATTTTAAATTTAAACAGAGTTACACTTGAAAAGTATCATAGATCACAATGAAATAAACGTTAAATTTAAAAATAATACATAAACATAGAGTTGTAATTTAAGGATATTTCGAAATTGGTAGGGTTGTATTTCCCAATACCCGTTAAATTTAAAAGTATTCAAATAATAATAAAAATGTTTGCAAAATTAAATAGAAAATTATGGACTGCTTCAATCCTTAGTATCAAAACAGAGGCTATTTATTGCATCCTTCTGAGTACGAGGTAGTCTACCTCTTTTAAATGTTGGTTCTCCACGTAATCTCAAAATCTGCGTACCCGTAAGTTCCAGTGTTTTTTTTTTTTTTTTTTTTTTTTTTTTTGATATGGAAATTATTCATTCATTTATTAAAAACTTCAGGAATGTTTACATTATTAATTACAAAGTAAATAATTGAGGCAAATAAATTATAACTGGGTGGTATACCAAATTTGGGTTCAGTTTTGCTCCATTTTCGCTTCATTCGTTTCTGCTTCTTCCGCAACGGCTGTACAAATTCTTCAGGTTTAGATATTTCCAATTTCTAGCTCAGATCTTATAATACATCGGGGTAATTTACTTAGCTTTCCAACATTCGAATTGTTTGAATTCACATCTGTATCTTGATCAGCCGTTTCTATAGGGGGAACAGATATTGTTTTAGATATCTGTTGGTATTGCTTAATTTCCCGAAAGCTCCAACTTATCCAAATTTTTTTAGCGTTCTTTTGGCCTAATATATTAAAAATTTCTAATTAGGTAGGAAAATAAAATGGAAACTCTGACTTTCCATAATTTCACTTAGTGTCCAGTGGCAACTTAGGATACCACATTATTTTTTAATCACACCTAGTCACGTTGTGTATTATAAAACTGCGGGGTAAGTTGGTGTTGAAGTCGCCTTGGTCTAGTGGGTAGTGTGTAGGCTCATTAGACAAAAGACCCGGGTTCGAATCCCAGGTCAGACATCAAAACGAAAAATATTTCTTCGGCGACTTCCTATCAGCAGATTTCTGGCAAAGACTCTGAGAGTAAAAATTGCTATGAAAAGCTTCTCAAAAATCTGTCGTTCGGAGTCGACTAATTCATGTATAAAATTAACGCACACAACATAAGTGGTGTGAGAAGCTCGGTCGTAATCCTGACTGAAGGGTTGTAATGGCCTATTATGGATGTATGTAAGTTGGTGTTGCAGCAACGGTATAGTCAGACTGTTACTCGTGTGGGCACTGCAGGACTATAATTCGTGTTTTGTTGTGGTGTCGGAATAAATTCTTTTTGGTAGCGAGCATATAAATGTTGTGAATTATTTTGTTTATGGAATGCTACGCTCCTATTTTCTTGTTTAAAGTAGAACACGTTTGGTGTAGTAATACAGTATGTGAAAGCTATTGGCAAGGTTCCTGTATTCATAACCCTAATTGCCGAACGCAGATTTGGATGTTGGATTTCTATTACTAGACTGTAAAATTCTTCTAGTGTTTTATTATTTTGTTTTAGAATATGTAAATCCTGAATCAATGATGCTCAATTTCGTTTATAGGAGTAATGCAATATGAAAACATTAAAGTATTATTTGTTGCTGGATTTCTATTACTGAACTATAAAATTCTTCTAGTGTTTTATTATTTTGTTTTAGAATATGTAAATCCCGAATCAATGAGGCCCAATTTCGTTTATAGAAGTAATGCAATATGAGGTTATCTTTAGTGTTCTGCCAGCTCAACTTTGTAATTTTGATAAAATATTAATCGTTTGCAAATACCAAAATAATGATTTAATAGTTTGACAATTCAATTATTTAATAATGCCTACTTAAAATCATGAAAGCCTGTTATAATATTTTGTAAAATAGATTGTAAATATTTTTAAGTTTAGGAATTAGAAATTCTCATTGTTAGTATGTAAGCGAGGAGTTTTTAATAAATAAAATAATTATAATTTTGAACTTCAAATAGACAAGATAGTTGTTTGATTTTTCCTACTCAGCACCTTTCCTGCTTAGCTGGAATATATTTTATTTTCTGTTTAAAGAAAAAGAGAAGGACGTAATCCTCATGAGTGAATCCTGGGACGAAATATTAAAGTACCTGTAAGAAGCTGATGCACGGTGGTCTCAATTACTTAAAGAAGGACGAACAGATGAAAGGCCGACAATACTAAATGCAGGTCAGAAATCAATAAAAATAAAAGTCAAAAAGGAACTGGAACTAGCGATATCAATATTTCCACTACCGAACACAGCGAAGACACGGGGAGGAATCTTAACCCGTATGTGCCCAACTTTTTTTCTCGTAAAAACGTGGATTTTTTGTATTTATTGGAATCTATATATCGTATAAAATGAATGTTTTTTTTTTAAATAAAATACTAAAAATTGTACCATTTTGGAACCAATCAATATCTTACCGTTTTAAAAATGGGGCGCTGAGCACATATGGGTTAAATAGAAAAAAGGGAGTTACGAACACTGCTGGACATAGTCGAATATGATACAGAAAAGAAAAAGAAATTAATTTGTAAAATTAAACAAATTAAAATATAAATAAAAGCACTAAAAAAAACAAAGGAGGAGGAATAAATATAAGCTATTTTTTACGAGGAATTAAAAACTTTATTTCTTAAATAAAACACCTTCCTCTAAGTTGATTCGATATAAAATATTTTTATTTTATTAATTTACTTAAAACTAAAGTTTGGAACATCAAATAAATGCTGATACAATATTTTTAATAGTTTAAAAATTATTTAAGAATTGACCAATCAGAAAATACAACTATCCAAAACAAACACCGATTAATTTGATACCATAGTAAGGGTATTCATACGCTGCGAGTACTCCACCCACTTTTAAATGTCGGAACGTCCCTGTTTCGACCTGATTTCTTTAACAATATCACCTAAGTTCAGTGTAGCTTTACGTCGGTATTTGTGTTGGAAACAATACATCAGACAAGGGACAGGGGGTATGAATGCGTGATACAAAACCCAATTTTTGTGCAAATGTGTCCTCTCTGAGAGTTTCTATATAGTAAGTATTTTTCATATTTAACCTGTGGATATATGGATGTGTTATATTATCCTCATGAGCAGAAGTTTGTAACTTTAACATTTTGGGAGGGGGTGTAGCACAACCTTCCATTCCTAACTTCGTGTGTTTTCAAGTTGCCCCATTTATTGTTATACTATTTTCGAATGTTTGAAGTCGCCGTGGTCTAGTAGGTATTGTGTTGGGTTATTAGAAGTAAAAGTCAGATTTGAAATTCGTAAAAACAGTACTCTAAGGACAAAAAACCAGTACAGTTATTGAAAAAACAGTACGCTTTTACAATAACATAACAATTTATTCAATTCATAACATTTTTAGATTTTAATTAAAAAAAAACTATTAAAATATGAGATCATAGAGTAAATTATTTTAAAATGTACAAAAGTATATGCTTTCTTTTAAATTTTTCAAAAAATTGTTTTAAAACAGTTGAGAAATAAAATACGTTTTGATGGTTAGATAGTTCTTGAGAAATCGTTCAACTGCTGGAATTAAACTGAATCATCGTTCTCAGCATATGATATGGTGCATCACTCCATTCACTCCATTCTAGTTCACAGAACTCGAACATTACTTTTAAACTTGAAGTCTTGTTTGTTGATGAGCTAAATTTATTAAAAGCCTTCATTACAATATTCTCTACATCGAGTTTTAAAAGTTTCCATCCATTCATAAATGCATTATTAATGATATGTATGTCACGTACTATTGGGTTTTCGACGACGATATGTAATTTTTGAAGACGTATTAAAATTAGAATTTTTTGCTTTTAAATTTCTTCAATATAATACAAATTTTATATATTGGAAGTAATAGCACATAATTGCAAAAAAAAAAATTATTATATTTTTATAATCAAATTTCGAAGTAAGTTCTATAGAAGTCTAGTGCACACAAAATAATCTAGTCTGTGGCGCTAATAAATATGTTTTTATAGATAAATTTGCATGGAATACATTAATTCCTTAAAATGTATATATGAATTGTTTACTTCAGTTTAAATATAAGAGAAATTGAGAAAGAGAGTGGAATTGTTTAAAAGTACTGAATTATTGAACTAAAAGAAAAACCTAGCTACAGAGAACTGAACTAGAAACAACTAACACTCAAAAGAGCTAACGAACCCAACTCTACGTATGTTATTACCAAGGTTCCTTTCACCTTTATCATTTCTCCCTTGAATATGCTGGTACATGGAACGTCATTTAGAATTATTACTCCATCGACTGCACGCCGTTTTACGCGGATATCGTCAGCTAATTTAGTAGAGCTCGACGCTGATTTGTTATTAAAAGGTTGAGATAGGCAAGTGTCTACGGTTTCCCAGCAAATGTTCTTTGTACGAACATCAACACAATTTGTCAGTGGAAGGATACCGTCTCGGCATTTTGCTGCTTGGGCAACTTCTAACCTCATAACAGAATTGTGAACTACTGGATATAATCATAATCAATAAAATCACACAAAAAATAGAAAATTTAATAATATAATAAATTAGGAAATCAATTTTTGACTCGAACTTGTTTTCAAAATGAATGCTGTCGAAAACAGCAGTGTGAACTATGTTCTCCTTTGCTAGAATAATCGACAATGCAAGGTTGTTGAGAAACGACAACCAGGTTCGAGCCCTAGGCCAGACATCAAAACAAAATACAAAAAGTATTTTTTTTTTATTTAATACATATTTTCATTTTGATGTCTGTCCTGGGATTCGAACTTGGACCTTTCGTCTAATAAGCCAACACACTACATATTAGGCCACGACGAAATTATTGCTGCTTCCACTGATGTGTTAAATGGTAAAGGCCATTTCGCGTCAGCAAACGCAATAGAATAGAATTGAAGACAGAATTGAAGGCAGAACCTATTAACATCTAGTGGATGCTGCGCCGAGACGGGTATTTGATGCAGGAAATTTGTGGAAGTCGCGAAGAGGACGACCGTGTTCGCGTTGGAAGAACCACATCGATGTGATTGACGAACTGGCGAAGGCGCACAAGGATATAACCGCTTAGAAGCATGTGTTAAGGCCGAAATCCGTAAATTAAGTAAGTAAATAAATCAAATTCAGACGTAGTCTAGCAGTTAAAACAAAAATTATTTGTAAGGTATGTAAGAGTTTCGAGACTGTTACAATGATCATCTTAAAAGTGTATAATAGATTGCTTTCAAATTTAGGAACATCCAAAAAAAAGCGATTAAAGAGATTACAGTTAGCAGAATCTGTTACCTATGGAGTTACTTCATTTTTTTTAACATTTTCTTTTCCTTTACTTAGTTGTGTTTTGATAAGCATTCAATTAATGTAGATGTATCAACTGAAGGATTTCCTGTACATGCGAATTAAAAAATTATTGAAAATTAAATGTTTTCAATATGTCTTCTTGAAAGTGAAAACAGTGTTTTATGTTGTTCGAGTATTAGTAAAAGTGTTTGTAGTTACAATTACTCGCCAGAATATGTCCATACAGAAGAAGAAAGTGACAATTCGAGATCCTGTACTGGACAATATTTCACCGAATCGTCAGGGTCCTCCAGCAAACGATTCCGACGAAGACTCCTATGCAGAAAGATCAAAAAGAGGAAAATCGACAGTATCAAAAAGAAGAAAATCGATGTGGAAGAAAAAATTCGCAAAATAGAAGTGATTCCGGAGAATCAGTCGCATAGAATTTTTTGCGGTGCTTTTGGCAATATTGACAAAGGACTTAGTTCATATCCTCTAAGAGTGGCCTATAACATATTTATATCCGACAATGAATTTGACAACATCTGATTGGATTTTGATCAGCAGCCATCCTTATCATCGCTTATCATGGAGACCACATCCATATTGTCCAAGACTGTTCTTATTCCCAACAACTTTTGTAGATCCGTTCTCCAACCACAAATCAGTAGAAGATTTGCAAGAAGAGTCTTTTCAAAATCGCAGTCAAATTGCAGAAAGATTCCAGACAGTACATCTGTGTAAAATTCGCCGGGTTTCCAAATAGTAAAGTTAAATGTGTACGATTTTCTGAAGAATTGCAAAAAAACCGAGTGGTGGAAGGAAGCGAACTATAGTACGACTTTTCTAGTTCAATCGCCTTTGGATCCGAGTTAAGTAATAGATTTCAATGAAGAACATCGTATACCTCTGCGTGGTTAGCTTCCGAATTTAGATTTTAGGATATAAATTCTATCTTAATCAAAAATTGTGTTTATACTGGCAAGGAAATTATATGGTACATGAGTTTTTTCTAAAAATCTCTTCGGTTTTAAAGCTAATTTATTAGTTTACATATTTTTTATATTTCGTAAATAGAAACAAAAAATTAAAGTAAAAAATTTTCAGAGTTTGTTTATTTTTATTCAATATTTTTTTAGTTAATTCATTAAATTCTTAAGGAAATATTTATATGGTACAAAATAAGAAAAAATTCAAAACTTAAGCTAATTAAACATATTCAACTAAGACATACATTTTAATAATGCGTATGTCGTCCTCAATTTTTAATTACTTCATTTAACCAAAATGGCATAGAGTTTATTAATTTTTGTAACTTATCTGGGAGAATTTCGCCTCATTTTTTTTATTAAAGCTTCTTTCAGCTCTTTTAAGGAGTTATAAGTCACTCCACCTTTGTATATTTCGGGTTTTAAAATTCCTCAAAGGTTTTCAACAGTATTTAGTGGTGGCCAGTCCAAAACAGCTATATCTTTTTCTTCAAAAAGTGCTTTGGTCAGATTGGAGATCGTTCTTTATATCCAAAAGCAACCCATGTCATCCTTTCTAAAAATTAGGAGCTATTGTGGTCCGGGTATCACCTCCTTTTTTTCTCCAAAAAAATTTGTATCCATTTGTTCCATCAAGGTTGAATTTTTTTTTCATTACTGAATATAATACATACTACACCACTCCTCTTCCTAAAATTTGTATTTTTCAGCGAAAGCCAATCTGGCTGCCTTGTGTCTAGGGGTCAATCGTGGTTTGGGTATCATAGATCTTCATTTAAAATTTAATTAATCTGTCTCTAGGTTACGTTTAGTCCCAGCTCCGACTTTATTTGGGTACAACTTAAATTATTTGTGATAGCTAAGCGCTTTATTGATCGTTTATCGCGGTCACTCAGTATTGACTTTCTACCAGACCGTTTTTTAGTACCGTATGATTTTGGATCCTCTAAATAATTTTGTAGGGTCGTCTTAGATCTCTCAACACTGTTTCCTATAGACCTTATTGAATGCGCATTTTCCCCCATCAATTCAATCTGAATACGTTCTACTAACAAAAGTTGGGTTCAATAATTTTCACACAAAGAAAAATTATTTAACTGTTTATCGTAATATTCTTTTACACTTACGTCAAATATATTTTGCATTAAAAATTTTCTTTCAGTTGTAATTTATCAGATAAATCTGTTAAAAATTTAACTTGTACCATATAATTATTTCATATGAAAACAACGTTATCAAAACAGAATATAAAAATTAACGGTAAGTTCATGATGAGGAAGAAAATTCATGCAACGTTATATAATAAGTAACATTAAAAATTAAAGTTCTTGCTATTACTTAATCAAAACATGTAAAATAAATTTGTACCATATATTTTCTTCCTTGGCTGTATGTTTGATGAGGTAAACTTGGAAATTCGATTTTTTTTTTTAATATTTTGCAGCACTAAAGCTGGAGGTCCACAGCACGCGTTTTCGCGTCAAAGCGTTGCGTGCGTTTCATACGTTCTTCGCGTTCTACACTTCAAGTTACATACAACGCTTTTTACGCGCCAAAGTTTGTTTTGGTCAGCTGTTAACAAAATAAAAACATTTGATTGAAAATACTTGAATAAAACATTTCGTACAAAAATGGCAAATGAATTTGAAATTTTTAAAGAATTTATAGAATTAATTGAGTTTGTGAATATAATGAAGGTCCACACCACGCGTTTTCGCGTCAAAGCGTTGCGTGCGTTTCATACGTTCTTCGCGTTCTACACTTCAAGTTACATACAACGCTTTTTACGCGCCAAAGTTTGTTTTGGTCAGCTGTTAACAAAATAAAAACATTTGATTGAAAATACTTGAATAAAACATTTCGTACAAAAATGGCAAATGAATTTGAAATTTTTAAAGAATTTATAGAATTAATTGAGTTTGTGAATATAATGGAGGTCCACACCACGCGTTTTCGCGTCAAAGCGTTGCGTGCGTTTCATACGTTCTTCGCGTTCTACACTTCAAGTTACATACAACGCTTTTTACGCGCCAAAGTTTGTTTTGATCAGCTGTTAACAAAATAAAAACATTTGATTGAAAATACTTGAATAAAACATTTCGTACAAAAATGGCAAATGAATTTGAAATTTTTAAAGAATTTATAGAATTAATTGAGTTTGTGAATATAATATTAAAAAAAAAAAAAAGTTTATTCCTATAAACAAACGAGCTTTTTTATATAGGACTTCATTTTTTTTCACAGCTTCGATTAATTTTTCCTCCATTGTTCTTTGAAAAATTTAAATAAATTAAAACAAAACAACTTGCCAAAGTCACTTTTTGGTTTGAAAACTACTACTCAATTATTTCTAAGTTTTAAGTTTTATTAAATTTTATCTGGCTACTGCCAGCTTTATGTTTTGGAAACTTCTTGAAGAATAAAATGGCAGTACAAATTGGCTCCTAAAATATGCCAACAACTTTTTTCTACTTTCGTTAAATATAAAGAATAATGACAATAAAAAATTCTATGATTTAAATTAAGTGTTGTCAGACCGATCGTCTGAAGTTAGGGTTTTTGGTAGTGGCGTTAACACAGGCAACAACAACATTGCAAACAACATGTTTAAATTTATATATTTCGGGAAGTAAAAGACATTATTCTTCAAGTGCATTCATCAGGCTGCTTGTCCTGCGATATAAAATGCTTGTCAGAGCAGGCAACAGCGATTCAGTAGGAATTGTTGCGAACAATAAAGAATTGATTTGAAACTAAACACAAATTTATTTTTATTTTATTCGCAATTTACGAACTCATAGGCTTTTGCACAAAAATTGTATTAGAACTTAACTTCAGTATTTGGAATACAGGGAATAGACTACACCGAGCGCACGGCAATTGCCCACATTGAATAATATAATACGCTGAGTCGAACTGTGTAATTTACACAAACACAGTAGGTTTGATCATACAGTAGGTGTAACCATATTATTCACAATTCTGGCTTAGAACGCGTTCCGTTCGTTAAAATGATACTTTAATCTCAAGTCCGATAGCATAAATCAATGTAAATTGTTTTATTAGCCACAAGAGAGATGGGAATAAATCCTACAAGTTTTAACATTTTTTTACGGATAACACAAAGACAAAAACTTAGGTCCTGGCTCAAAACTTCCCAATAATTCATTAATTTGTTTGTTACAGAAGAATAGTATTTAAAATGGAATCTTATTTATAAAATTGCTTTAAATTTTTGTAATATTTTTTAAATTTTCTTAAGTTACTATATTTCTTAAAATAGATTTTAATTGATTGATTATCTGTTTTTACATATTTAAAGGTGACGAAAGTAATGGCGCCAATAGTCGAAACGCTGAAGAATATACATCAACTATAAACGACCTCAGCACTGATAGTAATATTGATGAGAGCCTTACAAATGTTGTGGCTGCAGCACCGTCAATTTTATCAAACATCTCATCCGACCAATTGTGGGATACACAACACACAAACAATGTAGCACATAACAGTAATAGTAGTAGTAAAATAAATAATAAATTATTATCATTATCAACGGATATTTCAACGAACGACTATTTGAAAGATACAACAGCAACGTCAGCTCCCGTTAAAGCCTCCAACATTCTGTACACTTCATCGATTTCTTTATTGTCAAACACTTCTCATCGATGTGGTAGTGGTGAATATGCGTCGAAGCTCACTTCAACACTACATAAGGAGGAATAGTTTTAAAATATACTTATTACATATATACTCTTATGTGCGTTTTTTGTTTTTTTTTTGTTTTTGTTTTGCCAATCTCATAAGTCTGAAAACCTTGCGGTCTTACTCACATTGCAATTTTAATAATGTAACCTTTAATGTTTTGTCGTCTCCTCAATCGAACTAAATACTGAATGCAGCTTATTTACTTTTTTTAAATTAATTTTTAGTATATCCTAATTTTAAATTTTGTACTTAGATTAAAATCATTTTTTATTATCCAGTTATCCAGTTTCATTTCTCAGAATCCAGAGTTATATACTATAAAAAATATTTAACATTTTTTTTTTAATATTCTGCAGTTACTGGTGCTATTTTTGTTGTTCCTGTAAAAAAAATGATTCTTTTAATAATTATTAAATCTTTAGCTAATTACTCAACTATTTGGTTGATGTTTAAGTTAATTTTTAAAACTTAACATTCAGTAAAATTCTATTATTCTACAACTTTTCAAATTATCGCATAAGCTTTAATAAATAGTATATCCCTTTATTCACTGCTATACATTTTATGTAGATAAAAATATTCATAATTTTTTTTGTAAGATTTGTTTTACTGAACAAATATTAATAAAAAGTTAAATGCCAGATTTATTTTATATTGACAAAAATTGTATATGATTTCACGTCGGGACAAGAATAACTTAGAAAATCAACAAACGTTAAATCCTTCACTGTAAGGCACAACACTTTGTTCTTAGAGTTTCTTTAATATTTTCTATTTTACAACAAAAATGTAACCACAAAATATTTCAAACTGAAAAAAAAACATAAAAGAAAAAATAATACAAGAAATATTTGAAATATAACAAAAAAAAATTAAAAACCTAACGAGAATTTCAAGCTCTTAAAATTTAATTTTCTTTTCCCTCTCATCCAATGGAGCATGATGAAGTTGGTGGTTTGCTTAGAATTTGATGTTTTGGCCATTCTATACGAAATTTCTCATATGTGCTCAGCTGAGCTAAGGATTTCACTTTGAGGAGTATTTCTATCATATGGGAGTCTTTAAAGAGACGCAATTTTATTAAATCAAAAGCCTTAAACCGAAAGTCCATACCATCCATTTCATGCGTCCTTGCGTTACATGCGTATCAAAAATCTACAATGAATCGTGTTTTCACTACTCATATGTACACATGTAATTTTGAGTATGAGTGAGTCAACGGAATTAAAATTCAACTACTCTCATTCATTCGTACACGCTACAACATTGATTTATAAGTATAGGTTGCAATGAGTATGAGTACAACGTTGACATCAATCTTACACTCACTCAATCATTCTGACACGTAAATTTAGAAAAATACTTATAAATGTGTCGAGAGATTCGAATCATTTTACAAAATGATTTACAGTCTTGGTTGTTGTTGCGTATACAAACAAATAAGAAAGAAAAGACAAAGACAGCAAGCAAAGCATACGCACAACCTTCTTGTGAGTATTGTAGTTTTCGTACGCGAATCATACTTATTTTGTACTTCGTGTAAATGTTAAGTGGCGGCGAGTCGAAATCAACAACATCATGCGTATTATTAAGTATGAGTACTGTTTTTCCTTAATATTTTTTAAGGAATAATTAAATTAAATAATTTATAATTTAATTAAGTTCTGTTGGACATATAAAACAATGACCGCGAAGACCAAACTTGACCGAAATAAAAAGACCGAACGTGTTAGAGTATAATATTCAACTGACTTTATTACTTCTTTCGCATTTTACTTAATCCTAGTATTCTATATACTTAATCCTAACAGTGTAATTCAATTCAGCAACTTCGTTGCTTATCCTAATTGCTTATTCCTATATATTCATTGACCTTAAAATTAACTTATTATTAGGGGTATTCATATTAATAAACAATTAATAAAATATATAATATAAAATAAGATATATAGATATATATATTGTTATATAAATAATGAATTTATTGAATACAACAAACGATAAATCATAATGGCTCAACATTCCGGCCCCATTGAAGGACTGGAAGTCTTCAATCGAATAGTAAAGGAGCCAGTTTATGTATTAGACGCTTATAAACGCCGGTGGGCTTTGCGACCTCCGCCACTCTGACCACGACTCTCCTGGTCAGCCAATGGTGTGGCGAGCAATTGTCCTCGTCGCCTACGGATTCTTGCGGCAGCGAACGCAGACCCTCTCTTATCAGCAGATGCTTCGGGGTTAGCGCTTCTCTCTCGTTGGGGTCTGGAGACAGCGGTGCGATGGGTCGTATGTTGAGCACCGCCTCTACTTCCGCGAGCATCGTTTCCATTTCCTCTTGAGTGAGCGCCAAGTTGCTCACAGCTCGCATAAGTAGGAACTTCGCTTGCTTCACAGCGGCTTCCCACAATTCTTCGAAGTGCGCCGCTCGAGGTGGTATGAAGCTGAGCATCACCCCGTACGACGCTGCGTATGACTCGACGGGCTGTTGATTCCTGTCGAACGCTTGTTGAAGATCCTTAAGGGCTCGACTTCTTCTTGCAGCAAACCTTTTAAAGGATAAAAGAGAGGAATCAGTGGATAAATTAGACACTAACTTTAAATGTACCGCCTTAGATGTGAAACACACGAAGTTATTTCGCTTCGGTAATAAAAGTGGGAATTTTGTCGCGTATGACAAATTTGCACTAAGCAATCTCCCACCTACCCTTAAAAGTGAAAACGTTCTCTCTTTTCCAGATAATGTTAGAGATTTCTGTAATTTAGAAATCTCCTCAGAAAAACTAGATTTCTGGATAGCCAAAGAGAGGAATTGTCGCTTGATAGTTTCAAATGAAGATCCTAATAATTTAGGATCAGACTTAAGAGGTATAGAAACCCCAAATCTTCCCGGCGCAAGACATTGTACTATAGTCTTGGACTCGTTCTCGCATTCCTCATGCTCCTCGTCTCCGATCGAAGTATTTAAATGAAATACTTTAGTATTACAAAAGTCCTTTGAATAATTGTATCTTCCAGTAACAATCCAACCAAGAGAAGTTTTCTGAAGAACTGGAAGATTCGGGCCCAATTTGATTTGGCCAGCACACAATAATTCGAAGAAAGGACCTGCGCCAATTAACAAATCGATTCCTTGCGGCTTATAGAAGTAAGGGTCAGCTAATTCCACGTTTGATGGGATATTCAAACTAGCTATGTTAACCCTACGTTCAGGCTGCAAGTTTGTTATTGATTTTAATACCCAAAACTTTGAAGTGAATTGGGTAGAGTTGACACTCGAAGTAACAGTCAAATTGACGCGAGATTTGGATAATGAATTTGTTTCACCAACGCCATTTAGATTTAATCTGCCTCCTTCTTTTTTCAAATGTAGTAGTTTGGCTAGTTCCTCGGTTATCAAATTAGGTTGAGACCCGGAATCTAAAAGAGCTCTGGCTGGTATAAGTTGACCAGAACTACTTCTTACTCTTACCACAGCCGTCGCTAGAATTATGCGTTCATCTGACGCCGAAAAGTTCACCGAAGCGAAAGAAGTCGAAGGCTGTTCGGAGTAGTTTATCGATGCATTATCAGAACTTGTAGTATATCGGTGCAGTAATGTGTTATGTGCACCATTACATATCCGACACTTACAGGCTGGACACCTGGCAACTGTATGTCCTTTTTTCAGACAGTTTATACAAGCTGGCACTGATTTTATAAAATCGAATCGGTCGGCTACAGGCTCAGCAGTAAAAGAAGGGCAATTGCCAATCATGTGTTGCGTTGATTTGCAAAATAGACATTTGTCAACAGATTGTTTCAACTTTGTGCAATTTAGTGATGTTTTATTTGTTTTAAAATTAAAACGTTCATTTGTAGGTTTGTTAACCCTCGACCTTGAACTCGAAGACTCGTCAGCAGAAATGTGCTGGTACCGTCTATTCAAGGCGGCTTCACAATCTGACCACAATGGGAGCTTCTCGAAGTCAAGCTGTTCTTCCCATTTTGATTTGGTGATTGGATCCACTTTGGACATCACTAAATGTATTAAGATGGCATTCGTTATCTTCTTGTCATCACCAATTGATAACAATGAATCGTAGATGGCGGATACTGTATCTATCATGCTTCGCAAAGCAACAGCTGAAGGCTTTGTGATTTGTGGCAAATCAAATAGTTTTCTTATATTATCAAAAAATATAAGACATTCATTGTCATATACCTTCTTCAGACTTGCTATTGCTTTGGGGTAATTCTTCTCGGAGATCTGAAAGGCCTTTACTGTACCCAAAGCCGATTCGGACAAGCATGAGATCAAATGGTTGAATTTCTCGATATCCGTTAAAGTTGGATCGTTGTGAACCAAGTTCTCAAATAGGCTCATGAAATTCTTATATTCAGCATATTTTCCACTGAATTTAGGGAGCTTCATATTTGGTAATCTAGAATGATGAGCTTGTACGCTGAACGAAGTTTCAGGCGCATTCGATTGCCTATTCTTGGCCAACAAGCTCATGAACAAACTTTTTGTGGTTACACACAGATCCTCAAGCTCGGCTCTATCGTCGTTATCGGGATCCAAATTATCCACATCCGACTGGAGCTTCATTGCTTGGTCAATATATGATCTTAAGATATCCAATCGACATTCGAGTTCCATAGGATTGAACGAAATAGTTCTATCTACAACGGACTGTCGAATTCTGTCGATGTCTTTAATGACTTTCGCTTTTTTAGCGAGTAATTTCTCCAAGTTTTCCACTCGGGAAGGAGAATCTTGGCGTTTAGAGCCTCTGGTAGTCATTGTGATTTTAATGTGTGTAAAAATTCCTCAAAACAAGTATAGAAAAGTGACCGAAGTAAATTATTGGTCGAATTATATTTTGATCTATTAATACTCACTTGTTTTGGACAATAGAATTCAATTAATATTCTTCGGATACGCAATATCTTAAATTTCCGATCCACAAGTGGCGTTAATTGAGACAAGAATAACTTACTTGATCTCAGAAAATATATAACTATTTTACTAACAGCCTTCGGTATTAAAAGCAATTGACCGAGTAAAATCGTTAAATAATCGATTTTTTTTATAATAAAACAAAAATCAAGTATCAATCTGAACACACTATTATAAATAACAATAATCGAAAAATTATTTGAATTTTGAAATTTGTGTGAACAATTCTATTGATATTTTATGTAACATGATTTTTGTTACTAATGTGAACGGTCACACTGTACACAGCTGCAGTATGTAATTTATATACAAGCAGTATAGGAACGCGTGGAACGGAACACTGATCGAAACGAAAGAACGAAAATAAATAAAAAGAAAACAAACAAAAGCAACACAAATGGTATTGCTGAATGTTTTCTCACTAACAAAGAGAACAAATTGTTAGTGCAAATACGGATTAAATTAAATATTAACACTTTCGAATATGTTTCACTAATTAAGGGTGGGTTTTTTTATAATTTTATAAATAATAATATTTATGGAAATATAATAAATATATGAAATTGTAATAAATAATTATGTTTCGAAAATTTTAAAATGTAAAATATATTATTGTGTTCTGCTTTTAAAGAATTTTGAAGCGATTGGCAATTTTTCGTTTAATTTGCAAAAAATCTCTTAAATGTGAATAAATTACGAATTTAAGGAATGAGAAACACAAATATATTTTACAATTGTTACCTCCTGAGAGTCTAAAATACTCCCCTTATTTTTCTCCGATGGGCACAGAACGCAGTGATAGCGGGGCATCTGGGTCGTTCCTGGAGTGGTCCAACGATGTGATTATTGTTGTTTGTGTAGTGTGTTGATTTGTTCGGTGTGAAGTGTAATGTGAAATTTATGTTACACTTTTTGTGTTTGTATTTCGTGTTACACTGTAGTTTTTCGTATTTCTATTTTGTATATTTTTGTTCTTATTGTAATTGTAATTGTTATTTTATTTTTTGTTCTATTTTTCTGTACTTTCACAACACTAACCAATATATCTATATTGTTATTTTGATTTTATGTATTTTGTGCTATTGGTTGTTATTCTTGTATTATTGTTTTGATTTTTATTATTCTTGTTATTATTCTTCTTATTATTCCACCGCACAGCACTTCTTCTTAATTTTTTATGTTTTATATTCTCTTTATGTATGTATATCGTTCTCTTTTTTGTTTTCGGTAGATCTTAATTAACTTATAAGATCGCACCTTTTTTTTGTTAAGTTTTAATTAATTTGTAAAACTTATTACACACGCGAATTATCTTAACTTTTAAGAAACTTATAAAAATTTATTCGCGAGTTTGGTCTTTATATGAGAACGCGATCACTATTTATGTCCCTGCTCGGGCGCCAAAATGTTTTTCCTTAATATTTTTTAAGGAATAATTAAATTAAATAATTTATAATTTAATTAAGTTCTGTTGGACATATAAAACAATGACCGCGAAGACCAAACTTGACCGAAATAAAAAGACCGAACGTGTTAGAGTATAATATTCAACTGACTTTATTACTTCTTTCGCATTTTACTTAATCCTAGT
This sequence comes from Sarcophaga peregrina, assembly GCA_014635995.1. Classification (NCBI taxonomy): domain Eukaryota; kingdom Metazoa; phylum Arthropoda; class Insecta; order Diptera; family Sarcophagidae; genus Sarcophaga; species Sarcophaga peregrina. Next base: position 2,835,566 of record CM025794.1, read on the forward strand.
ATTCTATATACTTAATCCTAACAGTGTAATTCAATTCAGCAACTTCGTTGCTTATCCTAATTGCTTATTCCTATATATTCATTGACCTTAAAATTAACTTATTATTAGGGGTATTCATATTAATAAACAATTAATAAAATATATAATATAAAATAAGATATATAGATATATATATTGTTATATAAATAATGAATTTATTGAATACAACAAACGATAAATCATAATGGCTCAACAAGTACGACGAGTATTTCAATCTTTGAATATAAGTAGTGTGAGTGTAATAATAAAATAATTATGAAGTCGACGTGGTCTAGTAGGTACTGTGTTGGCTTATTAGATGTAAAAGCCTGGGTTCGAATCCCAGGCCAGACATCATAACGAAAAATATTTCTTCAGCGACTTCCTCTCAGCAGATTTCTGGCAAAGACTCTGAGCGTAAAAACTGCCATGAAAAGCTTCTCAAAAATCTGTCGTTCGGAGTCGACTTTAAAAGTAGGTGAATGGCTTACCTTACAGTATTTTTTAAAATGACTAAAAGATATATTCATTTATATACAATACTGTACATACTGCCAATATTTCTTTTAAGTCCCAAAAGTCAATAATTTTTTAATAAAACTAAAGCAGATTTTCTTCAAATTTATTGTATTAACAAGAAAGTTGGGAATATTGTACAAAAAAACGAAGAGAGCCAGTGACAGATAAGACACCAAAAAGGGGGTTTTTGCTTGATCTGCTGCTGGACAAACTTTTTTCATTTAATGGTCTTCATATTGTTCTCAGATGTTAGATATGCCTGTTCTTTCGGCAATGGCTTCAGCTAATTTTGAGATAACTGCTCCTGTTTTTCCGCGATTGTTAAGTTTGTTTCCGACTGAACTACTTTTATTTAAATTTCTTATATTAGTTTACACTGTCGACCGATTTAATTGTCGAATTATTGCTATTTGATTATAAGATTTTGATTAATTTCTTAATTCAGCAACCAAATTTGTAAGGTACCACAATATTTCTTTTCTTGATTTCATTACCAATGTTTTTTTTTAAACTGTTTGCACTGAAAATTTTAATTGATATTAAATATAATAATTAATATAGTAATTAATGTAATTTAAGCAATATTTTACAAGCGTATAAATTTAAAATGTGACTATTACTATTAATATATGCGACAAAAAACAAAATATTTATTACACGCGAACAACTACATAGTCTAAGCTGTTCATTTAGCCGATTAGAACTTTTTTATATTTCTCGCTCCCTTCAAAACTTTTGATTACATAAATATTTTTGAACCGATTTTGAAAATTGAATTGAAAAAAATTTAATCAATTAGTTATTGTTGTAAATTCTGCTGCTGCTTAAGGCGGAGATGCTTAGAATTTCAATTTCTCAACTGAAACAACGCATGACATTGACGCAATGAGTACTTTGAATTCGTCTTTACACACCACAAAATCTAAAAACAAGAGAGCAAAATTAACAGCACATAAAGAATCTGTGTCTCTGTGTTTAAATTGCGAAAAACGTTGCATTTAAGAAAACGTTGCTGTCCGCCGCTATGCGAGCCATTGTCGAGAACTACAGAAAGAGAAGGGAGAAGAAACGCCTTTTCAGACGCAAGAAGAGGATCAGGAAAGGCGAGAGCGTGAAAAAGTCGAGTTGTGCAGATATGCTTATGTTACGTATATTACGTATGAACAGCTTTTGTCTGAAAATTTTCTCAAAAGAAATTACTAAAATTCATATGTACATATTAAATATGAAGAACCAATTTGTAAAAAATCCATCAGACAATGTGGATTTATGTGGGTTGGAGTGGGTAGCATGGATACTAACAGCGCACTTGGGCAGGCATAGCGACCCGTTGTGACGCCACAGGTGAATGAAGTTTCTCTAATGACCAAATTCCTCCAAACCAGGGAAGAAGAAGTTGACCATCGCAAGAGCTGCTCATTTAAAGTACGACTACCCCACGCTGGAAAACCAGCCCGAAAGTTTAATAAACGAAGCTACATCCTTGACATCAATGGATAATAACTCCGTGAAGCTGACTAGGATTGAAGGACCAAATACCCAACATCTGCACCTCGCAAGAGATGGGCATTGACAAAGAAAGTGGAAAACAATTACTCTCGTCTTTCTCAGCGGATCTGCAACCACGACAGATTCGAGATAACATTAAGACCAAGTAATTGGTGGGTGCACCTTCCATCGAAGGCCAAGTGACCCTAACGGTGAAGCAAGACTCCTCATTGAACCAGGTTAGGTTAGCGTCTTGAAAATATTTCCACGCGATAGCCAACTTGCCCGAGGTAAGTGGCACCCCCAAGTCGATTGAAGAGGATGCCGGAAGTAGTGCATCAGCCCTGGCGAGATCGACAGCTCAGATGGTTTCCGGAATATTACTGTGCACGGGGACCCAGATAAGTGTGACACTGGAGCGCGCAAATAGACGGTGGAGACAACGGCGAAATTTCCCAACGACCTGGAGTTATTCACAATATTTGACAGACATCTTATGGCAGCCTGACTATCAAAAAAGATCGAGATGCAGATGAAAGGAACACCGTCGACAGGGAACCATTAAGCAACCCGATAGATTGCCATTACTTCCGCTTGAAACACGATACAATAATTTGGCAGTCGTAGGGAAATGTTCAGAGCCAGTTTTCCGGAGTAGTCTCCGCTACCAACTCCGTTATTGAGTTTAGTGCAATCGATGTATACCTCCAGGAGTTCAGAGAGAACGATTATGTCAGGTTCCCAGTCGTCTCAACTCAGAACCAGAAAGTGAAAACCTCTGTTAAAGCATTATTCCAGATGATCAATGATCCAGGGACCAGAAGTGACGATGCGCCAACGGGACGGGGCATTGAATCTAGTCGCAGTGAACTTAGCCACCTGCTTAACGAGAAGTACAGTATGAAGCCAGTTAAGCGTTCTGAGCAAAGCCTTTTTGGGGGTGATGTCTGACTTTGTGTAGTTTATTCAGAGCAATCCACCAGAAAGTAACACCATACAGGGGGTTATGTTCGATGACTGGATTCAACCGTCGCTTTTCGCCCCTAGCAGCCAGATTCGTCCTCCAGTTAGCCTCGGGACTGAACGTGAGTCTAGTTCCACTTAAACTAGGAAGGATGAAGGTCGGAACCTTTAATCTCCTACTCCAAATAATTGTAATTCCTTCAACGGTGCAGTACATTCGACAGCGCTAAGTTTAGCTTCTCAGACAACGTCTGTGGACATATTCCCGACGCAGCAATGGCAATGTCGTAAGCGTAATTACCAGAGGATTCGAGTCTTCTTAAGAGTGAGTTGATTGCGATATTCAAGAGAAGACAGACAATTCTCTGACAGTGTAGCTCTCACTGTGGGTGTTACTTTCCTCGAATCAAGGAGAAGCTCAGTAAATCTGACCAGTTCTAGATTGAAAGAAATTAAAAGTCCCAACTATAGCATCCGGGTTGACGTTATTGAATTCACGTTCAGTGTCCAGGGAGATGGCCGGAGAGTCTTCTTTAACGTGAATGGACTTTTCCACCTGAGACATAAGAGAGTGTAGTGCAGTCTCCACTGATTTACCCCTCGTGTAGGCATGTTGGGGTAAGGATGGAAGTGATGGATTAATCGAGGCCCTAATATAACTCTTTCCAGTGTCTTCAGAAGAGAGGAACAAAGATTGATTGGTCAATTGCCTTAGTGTGAGATTCCCTGTCTTAGGAATGAAAATCATCCAAGTGATATAAAGCCTAAGACTAGCGTTATAGATAGCAAGCAGCCAAGGAGGAACAATCTCTTCCTCATGCTAAATAGCACTTAGAATAAAAGCACACGGTCATAGGGACTTAAACGGTTTAAGGGATCTAATAGCCCACTGCACTTGGACTGGTGTAAGAAGTAGGCAAGAGCAATCTTCAGACGGTAGCTTTATAAAGTGTCCATTTACCGGTGGCTTTTGCCCTATTAAAGAGTGTGCCACTGGGTCGACGGAAATCCTCCATCTCCTGGTTGGGGTTGGTGGGTAGAGGGATTATCAATGTCTCTGTAGCCCCTATATGAAGACTCTACCATACTAATCTCTAAGATAGTCAGAGAAGTCGGAGCTAATCGAGGTGATGTCCAATACTTCCCTTCTGTTCATTACTCCGATTGACTATAACTAGCTTATTACTAATAATAAAGTCAAGGAGGAACTCACCACGTTCGTTGAACTTCTCCTTATCGTCTGGTGGGAGTTAGCGTCGGTTCCCATAATTACTGGAATCCCACGTAGTTGCGCATCTGCTGCCAGTAGACCAATGTGTTTTTGAGGGGGCGAGTGCCCATAATGCTGCGCAAGATATAATGTCGAGACCCAGATGGCCTTCGAGTTTAACTCGATGACCATAGTAACGGTGTCCCTGTCGCTTTACCTAGGAAGAAGTAAAGCATTAACATTAGTGTTTACCATCACACAAGCCCTACCTGTATTCTGAACAAAACAAGGTAAACTTGATCGCCCAGGTAAGGCCATCCTTTATCACCTCGCTGTAAGGTCTGGGTTCAGGGCGTCTGGACTGTATGAACGAGTCTGCGAAACGGAATCATGGGGTTGGCTACCTTGGTGCGCTTGGAAGGCTGAAGGGGATCATTAAGTTTGGTTGATCGTTACCTCTTAGGGGCATTTTGGTGGGTCTTAGCCCACGCCAAATAGCCCTGGTCGTCTTTCGATCAAGAGCCGATTCTGGCATATGCATAGCCAACCTGAGGGTTCTATACGCCCTGATGCTATTATTCTTGATACCAGAAGGTGGGTTGGTGTCGAAGGTCTGCGCGCATTCACAGCAGATTTGGAGGTGGATGACACTTGAGGGGAAGATACGACGAGGAAAGCAGTAGATATGGTGTTACTGGTTTCTTGTGTGCCAAACGGGGAGTTCCCCAAGTCGCTGGGGCTTTGACACCCTAGGAGGCGGGGACAACTTCTCCGTGCATACGCAAATAGGTCCAGAAAGCTACAGCCACCAGCTCAGGACAGTCAACTCAGAAACATAAGGGTAGAATGATCCGTAGGAAACAGAAAAGGGGTTCTTGCCAAGGGGTATGACAGAAAATATCCGTGATCCAACGGTTCGAAAAGATCATCATTACATCGATCCGAAATAGTCATCTCACGATCATAGGGTAGTTTTAGTCATGCACTCGAACTCACTTTGAGTTACAGAGGGAGTCGAATTACCCTTAAGCTCCAAATCGCGACAAGATTTTGCTTAAATATTGGAATAGGAACCAAATGAAATATGGTGATGAAGTTTTATACTTTAATAAAAAAAACTTGAAATAATGTCTTAAAGCTTAAAAAAATTTTTAAACTTGTCTTATTTCTTATCTTTGGAGATTTTGAGCCATGACACATAAAAATCGTGGAAGGATTTTGTACAAAAGGAATACTGGTCTCTATTAAAATATAGATCGTCGTTGAAAATCCAAAAGTAAGTAACATTACAATTTCTAATTTTACAGGAGAAGCAAAAAACTTTATAAAATAACAAGTACTTCACATGTAGAAACCCTACGAAACATAATCAAAAACTAGATTTTGATTTTTTTAATGATACGTACTTTTGGATTTTCGACGACGTTATATGTATGTAGTCGAAACAATAAATAGATAGCATTAAAAAAATTACGTTAGCAAAAATTGACTATAGTAAAAAGACAAATAAACTTTATTTGTATTCACCAGAGGTGTGCACAAGCCATATAAAACTGCACACTATTGCATTTTTCTCAAGACCGCAAATATACACTTATTTATATATATTACAAAAAAAAAAAACAACTGCACTCGTAAAACATTGTACAACAGTATAAAAGAGAGTTGTGTGAAGAGTGCAACAAAAATATTGTACTCTTCATAGTGTCACAACGTGGATTTCTTTTTTCAGTAAATGGGAAAGAAAAATATTTTTTTTTTAAAAAATAAAACAAACAAAAACAACGAATAAGAGAGATTGTTGTTGTAAAGTTTATAGCGAAAGCAAAGAATGTATAGAAACACTTATGTACGCATATTTTTCAACGAATACACTACTGAAATGACAATACTGAAACACAAAGCATAGTTCCGTTACTTCATAGGCAAACGAGTGCTGTTGTATACATTGAATAAATGAGAAATACACATTTCAGTGCACTCGTAAAATTAAGATCAACAGAAAAGAGTACACTACAGTATTGCATTCGGTGAAGGATAAGCTAGCAGAATGTCTTGTGCACACCTCTAGTATTTACTTTGATGTATGCTATAAAATTCTGAAAAATCATGTTCTAACAAAATAAGTTTAAAAATAAAATGTCCAAAATTATACTTTTAAAAACTATAATAAACATTAGAAAAAATACCAAAAAAAACACGATTGTGAAAATTCAAGTATGAACTCATTTCCTTATCATTTAATTTAGTTACCTCGCTTAAATTAATTTACACTTAAAAAATTATTTTTAATTAAATAATCTGTTACTTATTTTATTATACGCCTAGTAAAGGCCTTTGTTCATAACTTGAATAAATGGTATAATGATAAAACCAAACATAGTATTATTACAAAAATATATAGTTATATAAATTAGAAATTAACTTACACCACTAAATTAGAGACTAGTGTTAAAATAATAATTTTAACTTTTCGAAAAAAGCGCAGTCGAAGATCGGTTCAATAAACGCTGATGTACAACATTTTTTATTTAGAAGAATAGAAGTTCCTGTTGAAGGTCTGAAATAAAAACAGGGGAATATTTATCAGAAGAAAAGGTTGTAGTGATAATATCTTTGCAATTACATCACAAAGTAATACCAAGAATGGTAAACTAAAGATTACGCCTTGCGCATGATTTCCCGTTAGTGACGTTCTTGGGCTATTTTAAAGGTTTCCAAGTCTTTTTCATATGTGAATATGAAGTGTATCCACTACGCGAAAGTCGTTGGCAGCCCTACAATATAACTTACATTATCATTAGCCAATAGGAAAACAATGAAAACAATCTTCGTGACGTCATTGATTCAACATGCACAGAAAGTTTTAATTTTGTGTGCGTGATGGTGTAATCTTTAGTTTATCATTCTTGAGTAATATATCTTGTAAGGATTCGTTTCCTGCTGCCTGTACAATATTTGATAATGAAGAAGTTTATAGTGAACACTCTTGTACTGAAATTGAAAACAATGAAGAAGAAAACGAAAAAGAATTGGTTATTAAAAAAGGTAACACCAAAGGAAATGCCAAAAATTAATAGAAGAGAAAATTAAGACCACCATGTAGTTTTCACAACACTAGAAAAATAATATCGATTCGTTACCTATCGGCTAACAGAATTAGAAATAAGACCACTTTCGAAATTACCATCAAATCGAAAGCCATTTCGATCACGAACGCCAGAATTAAGCCCCAGGATTTTAGTATATTCCCGTTTAAATATTATAATGTTTGTCACACCTAAAGTTAAAATCTGCTTTTAACTCTAAAACCATAATCAGCTGATTTTGCGTTCACACTATAAGTTTTCTTAAATCTGGTTTTAACATTCATAACATTTATGTGTGCTTAACAGCTGTTTTTGTTTAAGAAAAAATATGAACAACTATGAAATAAGCAATAAATTACAAATGATTCTAAATATTGTAAAAGAATACTTTAAAATAGTAGATCTAGTTATAAAAAGTAAAAGAGTTCTTGGAAATCAGTTTTTTCTTCTTTTTTCTGTATTTTTATATTTGTTTTGTTTTTCTTTTGTTTCTTTCTTCAGCAGTTTTCAACATTTCAATGTTGGTAGCTCTGATTTATTACATCGAAAATAAGGTTGTATTTTATAAAACCTACTTAAAAATAATTCGAAAAAAGTTTTAAAATGGTTTTAACACAATAATTTGGTATGGTAAAACCAGGGGGCTAATTCTGGCAATCGTATACGATCGAATACTTACTCGTACGTTCGATTTTTTTTAGTTTTGGGATTCTGTCAGTCGATATCGATTAATATGTGTCGACATTTCTAATGACAGCAGTCGATAGCGTGCAACTGTTCGAATGCAATCTTGCGAGTTTTTAATCGTAAGCAAAATACCTATCGAGTAAAGCTTTTTTGTTAACAAAATATTAAAAAAAAGAAAATGTAAATAAGAATTTTTTAAAAACTAAAGACAATAGTTAAAATTGTAGCATTTTAGGTTAAAATTAACAAAAGGAAATGACACCCAAAAATAGATTATGGGAGACTTTATGGCTAAATATACGAATTTGGCAAAAAGTATATTGCCGAATACTGCACAAGAAAAAGCAAAGGCAATCAACTTTGGGAGCTGCTTACTACCAAACTTAATGCTTCTAGGCCACCAATAAAGGATGCCAAACTATGCTGTTGGCATAGAAGTTGCTATTGAAGGTCTGAAACTTTTGAATCAGTTATGCAAATAAAGAAAAGGGGAAGATTGTGTAGAAGCAAAAGATTGTAGTGATATTATTTTGCAACTACATCACAAAGTAATACATCTTGTAACGATTTGTTTATTTCTGCCTGTACTCTAATTAATAATGAAGAAGTTCATAGCGAAAACATTTATAATAAAACAAAAAATTTTAAAATTAAAAAAAGGGCAGAAAATATAAATTCATTCCAAAATAAAATACCTTTTTAATTAGCAAAAATTAGTTTTTCGTTCTCTGAATTGCTTACGACTTTACAAACATATGTTTTTGTTTACAAAAGTGTTCAGTGTTGGAAAACATTTCACAACACTGGAAAAATAATATCGATTCGTTAACTATCGACTAACAGAATTAGAAATAAGCCCATTTTCGAAATTTCTATTAACTCGAAAGCCATTTCGATCACGACTGCTAGAATTAGGCCCCAGGTTTTAATTACGGTTTTAACGTAAAAACCAACCACTCAGTGGTAGTATTGGTGTTGGCGAGCGAAGCAACTCAAGCTACTGTCTCCATATAGATTGTGAACACCTGTGTAAAATTTGAAAAATAATTCTTTATTTTCATTTGAAACGGTTTACAATTCAGTGTGTTAAAATTCCTATAAAAATTAGATTTTAAATAAATTCATAAAATAATATAATTTTTACCTACTTATTTAGTATGGATAGGGAGCAAACTTCTCTTTACAAAATTTATAGGTACTCTCTATACGGACACTTGCACAAGATTAATTAAAATTTCTTTTTATTTCTAAAGCGTAGGTTTGGCGCTTAGAATAATGTTTTTCAATTTTACATTAGTTTGACAGATGCCAGTTTAATACATATTTTAGTACATGTCTACACTTAGAAAAATTATTGTATATATTACACAATTAACAATTGCGATTCCCCTAAATTGCGCATTGTATTGATACTTTTGGTGCACCATATAGCGACGGTGTATACTATGTATCTTTTTCAATGCTCTTGTATTATCCTGTCCAGAATAAAGAGTTCAACTATATTTTCCAAAGTTGCACTGTATTTACATATGTAACTGTATTTGTGTTTTTCCATTCATTCAAAATTCAAATGTTAAAAATGATTTTTAAAAATTTGTATTTATTAGTTGGTAATGAGTGGCTGTAGCTGGTTGAAACTTTACGCTAGAACAATGGATCTCGTGTGATTAGAGCACTTCAGCTTACTCAATATTCATTTGACAGCTGGTAAAATACAAAATTGTTTTTTTTGGTTGCAAAAATTAGTGTCGTTTAGTAGTTTATTAGTGTTTGTTTGTCATTGTTGACATTTGAGTTGTCAAAGAAAGTATCGGTTAATTATGACAGTGCTGCATTTTAAGTTTTACTCAATATTATAACAATTTGCGTATTTATTGTGCAATTATTAATTGAAACTTTATATAAAATATTGAGCTCAATAATGGCGTCTATTCCGATTTACGCAAAAAAGTTTCATATCTAAATGCCGTATTACGCAGCTGGAATTCAACAACGTGAAAATTTGTGTCGAAACTTAAAAAGTAGAAAACAATTCACGTTTATAAAAAGAAATTAAAAAACTAAAAAGAACAGTTTACTTGGCCACATGTCAAGTATGGTTGCCGGACTAACATCACTCCATCCTGATTTTCTTTATTTTTGTTTTACCTATTTACATATTTAAAATATAAATTGATTATTTTTATAACAAATTATACATTTGACACTAAGTTTAACACGACGAATCAAATTATTCTTTTTAAAATTTCTTTTTAATAGAATTTTTTTCATGCATTATAACATCACCGTTTGCCTTTACTTTGTGACTTTTATTTAAAAAAATACATCGAATGTATTTTTGAAGATTTAGTCCTCTCTCGTAAATTTTTTTATTGTCCTAAATACGCCAATGAGTCATTTGACCCGTGTAAAAATGCAGTATCTTGATTTGTGTATTTGTGACATAAAATCGTTGTATTGAACATTTCAGCATTATATAGAATTTTACGCTATATTGAGTCATATTTTCTGTTGGACTGACTGCTACAAGGGACTATTAGAGTAAAAATTTTAAGTTTTGTGTTATTGTGTTAAACTGAAATCATCGTTTTGCTAATACTTCCTTTCCCCAAAATGTGGAAACATTCAAAATATTTGAAATCAATAGAGATTATAAATGACATAGATGAAAAGTGATCGGAACGAACGAATAACGAAGCTATGAACTAAAAGTGAAAGGGATATTATTGAACAATATAGTGCTTCATATGACACTGCGAACTAATATGAGTACTATGATAAATATTTTGAAAATGCAAAGAGGAATACAATTTTACAAAAAATTATCATTAAATTAAACACCTGAACGAGCTAAAATTTATAATATTTTTAGGGAGTGTGTACACCCGACAGTGTAGGCCGAGCAAAATATTTTAAGCAGAACTGTATGATTGTTGAAGAGAAAATGCAAAGAAGAAGCCTCTCAAGCATTCCTGCAGAATTAAACGTATTCATTGAAGTATCAGTAGATTTAGTGTTAGTATTAATAAATTTATCTTCCATCTGGGTCGCTGAATTGGCGTTGATGATATTAAATTGTTCGCTTAGTTTTAATATGCGAAACATGTCTAACCAGTTAAGTTTTACTTAATAATAATAATAATATATATAATATAAATTAAATATAATAATTTTCGTATTTATTGCACAATAAATAATTGAAATTGTTCACGAAATATCGAACTCAATAATGGTGTTTATTGCGATTTACGCAATAAAGACACATATCTGAACGTAATATTAACTTTTTTTAGACTTGGAGACCTGTAACTTCAAATTACCATTTTGCAACTGCACTATTTTACCAATGGACAATGATCAAGGTTCCTTTCATATATGAAGGTTTTTTAAATTGTTAGGAAGCCATTCTTCCTGATCTGTTGGGCCAATCGTGGAAGCAGTTTCTCTTATAGCTAAAGTAGAATAAAGCAGGTCATACACTTGCAAACTTTGTCTGTACACAAGACCTGCTGACATACCAACCATCTCGTGTAATTGGACAAAAATCGAATTCCAAGGTGCTTGGATCTGTTAAACGTTTATCTTGATAGGTGGGTGCATAATATAATTATTTCAACATATGACGAACTACCATTTGAACCGTTGGAATTATAATTTCTTCATTTCATTTCAAATCAAACTCTGTAAATTTCTACAAAATATAAAACAATTAAATTATTGTAATTATTTATTGGCTTGTATTTCAAAAATTTTTATATGAATTTCATTGAAAACCCAACACGTTCGTAGTGGTTCTTAAGCTGGAGTTACTCAAACATATGGAGAACAATGTAAACGAAAACGTTTTCTTTCGTTAGCAAAACGGAACGATCTGTACAAAATATGAGTGATGAGCAGCGTTGCCATGAAAAAAATATATTTTAACCAAAATTTTATTCGCGATTTTTTTTTAATTTAATTTTATTTTTAATTTAAATTATATTTGAGAAAAAAAGAAACGAAAAATAAAATTATAGTCTTACTAATTAAATAATTTTACCAAACAGCCATTTCTATAAGAAAAATAATAACCAAATCCGAAAAAATCTACACATTCAACAAAAAAATAACGAAAAACGGCAACACTAATGATGAGTGCAAACGTCTGTATACCAATTTCTTTACATTGTTTTGTGTTCGTTTGTTGCTTTGTATTTTGTTTCGTTTTTATTTACATTCTTCGTTTGACAAATGCCCGTATAACTACACAAACGTTTTTAAGACTACGTATGTACGTTACGATGTTACGTTTCTCACGTATGCATAACCAGCCCTTTAGACTTTTAGGCCCAGTTTTTGAATGCAATTTTAAACTCGAGATTAAGTTAATCTCCAGTTAACTATATTTTCAGTTTTTGAATTTACTTAATCTTAAGTTTAACTTTTCGGTTAATCAGTTAATCTTAAGTTTAAACCAGCAACGTTGGTGTTTAAACTTTTTATTTTCCTTTTTAAAATCCTTATTAAAAGAGATGGTTAATATTTGTGTGTTAAAGTCAAAATTTGGTTGCCTAGCCTAGAAAATTAATTACAATTTAATAGAGGAAATGGTAGTATCATATAAACTCTCTTTGTTTCCTTCCTTGTTTAAAAGTTTCTTTTTATAAATTATAAAATTGTATGTTACACATTTGTTTTCGGATTTTGTATGACATTATTATACTTTCACTTCTCCTTTTAGTGATAATGGACATTTCTTCTTTAGAAGCGGACAATAATTACTTTGCACAAATAAAGAAAATTAGTGGAAAGAACTCCAAACTCAAATTGTAGTTTAGTTTTCCTAAAGTCAACTCGACCGAATTTGCAATAATTTTTATACCATCCAATTTTGTAAATTCAATGCATTTACTTTAATTCAATCATTTGTCAATCTAATGTAAAAATTATTACACTTAAAACTGTAGGAATTAAACTATTTATATGTAATGTATCATAAGGTAAATTTAATAGAATTAAAATAATTCAAAATTAAAAAAAAAGAAATATTCACAAATAAATAATAATTTTTGGTGCTGATATAAAAATTATTTATATTTTGCATTAATTTGGATATATTAAATTTTTTTTTAATAAATTAAATAAATGATTTTTTATCTTGTTAACTGCAACCACCTGTCTTATTTAACGACTGCAACCGGTTAGTTATGATAAAAATAAATTTTCAGAATTTAGTACTTTGAATGAAAAATAAACTGTGTTTAATTTTAAAACTAATAAAAAGTGTAAAAAAGGTAATAAAAATAAAATTATTAATATTTTTAGTTAATAATTGCCATTAAAAATCATACAGTAGTTTTCGTTTATAGTCCAAACCCATAGTTGCAAAACATTTGTGGACAATAAGCCAAATTCGACTTTATGGCATATATCTGATTTCAATTATTTTCAGTAATATGATTATAAATAAAAAACGTTTTTGTTTAAAAATAAGAGTATTTGCTTCAATTATAGGCTTGAAAAAGTTTTCTAGTTTATTAACTTAATAATAAAATAAAGTAACTTCATTTTAATATCGTATCGTTCTCACTGTACTCGCTTAAGTACAGAAAGTTACTAACTTTAAAATAAAAAATTGTTTCTCATAACATTAATAGAGAATATAAAGAATTAATGAACAGTAAAAGAATGTAAAAAAAAATATATAACGGTAAGTTATCATTCCCTTTTATCTGTACAGACGCCTTTTGCTCATTGAAATTTGTTTCGAAACAAATGTGAGAAACTTTTTTGAATTTTCTTTTAAAATTTCTTTCGCTTTTCGATGTAAAAATTTATTTCAGAAATTTTGTTTTCTTTTATCGCGTCATTCTGCTGTTTTTGTCAGTTGCAACTTTGTTTGGCATTGTGATTTAGGTTCAAACACAAGACATGAACATTATATGAATATTATATTTGTTATTATATTATATTATATATTTATGTGTTATTATTTTTTAATAATATATTATATTATATTATATTCTTTTTAATATTTTTTATTTTTATTTTTTCAACCTTTTTTAATTAATTGTTTGGCGCTAAAATTTTTCTTCTGCTAATGTTTTGATTTCAAACACAAAATCAACAAAGACTAAAGATATTTTAAATAAGGGAGCTTTATATTAACACCGTTGACTAACTACGAGTCACCTCTTACCCACTTTTTCTCCTAAAAAACATAATTTTTGCCTTTTGATGATATCTACGATCTAAAAATAGTTTTTAGTATTATAATGTGAAAAATCAAATTGTCGTTATTGGCCAGTTTTTTGAAAGTTGCCGGGGCAGTCAAGATGTTAACTTCTCTATGCGGAACAAAAATTAAAAGAAAATGTGAAATCAAATACAACTCTGTGTGTATACGAATAAAGAACAAAGCAAATTTCTGAGTACATGAAATTCTAAAATCACCCCCGCTCGTTTTTCCCCTCTCTCCTACAAACTCAAGAGTGTTGAAATTTGTTTCGAAACAAATTTCAACGTGCAAAAGGCGTCACAGTGTTTTTATATTTTGTAATTTTTTGCACTTCTCATCACATGTTGACGTATACCCAACTCTTTTTTTACACGTTAGATACATACGTTCCTCAGAAATCCGTGTGAAAAAATCTGAAAACCGTGTAAGATGAAATAAAAAACTATATTTACATCGAAATACCGTGTAAAAAATGTTGAGAACTATAAAATTTCAGAAATGCATACTAATTGTATCTTCATATGCCATTTTATTGAGCATTAAAACTCAAAATACATAATTCATACAAATGAAAAGTTGGCAAAGCAAGCCAAAAACAAAAGAAATCTATTAATCCAGGATTCAGAACAGAAAAATTAGGATAGAAATTAAGAAAAAATATTTACATAGCTACATAATTATTCGTCGCTACTTGATAATTAGCGCAACTGTTTGCGCTTCCTTTGCTTCCTTTTATTACTCATATTTTTAATAGAATTCTTACGAGCAGTGAATTCCCTTCGAATTGGAAAATAGCTAGAATTGTACCTGTACCAAAATCTAGTTCCGAGTATAGACCAATCGCCATTTTACCATATCTCTCCAAGGTTTTCGAGAGAATTTTGCATAAACAGATGACACGTTTCCTCGATCGGAACAATATGATAACACAAACTCAGTCCGGCTTTAGAAAAAATCATGGATGCATAACAGCGCTAGTTGATGTTGCTGAAAATATTCGAAGAGAAGTGGATGATGGAAATACTGCCTTTTTGGTCTTGCTGGACCACTCCAAGGCATTTGATACCGTGGAACACAATATTCTATGCTTCAAATTACAAAACTTCTTCAATTTTTCCTTTTCTGCCACCCAGCTCTTGTCAACTTATCTCTGCGGAAGATACCAATACACTGAAGCACATGATGGAAAATCTAGAGCTCTTCCCGTGTCAAGAGGAGTTCCACAAGGTTCTATTGTCGGTCCTCTTTTATTTTCGATGTACTCCAACGACCTTCCAACTATATTAACGGATTGTAAGATAAGGATGTATGCAGACGATGTCCAACTTTATACTAGCTGCAATAATGCAACGATTACTCAGTGTATAAGTTCATTGAATCAACAGATGCATCGTATTCAGACATGGGCTTCTGCTAATGGTTTGGCAATAAATCCGGCAAAATCAAAATGCATTGTTATTCAGAAAAGGCTTGCGCAATCAATAAGTATTCCTGATATATGTATAAACGGTAAAAAAATACAAATAGTCACATCAGCAAAAAATCTGGGTGTTTATTTCAATAAAACACTTACGTGGTCTGACCACGTCAACTATGCTTGTGGACGTTCTTTCTCTATGCTGAGAACTATGTGGTCATCTCACTACTGCACACCAATGAGGATAAGAATACTTCTGGCGAAAACATATTTAATTCCCACATTACTTTATGGATGTGAACTTTTTTCTAATTGTGATTCATCTAGCAAGAGAAAGTTAAACGTTGCCTACAACAACATTACGCGTTATGTATACGGATTAAACAGACGATCCAGAATTTCAATGTTCGCAACTCAATTGTACGGAATTTCTTTTGATTGCCTGCTTAAATTAAAAGTTTTGGTATTTATGCACAAGATAATTTATACCCGCCAGCCGGAGCATCTTTACAATAGACTCTCTTTCGCAAATAGCTGCAGAGGTAGAAGAATAAGATCATTTCGGTACAAGAGCCTCATCTCTAGTTGGCATTTTTACATATTTGCAACAACTCTCTGGAACTCAATCCCCTACAGCTGTCAAGTATTAAGTAACGCACGACAATTTAAAGCACAACTTATGAAATTGTTTTCAACGTAATTTTCTAAAAGTCTACTAAATATTTGTCATGATAAATGTATGTAAATTTTTGATCTCTAAAATTATTGTACTCTGTAAAATTTAATTTATATTGTTATTTAATTCTATGTAAACATTGTTACTCTTACATGTTAATTAGTTTCATACTGCAATATAAGACATATGGTCTTGTGTATGGAGCTTTTAAATAACTAAATAAATAAAATAAACTGGACTAAAGTCGGTATCATCACTGGAGATATCCATCAAATTATCCAATGGTGACTTTCGTCCGGTAATAGAGTTTTGATTTTAAAACCGTACTAGTTTAAAAATTTTTTACAAAAAAAATTTTTTTCAACCGTGTAACTTCAAATCCGTATAAAAAAAGAGTTGGGTGTACATCTTTTGTATTTTAAACTAAATTCAGTCGAATTTAAGAGAAAAGTAAAGCAAACTGATTATTTAACTATAATTTAAAAAAAAATATTACTTAAAAAATTTAGAAAAGTTTTGTTTGGTACGCATAAATATTTGTGTACTCGCTTGGGTGCAGCGGGAAAATATATGCAGAATTTTTATACATACAGTGGCTCCATTGCATAATCGGACAAGCATTAGTCTGATATGTAAGTGCTTAAAACTTAAAAAGAATATATTAAATATATGTTTTTTTTTTGCTTATATTTACACTCTATATTCCAGACTTTCAGATTAATAAAAAAAATTACAACATTTTTCATGATAACAGTTAATACTTTGTGGCATATCCTTTATTTTTAAGAACGGCCTGTAAACGTTTTGGAATTGATTTTGCCAAATTGTAGCGTACCACAGGTTCTATGAAGCTCCACGCTTCCAATAAAGCCGCCTTAAGCTGATTCAATGTGTTAAATTGTTGTTGGTATACTCTTCTAGCTAATTCTTCCCAAAGATGTTCAATTACGTTGAGTTCTGGGCACTGTGCAGGGGTTTCTATAAGTTTGGGGCAATTATGAATCAACCAAAGCTTTGTCACAGCCGAAGTGTGCCTGGGATGATTGTCCTGCTAAAAAGCAAAATTATTCGCTAATCCTAAGAACTAAAAATATCTTTAAAAAACAGCAGTGGAAAAAATTAAGTTTTAAGCACATATATATCAGACTAATTCTTATCCGATTATGCGATGGAGCCACTATATATAGATTACAATTATATGCAATGGATGTTACTGGTAAATGTTTTGAAAACAGTAATGATGCTACAGAATATGTTTTTAAACAATATTTCGCTTCCTCAATTAACTAAAAAGTCGAAGTTAGCAAGACCTTCAATGAATTATACATAGATATATATAATAAACTTTTATTAGACTTGGCGTTGGAGGGAAAAACTCCAACTGAATCTGATTTGTAATGTAACACTATGCGTGCAGAGAGAGTATTTCAAGATATTTCATACTCAGTTCAGCAGAAATATTTCGAACAAATTAGATTTTAACTAGTGTAAAAGACAAAAATATCTAAAATTAATAAATATTAACTTTTATATCTTCTGCAATAATTTATACCCATAAAGTCCCATTGTACTCGTGTGGGTACAGCCCCAAAAACAACTGTATTTTACAAAAAATTTAATTTTGTTTTATTTTAAGGTAAAAAAAAAACTAATAATATATAATAAAATATATTTTAACACAATAAAGCATTTTTTGGTTTTAAAGATGGTTGGGATTTAATGGGTTAAAAAAGTAATTTTTGACAGTTATTTTAAGGAATAATATATAAATATATAAAAACTTATAATTGGCATTTAAATATCAACTTGTTTGTAATTGGAAGGTAAGTTTTTCATTCGGGGTACCCAAGTTACCCACGTCGTACTTTACGTTACAAATTATCGTTGTTTTTTTAGGACCAAAAATGGAAAACTACAAAAAAACCAATCCCAGCGACAGATAGAAGACTATATAAATGACAGTGAAGAGGATCCTAATGATATAGAATTAGATTGGGACAGTGGCAATTCTAATTATATAGATAGTAATTATGTAAGTGAAGATAGTGAAACGGAAGACGAGATTGAAGAAGAAGAAGAACAAGCAGAAAATATTCTTCCGGATATTGATGAAATTGAATGCGGAATATTGCACCACCAAGTCTGGCAGAGTTTAGACTTTGAAGCCATTTCCACCAACGCGTAGGTTAGCATGCAATATTGTAAATGTTAAACAAGGAGTAACTAGCTACATGACTGACGCTACTGAAATTGATGAAATATTCAACCATCTTATAACACCAACTATCAAAAAGAAAATCTGTATTCATACTAACGAAGAAGCCAAAAGAGTGTTTGAAAAGTATTATGAAAAACATCCTGAGATGCAAAACTGAATGTGAATTGGATGCATTTCTTGGAGTACTTATAACAGCTGGAGCGCTACATTGCAGAAGAGAAAATGTAAAAGAAATGTAGAGTACTGACGAATCCATTCGGCGAAATATATTTACTGCGTCTATGCCTCGTGATAGATTTATTGCATTGTCTAAGTATATAAGATTTGATGATAAAACTACAAGAGAAGCTCGAAAAAAGACTGATAAGCTAGCTGCCATTGGAGAAGTTTGGGATTTTTTTGTACATAATTGCCGAAAATCATTCAACCTTTTTGGTGAAATAACTATCGATGAACAATTAGTAACATTTCGCGGCAAATGCCCATTTCGGCAATACATAAAATCTAAGCCGGGAAGATATGGTATTAAAATTTGGACAGCCAGTGAAGAAAGAAATCAAGGTGCGCGAGTGGTTAAAGATCTTGCTGAGCCTTTGTTTGGATCCGGCATGGAAATAACTACTGATAATTTTTCCACGAGTTATGAATTAGCGGAGTTCCTTCTTACAAAAAAAATTACGCTTTTAGGAACTGTGAGAAAAAACAAAACGGACACACCCAACGAATTAAAGTTATCAAAACTTCGAAAGGAGTATTCTTCGATATTTTGTTTCACAAAGCAGATATCAATGGTATCATATATTCCTAAAAAGAAACGAATGGTACATCTTTTGTATTCCCAACATGCCGATAATTCTGTTTCAAATGAAGATCATTCTAAACCATTAATGATTATGGACTATAACCGAATTAAGGGAGCGGTAGACAACAGCGATAAACTTATAAGAGAATACTCATGTGGCAGGCCAACTGAACGTTGGCCATTTAGAATTTTTATGAATATGGTAGACATAGCTGTACTGAATGCATTTATCATCTTTATACAGAAAAACCCCGGATAGAATCTTTCAAACTCATCACGAAGAAAGCAATTTCTATTAGAACTTGGAAAAAAAAAACTAGCTGAACCAAATATGAAAAAGCATTTGCAAAATGAAGCTAAAACCGTGCCAAGTTTAAGACGCGCCTTGTCGGCTTGTGGTGTTGCAATTGAAATTGAAAAAGATTGTGAAAATTTTACAATAGGAGATGGAAGAAAACATGGTGGTTGCTTCCTGTGTCCTAGGTATAGAGATAAGAAGTCGATTGAGAAATGTTCAACATGCTCTAACTTTCTTTGCAATGAACATAGAACGGAAGAAACGAAAATCGTTTGTCAAAAACATGTTAATGATTCTAGTTATTCTGAATAAAGATTTAAGTGAAATCGATTGATTGTGGGATGATGCATTCAATTGTTATACTTATTCACATTATAGATATTTTTTTATTTATTGTTTTTTATTCTTTAGAAGAAAAAAAAAATGAATTCCTAAGTTTTTGTTCCTTTATTATAATTTTAACATGAAATGTTTTAAAAATAATATGTTTTGATGTGATAAGTAAAAATATAAACTGAAAACAAATAAAATAATAATTTTTTAATTTTAAAATATTATTTGTACTTTTTTTTATGGTAACATATGAACAACAAAAGCCCATTTTTCGTTGGGGTACCTTAGTGACCCCACTCCGTCCTTTATGTCAAAAAACGAGCTTCGTACTCTATGGGTTAAAATATCAATAGAGTCTGAAATTTCTTTTGTAGATTTGGTGGGTCGGTAATGGTTTGGAAATCATTTTCTACATCTGGGACTGGTGCATTACACTTTATCGATGCTACCATGGATCAGCATATGTATCTTAACTTTTTAAAAGAAAGTTTGCCACTTTGCAAGTAGGAGCTTTTTCTTGGTGAAAACTTTTATTTTTACCAAGCTAACGATAATTGTCCACATGTTATGAATACTCCTGCCCAGAGTCCAGACATGAAAACTTACAACGTTATCTTTAATTCAAGTGTGATGTACGAGTTTGTCCTTGATATAAAAATTATTATTCTATTATGTTTTTGACAAAAACAAAAAAAAAATTTTTTGAATACTAACTTGTTTTGTTAAATACAATGAACTAATAAAATATAAAAACTTATTTTTTAAGAGTTTCTTATTTGATTTAATAATTGAAAAATTAATCTGTGGTCTATAAGTATGACGCCTTTTGCACGTTGAAATTTGTTTCGAAACAAATTTCAACACTCTTGAGTTTGTAGGAGAGAGGGGAAAAACGAGCGGGGGTGATTTTAGAATTTCATGTACTCAGAAATTTGCTTTGTTCTTTATTCGTATATACACAGAGTTGTATTTGATTTCACATTTTCTTTTAAAGTGAAAAATTTAAATGTAAACAAACATTTATTTTGAGTTAAAAAAGGGCAAATTTGGAGTATTTTGTAATTTCTTCAATGAAAATGTTAAAAATATGTAAATAGTTAATTATTAATCGATTTGTATGTTGTTTTTGGTCACAATGGGTATAGTTTCTTGCGCAAAAGGAAAGTAAGAAGCTAAATATATCAAGATCAAATAAGACATACTGCTTATAAAAATTTTTTCTTGTAGAACTTTATGTATATTACCAGTATTTATTAATTTTTTGAATGAAAAAGTTAAAATTCCGTAATTTTTTCATTATTAATCGAACTCTTAGCAATTTCCCTTCACATTGAGAAAAGTTCCGTGTGCAGAAAGTTTGTAAAAATAAAATTATAACAAAATATATACTCATAACTTTTTGTGTTAGGAATTTGTGAATTTACCTCTAAATTGGTTAAATACTAAGTTAGTGACGACCGATGAAAGGTGTCATAAAAAATACATTAATTCCGAATTACGTTTTCCTAATAAAACGGTTCATCTCCTTCTAAAATTATTCTAATATTCTACAAAAATATCATAAATTTCAACCAAAATAGAATAATAAAAATCCACCCCGAAATCTAAAAAACATAAACAAAACAGACAGGCAGCCAGAGAAGGACAGAAATACTTTTTGATTATATCTGCTGTCTCTTTCTAAGTGGAGGGTTAAACGTCAAAAGCCCCGTGACGTATCTGTATACCTGTGGTGCAAAAGGCGTCTATGTATTACAAATAACGCGGGGATTTTCGTATTTAACACTAATGCTGCCAAAACATTTGCACAAGCAGTGTACAGTGTTGACAGATTTTTTTTACCTCCATCGCAAAAGCTATACGTAAAATCGCCAAAAATCGCTAAATTAAAATATCATTCATTTTTTCCAAAATAAAAATCACCAAAAGTTTAAAAAAACATTGTATAAGGTCAATATATCAATTAATTAATAAAAGTTTATAATAAAAAATATTATAATTTTACATTACATTTGTACTTTTAGTGCATTAGTTGTCAAAATATTTTATACAAAAACTAATTGCATAAATCTATGCTCGTAATAGCCATTTTGCATCCAAAGCACCACGATGTATATTGTTCATTCGATGCAGATTGGTACGACAAAGAATAGATTTCAGCCAACCTACAAATTGAAGTCATTAAAAGGTTTAAAATATTACATTTGTGTACTTATCCATGGTCCAACTTTCATTTTTCCAATCCTTTCGATGTCGACGATCTACTTTAATTTTTTTTGAAGAAGATGCCATTATAACATTTTCGTTCTTTAAATAGTGCTTTAATAGTATTTTTTAATTTTCTTTTGAAGTCTTACATACATACATAATTGGCATTACAACCCTTCAGTCCGGAGTACTGTCTAGCTTCTCACACCACTCATGTGGTATGCGCTAATTTTATACGTCAGTGGTGGAACCTACATCTTAACGTCGACTCCGAATGACAGATTTTTGATAAATTTTTTCATGGCAGGTTTATTTACTATCAGAAAATTTGCCAGAAACATACTAGGAAAACGCCGAAGAAATATTTTTTTTTTTATATTTCGTTTGGATGCCCGACGTGGGATACGAATCTGGGCTTTACGTCTAATAAGCCAAAATTCTATCTACTAAACTACGGCGACTTCATAATTTTTCTATTTACCGCTAACTAATTTGACACTTGTTTGGCATCAATACTGCACATTTAAAGAGATGTAGCACTTTACATTTTTCAATATAAATTTTGACAGAAAAGTACTCTTAACAACAACAATCAGCTTGTTGTCCTTGTATTATTTTACAAGTGTACAAAATGACAAAGGCATTGGTATAACCCATAAATATAAACTGTTTTACTTGTTGACATTAATTGTGCCATTCTCTATGTAATAATAATAATAATACATGAGGAACATTACGTTATTAAAGTATTAAAAAAGTATTTCAGGAAAATTAAAATAATTTGTGAAAAATAGCCAAATAAATCGCCACATCGCCAATTGAAAATTTTGGTCGCCAAAGGCAATGAAAAATCGCCACGTTTGGCGAGAAATCGCCACATCCGACAGCACTGGCAGTGTAACCAATATTTGTTTTCCATAAAATTTTGCGTTTGTTACGTTCCATTTTATTTAATGTTTTTTATTATTTTTGCGTTTAATTTTACAGTGTGTAGTATATACTTTATATACATTGATGTTTATTAATCTGGGAAGGAAAAAAATGGAATATATTCCGAATTCGACTATAGAGCAAATGGACTAAACAAAGAATTAAATGTTTGAAAATCTTTTTGTGACGAAATTAGAAGCATCCTGTTTCTAAAACCCTGATAGATAGCACCGAATTGCATTTGCCTTGAGCAAACATAAAAATTGGCCTAAATTCGCAGAAGATGTATCGGCGCTTGTTGCCGATCTGCCTTTAAAAAATTCATTTCCATTTACTCTCATATATTCTGTTTGGATAAAGATACAAACAAAAAAGAATTACTTCCTTAAAAATTAACAATAATATTTATTCATACAAAAGTTGACAGATCATGTTGGTCTGAGAGCGTGACAGTTCATGCAATATATACATAATTGGTCATTACAACCCTTCAGTTTGGATTAGGATCTAGCTCCGCGTACTACTTATGTTGTGTGTGATACTTTTATACATGAGTGGCGGGATCTACAGTTTACAGTCCACTCCGAACGACAGATTTTTGAGAAATTTTTTATTCATTTTCATATTTTGTTTTGTTGGAGTTGTCTGACCTGGAACTTGTACCGTGATCTCACGTCCAACACACTACCTACTAAACGATGGTGACTTCACCGTTCGTTCAATCCAGCTCCCAAATTGTCCTAGATTCGAAAGACGTTCTCATCTTCGGTTTCATTAGCGGGGAGTGCGATATTATATCGGCAATTATACCACACCATGATTTAAGTTCATTGGATGACAAAACAAATGATCTGGAGACCAGGCATATATTAATTAAATAGCGATGGTTCTCAAGATCATTAATTACCATATATGTAGTGGTGTTGTCGAGTCGGAACGCTCCGGAACGTCGTTCCGGTACTTCCTTTTTGGACAGGAACGCATTCCGGAACTAAAGATGATTTCTGATAACGAGAATTGGTTGACGTTTAGACAAAATAAAAATTAAACAGAATGCTAATTTTTTTTCCTAACGACGAATATTTATATGTATTTTTATAAACAACGGTTTGAATCGAACCCGAACGAACTGGCTTGTTTTTCTGAACCGTGAATCGGAGTCCGGAACGCGTTCCGGTAAAGAAAAAATTAGCACAACACCACTGCATATATGGACTACGATACCTACACTCTAAGTTATGACCGTGACTGATTTAGTCGTTTGATCTGCCATTAAGTGAGAACTGCGAGGTATGTGTGACGCATTTTATAACATGTCTGTCTGATTTATAAAATAATATTTACTGTACTTTATTTGAAAGTGTTACTGTACAAAAAAGTTTTTAGTCATTTGTTTATAGAATTGTATAGTATTTGTTTGTCGTATTATAGTATAACCAGGGACCGAAAATAACTGTTATTTTTGATTAAAAAAAGCAACCGCAAGGAAATGTCGGAGAACAGAACCAAGTATACCATTTTGATTGTCTGGGACCAAATTTTTATAAAATGGAATGCATTTTAAAAACCTGATTTTTATTTTTTAGAAAAAAAAAATAAAAGTAATTTTGGCTTTTATTTTTTCGAGCAGTAATAAAAGTTATTTTTTGATTTTTATTTTTTCGAACAGAAATAAAAGTTATTTTTTAACTTTTATTTTTTCAAGCAGAAATAAAAGTCATTTCTATTTTAATTCATGGTGAATTCATAATATTTATTAAAAAATTCTTTAAAACAATTAAAGTATATTATGTTAAAAAAATTTTAGAATTTACTTTTGCAATAAATGTTGATAAATATTATGAAATAAAACAAAAATAACTTTTATTTCTGTTCGAAAAAATAAAAGTCATAAAATTACTTTTATTTCTGCTCGAAAAGAAAAGTCAAAAAATAACTTTTATTTCCGCTTGAAAAATTAAAATCAAAAATAACTTTTATTTCCACCCGAAAAAATAAATGTCAAAAAATAACTTTTATTTCTGCTCGAAAAAATAAAAGTCAAAAAATAACTTTTATTTCGGCTTGAAAAAATAAAAGTCAAAACTTAACTTTTATTTCCGCTCGAAAAAATAAAAGTCAAAAAATAACTTTTATTTCTGCTCGAAAAAATAAAAGTCAAAAAATAATTCTTACCGAGCATATGGTCGAAGTTACTCAGCTCTTATAGAATTAGAATATAATTTGTAATTGTATTGTAATTAATAAATAAATAAATAAATTCTTATTTTGTGACTTACGATAAAAGTTATAACAGTTACGATCCCTGAGTATAACATAATTTTGCCGAACTTAAAAAAAATTAATTTGAAGGAAACGAAAATGACGCCAATTTATATTGCAAAAAAAAAAAATATATTTTTGCATCTGTAGGACACATTATGTTCCGATATTCATAAAGTAGAACAGAAAGATATTTTGACATAATCACAACAGCTTTGTAGGATAGTCAGCTACGGCCTGTACAGACCAACGTCAATTAGAGCTTTAAGCATGGAGTTATTAGAATTGACAATTATGACGTTTGACATCTTATTGCTTAACGAAATGACAAATATTGTCAAAACAATTAAAATAAAATATGTGCAAATTATTATAACAAATTTACATAAATGATTTGGAGGATTTAAGTGTACGGGTAGTTCCCGACTTGCGACCGTTCGACTTACGACTGTTCACAGTTACGACCTTTTTATTTCCAATTTTTTTTTTTCATATAAGACAAATATATAGTTGCGAGGAATCCCTATTATAATTTTAAATAAAATTCGAATTATATGAATTTTGAGTAGTTTAATTTTTCCTGACCCTAAAAGTTAGTAGTACAGTATGTAATTTTTTTCTTACATTTTTTTAATATAAAAATCGAATTATAACTTAATCGAATTACGGCCAATGACCAGCAACCTATCTCGGTCGTAAGTCGGGAAATATATGTAATTGGAGCGACTCATACGAGACGTCGGCAATTAGGTGTTGTTTAAAAGTTGAAATTCTTTCGAGTTTTATTCTACAGAATTAAATATCAAATAATAGAGAAGGACCCGAAATTGTTTGTGATGTCCATCAGACTAAACCACGATCAATTTTAAAAGTTATTTAATTTGATAAATCCGTGGATAAAAGATAATTCTCGCATAAAAATTAGTGGATACATAAACCACTGATTGACAATGCTGGAAGATTTTTAGTTTAACAAAAATAATTGCCAAATAACACAAAATAAATTAAAATATGTAAGTATTTACAGCGGCTCTAACGTAAAATTGGACACACGGTATGAGATTACTCAAATACCAGTTTTCCCACTTTAATGGAAATTTTTCAATAAAAGTACTTAAATTTTTTAAATACGCATTTACAGATAATTAAACAACAACAATTTATAATACATAGTATTTTTATTTGAAAATACTTTTAAAACAAAAAAAGACAATAATATTAACAGATTTCAAACGCATAATTGGACAGCCAAATAAAGGCACTCTTTTTGTACTTGGAACCAAAACCTTTTGCTTTTATTACTGCTTTCAAGCGCTAAGACATCGAATGCACGAGATTAGCATAATATCCCGGAGTTATGTTGTTCTATTCTCGCCTAATTCACTGTTTCAACTGCTCCAACTGACGCTTTTTATTGAATAAAACTAAAAGTAATAAAGAAAAGTTTTTTGTCATTTATTTAGCATTTAGTGATTAACAAAATAATATAAAATTTAAAACAGAAAGCATCAAGCTCTAAGGAAAAAACAAACAAAGCAAAAACAACTCGTATGTACTCAATTTTGCACGTCTGCATTTTATGATATTGTTACGCTTTTACCAAACAAATATGTGTTTAATTTCAGTTAAACTCTTTATTGTCCGCATTATCTTATATGTCACTGCTCAAACTTGTACCACGTATATAACAATAACTACAACAATAATCTGTTTATTCGCCTTTACAACGGCGATCTTCAAACCATGACTGTTTTCTTCACACAAGGCTGACTTCATTCTTACTAAGTCTTGTCGTTTTATAGTCCAGCACAACAGTCTAACGAACGTTCTTCCATCTCCTTTTCTCATACTGATGTTGTTGTTGGTTTACTTAGAATAAGTTCGATATATGTGTTAGTGTCGCTGGTAGCTTTTGTTTACCGTTTTTATTGTTAAACGATACTACACCCTTTACATTTTCGTAACTTTATTTTTGTCCGGGGGCTGCCAGTTTTCTGTATCCTGTACACGACGTCGTTTAACCGTTTAGTTATTTTATACGGTCCATCCCAACTACTTTGCGACTTGGGAGATAATCCCTTGTTTCGCTTTGGGTTGTAGAATAGTACTAGTTGTCGTTCATGGAAACGCTCCGCGTTGCACGATCATACCTGGCTTTCATTCTATCACTGATCATCGCTATCCTCTCCAAAGCCTGAGTTGTATTGTTGCAGCTGACCTCGACCCCTTCTTATTGGACCTTTATCCGCAATACACTGTATATAGTTGGCTATCCAATCCGCCTCTGCTTGATGACATCCGATCCAATGAAAACGTTGTTTTGGTCTGTACAATGTTTTTGTCACCCCAAGGTATACTCCGCTAGCACCATTATGGCACGCATTTAACACTGTCCCATTGTGCCTAATATGCTTTTGTAAGAAGGCCCTCTGCGGATTTCCCATTTCCGGTTGGCCGTTTGTCTACTTCCTTAGCTGCTATATTCTTCGCCAATATTGAATCACTTCTTTAGGCCTCGGACCAGCCTTCTATGACATCGATTTGCGTTAGGCGGATATCGGCGATGGTTTCCTTCAACTCAGCCTTCACAGAATGCTTATGCTCCTAATTGCAAGACCGGCTCGAGAGAGCACCAGCATTCTTATGTTTTATGCGTCTTCAGTGTTCAATGTCGAAGTCGTAAGTCTGGAAGCGATTGATCGAACGTCCTAACGGTCCTTCAGGTTTCTTAAATTGCAGCAGCCATCGCAGTGCGGAATGATCGGTAATGTTTTATGCATTCAGCACTGCTAGTAGCTCACTTCGGGTCACACGAAAGTTCCGTTCAGGCTTTGAAAGTGTGCAACTATAGTACCCAACGAATTTCTCTGTACCATTGATCACTGGGGAAAGTACACCACCAATACCATATCCACTGGCATCACTGTCCCTTCTTATTGACATCATTCAGCATATTGGCCCACATCTGAGTTTTTACAAACGACTTTTTCGTGGCCTGATGGATTTAACAATCTCACCGGGACTATTTTTTTTTTTTTCAGTAGATTTCACGAGGTTCTTTGCTGATGAAAAATCCCTCTGTATTTCTTCTGCTTCAACAACCCAAAATCGGTTTTCCTCGCAATATTCCTCCAGATGAGCCAATTTTAGCGATTAACTCCGTGGTGGTAATTTTTGTTGTTCGATAGCAACTAACCTTCTGACATGCACTTGATGCTTGTATCCACATTTCACCAACTCATTATCTGTTCCCCCATATTCAAATTAATGCCATGGACTATCATGAAATCGGCATCAATGACAAGCTCGTTCACAATATCGACAAAAATAAAGATGTGGCGCTCGCAGATGTTGGTTATAGTCGCCAACGCCTTCGTTTTTCCGTGGACGGTAGCAGACTATCCAGTATCTGTCCGTAGTCTTACATTACTAAGTACCTCACACTTTCCTTTCACTGCATCTGGTGGGATGATAAACGGCATCGCACCGGTGTCTATAGTGAAGATCTGTTGTCTATCATTTATGTATTCGCACGCCGTAAGGTTGTTCTTTTGCTACAACACTGTCTCTCAGTGCTAGCTCGGTTTAGTTTAACGGTGTACATGGCTGGTAGTTTGTCCTTTCGCGGCGCTTTAGATTTGCAAATGACCGCCCTTTCAACTTGTAAGTTTAGTCTTTTTCCGGTTTTATTTAAAAACTTCTCTCCTCCACGGTGTCCATTTTACACATTTTGCTTAATCAGGGTCTAGAAATCGTGCAAAGGGCACGGTCTCTCCAAAAGTTGTCTCCTGTGTGGAATATAGCGCTAGTTTTATGTTTGGGTCGCGTGCACCATTAACGAAAGCCTCCGTTTTAAAATTGTCTACTAGTGCGTGGTTTTCTTCCGGTTATATGAGCTGCACATCATTTCATCCATTGCCAAGACTTGAAGCGACTCATTAGCCTTTTGCGCTAGGAACCTTAACTCCATGCGGTACAGTTTTCGTTTTTGCTTGTCGCCGAATTTACACTGTAATGCCAGAATTAAGTCGTTGTAGTCATTTCTACATTATAACTAGTTTTCCGTCAACGTTTTTTTTTCTAAATTTTTCACCTTTCCTAGACACTAATCACCATCTTGCTGAATGATTAACGTAATTCCTGAAGCTTTAGATAAATTCTTTATTATTCGCACAATTTCGTGGGCCTCTGTTGTTTAAACAACAACAATTTGCTTTATTTGTTATTCTTCTTTACACTCTTCCACGTAGCCACTAACAATTGTTTGATAGAGAAATTGAAATTCAGCTTGCATATAGCCCAGTCCCTATCCCCCAAAGCCCTAATTAAAAGTCTTTTCGTTTCATTCCAAAGATGCCTTAGTTGCGATAAATACCATGGTGTCGTACCTGCATGATTTGAGAAAGTCTCTTCTAAGATCCCCAGTAAGTTGCTAGACAGGTTCTTCCATGTGCTCAGCATTTCAAAACTGTTCCTACAAGACAAAGGTTTCGATCGTGAGAAATCAATGCTAAAAAGTATTGTAACACTTTGTAGATAGTTTGACCCTAACTACATCTACTTCTTACACTAACGACAGATCACTTGTTCCCTGTTCTTATTAAAGAATGTGGACCTAATGCTATTACATATGCATAAATTTAGATTTAAAAAAGAATCGAAAATGGATTCACCACTTCTGTTGATGTCCGTGATCCTCATTTCTATTAAATCTAAATAATTTTTTTTTTTTTATTTAAAAGCAATATGCTTTATTTCAATTTAAACAGCACTAAAATGTCTTTACACGCATAAGTTACTGAGCCGCATAAAAATTTTCATTAGTTCGTTTAACAATATGTAGGTGACTTCCTTAGATTTTTTCTAAGACGAAATATTAATTTTTGTTAGAAAATAATGTGGATTTCTTTTACTCAAACACCATGATTAGGTTTTACAAAATTTATTGTAAAAAAACTGTTTTTTTTTTCATGAAAAAACCCTGTCCGGTTATCACGAATGATAACTATACTTGCGATGTTGTCGAATTTGTGGATCTCAGCTCCGCCGATACCAGCGAAAATGATGTTAAACCGAAGATCAGTAGGATATTCCTTTCCAACAGGCGCTATTATGGTCTCAACAGGAAATTAAACCTCTCATGTACAACGAAACTTAAACTCTAGAAGTCGCTTATGCTCCCCAAGGTTCTTTATTTCGCAGAAGGATTGACACCATTATCCGCAGCAGCAGCATTCTTCAGAGTATTTGAGAGAAGAGTCCTATTTAAAATCTTCGGTGCAGTGCGAGTTGGCGATGATTTCCTCATACGACCGAATAATGAACTGTATGAGTTCCTCAATGAAATGGATGTTTGTGCAGCAAATTAATATCCAGCGGCTCCGCTAGCTCGGCCATTTAGTTCGGATGGAAGGGGATTTTCCGACGAGACGATGCGGTGACTAGTGGACGTTGGTGTAAAGGCGACCTCGTTTGGTTTGGAACGACGAAATAGTGTGCAAGCCCTGACATCAATTCAAGAAACCAACAGGAAAAATTATTGTTTTGCCATTCATAGTATTATGGTGGCAAAATATAATCATTTAACTCAAGGTTCTGTCATATAAGACTTAATCTAAAACATCTTTCCACCGCAGTGCTTGCAAAACAACTTGATCTTGTCTGTATGAAATACTCTATAAAAATCGATATACATACCATATATTGGAGAGCGACAATCAAACGTTCGATTGTTATCCATGGGAAAGTTATATGACATTGCAGTTAAATTTCAAGCCAATCTATTCAGTACACAGATCTGACTAAATTGATGCACAATAATTTTATTCATCAAACGCAATCAGGTTATGCTAAGTGCTTAGTTTATACCAAAACTGAGTTTATTTGTATTCGGTGTAGTGGTGAGCAACTCTACTGACTCAGTACTACCATTTCGCAGAAAGTGGCACCACCTGACATTCCTACGATGTTCGTTGTTAGTGTATAGAAGAGGACGAGTACATTCTTGTCAATACGCATTTGGTCAATTCACACAAGCCATTGTATCGTTGTATTGAGTGTATTGTTGGACGAATATACAACTTGTTGATAATTTTCATGTAAAAATCCAATACACTTATACACATTTTTTTCATATGTTTTTAAAAGTTTTATTGATTTTGGTCTATCAAATTGTGTGAATGAAAAAAATGTGTATGTTTTCATATGTTTTCAGAAAGTTGTGTTGGTTTCGTGCTATCAAATTGTTTGAATGCCACTTGGAATACGAAATACACAATACAGCATAGCATTGAGCGTTCACAAACAACCAAGTGTATTCAATACAACATACACGAAACAAAGTCGCGTGAATTGGCCACATGACATGCCAACACATGGGAAGAGCGAATTTAAAGAAATATGTAAAGCCGAGAGTCTATACCATCCGTTTCATGCAAACTTGGGTTACATGCGATTCTTGCATTCTATGCCGTTTTTATTGCAAGTTACACACAATGCATTTTATGCGACTGAAACAATAATCTTTTGGGAAAAATGGATAATCAAATTGTGTTTATAAAAGAATTTATGGCATTAATTACAAATTTATGAGTTTACATATGTGATATTTTATGCTGTGAAGGCCTACGAAAATCCTCAAACGAGTGTTTTCAGTTAATTTATCCTCCATTTTTCTTGTTTACAAATTATTAAATTCAAAATATGTAGATGACACTCAGCACATAAAAACAATCATGTATATATACATATAAGCAATCATTATATACATACAATTTTGTTCATGACACACATATACAATATATAAAAACAATCGACAACTATTATACATATTTTGTTCTTGAAAGAAATGTGTTAAAAAATGTATTTTAATGTATTTTCCTCTTAAATTAGTAATAAACTTTATTGTGAAATATGTTTTTATTAATATTTTCCCCGTGGTCTAGTAGGTAGTGTGTTGGCTTATTAGACGAAAGGCTCGAGTTCGAATCCCAAGTCAGACATCAAAAAGAAAATATTTCTTCGACGACTTCCTCTCAGCAGATTTCTGGCAAAAACTCTGAGAGTAAGAATTGGCATGAAAAGCTTCTCAAAAAATCTGTTGTTCGGAGTCGACTTTGAACTGTAGGTCCCGCCACTAATGTGTAAAATTAACTCACTCAACATAAGTGGTGTGAGAAACTATTCGACCTCCGAGTACTCTACTTGTCGCAGTTGACAAGTACAGGTCCTCTAACCTAATATTTTCGTATTGCAAAACGAAAAATACGAAAATAGTATTGCACTATTTAAACATATTTATCGCAACCATTCACAATAATATTTAACTTTGCATGTCAATTTTAAAAACTGTTGACATTTTCCAGCACTGCATGAGTCGCATAGAAAAGTAGGATTACTTGCATTCTAAGCCTTTTCTTCTGTAACTTATCACAAACAACAACACTGACTACATTTTCGGTATAAGCATGTAACGCAAGCACGCATAAAACGAATGGTATGGACTTTCGGCTTAAGACTTCCCTTAAAGTCATTTATTTTACAAAAAAAAAAAAACAAAGAATACAGAACGCATTTTATGAAAAGGTAGCACGCCTGTTAAATGAATCACAAGAATATATTTTAAATAGAAGAAGAATGAACGTACCGATAGTTTTTTTTTTCTCTTTTTGTGAGATCATTCGTTACCCAACATGATAT
This sequence comes from Sarcophaga peregrina, assembly GCA_014635995.1. Taxonomy (NCBI): domain Eukaryota; kingdom Metazoa; phylum Arthropoda; class Insecta; order Diptera; family Sarcophagidae; genus Sarcophaga; species Sarcophaga peregrina. Next base: position 2,868,599 of record CM025794.1, read on the forward strand.
GGCATCATAAAAACGGGTAGGCAAAAGGCAATCAACAAAATCAGCGATTGTGATCATAGCAACATCAATAGAATGACGTTCAATAAATGCATGGCAAATGCAATAATGCCGAAAGTGCTTACCATCTGTTTTATGCAACCTTGCGTTATATGCGTATGCCAAACAAGTGGGATCAGTGTAGTTGTTTGTGACAATTTCAGAGAAAAACACATACAATGCATCAAGTAGGTTTACTCTTTACTTTTCTATGCTACTCGTGCGTTGCTGGAAAATGTCAACAGATTTTTAAAATTGGCATTACAAATTATATACTGTCGTGAATGGTTTCGATAAATATGTTTAAATAGTACATATGTTTAAATAGTACATTTATTTTAATGAAACTCTTTATTATTCACACTACTTTTATATCACATTGTTCAAACTTAACCGATACAAAGTACGCAATAGTAGCTACAACAATTTATTACTTGTCCGATATTATTCACACACTATTCCCTACTCTATTCACAACGGATAACTTCGAACCACGACTTTTGCTTCAAATGCAACTGCATGTAAGGCTGACTGAATTCACTCTGAACTGCACTGCTTGTGTTGTCTTGCCCTTTTATATGCGAACGCCTTCAGTCTGATGATGGTACTCGAAGTAGAAGGTTCGTGTTCGCGCCTTCTTGAGAGTTCTATAGCTACTGCAACGATGTTTATGTACTACGTTCTCTTTGGTTGTTGTTGCGTTCGCTTACATGTCTGTGTTTTTTTCTCTCATACTTGTTGCAGCTGGTTTGCTTAGAATAAGTTCGATGTACATATGTCCTAGTCTATATTAGTGTCATGTGTCCGCATTGCCTATGTGTTTGTAGTTTTTGTTTATCGTTAATGTTAAACGATATTAGGTCGTTCGACTATTTTTGCGTAACAATATTATATATGTAAACTCAGAAATTTGTAATTAATGCCATAAATTCTTTTAAAATCACAATTTTTATTTCTGTTTTTCCCAAAACTGTTCTCGTTTGCTTATTTGTTGTTTACCACAAAAGCTGATCAATGTAAAAAACCAGTCGCATAAAACGCATTATAACTTGCAATAAAACCCGCATAGAACGCAAGAATCGCATGTAACGCAAGATTGCATGAAACGGATGATATGGACTTTCGGCTTAAGTGCATGAATTTGAACCAAACGCTAATGCATTCAAACCGTTCAATGATGTATACTATCTACATACTTATTTTTGGAGCTGATTGAAACCTCTAAACCTCCTCCGCGGTTTTGAATTGGATTACTAATCGCTTTAATCCTTTCATCACAACACCTCCTCTAGCACGTGATTCAACAATTAATTCCAGCAATACACTAAAACTTCAACTGTAGGCTAATATCTGTAAGTTAATACCAAACAACTAATATTTTAAAAACAATTCGTATCTTGAATTTAATCAATAAAGTTCGAATATATATGTATATACTTATTTTCAATGTACAGAGTTCAATTTGGAATAAATTTAGTAGTTTTCGAATAATTTAACAGCTAATTTATTAATAAATTATTGTTTGTTTTTATTTATTTTTTTTTTTTTGTTTTTTGTTTTTTAGTTTTAATTTTTTCATACGACTTAGTAATTAATATTTAATTTAATTATATATTATTTTCTAATTATAGTATGTATATTATAGTTTTAAAACCAAAGACTGTTGTTTGTTGTTTTGCTGCTTATATTCAAATAAAATTAAAATATTTATTAATTACTTAATAAATATTTTAATGTTGCCAGTTCGTAACGGTTTATAATTACTTTATTTTACTCTTCAATTTGAGTTACATTCAAAATGATAAATTTACGTATTCCCGAGTATTTCAGAAGCTGTAGTTAACCCATATGATTAGAGACTAGTTGTTAAACACAGTTCTTAGTGCAAGCTGGTTTGATTTCACTTCCGGAGATGTTTTAAGTTCCGTGAACTAAAATATTTCATCCAGTCCTGAAACAGAAAAATTTTAAATTATTACAATCATAAAAAAATTTATGAAAAAGGTATGTATGATTCGTTAAACAACACAATTCAATAATAATGCAGAGAATGTTGTGAAACTTTCTACTATTATTCTTTAATATATATTGCTCCTTTATTGCAACATAGTAATGGATTGGATGATGGTTTTGCAGGAGAAGTTGGAATGTTCTTCGATTTTACAAAGGCTTTTGATCTAGTCGATCATAAAATTTTAATGGAAAAAGTAAGATGTTATGGTGTTCCAGGCCGTGAATTTTTCCTTTTTGAAAGTTATTTATCCAATAGGAAGAAATATGTTCAAACAAACAATTCTAGAAGTTTCATTGGCTTTGTAAGGTTTGGAGTACCTCAAGGAAGTGGTTTGGGTCCGCTTTTATTTTCAATATATCTAAGTGATTTGAAGAATCTTACCTTCACTGGGAAACTATATGTTTGCGGATGACATATGCCTGTTATATCCGTTTAAATACAATTTAGTATTAAAACCAATATTGAAAGAGATGCTGATTTACTTACGCTTAAACAGGTTGATATTAAACCCTGGAAAAACAAAACTTCTCCGCTTTACACCGCAGCCACCGTAATACGTTGAATTTTTTGTACATTTAAATGGAGAGCGTATTTCTGAAACACATTCAACGCCATATTTGGGTTTTACTTTGCAAAGTAATTTATGCTGGGATTCACATATACATCACATAGAAATGAAAATATCACCTGCAGTTGGTATTTTGTATAAATTAAGATACAAACTAAATTAAAAACCGAAATTGATGATTTATCAAAAGTTAATACATCCACGTTTGAATTATTTGGCAGTTATCACGCATATAATAAAAACAACACTAATATAAAATCCCATTATTGTTTGCAAAATAAGGCATTAAAGATAGTATACAACTTACGAATTAGATATTTAACAGTTTCATTATACAAGGATGCTTGCAAAACGATCTTGCCAGTTTATAGATTACATGAGTACCAAACTTTAATAGTTGTCTTTAAAAATCTCCATAAAATTGGTCACTGTACCATTCCTTTTTCAACCAATCAAACTTATTTCAACGCGCGAAATAGAACAAATTTGGGAACTCCGAGATGCAGAGTAGAATAAACGAAACAACGTATAGATTTCAAAGGTGCTAACAAGTACAACGCTTTACCGAATGAGTTAAAATCTATTGAAAGAATTGTCTTCTAAATCTTCTTTAGATTTGAATTACTTGATATAAATTTTTTAATGCAAATATGTGAATAATAAGCTCTATTACTTATTTATACACAAATATGTATGTATATCCTTGCCAACTTTGCCTCAATAATGCCTTAAAGGTGCTGAGGCCAAATTAAACTGAATTTAAAATTTCTGCAAATAAATAAAATTAAAAAAAACAAACCACTCACTAGCTGTGAACACGGAACATGGAATCTGGATTAACTGTCATGCATTGATATTGGCAGTCTGAGTCGCTTCATGGAAAGCTCCGAGTGGTTCCCGGACTAGGGGAAAATGTGAAACTGTAGTATCACAATGGGCGTGTGTGTCTGCCATAACTCCATCGAGGGAACAGCTACTTCTACCTAGAGCATGGGAGTACAAAAGCTATGGTCTAGCCAAAATCTTGGGTATGATTGATCTAATTTCATAAAGCAAATATCGAATAGATCGTTTGACGATAATGGCTTGAACCTCATTAAAATGTTCTCTGATGGATCTAGATCCCCCTACAAAGTCGGATGTGAATTTTTTTCAGAACAACTGAATTTTAGATCGTTTCTTGCACTACTAGATACCGTAGCCCATTTCAGGATGAACGGCTATTAAAATTGTTGCCGTACAAATTTATTATCAGAGTATACACTATATACTTCTAATATATACTGAAATACGCATATTTACCCACAGTAATGCAGTCATTAGATATGAGAAAGTGTACATCATTCCTAAAACTGTTCAAAAATTGATAAGATAGTCTAGAGGAGATAGTGAGAAATTGAGTGGTTATTCTCATTTGGGTTTCTAGACAGGGGAAAATCGAAGGTAACAACAAGGCGGATGCACTTGCTAAAGCAGACACTAATTAAATTAAATTCCTAAATGAAATTCGCGCTCATTTGCAGAGAGGCAAACAAATGGTCACTCCATTTATTGGTAAAGGTAAGATAGGTTTATAAACCCACTGAAATAACTCTGAAATACAAATTTGTAACTGATGATACAGTACACTATGGTAAACCTAAGTTACTTTGTGGGAGAACGATCTACCTGACTTTAAGCAGCTGGTACATTACGAGAGAGATAAGGTCAAGCCCTCAGTGTGTTCATTTTCCTCTCTTATGGAAATTGGTAAAAGTAGTCGTAGTCTAGTAGGTAGTGTGTTGGTTTATTAAACGTAAAGCCAGGGTTCGAGCCCCAGGCCAAACATCAGAACAAAATACAAAAAATATTTCTTCGGCGAATTTCCTCTTAGCAGATTTCTGGCAAAAAAAAAACTCTGAGAGTAAAAAAAACTGCCATGAAAAGTTTCTCAAAAAAAAAATCTGTCTTCGGAGTCGACTTTAAACTGTAGGTCCAGGCACTTATGTATAAAAATAACACACACAACATAAGTGGTGTGAGAAACTGGTCAATAATCCAGGGTTGTAATGACCAATTATGTATGTATATGGATGGAATTTGGTAAAAAATGGATTGTTGGTAATGCTGTTCTTACAATTTCGAACGAATTTGTCGAAACTACTAGAGATAAAATGCAACTCTAGGAAAACAGGAATTGTAATATTCATGAGAAATAACAACCCGCTACATTTTCACTCATTGGAATTATATGGGCAAAACTTGAGGGAGGGAGCTGAAATCTTGGGCCGAATAATCTACACAGAATAAAAAACCTCCTCCATTGCCTTCTACGCTTGTAACAAAGTATTGGGCAAAAAATGGGGTGCCTAGAATGACTCCCTAGATTTATACGGCAGTAATCTTGACCTACAGATACTTTGAATAATGGGAGTCCCTTGATAGGAGAACTAACCTGAACTTGATACGGTGGATACAAAGATCTGTCTGTACCATTATTGGTGATCGCCCTAACTCGCTTGGTCTTTATGCAAGGGCTTGCTGACTGAGATCAGTAAGCGTCTCTGGGCGACTAGACAGAGACGTAGATTGAATATTGGTCACGGAAAATCCCTGTATTCAAATTCGGGTTATATAAATGATACCACGATACGACTTCTAAGAAATTTTTGGAATACCCATTTGAATAAAGGTTTGGGGAAATGCTGAAGTGCACATCGGGAAAGACTATGTATAGCCGAAATTTTAATCTGATCTACATTTTAGAACTTGATGAATGTGAACCGATTATTAACATTCTGAATCGTGAAATTCAATATAAGGAATATCACATCGCTTCCAAGATTAGAACTTTCATACGAACGAATTAAACGCAGTGCTTAGGAGTTCTATCAGTAGTATCAGCTTAATGATGTACAGTAATAATAGAATCATAAAAACAATTCAGCATTACGAATGAATTAAGAAAAAAAGTTGTAATCGAAACATATTTAATAAATATGAAATATCCATCGCAACATGAAAAAGTGGGAATAATTAATTCATTTGTACTACAAGAAAGTTCAAGAATTCTTAGAAATTAAAGAATTTCACTACATACATACTTGGTTATTACAACCGTTCAGTCAGGATAACGACCTAGCTTCTCACTCTACCTATGTTGTGTGCGTTAATTTTATACATTAATGGCGGGACCTACAGTTTAAAGTCGACTCCGAACGACAGATTTTTGAGAAGCTTTTCAAGGCAGTTTAATTTACTCGCTGAGTTTTTGCCAGAAATCTGCTGAGAAGAAGTCACCAAAAAAATATTTTCATATTTTGGTTTTGATGTTTGACTTGGCATGGTTTGAACCGTGGCCTTACGTCTAATAGGCCAACGCACTACTACTAGATTACGGCGAAAGAATTTCTTTATAGTAATTTAAAAGTAGCGATTAGCTAAATTAGGATAGCAACAAACTATTCATCATTAGTATACATATGTATGCAAACAAATTTACCAGCAATTAATAAATTGTAGAAAATTATTAATTCAACATATTAAGCAAAACAATAATAAAAACATTGTAAAAATGTATTTTAAAAGTGAAATTAGATGTCAGAATAAAATATTTGAAATCAGGAAGACTTATGTCCAATATCTTATAATCTATTATGAATTAGAAATTATGAATTAGATAAAGACAAAAACTTCGTGATAAAGAATGAAATGACAATGATAGAGTAGAATGAAGTGAAAAATTAATGTTTAGAAATATCAAATTTACCTGTTTTATTATTTTATATATGTTGTTTTACTTAAGTAATTTTTGTTGTTGTCATATTCAAACAGGTTGCCTCTTGTCATAAATTTCTAGTCACCTTATTCGATGTGATCGATGAAAGTTTTCTTGTCTTGTGCTAATTAAAAGTTGAATTTGTTTCTGGTTGTACCAATACAATTTAATGTAAAATTTATGGTAATTGGGTAAATGTTGTTGGAAAGATTGCAATATTTTGTATTTTCTGTGTGGTAAATGTTTATGTTGCAAAACTTTATAAACTGAAATTAAATTAGAAACTTGTGATATGGTTGAATAGTGCCACGCTGCTATTGAAAATACACAGAAAGTGACAATGGCGAAGTGGGCATTCGGCGTTATTCCAATACCCTTACTAGTTTGCATGGCGGCAGGTTGTTCACCTGAAATAAAAAGTAAGCATTGACAAAGTTTTAAATTCATATTAAAATTTTTCTGTTACTAAATAAATTCTTTAAAAAGAGTTTAAATACTTAATTGTTCAAAATTTAGTTTTATTGCAAGTTCAATAATAAACAGATAACACTAATAGTGTTTTCACACTGAGTGTTATTAATGCAAAAGTTGATTTTAACGTTAAAACAATAATTATAACCTGGTTTTACTATACAAAATTTATTAATACAAATGTTAATACGATCATACAACTTTCGATGTACTAAATCAGAGCTACCAACATAGAAATGTTGAAATCAGCTGGAAAAAAAAAAACAAAATAAAAACAAAAACAGCTGTTGCACAGTCATAAATGTCCTGAATGTTAAAACCAGATTTAAGGAAACCTATAGCGTGACTCCTATAGAAGTCGCCATGATCTAGTAGGTAGTGTGTTGGCTTATTAGGCGTAAAGCCAGGGTTCAAACCCCAAGTCAGACATCAAAACCAAAATATAAAAATATTTCTTTGGCGACTTCTTCTCAGCAGATTTCTGGCAAAAACTCAGCGAGTAAATTAAACTGCCTTGAAAAGCTTCTCAACAATCTGTCGTTCGGAGTCGACTTTAAACTGTAGGTCCCGCCATTAATGTATAAAATTAACGCACACAACATAGGTGGTGTGAGAAGCTAGGTCGTTATTCTGACTGAAGGGTTGTAATGGCCAATTATGTATGTATGTATAGCGTAACCGCAAAATCAGATGAAAAGAACAAAATCAAAACAAAAACAGCTGTTGCACAGTCATAAATGTCATGAATTTAAAACCAGATTTAAGAAAACTTATAGTGTGGACGCAAAATCAGCTGATTATGGTTTTAATGTTAAAAGCCGGTTTTAATTTTTAGTTGTGAAAAGACTACAACGTGTAGTTAGTTTCATTCTACAGATAATATTAGTTATTTAATTTATTTTATTTACAAAAACCTTAACAAAATTTTGGCTTAATATAACACTGATCTATAGCTAGTATAACTTATGGTTGTAAACCAGAAAGGCAAAATTAAGGCAGTGAAAAATTATATGCATGGATCGGAAATTAAGTTTTGATATTCATACGTTTTAAGAAGCTGTAGAAATAAGTAAAGCGATTTCTAAGGGGCACTGCGTCAGTTTCTGGAACGAAATTAATTGTATTACATAAACCGAACCAATACTTATCCGAAAAAGATTATTTAGTAATTATCACTTCTACGAGCTTATCGGGCAGTCTGTAGTAAAACATGTTGAGGACCTAATTATGTAATTAAAATATTAATTCAATGTAGCCAGGGATAATAATTTTAAATCTGTCCCTATTTAGCTCATATAGTTTGGTGTGTTTTTAGGCAACAGTAAAGCATTGTAATGAAATATCAAAAATAAATCTACGTAAAACTTTTCGTAGTCCCATATTTGTGCAATGTTAACACTATTTTATTAATTCATTTTACCCGTTCCTTAGGAACACCCAATGTTATGTTACGCTCTAGACAATACTTATGAATCAAGTTAGAAGTGAAAGCTGTTCCCCTGCCAGATATAATTATCTCGGGATTAACAAAAGTCACTGACGTCCGACGTGATCAATATAGTGGTAAGAAGTTCTTCCGTTCTGCCCGTCTTAGCTTCTGTTATTATGCGCTGTATGCAACTACGGACTATTTTATCAGCTTTCAATATAATGTTGAGAACATAAAATTCTCATTCTAAAAGTTCCCGCGTCTTCCTAGTACCAAAATGACCCTTTCTATATGATACAATTTGAGTCAGATAAAGGTATCGGAAATGTAGAATAACTACACACGAATTTTCTAATATACGACGTAAGGCCTTAGAAACGCTGTAGTGCCTTCTTGTCCTTCGGATCTGCAAAATTTTCAACTGCTGATGTCTTCTCTACTGATGGTCCCATCGTCAAATTCTCTACTATATACAGTTTGTCAAAAAAATCTTTGCACATAGAGAAAAATTAAGAAAACTTAGAAAAAATCATTGATTTCTAATATAAATAATCAAAATTTTAAATTTTTTCAAACAGGATTTTATAAACATATGTTTTGTTAATATAATAATTAAAAAAAAATTTATAACAATGACAATATTCTAAAGTAAAATATTAAAAAACAAAAACAATCCAATTTTACTGCTATCAAAAAAATGTTTGCACACTTGATAATATATTAAGACTTATGCAATTTTTTTAAATGTATTGTACTAATATTTTGTGGGTTCACCTTGAGCTTCAATTAAAGCTTGCAAACGCCTTCGCATGGATTGAATAATCTTCGGAATGTCATATTCTAATGGTATTTTTTCCCACTCTTATTTGATGAACTTTACCTAATCGTGTTTTTTATGGGCGATCTTTTCCCTACCATTTTCTTTAGATGAACCCACAAATTTTCGATAGGGTTAATATCAGGACTTTGGGCAAGAGCATCAATAACTTTGGTGCAGTTGTAAAGGAACCTGGAGTTACATAAATAAGATTTATTTTAAGGATTATTATCTTGATAGTACTTGTGATTAAATTTATTCGGATTAACCGGGTCAATAAAACCAAATTTCCTGAAGCTGGCAGTCAGTTCATTTTATAAAATATCAAGATGTACAAAGAAACAGTTGGCAACCCTAGTGATATAAACGTCAAAATACTAAAGCTCCGTAAAATATTTTTTTAAAATTGAATTATTAATAAATATTCTTGTAGTGTAATTAATATAATTGCAAATATCAATCAACGAAAGACAAACAAAACTAAAGATATTGAAATATGCCTGGAAAAGGTCGTCGTAGTGTTGTTAATAATAAAGTTATTTGCGGCCAATGCAGAATGCAGGTGGATGAAGCAAATGAAGAAAACATACAATGCGACAAGTGCAAGAAGATTTTTCACTGTTTATGTACAAAACTTGATAAACGCCAATTTCAGCACTTGTTTAAACATGAAGACGAAGATTTTGTTTGTCATTTGTGTAATGATGAAAATAATGATATGCTTAAGAACGAATTAAAAGAAATAAAAACAAAACTCAATAAACTTGATCAACTAAATGAAGTAACAAAAGCAATTGACTTTATGTCTCAACAATACGATGCGTTATTGAAAAACATAGTAGAAAATAATAAAAAACTTGAAATTGTTCAAAAAGAGAATTCTTTCTTAAAAAATGAGATCAAAACTTTAAAAACATCCATGAAACTTTTAAATGATCATCGTGTCAGAAACGACTGTATTGTAAGAGGTGTTGAAGTTAAAAATGATGTTAGTGCTACTCAAACTTTGTTGGAACTTTCAAACGAAATTGGTTTAAGTTTGACTGAAAATGTTATAGAAGATGCTTACTTTTTTAAGAAGAGAAATAATAACAGCAACAACAAGCAAACCATGGTGGTAAAATTTGCAAATAGAAATGCTAAAAACAAACTCATGTCATCCAAAACAAAGCTAAAGGAAAACGAATCAACAAATTCAATATATGTTAATGATTTCTTAGGCAAAGAAACTTTCAGGTTATTTAATTATGCGAAAACATTAAGAACTATTGGATATTATACAGTGTATACAACTGGTACAAGAGTATTTGCTAAAAGAAATGAAATTTCAAAACCAAGGCTTATTAAAAACGAGGAAGATGTAGATCAAATAATGTCCGAAGCAGTTATTACAAAACCCAAGCGCGGAACTGTGAATAAACGAGATGTTCATGACGTGTATGATGAAAAAGTCGATCAGTCAGCATTCTTACCACCTAATTAATGAATTTTTTATTTATTAAAATATGTAAAAAAAATTTTTTTTTTTCTTTCATGATTAATAATCAATATTTTTCAAGTTTTGATAATTTTTTAAGCAATTTAAAAGTTGTGAAACAATGTCATTTTAATGTACTCTCTATAAATATAAGAAGCATGTCATTATTGCAAAAATTTAATAAATTTAGAACACTTATAGCAAATTTTTCAAACCCCCCAAGTGTATTAGCAATCCAAGAGACCTGGTTTGATTCTGCGATCGTCCAAATATATGAAATTCCTGGTTATAATTGTGTTCATTGCTGCAGAAATGATGGTTTTGGTGGAACATCGATTTATGTACGTGATAATTACAATTTTACTATTGAATGCTGTGAAAGTAAGCAATTTTGTGAATCAGTTATAATATCTTTGGACAATTTTAAATTAAGTGGAAGGCCTGTAAAAATTATATCGTATTATAGGTCCCAGAAATGTGATGTAAACCGCTTTTATTGCATTCTGGAAGATTGGCTAAATATACATGGTCGAAATCCTTGTGTGATAGTTGGAGATTCTAATATTGATTTTCTCCATAACAATGCGTCAATTGATTTTATAGATCTTCTACGCAGCCATGATTTTGTTAACCTGCATACTCTTATCACATGCCCGTCGTCAGGTAAATCTCTCGACAATGTATTTAGTAACATATCAAGACAATTTATGATAGATTCTATTGAGTGTAGATTGTCTGATCATAATATTATATCATGCAGAATTGAAAGTGATGTTCAAAATCCCAAACACATAGAGGTTGTTCACAAACAATATGACTATAACAAGCTAAGACATATTTTTCAAACTACTATTTCAGACAATTATTCTGGTAATCCATCATTAGATACTTCAGCTTTAATACGATGTCTAATAAGCGCTTCAGAATATTCGACCATTATAACCAAGAAACAAAAACGAGTAAATGAAGATATTGCACCTTGGATAAATGCAAACTTACGTAAACTTATTGATTTTAAAAGAAACCTTTTGAAGCAAAGGAAAAACAGACTAAATGATCAATGTTTGCAAAATAGAATCAAACGTATAAGTAAAGTTATTAAGGATGCTTGTCGACTTTCTCTAAACAATTATTATCAAGATAAAATCAGCGATTCCCAGAATGATCCGAAGAAATGCTGGAGGTTTTTAAACGAAAGTTTAGGAAGAATAAATCCGAAGAATTCATACTTAAAACATAGTGATGGGAGACTGATAAATGACGATAATGTTAAAGCTGACATTTTAAATAAATACTTTATAGAAGTCCCTAAAACTATTAGGCAACAAATCATCACTTCACCTGAAGATTCATGGAATGATCTTAGAACTCTGCGCTACTTCAGTGATACATCTAAATTTCGTTGTGCAACAAATGAAGAAGTATTGGATATCATTTCTACACTTTCCCTAAACAAAAGTTCAGGACATGACAATTTATCTCCCAGAGTATTAAGAGAATGTAAACACGAAGTTTCTCCGCATCTGACGAAAATTTTTAATAGTGTTGTTATTACCTCTCAGTATCCAGATACTTTGAAGATTTCTAAAGTGATTCCAATACCAAAAATACCTCATGCTGATACTGTGGATAAATATAGACCAATTTCGCTTTTACCTATAATTGATAAGATTTTTGAAAAGATTATTCATCAACAAATGATTACTTTTTTGGAAGACAACCATCTAATTCATAACTGTCAGTATGGATTTCGAAAGGGAAGTGGAACTGAAAATGCAGTAGTAAATGTTGTAAATAATATATGTAATGGCGTAGACCAGGGTTACAGTGGAGTTGCTGGCATATTCTATGATTTTTCAAAAGCGTTTGATCTTGTGGATCATAACATATTAATTCAAAAGCTGCATTTTTATGGTTTTCGTGGTATGGATCTTCAATTGATTAAGAGCTACCTAAGCAATAGAAAACAATATGTAGAACTAAGTAACCATCGAAGTTCACTGGAGAGTACAGAATGTGGAGTGCCTCAAGGCAGTGTGCTAGGTCCGTTGTTTTTCATATTATATATAAATGATATAGTTAATCTCGGATTAAATGGAAAATTGTATATGTACGCTGATGATGTTTCCTTATTTTATCCGTTTAAAAATGAAAAAATGATAAAGGACTGCATGGAAAGAGATTCAGCTCTTATTTTTGAATACGCTAGACTAAATAAGTTAGTAATAAACAAAGGAAAAACAAAACTCATAAGATTTAAACCACAATCAAGACACTTGAATGATTTTTCTATACGTGTCGAAGATGGCGAAATTATGGAAGTTCAGGTAATAAAATATCTAGGTGTAACGCTGCAATCAAACCTAACGTGGAGCTTTCACATTCAGGATTTAAAGTCTAAAATATCTTCTGTAATTGGCTTGTTATACAAATTTAAAAACAAGTTCGGCACAAGAACTAAACTAGCTTTGTACCAAGCGTTAATACAAAGCCGCCTCAATTACTTGGCAATAGTATATGCGTATAAAAATTCGGAAGTTCTGAAATCTTTACAAAGAATACAAAACAAAGCTTTAAAATTTGTTTATAATTTGCCGCGCATGTTTCCAACACTTTTACTTTATAAAGATATTGCGAAAACAGTCTTGCCTGTAAGAGGATTATATAAAATGCAGTTGTTGACTTTTGTTTTTAAATCACACCAAAATATCGGCCACAATACAATAATGTTTCTGAGAAATCAGACTACGTTTAATACGAGAAGCAGTTCAAACTTAAGAACATCAAGACGCAGACTAGAAACCACAAAGCAAAAAGTAGAATACATTGGAGGGTTTGAATATAATAATTTGCCACAAGTGCTTAAAAATGTTGAAAGAATCTCAATATTTAAATCTGAGTTGAAGAGATATTTGACTCAAAATTTTGAACAGTTTTTTTGAATAATTATTATTGTGTATATATGTAAATATTTTCATAACACTTAATATTTTATGTTACTTATTTCTATTGCATATCTTTAGTTTATAAATAATGCCAACTCGCCTCTACAATGTCATATATGACGCTGAGGCAACACAAATTTGTAAAAATATAAAATTGAACAATAAAATCTTCCAAACACCAACTCCCTTGCTGGATATATAGCCGAATACCATTACAGACAGTTTTCCAAACTTTACTGTAGGAATAAGATTTTTATTTTCTAGTCCTTTTAGAGGCTTACGCCAAACTCTTTGCGGTACGTCATGATAATAAAGCATTATTTTCGTCTCATTTGAGAAAATAACATCGTCCCAGTACTCCGGAGGAAGTGAAATGTATTCGGTGGCAAATCTTAATTTCTTTTCGACATTTTGTACTGACAGCAAGAGTTTTTTCCTAGTCAATTTTGAAGGATATTTGTATTTTTGAAGAACATTTCCAATGGTTTCTTGGAAAACACGTAACACAAAGTATTTTTAAACTTGATGAGCTAATCATCTCGCACTGGATTGTGGTCTATCATACACGGTTCTAATAATTTTTCTCACAACTCGCTGCGTCATCTTTTTTGGACTGTCTGTAGATCCCTTTAAATCTAGTCCTCCTTCTTTTTCAGCACGGGATATAAAATTATATACAGTCCTGATGTTTAGGGAGAACATAACGACGATTTCCTTGGCAGATTTGCCTTTGTAGTAGTTGAAATAGCCCAATTGTATAATATTTTTTGAAACTCGTTTCCCTGGCGTTTTTTGTATTCAAAAATAAGGACACTTATTACATTAAAACGATTCCTTCGTTACTAAAACGTTATTTACCCCTTTCACATTCCATCTCATTTGTAAAAAACCCAAAATGCGCAACATTTTTGGGAAATAATGGCATATTTTTGTAATTTTTTTAATATCTTCATTCAATATGCACAGATTTTTTTGACACTTCTTAGATTGAGTAAACTTCTTTTGTTGTTGTTATTATTGTAATGTGTGTTACTATTAGGAAATTATAGGTGCCATATGGTCGTAGACAAGTACAGTTATAGAATGAGTGCAAAAATAAAAAAATATATAAAGATTTTGTTGTTGAAATTCTTGAATGAAGATCAAATTTTACATTTTTTTGGCTGCTCCTCAACAGGCACGTGGAAGAAACCAGTCCTTATATAATACATCATCAATCAAAATCATTGGGAAGTTATCGCTAATTATTTTTATATGACAAAATCCCAGCAAAGTCTCTTTGTGCCTTCCTTCTTAGACCCTAGAACAAATGGGGATGAGTATTCAGAAGTACTCGGTCTTATAATGCCCTCACTTAACCAATCTTTAACCTGTTGCTCAACAACATCTTGATCCTCATAAGATAGTCGACGTGGTCTTTGTATATCATCCAACAATATTATTTTCAGATTCTCAGTATCATAGTCCCTTACCAACCTTCTAACGTCACCTGCAGTTTCCTTTGGTAAATGCGACAAGTTCAATGCGTCATCATCGATAACAACCGTAAAACAAAATAGCATAAAATCATCCACTTCATCACGTTGTTCTCCCAACGATTCTTTCCTACATCTAAAGGTGTTTAAAGTCAAAGTCATCTATATTAACGGTCATATCAAAGTATTCTAAAATCACTACGTCACGAACATTGGCCGTTACAAAACTATATCTATTGTAGTGGTAAAATAATTTAAACATTTTTACATAGTAAATAATCCTTTTATATTAAAGAAAAGTAACTTTTGAAAAACTTAATTTTAAACAATATAAAAATAGAAAGACATACATAAAAATACATTTTTAAATACAAAAATATACAGACAACATTAAAATATATAAATATAAATAAATATAAAAATATATTTAAAAATATAAAAACTTAAAAAAAAGATATGTAAAATTTGTAATTTAGAGAAAAATTGAAACAAATACAAAATAATATATAACATTAAATAAAAATAACAACTACTTACAACAACAAACAAATATTTAAAAGCAACCAAATTTCGTACAGAAAAGAGCCAGAAATAACGGAAAAATTTCAGGCATTCGGAGCTAGCGCAGCGACAGAGGTCTACGTTTCGGTAGCAGAAAAAAAAATTTTTTCTTACATAATCTTACTAATTAATTACAAATGGTTCAATCTGTTCACACCAACAAATTTAATCAACTAAACGTTCCCGTTGTACTAAAAATTCTTGATGTAAAATTTCCCTTACTGTTGGGACTCAAAAGTTTATTTTGGCACTGGCAAAACATGACGCTGCGACAAAAACTCTGCTCTTAAAAAAAAAAAACAGTTAAATTGTAGTCAATTACCAAATCATGTTGGGCATTTTGATGGAAATGAACAGAAACCATCAGTATCACTAGTATTCGAAATTGGAATTAAACGAAATTTGGCAGTGGATTTTAAGTGCTTTAAGAGGAATGTCCTTCCGATATGCGAACTTTTACATTTTTATTGTTAGTAATATAATAACAGAAGGCGAAGGAACGAAAGAAATGTTCAAAAAATGGCTGCAGAAAGGATGCTCCAAGAGTTAAATAAATTCAATATCTATACATATATAAATATATATTTATGTAAGTAATATAAATACATGTATAAATTAGCAATAGTAAGTAGTACTAAAAATAATATAATTTTTCATTCTAAATTTCATCCTTACGTTACATTGTTTAAATATAATAAGAACAACTAAAACTTAAACAATTTATATATTACTAGTTCATTACTTCTTGCTTTTTAATTATTATTAAAACGAATATATTCATGCATATATTGCTTTGAAATACTTGTTAATCTTATTTTATTGTCCCGTAGCAAACAAGAGAAAATGAAAAAAAATTTTTTTCTATTTATAAATTTTTATGCATATACATATGAGGGCAATCGTAATTTATTTGAAATTTGTATGAAAATTTAAAACAGCCTAATGTCTACTGAATTTCAAATTGACAAATTTAATGGACTTATTGCTGATTTTTATAAAATAAAGAAAAGGATATTGCAAAATCGTCCCTTATCTAATAAACAACAAAAAATTGATGAATATATAAACCTATTAGTTGAAAATTATAATAACATTTTGATATATACAAAACAGTATATTAAAGGTTTAGCTTATCCCGAAAAAAAAGCTTTACAGAATAAAATATTATATTGTAGGGAATTATTAGTGAGATGTTTTTGTGGACTGAAGTGTAAAATTAGGAGTCCAAGTGGCGTTGATTTGTTCGAAGTCGTACTTAAAGAAGTACTGGCGGATTCTGATTCTGAAACCGACTTCACTGATGAAAACGAAGATAATAAAGATACTATTGCGGAAAGTATGGAAAATAATGCAAATAACATGGCTTCTATTGAAGAGAAGACAAAATTTATTTCAATGTGCTCTAACATTTAATTCAACACTTAATTCATTTCTGGACAAGATAGATCTAATTCGGGAATTAACGGCAGAGAATTTGAATATGTGCTTCATTTCTTTTTTAAAATCAAAATTAGACGGAAGGGCCAGAGAAGTCCTGCCTGATAATATTACGAGCATATATCAGATTAAGGAAATCCTTAAGAACAGAATAAAACCGGATAATTCTAAGGTTGTTGCTGGCAGGTTTACTGCACTGCATGTTAGGAATAATGATTTCACTGAATTTGTGAAAAAGGTTGAGGATTTGGCAGATTCGCTGCAACGTTCTTTGGTCACGGAAGGGATAACGACAAAAGCACAAGAGATGGCGGTGGAACAGACGGTTAAAATTTGTAGGGATAATGCAAAGTCAGGGTTGGTTAAGGCAATTTTAGCTTCAACGGTTTTTAACGAACTTAAGGATGTAGTCGCAAAACTAATTGTAGAGGAATCGGCAAATGAACATGAACATCAGGTATTAACTTTACGTTACAACGGGCTCAATGGGGGACACAATAGGAACAATTACAACTGGGGGAATAATAATAACTCATTTGGGAGTAATTCTTTCAACAATCAGAATACTCGTACGAACCGTTCGAATAACAACTATCGGGGTAACAATAATAGGAGAGTTCGTGAGTACAATTATCAGGGAACGTATAATGGAAAATACAGTCGACCACTTAATGACAACGTTCGCAATAGTCGTAATTACCCTGCTGTGAGGACTTTAAACGAAGAAGTCCCCCAGCACGATGTGTTGGGGGAGGAGGATTAAATGTAATAGAGGGAAACAATTTTAAGTCTGTATATAGTTTTGATCTAAATTTTTCTGATTTCGTGAACTTGAATTGTACAGCTTCTTTCAGAACGAATTCGTTTCTGGTGGACTCACAGGCAGACATTTCCGTCTTGAAAATGTCATGTTTAAAGGAGCATATAAGGATAAATCAACAAAATAGTGTTAATATTGTAGGCATAACGATGAATACCATTAAATCGCTAGGCACTATTAGTACGAAGTTATCGGGTTCCAATTTTTTTATTCCACAGGTATTGCACATCGTTCCTGATTGCTTTAATATCCCCTCTGACGGTATACTAGGAAAAAACTTTCTGAGAATGAACAAGTGTACAAGTGTAACACTATGACGGTTTCGTCTTTTGTAAATGGTAGAAGAATAATCATTCCAATATCGCATGGAATTAGTAAGGGTTCAAGGGTTCCACCAAGGTGTGAGGTATTTAGACAAATTCACTTGAAGTGTTAATGAACCGGTTTTTATACATTCTCAAGAAGTAACAAGTGATGTTTTTATTGGTAAATGCATTGTGAATTCCGAACACCTATTGTAAGAATCTTAAACACAAGCAATGAAACTAAAGTTGTCCACACCTATGACATCGAAACGGATAAGCTGTCGAATTTCAATATTTATTCTATTAATAGGAACAAATGCTCTACTGAACGTGTACACAACCTAAAACAAATTTTAAACGACAAAATGCCGGAATACATAAAACCCGATTTAATGCCCTTTTGTGAGGATTACTCAGATATTTTCACTTTGAAAACTGATAAAATGACCATCAATAATTTCTATGAACAGACATTAAGACTTAGGGATAGTGAACCCGTCTATATAAAAAATTATCGTCTTCCGTACACACAACGAAACGAAATAAAAAAACAAGTGCAAAATTTAATTGATAACGATTTAATAGAGGCAAGTAAGTCAAATTACAATAGCCCATTAATTCTAGTACCTAAAAAATGCCCAAATAATACCGAAACATATCGAATGTGCGTGGATTACAGGGCAATAAATAAAAAACTAATTGCCGATAAATTTCCTCTACCTAGGATAGACGATATACTCGACAATTTAGGTCGTGCTAAACATTTCTCCGTTATTGACTTATATTCAGGGTTTCATCAAATTCCACTTCACGAATAATCAAGGGATTTAACATCTTTTAGCACAGATCAAGGAGCATTCCGTTGGAAAGTTCTTCCATTTGGACTAAATGTAGCTCCAAACTCATTCTCTCGGATGATGTCCATAGCTTTTTCTGGCCTAGAACCAAATAAAGCCTTCTTATATATCGATGATATAATTGTGATTGGATGTAGCAAAGATCATCACTTGAAAAATTTGACTAACGTATTTGACGTATTGAGGAAATATAATTTGAAAATAAACCCATATAAATGCAATTTCTTCAGACCTGAGGTCACTTTCTTAGGCCACAAATGCACCTCGAAAGGACTTTTACCAGATAACACGAAAATTTCGGCTATTGAAAATTATATAGTACCTAAAGATAAGGACGCTGTTAGACGTTTTGTATTGTTCGCAAATTACTACAGGCGTTTTATACCCAATTTTGCTTGTATAGTAGCCCCATTGAATAATATTATACGCAAAAGAGTTAATTTTGAGTGGAATGAAAAATGTCAAATGGCTTTTGAGAGATTAAAAAAGGAACTAATTTCTCCGAAAATCCTTCAATATCCAGACTTTTCCAAGCAATGCATTATCACAGTTGATGCTTCAAAGGTAGGGTGTGGTGCAATTCTTAGTCAGAATTTTGATGGACACGATCTTCCAATATATTATGCATCCAAATCTTTCACTCAATCAGAACAAAAAAAGGCAACCATAGAGCAGGAGCTTATTGCAATATATTTTGCAATAAACCAATTTCGACCTTACGTTTATGGGACTGAATTCGTAGTCAGAACTGACCATCGACCATTGGTGTATCTTTTCAATATGAAAGACCCTTCATCAAAGTTGACGAATATTAGACTCAAACTTGCTGAGTATAAATTCATAATAGAAGATATAAAAGGAAAGAATAATGTCGGTGCTGATGCACTTTCTCGAATCTCCTTCGACGAGATAAAAAAGGAGGCAACCTCTGAGACAATTTTAACGGTGTTTACGCGTGCAAGGTCTAAACGGACAAAAACAGCAATGAATGAACCAACATTAGAGCATCCTAGGGAAAGTACAGTAAAGGTATATGACAAGTTTCCACGGGAAATTAGCAGGAGGAATGCGAAAGTAAGGTTCGAAATATGTCACAGGGACGGGATTGTGACTAATATAAAATTTAATATTTACATGAGATTTAAATCAGTGGCAACTGTTAATATTGGTAACAAATCATTGAATCTAGAGGCAATGCTTTTGAGGCTACAGGAGGAGGCCAACAATAATAACATTTACACACTTGAATTGGCAAAGGATGATCCAATTTTGTCAGTATATGGTATTCAGAACCTTAAGATGTACGGTAACGAAATTTTGGAAACAATTGAAATTCTATTAGTAGATCCAATTGAAACCATCACTGATGACAGGAAGAAGCTTGAACTTTTGGAAACCTATCATGAAGACCCATTAATAGGAGGGCATTGTGGTCGCAAAAGGCTATATGCTAAATTGAGAACTAGGTACTACTGGAGAAATATGACCAAGGATATATCCTCATTTGTTAGTAAATGTGCGCAATGCAATCTGAACAAAGTAAAAATAGGTAACAAAGAGGAATTGATACTTACACCAACACCTATTAAACCGTTTGATATTGTAATTATAGATACCATAGGTCCTTTGCCCACGTCCAAATATGGCAATAAATATGTTTTGACCATTATTTGTGACTTCACGAAATATTTAGTTACAATACCAATACCGGAAAAAAGTGCAAAAACTATTGCTCAGGCAATATTTGAAAATTTCATTTTAATTTATGGAAGAATGAAGTGTAGCATGATTTTACAGTTGTCAATACCAACACAACATTTCATGTGCATAAATAAAAGAATATCCAATTGCATATGAGCAGCGACCACTTGACTCAATGTTGCTGACCGTCGCTGCAGCGTATAACGCCACAATAGTAACGCGCATATGCGACGGTCATTTGACGCTTTGTTGAGTGATCGCCGGCAGTATTGATATGCACATAGTATGCACTATGTGTGTTGTTGTTGTATTGCATAGCTAGTGATTGTGTGTGGCTCTTTTCACACTTTACCGTGGGAATTATTATGGACAGCGGACGCGTGTCGTATGACATCCACTTGTCCCACGATAAACACACACAAACCCTTTAATAAATATAGTTAAGTATTAATTGTATACACACAAACATGTGTTCTAGTATTAAGCCAAACAATATTGTATTAGTATATTGTATTATTAATATTTTAGTATAAAAGAAGGGACATTTTCCCTCAAGAATTCAATCAATAAAGATCAGTCGAACTGTGCGCTTTAATAGTGCACTCGACTAAATAAAACAAAAAAATAAAGAATTTTAATAATTCTACAGAAGACCATTATATCGGACCTTGGTACTGAATTCAAGAATGAGATATTTTGTGAGTTATGCAAACTTTTGAAAGTTAACATCAACTTTTCAACAGCCTATCACCACCAAACGGTAGGGACAGCAGAGCGAAATCATCGCGTTTTTAACGAATATATTAGATCCTATATAAGTGACAATATAACAGACTGGGACACATATTTAAAGTATTTTGCATATTTTCACAATACATCTACAAGTTCGGTCTTCGACAACAAATTTACGCCATATGAACTAGTCTTTGGCCGAAGTGCAAATATGCCAAATGACTTAAATCTGAATAAAATTGATCCTATTTATAATGTGGAAAACTTCAGCAAAGAGGTTAAATTTCGTCTACAAAGCTCTCACATTTTGATAAAAAAACTTTTAGAAAAACACAAAAATAGGAATAAAGAACAACATGATAAATCAGCTAAACCCAGTAACTTCAAATTAAATAGCAAAGTATTTTTGAAGAAAGAACCATACGAAAAATTTAAAAACCTATTTGAAGGTCCATATATAATAAAAAAAATACAGGGTGTAAATGCAACTATCTACGATGAACAATCAAAGAAGAGTAAAATTGTACATAAAAACAGCTAATTCAGAAACCTATTAGGCTCTTTTAAATAATAATATAAACTACCAAATATGTATACAAAAATATCAATCATAACATGAAAGAAAAGGAAAAATGGAAATTAATATAGTTAAGTGGAAAATGTTAACTATTTTTATTATTTTATATAAATTAATGATATTAAGATAAATGTATTTGAATTTTATTTTTTTTCTCATATTAATTATCACTCTATGTTTTTTCCTAATCTTTTTTAGGAAATATTTCAAATTAATTAATTTATAATTTAAAAAGTTAAAGATGGGCACTGAATAAGTAAACCTTTTCTTCAATCGCGAAGACCAAAAAACCAAAAGAATTGAAAAAAAAAAAAAATAGAAGATACAAAACATAAAAAAAAAACAAAAATAGAAGATACAAAAAACAAAAGCTTTTCAAACACAACAAAAGAGAATACGTATATAAAAAAAAGGAGAAAACAGTGATAACAGTGTAACACAAAATCTTGGAGACAACATACACGATATCACAGCATCACAACATCAAACATCATTATACCATCACCTCATCAATATCAATTCAACAACCCTAATTATTTCGGAGGAAATAGAAGGACAGATGACTCGTTGCCGTTGTATTCTCTGCAAACGAGAACATAATCTGGGAAGTAGTGACTTCAATTTAGATTCCGAGGTAAAGTGTATTTAATTCGTTGTTTCTCTAGCAAAATTAAGAGATTTTTGAAAATTCTTCAGAAATTAATTCGCTTTTTTAGTCGAACACACGAATTAACTTACACTATAATTAATTTATTAATTTCTCTTTTGTATGCATAATATTCGTCTACAAATACGTATCCTAAATGATAAATTGAACATCACGCTTATAAGTACACACGTCGCGGAAGTTGTTGTTGTTGTTGAAAATAAACACAAAAACGTATATAAATTACATTTTTTTCGGGAGTGATAATTATCATTATTCGATATTAATTATATGTATGAAAACGTTGGTCCGTCGGTGATTAAAGTATACGAAACAATTAATATTTTTTACAATAGATACACGGGATTATTTGCGAGATTTTTCTTTTTTGAATTTGTAATATTTTTTAACAAATTTCTTCTCGCACTTTCTTTTCGGTTGTATTGTGTTTCATACTCGCTAAGTATAAATATAATAGGATCAGTGTTCCGATTCCGTCGTTCCATTATCACATAAGGTATATACTTTACACAGATGTTTACAGTGCGACAATTCACACTATCAACGAAATTAAATTTCAGACTGCAATTCGGTGTAAACTCAGTTAAGTGTTTACACTACCTTCGAATTTCAATTAATTCGTGATTGTTGTCGTTAGACAACACAGTGCGCTACTAGTGCAGTTAATTGTTGTTTTATAATAACAAATTGTTATTAGAAGATTTAACTTGATAAATTTTTCATTTATCAAAGGCTGTATATTTGTTGTCAATACATTTTTTTGACTGTGGAATAATTTTTTTTGAAATTTTATTTAACCAATAAGTTAATTTGGTTTGATTTGCGTTGGGTTTATAAACTGATTAAAAATGACCAGTAGAAAAAGACAGGATTCTCCCTCTAAATCGGAAAACTTGGAGAAATTGACCACGAAGAGGACAAAGGTCGTTAGTAATATAATTCGAATCCGTCAATCCATTTTGGAAAAGACGATTTCTTTTAATCCAATCGAGCTTGAATGTCGGCTGGACATATTAAAGAATTATATTGACCAAGCTATGAAGCTCCAATCTGATGTGGACAATTTGGATCCCGAAAACAGTGATAGAGCTGAGCTTGAGGATATTTGTGTGACCACCAAATCATTGTTTTTGAGTCTACTAGCAAAAAATAGGCAACCAAATGTGCCGGAAATGTCCTTGGTTGGACAACAACACCAATCAAGGCTCCCAAACATGAAACTCCCCAAGTTTAACAGAAAATATTCCGATTACAAGAATTTTATGAGTTTGTTTGAGAATTTGGTCCACAACGATCCTACGTTGACAGATATAGAAAAGTTTAATCATTTGATCTCCTGCTTGTCCGATGAAGCTTTGGGTACAGTAAAAGCTTTTCAGATTACTGAAGAAAATTATCCCAAAGCAATAGCAAGTCTGAAGAAGGTTTATGACAATGAATGTCTTATATTTTTTGATAATATAAGAAAACTTTTCGATTTGCCGCAAATCACAAAACCTTCAGCTATTGCTTTGCGAAGCATGATAGATACAGTATCTGCGATATACGATTCCTTATTGTCAATTGGTGACGATAAGAAGATTACAAATGCCATTCTAATACATTTAGTGATGTCAAAAGTAGATCCAGTCACCAAATCAAAATGGAAAGAACAACTCGATTTCGAAAAACTCCCACTTTGGTCAGACTGTGAAGCCGCCTTAAACAAACGATATCAGCACATTGCAGCTGATGAATCTTCAAGTTCAAGATCGAGGTTTGATAATCACAAAACTGAACATTTTTCAAGAAGGAATAATAGAGCCTCACTAAATGTAGCGAAATCTAAATATAAGCCATCTGCTGACAATTGTAAATTTTGTAAATCTGTCCATCATAATATAAGCAATTGCCCTTCATTCATTGCTGAGCCAGTAAATCAAAGATTTGACTTTATAAAATCTGTGCCAGCATGTATAAATTGTCTCAAAAGGGGACACACAGTGCTGCATAGGTACACAACAAACGCAAATGCAAATAACAACTACACTGAACAGTCCTCTACTTCACATCGGTCGGTGAATTATTCCTCGTCCGATGAAAGAGTTATTCTCGCGACAGCAGTAGTCAGTGTAAGAAGTAGCTCTGGTAAATTGATACCAGCTAGAGCCCTTTTGGATTCCGGATCTCAACCGAATTTGATAACTGAGGAACTTGCGCAGCTACTTAGATTGAAAAGAGAAGGAGGCAGACTGAACTTAACTGGCATTAGTGAAACAAATTCAATGTCGAAATCTAGCGTCAATTTAACTGTCACGTCGAGGGTTAACTCTACCCAATTTAAATCGAAATTCTGGGTATTGAGTTCGATAACTAATTTCCAACCTGATAGTGTTATAAATACAACCACCTTACGTATTCCTAATAATATAAAGCTAGCCGATCCGTGCTTCCATAAACCACGGAAAATTGACTTGCTTATTGGAGCAGAAATCTTCTTCGACCTAATGTGTGTCGGTCAGATAAAATCTGGCCCGAGCCTTCCGAAGACTTCACTTGGTTGGATTGTCACTGGAAAGTACAACCAATCAAAGGGTTCCACTCACAGTAGCGTGTGTCACTTGAGCACTGTGATAGAGGACGAGAGCAACATTGATTCGATAGTCAGGAAGTTCTGGGAATTGGAGGAGCTTCCGAATGAATCAATAAAAGTTTATTCAGAAGAGCAGCAACAGTGTGAGGAGAAGTTTAGGAATTCAATACGACGTTTAGCGTCAGGACGATTTGTAGTCTCACTTCCTTCCAAGTCTGATGCAAAAGTGTTGGGTTCTTCTGGTTCGAAGTCGCGTAGAGACGATTTCTTTCGTTGGAACGAAGACTGTCTAAGGATGACACAATGAGGCATATGTATCATGACTTTATGAAAGAGTATTTCAATTTGGGACATATGTCACTTCTGGATAATATGCCAGATTTTCCTCACTATTTCATTCCCCATCAATGTGTTTTGCGGCCTCAAAGTACTACTACTAAACTTCGAGTAGTTTTCGATGCTTCGTGTAGAACTTCGTCTCATGTATCACTAAACGACATACTAATGGTTGGTCCTACCATTCAAGAAGAACTGTATTCTACACTCATCCGTTTTCGCCTTCATCGCTACGTAATCACTGCAGATATCGAGAAAATGTATCGTCAAGTTTTGATCGACGAAGATGATAGGAATTTTCAATTGATCCTTTGGAGACAAAATCCATCTGATAGCATACAGGTGTTTCGATTAAACACAGTAACTTATGGCACAGCTTCTGCCCCTTTTCTCGCTATAAGATGTCTGATTGAATTAAGCAATTTATACAAAGAGACTTTGCCTATTGGTGCAAAAGTTGTTCGCAGTGATTTCTACGTGGACGATTTGTTAACCGGTGGTGAGAGTTACGAAGATCTGATTACAATACGCAGTCAGGTTACCAAGATCCTAAACTCAGCTGGCTTTAACCTTGCAAAATGGTTTTCAAATCATCCTAAATTTATTAGTACTCTACGGAGTGAAAAACTATTGCACAGTGATTCCGATTCTGCTAAGGCCTTGGGTTTACATTGGAGTCCGAAGAATGATTCACTAAAGTTTCATTTGGAGAATTCCTTTAAGAATTTGAAAGCAACGAAAAGAAACATATTATCAGTTTCTTCTCGATTATTTGATCCTCTCGGACTCTTGTGCCCTATTGGTATAAAATCCAAGATCTTATTACAAGAACTTTGGATTCAGAAACTCGACTGGGATGAATCGATTCCCATGAATATTGATACTTCATGGGAAAATCTCAAATCGAATTTAATGGAGATCGATTCAATAACAATCCCAAGATTCGTCCAAACAACTTCCACTGCAAACATCCAAATACATGGATTTGCTGATGCTTCAATGCGAGCATATGGGTGTTGCATTTACGTCAGAAGTTCCGAGTCTGGCAAAGTTACTGTCAGATTGCTTACCGGAAAATCTAAAGTCGCTCCACTTAAGACAAAATCTCTTCCGAGACTTGAGCTGTGTGCTGCACATCTATTGGCAAAGTTGTGGACTAGAATTAAACCCATGTTGGAATTTAGTATCGATCAAGTTTATTTCTGGACGGATTCGGAAATAACTCTACATTGGGTAAAGACCCATCTATCCGCCCTTGCTACTTTTGTATCAAATAGAGTAGCTGAGATTCAGGAGTACCTAAATGACACACGCCATTGCTATTGCAATGCTACAAAAGCAGTCTCATGGCGACACGTGCCAACTGACCATAACCCAGCTGACATTGTTTCTCGAGGCTGTGACGTCCAGGAATTGCAACAGTCGATCTGGTTTGAAGGACCGTCATATTTATTAAATGACAGTTCTTCCTGACCTGTTAACAAGCATTTTGAATTAACAGAGAACCAAAAATTATTGGAGACAAGAAAACTGACTGTATTTCTTGCAGTAGAGGGGACGTCTAATTGTCTACTACATATGATAGCGAAATATTCTTCATATACGAAGTTACTCCGGGTGACATGTTTGGTACTCAGATTTACTGATAATCTGAGGAAACGAAAGACTAGTCAAAATATCATACCTACTGCAACGGAAATGAAATGGTCATTTTATCGCCTCATAGAGGCTATCCAGAAATCTAATTTTTCTGATTAGATTACTAAATTACAGAAATCTCTGACGTTACCATCGAATATCTTTGTCACTCTATATTTGCGAAACTTGCATTTGAAAAACTGTCATGCTGGTACGAAAGCCCTTATAGCTCTTTCGCGCGAGAATATTTGGCTGATAAATGCGAAAGAAGAATGCAAGAGAATAATTAGCAAATGTGTACATTGCTTCCGCTATAAACCGAAGCTTATGTCCCAAATAATGGGAAATTTACCCACTAACAGAGTGAGAGCTTCGCGCCCATTTTTAATAGTCGGAGTTGACTACTGTGGTCCAATTAATGTTTCATTGAGAATTCGTGGAAAACCACCATTAAAAATGTATATAGCGGTTTTTGTGTGTTTTACATCTAAGGCAGTACATTTGGAATTAGTTTCTGATCTTTCCACTGATGCGCTGCCAGGAGGGGACTACCCAAGGAAATTCACTGCGACAACGCGACGAACTTCGTCGGGGCCAGCCGCGTACTCAAAGAGCTGCAATGCGCGTTCGACAAGAGTCGACAGGCCGTCGAGTCGTACGCAGCGTCGTCCGGGGTGAAGTTCAATTTCATACCACCGCGGGCGCCGCATTTCGAAGGACTATGGGAAGCCGCCGTCAAACAGGCGAAGTTCCTACTTCTGCGAGCCGTGGGCAACGTACTGCTCACCCAAGAAGAGATGGCAACAATGCTTGCAGAAGTAGAGGCGGTGCTCAACAGCCGTCCAATTGCACCGCTGTCTCCAGACCCCAACAACGGAGAAGCGTTAACACCAGCTCATTTAATCCTAGGAGAGGGTCTGCGTTCGCTGCCGCCAGAATCCGCAGACGACGGGAAAGGCACCGAGATGAAGCTATGCAAGCGTTGGCGTCTGCTCTGCAATCTCAAGCAGACATTCTGGCAGGTCCAAGTGGCATCAGGAAGCACACAACATAGAGGTAGGTCAAGTGGTAATCGTCCACGAAGACAATCGCCCGCCACAGCATTGGTTGACCGGGAAAGTCGTGACCGTATTCAAAGGCGAAGATGGCAAGGTCAGAGTGGCGGAGGTCGCAACGCGCAACGGCGTCTATAAACGCCCTATACATAAACTAGCTCCACTGCCACTAAATTGAAGACCTCCGGTCCTTCAATGGGGCCGGAATGCTGTTGATTATTATTATTTTCTAATTTCTTTTAATTATAATTTGTTATTGTCCATTTACTGAATTAAAATGAACTCCCCTAATATAACATTAATTTATTAAGTAAGGTCAATGAACTATAATATACATATAAAATATAAATAACAAGGTCAATGAATTATAATATACATATAGAATATAAATAACAAGGTCAGATAAAAGCAACGGAGTTACTGAATAATTAGCACAGTTAGGATTAAGTACATAAAATAAGTTAGAATTAAGAAATATGAAATAAAAAGTGTTAGTTGATAATCAGTAATAATCTGAACCGGTCGTTTTCAATTATTTTGGTTTTTGGTCTTCGCGATTGAAGAAAAGGTTTACTTATTCAGTGCCCATCTTTAACTTTTTAAATTATAAATTAATTAATTTGAAATATTCCTAAAAAAGATTAGGAAACAACACATACTATGAAACATTTATAAATTTTATATGTAAATAAATATTAATTTCATATGTAAATATTTATAAGATTATAAAAAAAAAAGAAAAATTTTGAATTGACGAATCTTAATAGTATCAATCCAAAATTTTTTTTTTTCTTCCCAGAAGGGAGGTGTAGTGGTAACACTGTATATGAAATTCTATTTTATGCAACCATGAATGATACTAAAATATACTACTATTATGTACAATTAAGAATACTAAGACGCCTTTTGCACCTTGAAATTTGTTTCGAAACAAATGTGAGAAACTTTTTTGCATTTTCTTTTAAAATTTCTTTCGCTTTTGGACGTAAAAAATTAATTTCAGAAATTTTGTTTTCTTTTATCGCGTCGTTCTGCTGTTTTTAACAGTTGTAATTTTGTTAGGCATTGTGATGTAGGTTCAAACACAAGACATGACCATTATATGAATATTATATTTTTATTACATTATAATATATTATATATTTATGTATTATTATTTTTTAATATATTTACCTTATTTAAATTATATTCTTTTTAATATTTTTTATTTTTATTTTTTCAACCTTTTTTATTAATTGTTTGGCGCTAAAATTTTTCTTTTGCTAATGTTTTGATTTCAAACACAAAAACAACAAAGACTAATGATATTTTAAATTATATTATTTATATTAACACCGTCGACTAACTACGAGTCATCTCTTACCCACTTTTTCTCCTAAAAAACATCATTTTGGCCTCTACGATCTAAAAATAGTTTTTAGTAATATAATGTGAAAAATCAAATTGTCGTTATTGACCAGTTACCGCGGCAGTCATGATGTTAACTTCTCTATGCGGAACAAAAAATAAATGAAAATGTGAAATCAAATACAACTCTGTGTATATACGAATAAAGAACAAAGCAAATTTCTGAGTACATGAAATTCTAAAATCACCCCCGCTCGTTTTTCCCCTCTCTCCTACAAACTCAAGAGTGTTGAAATTTGTATCGAAACAAATTTCAAGGTGCAAAAGGCGTCTAAGTAAGTAAGAATATAAATAAAAAAGAGAGATCTCAATCCGAACGTGAAAAGAGTTGTTTGAATTTATCAGAGGTTGTCCATTACACTATCATTACAAGTTTCAATACTTCGTAACTTTTCAAAAATATCTAGCTTAATTATGGTACACATATCATTCCTTTGACAAAAAGCAATTGATGTTAGATATTACTTTCTTGATAATGGTTTACAACATCTAGACGTTGTGTATGTTACAGAGCATTGAAGACAATGTTAGCACACTTTTTCTTTAAAATACAACAATGAGTGCTTAAAACTGTCAGTTTAAAACAAAATTTAATACATTAAAAAATTTAAGCGCATAGTGAAGTTTAAAAAAGGTAAAATATAAATAATGGATATTATGTAGTGGCTGTAGTCTACTAGGTAGTGTGTTGGTTTATTAGGCGTAAACCACGGCTTCGCATCCCAGGTGATGCATCAAAACGAAATATGAAAAAAAACATTTTTTCGGCGAAAGCCTCTTGCTGATTTCAGGCAAAAACTTAGAGTGAATAAAATTGCCATGAAGAGCTTCTCAGAAATCTGTCCTTCGGAGTCGACTTTAAACTGTAGGTCCCGCCACTCATATATAAATTTAACGAAACACACAATAAGTGGTGTGAGAAGCTAGGTCGAAATCCTGACTGAAGAATTGTAATGACCAATTTTGTATATATTACTAGCTAAAACCTGGTGTGCTTCGCTACTCCTATCGATATCTATATATATAAAAATGAATGTGTTTATTTGTGTGTTTTTAATTGAATTCAATAGACAGATAAACGGCTGGAACGATTTTCTTGAAACTTTAACAGTACCTTCCACAGCTCTAGATGTTGATCCTCGTAGTCTTTCTCCTTCTAGGCGTACATCGCGTTGATCCGGCGTCTCTTCAGTTCTTGATCTTGATGATTGGGATCATTTTCTTCTGAGACGTGCGTGTCTTGGCTGCTCTAGAAGTTGATGCTTGTATCCTCTCTCCTTCTACACATGCATCAAGTTGATCTGGTGTCTCCGCAGACCTAGATGTTGATGCTCGTAGTAGTCTCTTTCCTTCTAGGCGTACATCGCTTTAATCCGGCGTCTTATCAGTTCTTGATCTTGATGATTGGGATCGTTTTCTTCTAAGACGTGCATCACGTTCATCAGGTGTCTCAGCAGCTCCAGATGTTGATGATCGTAGTCTACACGTATACATATCTAGTTGATCTGGTGTTTCTGTAACTACTGCTCTTTGCAGTCGTATTTTTTCCCTTTCTAAACGTTCATCACGTTGAACTGGAGCCTCAGCAGCTCTAGATGTGGATGCTTTAGACCTTTCAACACTCATACGAACATCACGTTCTTCGGGAGTTTCGTCAACCCTTTGTAATTGTAAATTAACTGCATTTTTGGAGCGTTTAGAAAGCGAAGTTTTTTTGGGTGACATTTTTTGTTTTTAATTTATTACAATATGATCACTCACAAAATAAATGCTTAACTCATAAGTACTATTTAACTACTTCCTCTCAATCAGTAATAGGCAAATATACCATAACAGGAAAAATTTTTAATTTTCAAGATAAAAAATTTTGGGCAGTAGGAAATATTTAATATTTTTTGTTAGGGCTGTTGGTGTGTATTATATATTCACAGGTGACAAATGGTTCTTTAAAAAATTATGTATGCTGTAGGTAGTTAATAAATGAAGACAGTATCGTGTTTTCAACGGTCTGTGTCTACTCTCAATGGTACCTAAGATGGGTGGTGACACTCCCATTACAGCAAGTCTGCCCATTTTGTTCATATGTATGTCAAAGTTGTCCCTACAAAATTTGAGGAATCTACCTTTTTCAGTTAATGACACATCCCACATTAAACACTGATTGGGTATGTGGGTGTGGCACCTCGCCTACTTGAAATTTTATAATAAAGAATAGCCTATATTTCCTTCCGGACATACAGGAAGGTACTGTTAAAATTTCAAGAAAATCGGTCCGGCCATTTTTAAATACATATATGAATTGATATATTCATATGAGGGGTGCCACGCCCCCTTTTGCTAGTCAGTCCATTTTTGTCTAGCATATTCATATTGATACTAAAGTGGCTTCGAAAACATTTTATGAATATAACTGTTATATATCCTTAGATATACTAATTTAATATTTTTTATTTGGCAGGTGACACGCCCACTATATCCAATCCAGCCATTTTGTTCATATATACGTCAAAGTCGTCCATATAAAATTTGAGGGCTGTAGCTGTTGCAGTTTAAGAGATATGCGACATTAAATACTTATTGGGTATGTGGGCGTGCCACCTCGCCTACACATTCACATTCATTTTTATATATACATATAGATTATTCTTTGATAATGATCCCTTTGGAATTATTCAATTCAGTATTGCTTATAACATTTCTTTCAGTTTTGTAAAATTTTTTCGCATCAACAAAGATGGTTTTTTGTTTTTCCTGCAACAACTAAGAGGTCAATCCGTTGTTCTGCCATTCCACCAATTCCTAAATTATTTTATGTCACTGAGATTTTTGGCTGATGGAAGTTATTAAAGAGGTACCGGTAACGATTTTAATATTGATATGTCAAAATCCACTGTTTGCTGCATTTTAAAAGAAATTACAAAAATTCTTTGAAAAAAATTTGCAAGAAATGGATAAACGCCAGGATGACAGAAGAAGAGAAAGATACCAATAAAACAACATTTTATTCAAGAATGGTATTCTTAAGAATGGAATCGACGAACTTTTTCACCTACTTCTTAGTGGTTATTTTTCTTTTATAAAATATTTACAGTTATGCATAATTTTTAAAATTTCCACAAAAATTTATTTGCACTGTTATATATACTTAAAAATTTTTCTCCAATTTCTTTTTAAACTTACCGCGGCAACAAGACAACAGGTAATGAGCTGTTGTAAGTTTTTGATAGTTCTGACAACACTTAAAAACGACTGTCGTAAATCATAATCGCAATTTAAAAAATACAACATTAATTTATAATTTCATCATTCCCTCTGGATAAATATTCTATATAGTTTACAGAAGATAATATTCTATAATACAAATTTAGATCTGGGATATTAAGACTTCATATATTATATTTCTACTTAATTCCAAGATCGGATGAAAATTTTGTTTGACGTTGTGTTACCCACGAGATATTGCTGCTCCTTGATAAATGAAAACATAACTTGTCGGCTATCAGTGAGCGCCAGAAAAACCAATGATTTCACTTGATTTGCCGTTGTTAGTCAAACATTTGACAGTAGTGCCTTTTACATACATCATAACTCGTTTAACGTCATTCCAAGGATTTTGAGAAAATCTGCTTAACATATTTACAGCAAAACAAATGTCTGGCCTGGTAATCTGTGCAGCGAATAATAAACAGCCAACAGCTTTCATGTAGGGAACATCCTTCATCTCCTGCATTTCATCATTGTTATCTGGATACATTTTTTCGTCATCTTTTGGTTCAAAGCAATTGGTGCTGAAGTTACATTATATTGATCTATGTCAAAACGTACTAAGACATCAGTAATGTATTGGCGGCTCTGATAAATTTTTATAGTTCTTGCAGTCTTGTCAGTTATGATGCGCATACCTAAGACTGATGTGGCCTCCTCCAAATCCTTCATCTTAAATTTTGTGGATAACGCCTTTTTGATATTGTTGATTAGCTTTGAAGTCGCCGTGGTCTAGTAGATAGTGTGTTGGCTTATTAGACGTAAAAGCCAGGGTTCGAGTCCCAGGCCAGACATTAAAACAAAATACAAAAAGTATTATCTCGGTGATTTCCTCTCAGCAGATTTCTGGCAAAAACTCTGAGAGTAAATAAAATTGCCATGAAAAGTTTCTCACAAAATCTGTCGTTCGGAGTCGACTTTAAACTGTAGGTACCGCCACTTATGTATAAAATTAACACATACAACATAAGTAGTGTGAGAAACTAGGTCAATAATCCTGACTGATGGGTTCTAATGACCAATTATGTATGTATGTATGATTAGCTTCAATTCGCTTAAATTCGGCAACACCGCTTTGTTCTGGTGTATATGTACAAGTTCTTTGATGTAAAATACCATTTTTTTTTTTTCAATAAATTCCTTGATATGGTTATTTACCTATTCAGTTCCATCGCCGGAATGCAATATTTTAAATTTACGTCCACATTGTTTTCCAGCAAATTCTTTGAACTTTTTAAACTCACCCAGAACTTCCGATTTTTGTTCTTTACTTTATGTGAGTAAACGTTAACAAAGGTCAATGTATATCGTGATCCCGAAAACGAACTTACATTTATTGGACCCTTGACATCCGAGCAGAGACCTGCGCCGAGCAAATTTGTCGGCGGCGGCGGCGGCGGCTAAAGTTGAAAATGTTCGGCGGCGGCTTTAAGTCGGCTGTCAGCCGAAATATGGTAAAGTTTCGGCGGCGCTTTTATTTATTTAAATAATATGCATACAACATTTCCAAGATTTATTTAAAGAACAAAAAAGACATGTAAATCCATGTATGAAACATTAGCCTAACGTAATTGGTCATTACAACTTTTCAATCAGGATTACGACCTAGCTTCTCACACCACTTATGTGTGTGCGTTAATTTTATATATGAGTGTTGTGGCCTACAGTTTTAAAATTGACTCCAAATGATAGATTTTTGAGAATCTTTTCATGGCAATTTTATTCACTCTCAGAGGTTTTGCCAAAAAGTGCAGTAAATTTACTAAATAATCATTGTTAGCAAATCGATTATTAAAAATTAGCGACTAAAGAAGAAATTAGAACAAAAAGTAAAATTACACACAAATTACACACGAAGCTAATTACACACATGCTATACGCAAAACCAAAAATTACACACAATATGTGTAATTACACACAAGGTGGCAACACTGGTCTGCTGTGATCCGAAATGACATAAATAAAATGGCCCTGGTTGCTCCACTATGTTAAAGGGCCTTAGTTCTCTGCAGCACATTTGCACAAGCAGACGTGCGTTAGCAAATTTTTCGGAATCTGCATTTTTAGAACTTCCTGACAATAAGGATTTTATTTTGGCATTCGAATTTTAAAATTTTTTTGATTTTACGTCAATACCGTGAGCACGTAAATGGTTACAGAGGTTTGATGTCGAAGCAGAAACTCCAAACCTGAAATTATTTCACATTTTATAACACTTACAAAACAATTATCAGAAATAAATATTCAAAATAATATTTTCCAACAAAATTTGGCTAAAAGCTAATTGAAATTGGAGTTTCAATTATTGTTTTGGGAAATCACTACCATTACAAATTGCAAGGTCGTCATCGGAATCAGGCGAATTTAACTTATTTAAATTATTGAAATTTGTAGTTCTTTGGTTCTCTATTTCAATTTTTTGTCTTTTAAAAAATTTAACGTAAAGTTAAAAGTGTAACCACAATCACCAAAAACAAGAAAGGGTATTCAAAATTTCCATACCAAAAAATTAAAAATTTTTCTATTAATATATCACAAAATGAACAAAAAACTTCAATAATGTATTTAAGTCAAGTAAAACAAAAATATAAATATCATATTTTATATATAATTAAAATTTACTGTATACAATTTTAAAAACATATTTTATATTTTAATTTTCTTACATAGATAAAACGGCGGCTGAATCTAAGCCGAATAAATTTTCGGCGGCTTTTAAATTTTGTCGGCGGCTCGGCTTAGCCGGCTGTCAGCCGATCGGCGCAGGTCTCTGCATCCGAGTGTATCAAGTCAAGGACATTTCCTGTACGTTTACCAACTTCTTTATACGGCGATCTGCTTTCTTTGCGTTTTACACAAACCACGCAATTATTTTTCCGGTTCGCAATTATTTTTCGATCCAGGGACGTATATACAATTGCAGACATTTTTAACAACGCATAAATTTTCATGGGATATATGACCAAGTCTACGATGTCAAATTTCACAGTCTATTGCAGCCATTACACGTTCTTGAAGTCTAGACATTTCTGTTGAATTGCAGTTCAGACAATATAAAGCGTTTACTACATTAGCGCTTGTCACCATTTGATTTCTATTATTAAAAATATTACGGTGATCCTCTTCAAAATCACCTTATTTCCATTTTTTTTTTGTCATCTGACGTACAGAAAGGAAATTTGCACAAAATTTGCGGCAGATACTCCACATTTCTTACGATTGTGTTGATATTTTTCTTGTTAGACAATGACATTTTTAAAATTATTTTTAGTGTCAGTTTTTTCTGTCTTCTTATTGGCGCAAAATGTGCTGTAATGTCTAACTTGTTTACTTCGCGTGACAACGAATTTTTTTATTCCCTGTTGTTAAGGATTTCTCTTTTGAATATAATGCATTATCTTCATTTTTAGTGCTAAATTTTGCATCTTAAAGTAGCAAAGTTTTGACTGCATCGACGTTTAAATCACTAGTCGAATTCTCCACAGCTTCGAATTCATCAGCCGAGCCATCCAGCATTATCGACGGTGTCAGTTCATCGTCAATAATCAACCCAGCATTCTTCACTTTACATAGTCGGGCATAGACTCACAATCCGACAGCTTTATTCGAACTAATTGTTTTAACAACTCAGCTTTACGCGTTGATCCTGTGTCCTCATAGGCTGCTAACAACGAATTCCAAGCTTCATGTGACGAAGTTACCTTTACTATATGCGTAAAATTATTAGGCTCTATCATCAGTGTGAGTTCCGCAAGCGCACGCTCATCCGTTTCCGCATTTGTTTCCTTAGGTTCATTCAAAGGGGGATTTCTATCGGCTTCCAGCAATGTTTAATTGTTAAATAAGACTTTGCATGCGCGTCCAAACGGCGAAATTTTCACGTCATATGTCACCAACATAGGAGAGGATGGCGCCATTTTTTCTTCACGAATTCAGAAATACCAAGGATAAAAAATCCAACAATATTTCACTGAACATTTTACTTCAAACCAATTCAGCGCAATTACAAATCAAATTTTCTGGTTATTTAAGGAAATATTTCGGGACTTATAGGCCCATAACATATTAAAATATGAAAATGTGCGTAGCGTAAATAAAGTATGTCTATATGGTTCAAAAGTAAAATTAGAAAAAAAGAGTTTATTATTATTATCAATATATACACATGGTATACCTTTGACAATTATATCAATTGATGTTAAAACCAAAGTGTATTGATAAGTATCCAAGCTTGCTACGAGCATAAATATTTGTCCGTATAATTTCAACATCAACCACAAGATTCCATACAGCCCAGACGCTACGAGCCAAGTAAGACCTCCATACCTCTCAGCGATGTGATAATGGATGGCCTTACCGGGGCGGTCATTGATCGGGGACACCCCGATGGATCCATCGCCCCCACTAGGTAGATACAGATGGAACGCGCTCTCCTCGAGGTTATGGACTCCAACCCCGGTCCCTCACCCAGCTGTCGCGATTCAGGGTGGTTTCAGGGACACATTAAACTAATAGCATGTTCCGACTTCCATTCTATGGAGCTCTACATAATCAATAAGATCGGTGAGATTTGGCCGGAAACCAGATTCGCTGCCGTCCGTCTATACCAAATTCCTCACCGATCCCGATCGGGAATCAACATCCGACCATCGAACCCCGAAGCCATTCTAAGGGTCCTTAAGGCCAACAACAAGAACCTTCCCACCGATAATTGGAGAGTGGCTAAAGTTACTGACCAGTAGAGTGACTACCGAGAGGCGGTGATCGTCCTGAATAAGGATCTCTCCCGCTTATCAATGCCCAGTAGCGTGATAAACTATGGTTGCGGCACAATTAAGCTCAGGGCCTATACATCGGACTTAGTCTTACAGCCCCCGTCGGACCCCATATCATTATACACCGTTCAATCGGACCACAGCTCATCAAACTCCACCTCGCCTGACCCTATCTCAGAGCCTCTCGTCTCAGACTCGATTATTGACGATGTCGAATGTACGTGTGTATGAAGCCACTCCTCTACGCGTAGCTCCTCGACAGGAAAATTGTCCAACTCAGAACTGGTTGGAGAATTGTTCGACAATATAAATATTGACGCTGTTGTAACCTCTCCATTATCAGACGAAGATGGTACCAATGGTAGATTCTCATGCCGATGCTGAGAGTCATACTTAATTGCGTCATAATTAATCTGCGTCAACTGCCTAGCAGCGAATGACGTAGAGCTCGTATTAGTCCAGGAACACTGGGTCGTAGATAGTAGGATTTGTGAACTTAACGCTAGCGGCTATCGGACCGTGTTTGTTCAAAATACTGGCAGGACTAAGGCTCGTACGCTTTTCTTCCTCCTAAGTACAGCGACAGGGACACCATTACTATGGGCATCGTGTTAAACTCGAAGGTCATCTGGATCTTATCATCACCATTGGCTCTCCCCTCCTCAAAAACCCATTGGCTGACTGGTAGCAGATGCGCAACTAAGTGGGATTCTGGTAATTATCGGAACGGACGCCAACTCTCACCATACGATAAAACTTTCTTAGTTTGAATAGAAGGAAAGACTTGGACATCACCTTGATCAGCTCCGACTTCTTTGGCTATCTTAGACATTAGTATATATCTCGGGAATGCTCTTTCTTAGATCATAGATACATAAGATAGCTGTAGCCAAACGGGATGACGAAACTTTCTTACTTTGAACAGAAGGGAAATATTGGACGTCACCTTGATCAGCTCTGACTTCTTGAGCTATCTTAGAGATTAGTATGTATCTCGGGAATGCTCCTTCATAGATCATATATACATTACCTTTAACATTGACATTATAGTCTTCACATAAGTCAATGGAAAAAGACCTTTTGGTCAATAGGAAAAAGTCTAATTGTATCATTTTTAGGAAGAGATTACGTGACTGCCCTACCGTGACCCTCCCGTCTATCACCACCCGCTTCGATATGAACAGGGCTGCGGACACACTGACCGCGGCACTTAAGTCGGCGACCATACCGTCCGCCAATCCCTCTACTCACAGAGGCAGATCCAAACCGCCCTGGTGGAACCAGGAAATTGAGGATCTCCGTCCGTACTTTAAAAGACTAAAAAGAGGGAACTTAAATACGGTGTAAGGCGAACGAACAGGGAGTCGTGGAGAGACTACTGCGACTACTGCTGAGACCAGCCATCTCCGCAAAGTTCTAAGTTCCACACAAACATTCAACGGTCGAACGGCAGCTGGGCTGAGGCCAGTATAGAAACGTTTGAACTTCTCATCGACAATCACTTTTCGGGGAGTGTCACCCTTGAAAGTTAAGCTCTGTCCGATTACGGAACCAACGTCTGGGGATTACTCTCCTCTAATTTTTACCCCAAGCCAAGTGTAGCGTTCTATTAGATACTTTAAAGCATTCAATTTCCCAGGACCGGATGGTATCATTCCGGGTGACATTTAACACGGGGAAGAAGTGTTGGCTGCTTGCCATCTACAACTTGATGTTCACATAAGCCCTTTTAGTGCCATACATATTTTACAAATATATGCAAAAAATGTGATATATATATAAATAATTTATATAAACAAGAGAAATATTCACCATTTCCGTTACAATACTCCAATATTCATAATTTTTAAACGTTCTCTTCTGAAGATTTTATACTAATACACAATATTGGACTTCTTGACCAGGTCAGAAGGTCAGCAACTATTCGTATCACTGTTGCTCTACGCACCCGCAAAGCTTAACTGACTTCCTGCTGTGCTTCTTGCTAAGTGGACTGCGACTCAATGCCCTATTCCGAAGGCGCGTCGTCCCCTTTAGTCACTCCTTTATATTATTCCGACAGGAGTTTTCACTTCCTGATCCCGAGCAGGGGCGACTGGGCCCCTGACATGATCGTCTCCCTAGAACTCCAGGATGTATACACCGATGGCTCTAAACTCGATAGCGGAGCCTACTACAGCCAATTGGACCTTAACATTTCCCACCGACTGCCGGAATGTTGTAGCGTGTTTCAGGCCGAGGTGGTGGCCATTTGCCGGACAGTTCAATGGGTCCTTGTGAATAACTCCAGGGTGATTTATAGCCTTCTATAAACTTCAAGCAAACAAACCCACAAACAAATAAACACACATTCATTTTTATATATATAGATAGATAGATGTTACACGCCCACTATAGCCAATCCGCCCATTTTGTTCCTATAAACGTCAAAATAGTCCATACAAAAATTAAAGACTCTCGTTCTTGAAGTTCATGAGATATGCGATATTAAATACTTATTGGGCGTGGCACCTCGCCTCCTTAAAATTCCATACAAAAATACAATCATGGTTTTAAAAACCATGTCAATAAACTCTTGCTATATAATTTTTTCTAAAACTAAAGGTATTACAACATACAGTTATGAGGAACTGCCTCTATTTCGGTAACATAAAATTTTAAACTGCCAAAATAGATCTTATGATGGACAAAAGCAACTTTTTTGTAACAAAAGCTTTAATATATTTCAATGTGTCAACAATTCAAATAGATATTGACTTGAAGAAACTCCCATTGCAACCTAATAATCAGACACTCATTCCCTTAAAAAGAGGAACATCTCATCTCCAATCTAAATAGTTAATTTTATAACACTATAACAGTGAAACTATAACAGAAAGAGTACTTTTTCGCATCAAATGGTACTTTTGTAAAAAAATACGTACATACATTTCAATCCTCAAACAGAATTATGACCTAGCTTCTCGCACCGCTTGTGTTGTGTGCGTTAATTTTATACATGTCGGTCCCAGTTTAAAGTCTACTCCGGATGATAGATTTTTGAGAAACTTTTTCAATTTTATTTATTCTCGGAATTTTTGACATTTTTCGTTATGTTGAAGATGTCTGACATGGGGTATGAACCCCGGGCTCACATCTAGAAAGCCAGCACACTATCTGTTAAACTATTTATTTATTTATATTTAATACACGTACGGTACGGAATAGAAAAACTAACGACTTATTCGTGTTTCTCACATATAAAACAAAAACTGCTGTCTCTAAACGTAACAAAATGTAAAAATTCCGTGTAGTCAAACGTCGAAGGAACGCTATGGACTATACTTTTGTTTGTAGCATATGATTATGCTACAATTATGCGTATACGACGGTGTGCGTTTGGCTAACCGGGGCTAAAGACTAATTCTACCTTTCGCATTACGTTGATATGCATTAAAAGTTGAAAAAAGCGCAAGACGTAAAATATGTAATAATAAAAAAGTACTGAAAGAGAGGGGGGGGGGGGGGGGGGGTCCTGTGGTATTTTTGAAGAGAAAAAGTACTGAAAAAAGTACTAAAGTACTGAATTTTTCAACACTGTACTATATAATCAATAGAAAATTTAAATTCAATAAACAACAATAATTCAACAATTTTTGTTCCATTAACATTAAATTTTTCTAAAAATGTATGCTTTGCTTTTACACACACGATAACGAAAATACAAGTGGGTGATTTTGACGTTTGCGTTCGGACAAACATAATAAAATGGGGAGCGGGTATGTAACTGCAAGGCAAAGCCACTGTCCGGTTTTAACTTGGCAAAACCCAGTGATATCCTTGCAGGTACATGCCAAGCAGCTCACAGCCTCCGTATCTTAGATCAGGCGCTCCCCGGGTACTGGTATCTGGCAACCGCTGGGTACCTGCTAATGTGAGAAGGCAAGATAAATGATTCGGCATGACCTTGACTACGATTGGAACTTCGATTTGGATATGACGCAATAGGGCTGACGTTCTGCAGTATTCTGTTACCTGAGTACACCGAGTGAACTCCGGTGGAAATGGCTTTCAGGCTAATGTTGCAGACGCCTCCGTTCTGTTAAATCCTTGGCAGGGCTTCAAGTACGTTCGATTATCGTCGCCATTTGGTTGGTGATGCAGGTTTAGTTGAGAGGACTCCTAATTAGTGTCCGACCTGGCTCTGAACGCAAACACCCATAAGGTTTTGCGTCAACCCTCGCGAGGACCTCACTGGATACCATAGGCACCCTCGGGGTCTCAAAGGATAACTGCATAATCGATATGAGATAGCGGCTTGAAGATGGAACCCAGATGAAAATGAACAAAGGAATATTTGAAGTAGAGAAGATGATGCAAGG
The DNA here is from genome assembly GCA_014635995.1 of Sarcophaga peregrina. Lineage (NCBI taxonomy): Eukaryota > Metazoa > Arthropoda > Insecta > Diptera > Sarcophagidae > Sarcophaga > Sarcophaga peregrina. The sequence continues at coordinate 2,910,653 of CM025794.1, forward strand.
AGAGGTTGCATTTATGAGCAGCCCACGTATAAGGCGGTCGCCTGTGAAAAAGGCACAGACGACCATGTTACAAAGGGGTGAAATACACCAAATGAGTCGGACACTTCGCAACCGCGGGCTACACAGTCAGCTGCCACCGTCCTACGGAAAGAGGATAGAGGTAATAATGATGCTAGCGGAACGCCGATTGATGGATGCTCTGACCTAGAACAAAGAGGCACACCAACAGCGGTAAGCTCTCCTACGTTGGAACTTATCGGTAGGATGAGGAAAATGGAGGAGGATGCTATGTCCCAGTGTAGGGACACTCTGGATATGATGCAGCGTGTTACGCGTCGCCAGAAGAATGCAAGTACTGACGTTAGGAACGGAATATCCAGAATGGCTGAACTTCTGGATGTAATGTTGAATTACAGACGTACTTGGAAGGCGGCTGAAGAGGAAAGAACCACTTCAAACCTCCGAAAAAAGACCGCTACCCAGCAGTTAGTAGATGCCCCAACACCCACGACAGCGAACCCAAAACGAACTGCCACCAGCCCTGTTGGTGCAGAGAGCAGTAAGAGAGCAAGGGCAAAGGAGCCTAGCGATGAGGTGAAACAGACCCCTAAAAGGAATGAGGAAAACTGGGTAACAGTGACAAAGAAACGTACTCAGAAAAAGCCGAGGGAAATTTCAAATAAACGAGACAGGATGGATAGACCCCGACTGGGGCGAACAAAACCAGATGCGCTGGTAATTAAGCCTGCAGAAGGTCACACATATGCCGACGTATTGAGGAACTTACGCGGCAACATAACGACCGAAGACTCTGACAGGATAAAAGCAGTTCGGCGAACGCTGAATGGTGCCATACTCTTGGAGTTCAGCAGAGGTGAAAAAGTCAAAGCGGATTTTGTTCAACAACTGAGAAGTACGGTACAAGAAACAGCCTCTGTCGCGGAATTGAAACAGAAAGCTACAATCGAGATACGTGACTTAGATTCTTTTACAGTAAGAGATGAAGTAGAAACGGCAATTCGGAAACTGATTGCAGACCCCAGCGAGCAATTGCAAACGCGGATTACTGCCCCAAATGTGCGGGAGCAAGTTCGAGCTTTCGTCACGTTGTCGGCTGAAAGTGCGGCGAGACTTATCAAGGTCGGACATGTAAAGGTCGGATGGATACGGGCGAAGATGCGAGTTTGTGAGGATATTCGAAGATGCTATCGATGCCTCGAAACAGGTCACTCTCAGGCGAACTGCTCTGGTCCTGACAGAAGGAACATGTGCATTAAATGCGGAGAGGTAGGACATAAGATGAAAGAATGCAGATCGGCCCCAAAATGCGCCCTCTGCACGGATGCTAGAAGGGACGGAACCGATCACTTACCCGGATCTAGGAAATGTCCGTTGGCCAAACGATCATGAGATTGTTACAGGCGAATCTGCATAGAAGCCGGACAGCGGATGCTCTACTGGGGCAGATAGCTGCCGAAAGACGAATAGATGCAGTCATCATCAGCGAGCAATATGGTCGGATTGCCAGGGGTTCCTGGTTTGAGGACGAAACAGGCACGGCCGCACTTTGGATACCTGACGGCCGTAGGTTTGCAGTTACGGAACACGGAGCTGGCTCTGGATATACGTATTTTCGAACCGGGTTCCTAACCATAATGAGCTGCTACCTCACTCCTAGTGATGATATGGACCAATTTAGGACGAAGATCGGCTTTATCGAGGATAGAGTACTCGCTATTGGTGGACCGTTCATAGTGGCCGGCGATTTTAACGCTAAAGCTGTTGAATGGGGCGATCGTACAACGAACACCCGAGGAGGGTGCATTCTGGATATGGCGGCAAGGTTGGGTCTCATAGTGATGAATACTGGCAGCACAACCTTCAGGCGGCCTGGACGCGAGTATACCACGCCAGACATCACTTTGGTGACTGAAAATCTGGCCAGAAAAATAGCGGAATGGAAAGTTCTTGAAGACTACAATGGAAGTGACCACCACTACATTAGTTTCCGAATCGCGGAAAGAGCGAACCTTATCCCAACAGCCAGGACCAGGGGAACGCGAAAATGGAACGTCGCGAGTCTCAATAGCGCGGCATTATTGGAGAGATTCGATGAGACCTCACTTTCACGAACCAGTAGTGATGCTATCACTCTGGCTAGCGAAACTATGCAGCGTATAATTCGTAGTTGCAACGCCTGAATGTCTCGCGTATCGCAACATCCCAAAAGGCAATCTGTATACTGGTGGACACCTGAAATTGCTGAACTCAGACGAACTTGCCTCCAGTGCAGAAGAAGATACACTAGGGCTAGAAGAGATGGTCATGCAGCACATGAGGCTGAGAATTTCAAACGCGCCCGAAGGGCACTGAAACAGGCAATTATAGCCGCCAAAAGGGCGAAATGGGAGGAGCTCCGTAATGAACTGAACATGAATCCCTGGGGCCTAGCTTATAAAATTGTGACCAGAAAGCTGGGCGCAAATTCTGTTATGCCACTTCTCGACGGCGACGCCGTCGACAATATAGTGATGAATTTGTTCCCCGTGCACCCACCATTGCGTGAGGAACGTGATCCTCCGATAGCTGATACGTCAATACCCTTCACGGATGAAGAATTGATAACAGCGGCGAAAAGTCTCAAAGCAAACAAGGCTCCCGGTCCGGATGGAGTACCGGCCGAAGTAATAAAATTAATTGCTGAAAATCGACCAAATGCACTCCTGGAAATGTACAATGCCTGCATTGCCCAAGGTGTCTTCCCTGAGCAATGGAAGCTGCAGAAATTAACCCTGATCAGCAAGGGAAAAGGAGACCCGACACATCCATCATCATATCGCCCCCTCTGTATGCTGGATAGTGCCGGTAAATTATTGGAGAAACTTCTCCAGCGCAGACTGGCAGCGGCCATTGAGACAGCTGGTGGATTATCGGAGAGGCAATATGGCTTCCGACCAGGTAGGTCAACGCTTGGTGCCATAGCGGATGTAGTGGAATGCGTTGAACGGACAAGGCTCAGACGCCACTATCCGAAGCGCATTGTTATCCTTGCTACGCTAGATGTGAGGAATGCTTTCAACAGCCTACGATGGGAGGATATTATTAAGGCACTACGAGAAAGATTTCGTATTCCAATATACCTTCTGAGAATATTACGCAGCTATCTGAAGGATCGCAAGCTTCTATATGACACACCCGATGGCCGAAGGGTCGTGGAGATCACGTCTGGTGCAGCTCAGGGATCTATTCTTGGTCCAGATCTCTGGAACCTGAGCTATGACGAAATCTTAGGTATAGAAATGCCAGAGGACACATACCTCGTGGGATACGCGGATGATATAGTGTCAGTCATTTCAGCGCGCGACATTGAGGATGCCAGGAGAAAACTGAATCGAGTCATGATAAGGACTCAGATATGGCTTGAGGATCATGGTCTAGAGCTCGCAAAGAACAAGACTGAGGTCATATTGATGACAATGGCTCGCATCCCACTCGAGATTGGTATGCAGATAGGTGATGTATCACTGGTCACAAAAAGGGCAGTTAGATATCTGGGCATAAGACTCGACTGCAGGCTTAATTATTGGGCCCAAATACAGCATGCAGCTACCAAGGCAGCAAAACTAACGGGCATGCTAAGCAGGATGATGGCAAATATTGGCGGACCAACACAGGCCAAACGAAAATTGATTATGGCGGCGACGAACTCGATATTGCTGTACGGAAGCGAGATATGGGGAGACGCGCTGGAGATTAAATCTAAGCGAAAAATATTAGCAGCGGTGCAGCGAACAGCGGCATTAAGAGTTGCCTCGGCCTACCGCACAGTATCGGGCGCCGCAGTCCTAGTGATCGCCGGTGAGATACCTATTGACCTGCAGGCATTTGAGCGAAGAAAATCTTGGAGAATGAAGAGGGAAAATCTTCCCATTAGTAGAGTAGATCTCAGATCTCAAACACTACGGCGATGGCAAAGTAGATGGAACGAGGAAACATGCGGAAGATGGACTTATAAACTTATCCCATCTATAGAGGCATGGATACGGAGAACCTTTGGGGAAACTAACTATTTTCTGACCCAGTTTCTCTCTGGTCATGGTTATTTCCGAAAATACCTGTACCGTATGGGCAAGGTGACTAATCCTAGCTGTATTTATTGCGAGGAAATGATTGACGACGTTGAACATACATTCTTCCATTGCATTAAATGGCAAGACGAGAAGAACATGTTGATGGAACAAATTGGTGAATTTACACCCGATACCATTGTGAACGCAATGCTCGAAAGTGAGATAAAATGGAACGCTGTGAGAAGATACGCTGAATATGTACTCCGCAGAAAGAAGTTCGACCTTGATGGAATACAACGGAATGATACATGAGAAGACGAGCCAATAGCATGAAGCTGGCTTCAAATATGGCGTACCCAGACGTGGGAGAGTAGACAACGGTCCTTAACTGGACGTCGTTTCTGGGCCCTTCCCGAAGTAATGCAGATAGCCGTCCCGGGAAGGGAGTATCCCCAGAAGGAGGAGGGATTGTTTTAGTGGAAGCACCACTCGACGCAGCTGATGACGATCACTGTAAGTGCGAAGGCATTTTGAACCCTACCTCACACGCCAAAAAAAAAAAAAAAAAAAAACATAATCAAATCGAAATAAAGGCGAAATTTGTTTCGTTATCGTTCGTATTTATTTTCTGAGAAGAATTACTGAGCCGGAAATCAGCTGTTTGTCGTTTTAAACCAACACGTTCGACATCGGGGGCCAGGCTGATAAAGTTTAACGAACCTGTTACTGACTACCAATCTAACGTAATTTAAGACTTATTACAGATTATGTTCTTCTTTATATTTCTAAAATTAAGAAACAAATCTTCGTTCATCAAGGGTGCAGGAATAGTAACACAGTTTGATATTGACTATTTGTGCCTGATAAATATCTATTGTATCTCCGGAATGCTTAAACCAATGCTCCTCGAGTAAATAGTCACCAGTAGGCCGTCATATAACTCTTGGAAGGACCTTTCACTATTAACTGATCCGCCAAATCACTAAGAGGTAAAACACTTTCTCCTCCACCTAGGTCCACCTAATTCACATCACTATATCTCCAGGTCCTTGCTATTCCGTTCTCCCTTTTTTCACCAAAAACTTTTTAACGATATATTTTTTCAAATTATTCATTTTTACCTTCACTGTTCAGCAACCATCATATAAATCATACAAACGAATTTTTGTTTGCATAGCATTTGATTACGTGAAATATGTCACTACCATTTTGTCTTTATCCACTCACACGCTGACTACTGCAAATAATAACAATACCAACTTACAACAGCAACACTTAACCATTCATATATACGCACTTATTTCAGTAACCACACAAAAACTTGTACGAACAGTTGTAAGTCTGCACGTCTTTAACACGTTGACTGCCAACTATGAGATAACTAATAGATTGCGTTCCCTTCTAGGTCGCCAAACTACGAGTTATATCGTACTCACTAATGTGAAAATTTCAAACTGTTCTTTTTTGGCAAGTTTTCTGAAAATTGCCCCGGCAGTCAAATAGTTAATCTACATATGTATCAAAATTTTTTAAATACTTTGCGAAAATCAACGTAATATGGGATTGATAATACACATCGACGCCTCCATTCTACAACGTTCTAAGTACACTTAGAACGTTTTTAATGTTCTTGCATTTTTAAATTCTACGTTCTCCAACTTAAATACTGTAAAAATTTGCATCTTAGCCATCCGTTCCGAAGTTACAGGGAAAAATCTACTTAGAATACATATATAGTCTTATGGCGCGTGAAAACTCATAACTCAAAACACACTTTTTCGACTTAGAATGTTATAGAACAGAGGCGTCGGCATAATCCTAATTTGCGACAAAAATATGCGATTTTTATTTAAAACTGTTTTGATTACACACTCAAGCAATTTTTAATATACACTTACCGGTTAATACATGAACACGTACCGATGCTGGTATGGCACCAACCGGTGCACATGTATAATTGCCGGAATCTCGTAGTGATGCTCTAGTTAGCATAAGACGACTCGTTGTACCCGTATCAGTTTTTTCCGTTTCTAAACTTATACCACCTCGTAGTGAATCGAAATCTACAACAGACGAGCCGTGGTACCTACAACAGAAAATATAAGGTATTAAAATTGTAATTGTAAAGTGTAAAATAGTTAATTAGCACATACCAAAGTACTGAGGAAGCATGTATATTAACGGAGCAGGCCAATGCTATGGTACTATCACGTTTTACATGAATCTCCGTTGAACCCAAGATTTTAGCTCTGGCCGCTACTTATGCATGAAAGTTAACAAAAATTTCATATTATTTTCATATTTTAACATTTATTTATTAAAAAAATGTCAGTCATAATTTAAATAATTAATGGGCTAAATTTTAAAACATTTCCGACTCAAAAGTCCAGAAATATATATCTTATTATCTAAATATTACAAACGTATTCTGTTTTAGTTTTCTCGATTGTGAAATAACATCTTTGAATCATGGTCAAATAGTCTTGCTCCTTTATATGTATATCGTAAAAGGCAAATAGTGTGACATATACATAAGCATGGAATGAGCCGAAACAAACTTTAAACTAGGTCTAAATGTTGATATCTTTATACAAAGAATAAACACATAAAGGTTCAATTAGTCGTGACTTTACCATAACGCTGTAGTCGTAACATAATCCATAACCGTAAATTTACTATTAGCAGCAATCAGTGCTGCCATGGCCATAAACAGCTGTTTACATATTGCACATATGTATTTTTCAAAAGTACAAAAGTAAACAAAAAAAAATGTGTATACATGTAAGTAAATTCAGCAAACAGCTGTTTATAGTTATGGCAAAAAACCAAAATTCAATTGGTACATATGGTTATCGTTATGACCTATAATCGAAAACAGTGATGTCCATAAAGTTGGTTAAAACAGCTGATTTATATGGTTATGGTTAAGTCACGACTAATTGAACCTTTAATGGCACATTTAACCATTATCTCTTTCTTATGCTATAATATCATATATACTAAAAATAAACAACGAATTTTTGGTTTTTTGCAAATGTTTAAATTATATTGACAAATAAATCGAAAAGCGGTAATAGAAAAACAAAAGAAAAATACTTATTAAATATGAACACCACTCCACATAACTGACACAATATTAAAAAAGAATTAAAAAATAATTTTTATATTCCATTCTCGACTTTTAGGAATGAATTAGCATTTTATCGATTATAACAATAATATTGCCTTTGTTTCTCAAATCACAAACTACACTATATTTCTTAGAAAACCCTTTTTTACTATTTTGGAGAAATGTTTGGGGTAGTTCTGCTCGAATTTCCCCATAATTGGCGTAGAATTGAAGGCGTATAGCGCCAAATGCCGCCATCATTTACTCTAGCAAGCCAACCGACAAATGCTTTCTCCAACATGTTTTGTTATCTCTAGGGTGAACCAGTTGCTGCTGTCATCACTTGGATTGATCAAATTTCGCCAATCTGCATTTATACATTCATCTATTTTTTGTGCCCTGTTATCCCTTGTCAATATATAGGTACTTTCAATATTTGCATTACAACAACAATTTTTACAAATTTTCCTCCCAATTTCATGAATTTCGCTTTTCCTCAACTGTGGTATTTTTGAACTACGAAAAAAATCAAGTAATTTAATTTATATTCATGTGATTAGTGAATATTTAAAGTTTAGATTTAGTTAGAGGACATGTACTTGTCAACTAGAAAAGTACAGTACCCGGAGGCCGGATTGACCCATTGTACAACGTCCTAGCTTCTCACACCACTCGTGTTGTGTGCGTTTAATTTATATATGAGTGGTCTACAGTTTAAAGTCGAATCCGAACGATAGATTTTTTGAGAAGCTTTTCATGGCAGTTTTTAATCTCAGAGTTTTTGCCAGAAATCTGCTGAGAGGAAGTCGCGAAGAAATATATTCACATTTTCGTTTTGATGTCTGACATGGGATTCGAATTCGGACCATATTGCGTCATTGGACAGTCGGCTATCTATAAGTTCCATAAAATATTGCCAGAAAATTCAATGACTTGGCAACTTACTGTAGTCGTAGAATAGGACGCCGAGCTCATGTAAAAGCAGTAGTTAAGCAAACATGATCTTTAAAGTATTGAGGAAAATATATGCAAGTACAGCTATCCCTCCTACAACGCGGGGAAAAGGTTCTAAAAAATGCCGCGTTTTAAAAAATCGTGTTGTAGGAAATATGAACTCCATACAAAAATCAGAACTTGGTTCCAAAGTAAAAAAGTTTTCCAATAAAATATTGGAATTTGTATAGTAAAAATATTGAAGTCGCCGTGGTCTAGTGGGTAGTGTGTTGGCTTATTAGAGAAAAGGTCCGGGTTCGAATCCCAGGTCAGACATCAAAACGAAAAATATTTCTTCGGCGACTTCCTCTCAGCAGATTTCTGGCAAAGACTCTGAGAGTAAAAATTGCCATGAAAAGCTTCTCAAAAATCTGTCGTTCGGAGTCGACTTTAAACTGTAGGTCCCGCCACTCATGTATAAAATTAACGCACACAACATAAGTGGTGTGAGAAGCTAGGTCGTAATCCTTACTGAAGGTTTGTAATGGCCAATTATGTATGTATAGTAAAAATATGTGCTTAATATATTTTTGTGTATTTATTTGTTGAGTCATAAGAACATACATATTATGTAATTTAATTACACTTCATTTATTTAAACAAAAATCCCTTTTCTAATTTTGTCGTTTTAGAACACTATTTTGAAAACTCTTAAGATGTTGGACAAGAGAATACACAATTACGTATTTGATTGTTACTTTCTAAACCAATGTTCGAGTGTAGTGGTATAAAAAAGATAGGTATCAAAATATGAACAAGATTAGGTTAGGTTAAAGGACGTGCACCTGTCGGTCAAGACAAGCACAGTACCCGGAGGTCGAAATTGACCCATTGTACATTGTCCTTAGGGGAGGAAGGAAATAGAGGTTATAGGAATGTAGGTAAGGGGAGGGAGAATGGGAAACGGAGGAATTACACAGAAAGAAACAGACACAAAACAAAAGAGGGTGAGAGCGGGACTACACTTATGAAGCACTAACTCCTCTCAACCAGCCCAAGCTGCTAATGAATCTGTGGAGAGTCTTGATGTCGGCTCTCGACACAAAACTCAAGCTCTCAAAGAAGACCCTGCCAAGGGTACTCAACCTACCAAGGGCTGGGCAGTTGCAGAGGAGATGTTATGGATACGAACAAAATGCAAAGAATTTTATTTGGGCAATGAAAAGTTTTTCGTGCATGAAAATTTTCGTAAAAATCGCGTTGTAAGAACATGGGAATTTTGGGAATCACGTTGTAGCAAAAACGCGTTATAGGAACCCGCGTTGTAGGAGGCTTAACTGTATATGCATAAGTATTAGTTTTGAACGACTATTTCGGATATTCAATTATTTATTTATTAATTACAATACAATTATAAATTATATTCCAATTATATACGAGCGGAGTAACTTTAGAACACGTGCTCGGTGTAGTGTCACAGACCAGAGTCCCTGGTGGGAATCGAACCCACGAGCCTCACGCTAATAGTATAGCTCACTACCCAATAGACTAAGAGGGCACTCTCGAGTATTCAATTCCTATAAAATGTTTAAAGTTGCAATTAAAAACGTCAAATGCGTTGGATTTACTCTTTATATAAACAGATTTCATAAAATACCAATCAGAAATAAAATCAATTTTATTTTAAGAAAAAGGGTGTAACTTTGTGGTTCAAATATGTTTTTAAACCCCAAAATTTGTAAGAATAGTTTCTGATGAATTTAATTGTTTTATATTCAATATATGACTAAATAATTGGATTGCCTGCTATTTAGTGATCTTAAATATTGAATTGATTGTTCTCTATTCAATAACAGAGAGAGAGAGAGAGAGAGAGAGAGAGCTATTACCAATGCAGTATATCAAGGTTGTACAATATTACAAACATTTTGCTTTTCTGCTTTATAATCTCTAGAGAACGTAGAGCGCCGAATGTGTGCATGATTATATTAAAAGTTCTTTGACTATTCTGGAAATTATTACTTTAAGAAACTCTAATATAAAAAATAGCACTTTATCAGCGAGTATGTGTGTGTGTGTTTGTTTGTAGGGAAGCTCTCCATATTGAAGGAAAAAAATCCCACCTTTAGCGTCATAGTACTGCGGCTCGGAAATTTTGTCTCTTATAACGGCCATCGCTGAAATAAAAGATATTAACATTTATAGGTTTTAGTTTTAATTTCAAGAAAACAACCTGGTAAAAAAAAACATATATTATGTCGATCACAGCCGACATATAGTGATGCCCTACACCACACACACAGTTAAAAAAAAATAATAATTCTTGATACAATAAAAATTTTAACAGAAAATCTTAAAAATATTATTACAAACATTTTCCTAGCCTTTGTGTCTAAGTACAACCTTATTCCCATTTAATTTTTTCTTATTTCTTTTGTTGTATACCAAACCATAGCCAAAAATTTTGCAAACATATTTGAACCATTTAGCAATAAAATTGGAAGATAAAAGATAAATTCGTTTTGAGAAGCAAATTTTAAAAATAAAATAAAATGAAAAATAAGAATTTGAAGTGAAAAAAAAAAACATTTTCAACGCTTAATGTGTTTGTTGTGTTATTCTAACCATTAAACTTCAAAAATCACTTGACATTTCACATAGGATGTGCATAATATAATATCAAATGCAATGTTTTTATTTTTTCAACATAATAGTAAACTATCAAAAAGTTGTGCAGTGAATGTAAAAATCGTGTAGCAAAGAAGAAATATTTATATCGCAATTGTATATAAAAATTATCAGGAGGCTAATTCTGGCAATCGTATACGATCGAATACTTACTCGTACGTTCGATTTTTTTTTAGTTTTGGGATTCTATCAGTCGATATCGATTAATATGTGTCGACATTTCTAATGACAGTATTCGATAGCGTGCAACTGTTCGAATGCAATCTTGCGAGTTTTTAATCGTAAGCAAAATACCTATCGAGTAAACCTTTTTTTGTTAACAAAATATGAAAAAAAAAGAAAATGTAAGTAAGAATTTTTAAAAACTAAAGAAAATAGTTAAAATTTTAGCATTTTAGGTTAAAATTAACTAAAGTAAATGGTACCCAAAAATGGATTATGGGAGACTTTATGGCTAAATATACGAATTTGGCAAAAGGTATATTGCAGAATACTGCACAAGAAAAAGCAAAGGCAACCAAGTTTGGGAGCTGCTTACTACCGAACTTAATGTTTCTAGGCCACCAATAAAGGATGCCAAACTATGCTGCTGGCATAGAAGTTGCTATTGAAGGTCTGAAGAACATTAAAACTTTTGGATCAGTTATGCAAGTAAAGAAAAGGGGAAGATAGGACAGAAGCAAAAGATTGTAGTGATAATATTTTGCAACTACATCCCAAAGTAAGACATCTTGTAAAGATTTGTTTCTTTGTGCCTGTACACTATTTGATAATGAAGAAGTTCATAGCGAAAACATTTGTAATAAAACAAAAAATTTTAAAATTAAAAAATGGGCAGAAAATATAAATTCATTTAAAAATACAATACCTTTTTAATTAGCAAAAATTAGTTTTTCGTTCTCTGAATTGCCTGCTTTGCTTACAAAAGTGTTCAGTGTTGGAAAACATTTCACAACACTGGAAAAATAATACCGATTCGTTAACTATCGACTAACAGAATTAGAAATAAGCCCACTTTCGAAATTTCTATCAACTCGAAAGCCATTTCGATCACGACTGCCAGAATTAGGTCCCAGATATCCTGACAATCGCACGATTTGAAATCGCAAGTGGTTTTAAAAACGCCAAATTTATTTTAGGGTGTCCTTAAACTCACTCGTTTTACTTGGGATTTTCGACTTTTCGAAGTCGTTTACGAAAAAAATAAAACATATGTTTTAGCATTACAAATAAAAATCAAAACATCAAAGCTAAAAGAAATAAAAAGCAAAAATGGCTACAGAATTTTTACTAAGCATAATTTGTTTAAAAAGCTGCAATCCAGAAAAGGAAATTAAAGCGACGTGTCTGATTATTACTCTAACGCATTAGACGTGCCGCAGTAGGCGTAAATATAAACATATCTACAAATAAAGGAGTAATGTATATGTGGATTTTGTATTGTTTTGTAGCGCTTTACTGACCGAATAAAACTGCATTTAGGATGGTTTATGAAGAAATCGCTGTAAAAGTACTATTCCAGACACGATACGCTTGCTGAGCGCTTTAAGATTTCTGGCGGTCAAAGGCGTGATTGCCAACTACATAAATGTCAGTATGGGACCTTCTACATTGTGTAAAATATTATGGGATGCATTTGGTCAATCCACACAAGCCATTGTATCGTTGTATTGAGTGTATTGTTGAATGATTATACAAAAGTATTTGCTTGTTGTTGATAATTTTCATGTAAAAATCTGATACACTTATACACATTTTTTTCATATGTTTTTAAAAGTAGTATTGGTTTCATACTATCAAATTGTGTGAATGAAAAAACTGTGTATATGTTTTTCCAAAATTGTGTTGGTTTCGGGCTATCAAATTGTTTGAATGCCAAAAAAATACATTTGGAATACATAATACAGCGTAGCTTTGAGCGTTCGCAATCAACCAAATGTAAAAGTTCATGTAAAAATCCGATACGATATGTTTTTAAAAGTTGTATTGGTTTCGTGCTATAAAATTGTGTAAATGAAAAAACTGATACGATACGTTTATGGGATGCACTTAATATTTTTGAAGAAAGACTATGCTATATCAAGGTTATTTTTAGAATTTGAAACAATGAAAGTTATTACTGTGCATGTAGATTTGTAACCTCTAAACGGAGCTTTGAGATGTAGACCCATTTAGACATGGTTCATGTCACGATGCTTTTGTGTGGAATTTTAGTAATGCCAGTGCATTTTACTTGGAAAAATATTCTAATGGAGATTGTGGTTGCTGGTTGCTGGTCGAATCAGCGTATGCCCTAAAGTCTTATGTTTTAGTACCATACAGATCTGCTATTTTTCGTTCATTGGAATATTAATTTAATTTAAGACATTCGTCCGCATGAAATATTGTTGGAAGAACTAGAAGCAATTTAAAGAGTCGTTTTAGATTATTAAATAATTCAACAAATCTTTTAATGCTTGAACATATTTCACCAATTCACTGCAATATACTCTTGTGATTTGGTGATTCGAATTGCATAAAGAAATTTTTAGCGATTAGCGTTCACCAGAACATCCACTTGGCATTTTTAAAACGAAAACGCAAAATTTAGGCGATTTGCCTAAAGAGTGTTTTACTATTTTGATTGATACCAATCTGAGCGATATGATTATTCCTTTGATAAAAGTTCTTATTCAACTAATTCTATGGTGCCTGAACTCGTAATAATATGAACTAATAAAAACCTGCCATTTATTCCGCGTAGTTAGGCTAGAGGTCTGTTGCTGATACATAATTGATACCAAATTCTAAATCACCAGGAAACCCTAGCTTATTTATGAAGACAATTTGCTTCACTGCGCTTGGCTGATCAGAATGCCGACAGAAATCGATATGCGTGTACCAATCCTTTTACTGGCCGCTAGCCAGCAGCAGACTGGATTGTTTTACCAATTTTTTGAAATGCCTTCAGTTTCCTTCGCAACGCGTTTGGCTCCTTGTTTACTATCTTCAATTTCCAACGCCTTTGATTACTATTACTATTACAATTTTCCTAGACTATGACGCATAAATCAGTCCGAATTTTGCCGATAGAATGGATGTAATCGCTGACTTCACTTTATATCACTTAAACGGCCATGGTTACCTCAAATATCAAGTGTGGCATAATTAGTCTGACAAGTAGCGCCGTGCAGTTTAAACTACGGGTCGTTAATATCCAGATCTTTCTTTTCAGACAAGAAATTATTGGTCATCGACGTATAATACTCGCCGTTAACAGTGAACACCTGGCTAATGCCGTTCTCAAAGGAACATGTACCGATGAAGCCGGTAACCCAAAAACTACACCAAAAGGTGACTTTTTCCGAATGAATATCATGTATATTGGTATCGTCGCCAATTCTACAATTTCGTTTGTTCATGCACCTGTTGGAAGACCCTATAGGCAGTAGGTTCTCCTCAGTAAATGTTAATGAATACTCGTGAAAAGAAATGCAACTAGAAAACGGAAATCCCCAAAAATTTCCATTATGTGTTATTTTATTTTTAATAGTATTTGAACACAATTTGTTAATGAGAAAACAAAACAATATTAATCGTTACTTATATGCTTTAATATATATTCGCATATACAATATGTTTCGATGTCTGAACTGGGATTTGAACTCGGACCTTACGTCTATTAAACCAACAGACTACCTTCTAAACTACGGCGACTTTAAAATAAAAATAACACTAAACATAAAAAGAAACAAGACAACAACAACACGAGAATGTATGAGAAAGAAAACAAAACACTAACAATGCAACACCAACAGCTTTGTTGTAAAAATCGTGAAGTTGCCAGATGTGAAATAAGGCATTATGTACAGTCACCGTAGTTCAGTGGGTAGCGTGTTGTGCGTATTAGACATGACAGTTTCCAGTTACATTATAGAGCGTACAGTGAGATGTTAATGCTCCCTTTAGTGCAGTAGAGAACGGGAGACTATTAAAATGGGTCTGGTAGTAAATGAGAGCAAAACGAAGTATAGGTTGTTGGCAAGTATGAACATGCGGAGTATTGGATTCCAGATTATGTCCGATGAATATACGTTTGATTTAGTCATTGAATTTATATTGATTCCGCCGTTACCACTAAAAATTATGTCAGAATTCGAATAAAAATTTCTCAAAATATTCGATAAAGAGATAACGAAGTTATAAAACTGGTCAAAAACAAGAAATAAAATGAAAAATTCAACACTAATTTCTCTTTCTCTCCTCCTATGACCCACTTTGCGACCTTCCAACAACGTGCAATGCATGACTATGAGACCTTCTCTAAGTGCTAGTCGCATATAAGACAAAATCGTCAATCTCTATCTACAAACGCCACATCAAGATTTCATAGCCTCCTACGCTTTTGATATCACGTCTCAGATAGGACGATAAAGAATTTAATATGAATGATATTTTGCTACTTAAACACACTGACTAATTTCTTGGATGGTAGTAACCATTGACACTCACTATCTAAATCTACGGTGACTTTATGCACTTTAAAGTTGTCTATATACCAAATCAAGGTACAAGATACCAAAGACGTGACACAACATAGGATAATTTTATATACAAACAATGTGTCAGGACCAACACATCCAAACATTCAGATCGTGAAGAAGAATCCCCTTCACCGACATATTCTGAGGAACATAAGGACTAATTTATTGGGCATTCAACGCTATATACTACATATATTGGCTATATGGACAGTCAATACACAAAATCTAAGTTTAATTACATACATATATAATTGATCATTTAGTCAGGATTACGACCTAACTTCAGACACCACTTACAGGGTGGCTGATATGTATTGTAACCAATTTCAGGTTGTTATCATTTGTAAACCGCTCGTCTGACAGATGACAGATTTATTCCAGTGACAGATCATTTTATTATTTACAAGCTTACAAAAGTTAGACTGGAAAGAGCCAAAGAGATACTTCGCTTGCATGAAAGAGACCAGTTACCGAATTTGGTTTTCTCCGATGAGAACCCATTCCAAATTGAGCAGTTTGTGAACAAACAAAATGATCGGCTTTACTTACCAAAGAGGTCAGCTGAAAATTTACACCTGCGATTGGCCAATGGTGTGGGGCGCCGTAACGGCCGATGGTCGTTTCCTGCTCGTACTCATCGATCGTGGGATCAAAATAAATGCCGAATATTACCGGGAAAATCTGTTAAAGACAGTATTGAAGCCCTGGGCAGACAAACATTTCGGCCGCAAACCATGGACATTCCAGCAGGACTCAGCACGCGTCAACCAAGAATGGCTTAAAAAGGAGGTTCCTCGCTTCATTTTTACCGCACAATGGTCACCAAAACTCCGGATCTCAATCCGTTGGACTTTTGCGCCTGGGGCATTTTGAAGAGTAAGGTTTACACTAAAAAATACCAAAGTGTCGATCATCTCAAGACGGCGCTTCGCCGGGAATGAGCCAGAATACCGCAGAGCGACTTTCGTGCAACCTGTGAAGACTTTGTCGGCCGTTTGAAGGCCATAATTCGTTACAAAGGTGGCCAATTCGAAGGAATCTAAACTGATTCTAAAATTTGATGTCATTTCCAACATTTTTTGCTTTTGAACAATAAAATTAAAAAAAAAATTTTTTAAATATAGCGCTTTACTTTGTTGCATTATATATCAGCCACCCTGTATGTTGTGTGCGTTAACATTATACATGAGTGGCGGGTCCTGCAGTTTAAAGTCGACTCCGAACGACAGGTTTTTGAGAAGCTTTCATGGGAATTTTATTTTACTCTGAGAGGAAATCGCCGAAGAAACATTTTTATATTTTCGTTTTGATGACTGACCTGGGATTTGAACTCGAGCCTTCAGTCTCTTAAGAGCAACACACAACCTACTAGACTACGATGACTTCAGTTTAATTACAATTAATTATTTCATTAATTAATTATCTACCAATTTTACTTTTTGGATTTTAATCTGAGAGCTGTCAAACATTTACATGTCAGCAATTACAACTAGTTTCTCAGAATTTCACGTACAGTAGCGGTCAAAACATTTGCAACTGAAACCAGGTTTTAACTAAACGTTGATTTTTTTTTTTAAACAAAACGCCTTAAGTAATTTTTTAATTTAATCCTTAATAAAGGATTCAGTTCATTTTCATATTACATTAATCTCCATTTACTTAAACAATGAAAAAAAAATAATTTTAACAAAATAACTGGACATTCAAGTGTTCAAAATATCAGCGTACGGAAGCATAACTGAGTTTAGGACAGAGATCTCGGTAGATTGCGTCTGTTATTGTATCAGGAATGCGATTGATATTGAATCTATACCAGGTCCTGGAAAAAATTCCCACACCATGATATTTCCCTCTCCATGTTTAACTGTAGCGGTTGTGTGACTCGGATTACCTCCATCTTCCATCTGATCCTCGGAGATTAAATTTAGACTCGTCCGACCATTGGACATTTTTCAACTGCAGCGAAATCCAATTTTGTTGGGTTATTGCAAAATTTTGCGACACTGACACTTAGGGTTTTTGGTGCATTTATAACTTCTAAGACCATAATCTCCCTTTTGTAGTGAATAGAATAGAATAGATCCCCTAGACTTTAGAAATTTCGTAAAAATTCTTAATTTTTAGAACTTCTCGTGCAGTCGTTACAGGAAATTTTCCGCCTTTATGATGTTTCTGATGTTTCCGCTTTTAATTACGCGACAAATCGAATATTATATTTTATAGGAATTTCTTTTTGAAAAAGTCCATAGCTTTTGATTTTCACTGCAAACAGTATCTGTTTCCAGTTATTTCCCTCAAAAATTAATAAAAGAATGTTAACATTTTCAATTCCAAATTTCAACAATATTATGTTCATGCTATTTGGAATAAAAGGCAAAAACTTAAATATCAAATTATTAAAATGATTACCGTTTAATCTATTTATTTGTTAGTGTTAATAACATTGTCAGGAATAAAAAATGGGAAAGTTGCAAATGTTTTGAACACTTTAATATCGAATCTTTCTATCAACTTTGATTTTTTATTGTTTTAAAATAGCGGAATCCGTTTTAATTTGCCATGATCAATAAAACAGTGAATATAGACAAGAAGTTAACAAAACAATCTTGAAAATAAGTACTTAAAAAAATAATATAATTAAAGCAAACCATATACATATGTGTTCTGTCTTGATCACCCCTGTCTACTGACAGAATGTCTAATTTCGGAAATAAAACAAAAATATTAAAAAATGAAATAATCTAATATTAATTTATTTAAACGAAAGTATTTTCTTTCATATATATGTATATATAAACGGAATTACAAGAACAAATACGTGAGAACCTACGACCATAGAAAAAAAATAAAGATTGATTGAATATCATCTGATTTTTAGTGACATTCATTATAGTAATATTTAATACGGAGAGTAGTGCTTAACAACATTATGTATAACCATATAAACTGCAAATATTTTTTATCTTCCCTTGTATTATATTATGCAGTATTTTTGTTATTTCGTTTTGGTTTAATGCAGACAAGTACTAAAGTTCACATTTATGTATTTGTATACAATAAATATCTTCAGAGAAAATGTACATAAAAATAATAGCTGTAAAAAGCTTTAAACTTTAAGTTAACGGAAATGAATTAATTTATCATTTAAAAACGAAAGTTATTAACGACATTTATAAACTTAGAGTGTAGGGCATTAAAAATAACTAAAAAGTTAAAAAGGAGGCTTAATAAATCTATTATATTCTTACCAGTTACATCTAGCATAACAGCTAAATTTATTTTCGGCTCAGTATTCACTTGGCATTCGTATATACCACTATCCCTTTGTTGGGCATATTCAATTTTCAAATCCCAGTCATCACTACCCGGTGAATGAACAACGGAGAAGCGTTGATCACCCGTATAAGTATAAATATTTGTTGTTAGTATATGTAAATCCCTTTTTCGCATCCAAGAAACGGTGCGGTTACCTTTATTCTTAACGCGACATTTCAGAATGGCAGTTTCGTCAGCAACTGTGGTAACATTTCTTGAATTTATATCATCAAAATATGGACGTTGATTTTGCTGCTGTTGTTGTTGAGTGTCCATACCTTCAAAAATATGAATAACATTTTAACAAAATAATAGCAAACAGTGGTTAGAAATAATCAATATTATCTAATAAATGATATTAAAAAGTGTGTTTCTTTAATCCTTAACATCACATATAATAATACTTCCTAACACTTCCTAATTTCGTCGAACTTCAAACGTTTTTGATAAAATTTTTAACAAAAATCTGCAATCTACAATAAATATACGTTTGACAATTTTTAGTAAATTCAAAAATATTTTTTGTTCCAATATACACATTAGAATGCTCCAAAATTTTTTGTTTGTTTTTCATATTAGCCACCCCGTAAATTTGTAACATGTATCCATAGCAATAACATTGTAAAATTTCAACTGGCTACGTTTACCGGAAGAGGGTGCTCAATCGAGTGCTGTTTTTGAAATTTTTGAGGAAAATTTTTGAATTTTATTTTTACATGCTTTTATTGAACTGTCCTTATCTCCTTGTTTCTATGCTTTAAGCGGTTAACGTAAAAGGATATTTTCAAAAATTATTCGATATTCTTCTTCGAGGAAAAAATGCCGCCGCAAAGACAGGGCGTGATCTTTTATTGCTTGCTTGTAATCATCTCGTGTTTGAAATAATACTTTTAAAAATATTTACACTGTGCTTTGGACCATCAAACTCTCCTAAGATTACATTATTCAAACGATTCAGACCAAAAGATCACTACGATTCTCTTGACTTTAATACAATCGAGAAACAGTTTGCCGAAAACACTATTGGTAGTCTTACGACTGACATAGCTAAACAAAAACAAGTTCGTGGTGATTACAAAGAGCTAGTAGAGCTCACAATGAATGTTCTTAACAAACCACCTGCAAAGATTAGTTGGCGTACTCCGGGACCAATAGATGGATGGCAAAACTTCTATATGCTTACCAAAAAAGCAGGAAAACAAATTGTTTGATTCATCAACTTTGGTGCACTCATTTATACGAAGATTTGAATCGAAGCGCCTTTGGGAGCAGATGCAGCGATTAATAACCTCCAACTTTGGAAGAGATTAAAAGCATACGAAGTCATTGATCCCGAAATCAGTGCAGCAGCAAAGGTTGTCTTAGAGTGCCACTTGTGGAACTTATCAGACGAGCTAGTTTTGTTTTTGCCTTGTTTTCCGATAAGCTGTCTTATGACGAGAAAATGGTCATTGTTCAAAGAATGGATGTTAAACGGCGGTGCTCGTTTTGTAAGAGGTAACTCTGTCAAATTATCCGCGGAAGCTACATTAGAAGCATTTGCATCGCAAAGAACGCTGAAAACGCTCTCAGTTCTAGAAATCAAGGACTCTTTCTTGGAATTACCTCCTATGGCTTAGGATAACAATGGTGATTACCTTCAAGGCAAAAAGTTGCATAAGAAATTTGCGTGTGGTTAACGACACTGCGGAGAATGGTGTTAAACTATTTGAAGATTATAATACAATACTCGCTAACAATGAAGAGGAAAAGAAATTAGTATTATTTTTATTATTATTTTTATTTATATTATTTTGTGTGTGTTTTAATACTATTGCTGAATAAAAAAAAAACTATTTTTCATAAATTGTTTACATTTTTAATTAATCAGAATTTTTTTATAAAATTCAAATATTTTAATGTCGATAGGCACTCCCTTGTATATAAGGTATGTTACTGAAATTTTTAACACATAATAAGAATGGTACGTGTAAAAAAATTAGAGGGTGGCTTAACTTCTTCTTGCAAGTTTATTTTAATGTAAGCATGGACCACCCTAATGCACATAGTATATGTATGTACAGGTATTCCCCGACCTATCTCGGTCGTAAGTCAAATTTCATATAAAAATTTTTTTTATTTAATTTTTGGGATGATATATTCACTTAAAAAACTAATTTTTATACCTTGTATTTTTTTTAATTCTTCTCATATGTTGTAAGGATTCTCCGCAAGTACATATTTGCATATTTGTCTTAAGTATTTTCTATGAAAAAAATTAGGAAAAAAATGGTCGTAAGTTGGGGACTACTTGTATCATGGTCAGAGCCCCAATTGTTTTAGCTTTTCGTCAGATATGTAATTAATTGAAATATTTTATAATCTGAACCATTTACCTAACAGGCATTGTTTATAACGTTTTATAGTTTTTTTTTACTTGAAGATTTATTTTAACCAATACATAAAATCCTAAACATACTTTGCTATAAAATACTTTACTTACCATTGGAACTCGACAAAGATAAGCCGCCGCTAATAAGATAGAAATATATATTCAAATGCAAAATTATGTAAATAACTGGTCTTAATTTATAGATAATTAAGAAATGGCCAGCTGATGATGATGTTCTCATAGTTCTAGTTTCTCACAGTAGGATTTCAAAAAATTGGCCAATTCAAAATTTACTTTGAAATATTTGACTTCAGGGTTTTACATTTTGTTGAATTCTATAATGAAACAAAATTATATTGGTATAGTAAGTGATTCACTCTATGTAGAAACAGAATACAAGCGTAACTTTTGCGAAATTGCCTCATATTTAAAGCTTCAAGGGGGTTATAACAGTCCACAAGCAAGACGAATTGCACAATTTTTTAACGACATGGTAAAATGTAGTTTAAAGATTATAAGTGTTCAATTGAGAGAAAATAAAACATACTTTAGCTCACAACCGCATTTACAGTTGTTTCGTTAATAACAGCTCGTGTGAAAAGAGTAACGAATGTATTCTGTCTTTACATATACTCAAATTAATTACAATAGGTTAGTACATGACTTGAAAACCAATATCGTTATATTTAATGCAAACAAAATCAATGGTCTCATCATTTCAGCTAACTTATTAATCCAATAAAAAAAACTGCAAGAAAAGTTGAGTGAGTTGAACGTTATGCGAAGTTATTTGCAAATCCTAAAAAACTATTGTAATTAAATAACTTTCACGAAAAATTAATGTTTCAGAACTTAAAAAGGTAGTAAATGTTAGGTCATTCAAATATCTTAAAATTAAGAAATTTTCGAGTACACATTTAAAAAAAATAAGAAAAATTATCCATTCCTTATGTATGTGACTTCGTTGGTTACTAAATCACAATTAAATGAAACAATGTACTGCAATATTTACGTCTCACAATTAATTATATAACTTAATCAAGACACCTAGTTGGTTTATGATTGGTTGACAATTGGTTTCAAAGAAAAAAATGATTTTCCTTTAGCCAATGCCACAATTGATTAACCAAGTTAAAATTTGTAATGCCTATTTTTGGGAATCGTTTTTAAATTTTATTTTTTTCGCCACAAGATGAAATCAATTCGAACGTTGATACTACAAGAATTATTTATAAATAAAGCCAGATTGACTGACAACATGAAAAGTGAGAAACAACGATTGCCTTGCTATACACTACGCAATTATCGCAATGTCTTTGCGCATCATAAGAATATTTGAATTCTCTTTGCACAATTCAGCTATTAAGTGGACATAACTAACTGAAATACGATTGGTCTCTGAGAATTGTCAATACAATGCGAGCTCGATCATCGCAACCCCCGATTATTGCAACATCTCAAATTTCGCAGATGTATACATTGCAGTGTTTATAAGTGCAACGTATTTTAAAAACGAGTCTCAACAAGTACAACATAATTTATTTTTTATTCATTTACATTCCTTTTTTCTTTTGTATTTCTTGTTCAGAAACGCAAATTTGTCAAAGTAGATAAAAATAACATGTGAAGCAAAATTCTTACTCATCAATGATGTCTCATAAACGCTTTACACAGAAAGTGCAGAAATGCCGTAAATAAAAATAGCCGATGTCATAAAAGCTTTTGATGTTTACATAGAATGTACCACAGTATATGACATCGACTTGAATACAATTTCGGATATAACACAGATTGCATAATAAAAAGAAAAATATTATAACAAAATAAAGTTCAAAAGAAAATTAACAATTAAATAATTCCATCAGTCTCTGTCTGGAAATTGCGGAGTGCGAATGAACGGGGTGCATCCCCCGAATTATAATCGATTTCAGGAGCTTGACTCCATCGGAAAGATTAAACCAAACACGAAAAATCGACCTCGCTCAAATGGTTTTGTACCCTTGCCACCACATTCATCACACGAAAATAATCGTCCTCGTTACCTAGTGGCTACCGCACTAAACACCAAGGAAAATGTGTAATCTTCAACACTGGTTTTGTACAACGTATTTCAAGTAGAAAGGGGACTGAAATTTATCTGCCCGATCGTCGTGAGGAAAAAGAAATAAAAAGTGGCGATCTACTTATAAAGGTGGCGGATAGTAAAATGGCCGAGAACTTCATTAAGCAAACGCATATAGATTGTATCCCAGTCAAGAATACACTTCACAAAACACTCAATACAATTCAAGGCAAAATCCTTTCGGGAAAATTTTCGCTTAATTGGCAAAAAGTTGTCAACATTCACAAAATGATGAAAAGAGAAGGTGAAAAGTTATACCAAACTCCATGAGATGTCTCAATTGTCAACGATTGGGACATACGAAGAAAAGATGCCGCAACGTTATATTGTGCAGGGATTGTGGAGTTCCACCACTTCACGACTCTTGTTCCCGAAAATATTGTGTTAACTGTCAAACTGAAAATCATCCCCCTTCTTTCTGGAAGCATAAGTCGGTAAACTATTTAAGAATAACACGCAGGTGTACAATTAGGGAAGTTTGGTCCATTTTTAACGAAAATCCAACCATCCATACGCTAAAACCATTTCAAAGAAAAAACAGAAAGGAATAATACGCAAACACTCTTAAAAATTCTTCTTCTGATCACAATTCATCCATCACAGAATATGAAAAATCGAAACAGAACATAGTACAAATAATAGAAAAAAATAGAAGCCGTTACAAATTCATCTACCAGCAAAATAACAACGAACACACAGTCAAATTTAAAACAACAAAATAAAGCTCTAGAAGTATCGAAACTAATTAAAGAAAAATTCACCAACAAAAAAATAACACTTCAGCTATTTTATCTACCCCACAACAAAAAGGAAATAGCAACCAACAGAAAAATAACAGCCCAAATTCAACTTTCACTCGAGAAACAATTTTAAACTCGTCTAAAGAATCTAATATAACAAAATATAACTCACACAATTCTCCCACTGAAAACAGTACAAGCTTAGATTATTTCACTATTTTACCAAAACAGCTTCAGCGATGAAGCAGCCGTTTAACACTGACAAAAATATTTCTGAAGAAATGATTGTTACTGACACTGACGATGGTTTGGGTGTATCCACCCCAAAAAAGGATAAAGAAGACCAACCTGATGAAAACTCTCCTTGCCGCCAAATTTATAAAAAAAAACTTTGCCTAAAAAGGATTAGAACAAATAAAAAATGTTAAATGAACATTAGTCTCAACATCAACATATTACAGTGGAACATTATAGGATTCATTATTCATGAGTTTGCCCTGGAACAATTAATTGCTAAACATAAACTTAAGAAATCCACATAACTCACAAGGAGCTACGTCTTTTACATTTACCTATTTTTAAATTTTGTCATCATAACAAAGATTATAATTATGCCTAAATCAGGGATAGCAATTTTTGTTAAGAACAACATTCACTGCAATCAGCACAGTAACTCAGATGAAAACCTTTTGTTTCAATCTATAATTATTAAATGTGAAATAGACTTACAACTTACTAATATATATAAAGAAGGTGACTTCAATTTAAATCCTGGAATGCTCGATAAGCTTAATATTTTTAATAACACACAGCAGCTTGTATTAGGTGCTCTCAATGCTCAAAATGTAATATGGGGCTCTTCCGTTAATTCTACCTGCGGGATAATGTGGGAAAATTTTGCAAATGAGAAAAACTTGATAGTACTGAACGATGGATCACCAACATTGTTCAGCATGAGAAATACTTTAACTTCTATTGACGTCACAATTAGTAGTGTGGATTTAGCTTCTTCAACTTATCTTGGTGATGTTTGGATTTGCCACTTGTTGCAGCCCACTTTCCTATCCTTATAACAAACAGCGCAAACACTACTATAGAAAGAAATTTTGTTTCACGGTTTCAAGAGAATAAAGTTGATTGGGCGCTCTTTTATAAAAAAAGCAGCAATTTTTAATGAGAAGTTCGAAAAATCAACAAACATAAACAAAGCCAGCACAAATAAATCGCTTCTTAAGAAGTTCAGCCAATGAATCCATTCCACTGTCCATTCCGTAAGTCTGAAAAAGTAAATAATCCAATTTGGTTTAATTCTCACATTTCCGGTTTAATTCTCGCGAAACAAAATGCGTGGAAAGTTTTTAAAAGGATGCGTAATCAGCAAAATGCACTTGAATACCAAAGAGCCTGCGGCAGGGTTAAGAGGGAGTGTAGAACTACTAAAAAAAACTACTTGTTAAAGTTTCGAATTTCCATGGACGTCCGTTTTTTGTGGAGCAAAGTCAAAAAGTTGAGAATTTACAATATAGACAATTTCATCCTCATCATCATCAATCATCCTCAGCAAATTGCAGACAGGTTCGCTAATTATTGGTCATCTTTAAAAATTACTTTAGTTTGGTTATTGAAGATTTGGCACGACCCAACAATAAATATAATGAAATAGTGCATAAAATTGAAATTATTGAACTGAATGAAACCCTAAAATCTCTTAGGGGTAGTACCCCCGCAAATGACAAAATTACATACAATATGATTAAAAACTCCCCTTTTCAAATAAAACAGCATTTTTTGTAAATTATATAGAAAGATATTAATTCTGGAATTTTTCCTCATCAGTGGAAAGATGCCACATTATCTCCGCTTCCCAAAGCAAATAAAAACCCGCATCAGCTTGACGGATACCGTCCCATCTCACTTTTACCAGTTATATCCAAAGTTTATTAAAAAATTTTGTGCAAGAGATTTTGGAAATTAGCTAGAACTGTATTAAACGTCAACCAACATGCTTTCTTACCTAGATGTTGAGTCCACAGCACTTGTCATCAACTGGAGGAAACATCGCGAACGAATTTAAAAAAATAAAAAACACTCACTTGTTCTGTCAGAAGACATTAAAAAGGCTTTTAACAGAGTCATTTTAACGTATATTTTACAGGAGCTTAGTGTTCGGAAAATGGCTTTACAAATAATTATTTTAATAAAATCCTTTTTAGAAAATCGAACTTTTAGGGATAAGGTTGATAGCTACTTATCGTATCCCCTTGAAAATGATATTCCTCCAACTCTCTTGCTAAGGCAGTCGAAAATCTGCCAGATATTGATTACATTGGTATTTATGCAGACAATATTTTTGCAGTTGAGTCCGGTAATCCCCAAACGATAAGTGATAATCTCAACAAACTTGACTATGAAATAAACCTCTGGGCGAAGGAAAGAGGAGCTGTTATTTCAGCAGAAAAATCAGAGATATTACACGTGTGCAGAAAAATAAACTTTAGTGAATATTACGTCTGTGTTCGAGGCATTAACATCATAATAGCTAAAGAGATGCGTATTCTTGGATTATTGTTTTTCAAAAATTTGTAACACTTAAACTCTCAAAAATAAACAACCTTTTGAAGCTAATTTGTTCTCGTACTAAAGGACCTCACATAGATACTGCGATAAATATTTGTAAATCCCTAACAAATGATATTATCCAACATTGCATAACTTTATACGGATGGACATCGCAAATAAATATCAACAAAATTAATGTAGCTTTAAATAATTGTTATAGAACAGCAACAGGTTTGCTTCGATCAACACCTTTAGATCTTTTAAGAAATAAAGCCGACTTCTCAGAATTTTCATCATTGGTTGAGAAATATTCAGCCTCTACGGCGTCAAAACCAATTACTATTAGCAATGATGGATTACATAACATACATACATACATAATTGGTCATTGCAACCCTTCAGTCAGGATATTAACCTAGTTTCTCATACTACTTATGTTGTGTGTGTTAATTTTATACATAAGTGGCGGGACCTACAGTTTAAAGTCGACTCCGAACGACAGATTTTTTTGAGAAACTTTGCATGGCAATTTTAGTTACTCTCAGAGTTTTTGCCAGAATTCTGCTGAGAAGAAATCGCAGAAAAAATACTTTTTGTACTTTTTTATTTTGATGTCTGGCCTGGGACTCGAATCCTGGCTTTACGTCTAATAAGCCAGCACACTACCTACTAGACCACGGCGACTTTTATTTTCTGACTTTTACGATAAAAGTTATAACAGTTACGGTCCCCGAATTAATAGGTCTATTGTTTCATGTTCCGATATATTGTTTGCACTATTAATCTTTGAGGATATACATATTTCTGCTATTCGTAAACCTTTCTTCGAAGGCCGCTATCAACTCCGTTTCAACACTACTTGGTAACCCGTAGCTTTAAGCCTATAAGTTTTTAAGTCTATTTCATGCACAAACAGATGACGACTTCAAGATTTGCAAAAAGTGAATTAACTTCTCCTTTCTATGTCGAACTTCACGCTTATTTCGCGATGTGGTACTACGTTATTGTACAATATACTTTATTATTCATTGGTACAGGAACTTACATGCATTACAGCCTAAAATTGCTCTTCAGGAGGTTCTTAATTTCTTCGAATGAAGACAAGCAATAGCCCGTATTAATAATTTTCAATAAGTTATCAGTTTCTTGTTAAATCTATATAAATTTTGATTCTCATTTTCAACTTAGGAGTTTGGAGTGATTACGTTATAGTTGGCAGCTGAGTGATTCCTGAGTCTTGAGATTTCTGTAATCCGTCTAATTTGTTTATACTCTTCGGTTTTAATTTTCTGAAAGACATTGCTTTCTGTCATTATCCACCGCTTAATAGTTTCCACTACAAAGAGCACAATACATTTTAATTCTGCATATGCTGACATTTTTCGTATTTTTCTAATTCACATCTCAGTTAAATATGTTAAATATATGGCTGAGTAATATATCAGCAATTCCCTTGACGTATGTAATTAATTGCGTCGCAAATGATACAACGAACATTACTTGTTGATTGCAATATTCTCGATTTCTCGGTTTTAACCTCAGGAAATTCCTATCCCAATGCTGCATTTTCATTTATAAGACGTGGACCTGCTTTTTCCAGATCTAATAGCATAGATTTAAAAGATTTTATGTGGAATACGTGGAACACTCAAGTTTATAGTTTCTTCTCACCTTATTCCATATCATAGTGTCACAATTATTGTTCAAAGCAATTAGTATTTTATGTCTGGCTTAATCGTTCAGCCGTTCTATATACTTTATCCGTATTACAAAAATTTTTGATCCATACATCATATTAATATTGTAATCTGCGGTATTTTTGGTTTAATAGCAGAATATGCAGAGGAAAAAATAAATGGAACTTCTAGTTAATAAAGAATTATTTGTTACTGATCCTTTCAAGACTGATAACAAAAGTCATCAGCAATTAAAATTTTAAGCGCGATTGCAACGTGAGGGGAAACTCTGGATGCCGAAATCTCTATATGATATGTTATTTTGTAAAAGACTGAAGTTGTTAGTGATATTATTTTATAATTTAATTTCATAAGTTAAAGACGAATGATTATCAGAGTACTTGCGAGTATTTGCGAAAGGATGTTGTTAAAGTCATATTTGGTATTGAAGAAACAAGTAATCGACCTGACTATACAATGATATAGTTCTGCTAGAGTAGCTCTTTGCAAATTACTTCGAAACGTGATTTTCGATAAATATAAAATATAAGTTTAATTATAAATTCAATGCATAACAATCTTACCAAAACTAGACGACAAGGTTGTGGAGCTTATTTTTATTGAAACTTTTCTATACCTTGCCATTGTGTAATATAGATTTAAAAGAGCAATGAATGGCAATCCTAAATATGGAAACGAACCTCAAACAAACAAAAATAATAATATATGGTACATGTCGCTAATAGGACAGCCTATAGAAGACTATAGCTACTTTTTTAAGTGGGATGATCTACGCAAACTGAATAACAGTGTGTACAAATTTTGACAACAAAACTGGCAGATGGGTCTCGATAGTAGCAGCAATGTCCTTTCCCTTACGAGGCGGGAAATTTGAAAAACAAAGAACTTTTGCACCACCCTCGTAGAGCTAATAAATTCCAACGTAATTGAGTATTCACTCGCATAAAGAATGCTTCAAGTGACAAAATTAAATAGTAAAGTTCATCTTGTAGACGAATAATC
Source organism: Sarcophaga peregrina (assembly GCA_014635995.1). Classification (NCBI taxonomy): domain Eukaryota; kingdom Metazoa; phylum Arthropoda; class Insecta; order Diptera; family Sarcophagidae; genus Sarcophaga; species Sarcophaga peregrina. Next base: position 2,939,782 of record CM025794.1, read on the forward strand.
TATTAATAAAATATTGTGGAAAACATTTAATGCGACTCTATATTTCAACAATTAGAGAACTAAGTATTTGCAAATACATACATTGATGGATATTATAAAACTTAAACTCGGATTGTGAATACATTAAATAATTCTTACACTGTTTTTACTGACACAATGAACAGTGAAATATAATTTAAATAGGTAAAATTCTACCTTATGTAAATTATTGCGATTTCACATTAAAATTTTTAATAAAATTTTAAACTTATCAAAAAATGACTTTTGCAAAACATTGTAATGCATTTCGGCTCTTGTTATCCTTTTCTTACAAATGGTCCAAAGCAATTCATCTTACCGCTGTAGGCATCCGCAACACTTAAATGAAATTATTGGTATTACAGATGAAAATATAACATTTGTTGTGGGAAGTGTTTATAAAAAATAGTAAAATATATTTTTACTTGTAGAAATCCTTGTACAATTTTTTGTTTACCTATTCACAACCAACACACTCAAGTAAATATATTTTTTCTAGTCTATATACGACCACTAAAATTTCCAGCAAATTAGACCTGTATCGCTTAGCTACTGAGGAAAATACTAAATAACTTTGTTTCTTGTTCAATATATGTATGTACATATGTAGTGTTTTTTCTTCGTGAGTCAAGTTTGACTTGTTGCCTAGTTTTTGGTGTATCAATCCTTAATTTTGCAATATAGTATACAAAATAATTATTAAACAAGCCCAATTATCTTTTATTTTTTGCGAATAATTTAAGGCCAGTATATTTCTTCAAAGCACATACTTTTATAGGATTAAAAAGTCCTAAGGTTTACTCGCACACTTACTAGTTTCGAATTTTTGGCATTTGTTCAATTTATAAGTTTTGTTATTTTAATTTTTAAATGTTTGTTGTGTTAAATTGTTTGATTTGTTTTAAAATGTCTTTTTTTTTAACCAAATACAATTTCTATGCAAATTTCTGTTTCACTTATACTAAAAATATTACAAACATTCTTTTCTTCAAATGACAGCGCAAAATCCATAAAATAGTAATATTCCTGAATACAAACAAACAAAAAACATCTATTACTTATCAGTGTTGACATCGGGCGCTTTTCGTCCTTTTAGAAGATAAACAAACACTCAACTTATGATAGCGTAAGGCAACATAACGCCAAATGAAATTTACTGAATAAGTTTGTGAATTTTGGTAATGTTTTATATTGGTTAAAGGTACTCATAAATATCGTTTTGCTCTACACTATTCAATAAGTTGCACAATATTAAAAGGATTTATATGGAGTAGACGAAACCTATACATATATACATTACTTTACAATATTAATTTGATGATACAAATGAAAAAATTTAGATCTTTTGGCAATAATGCACTTATTATATGTAGAGTTTAGATTAGATTCCCCCCACATCTTGTCGCGATGTGGTGCATGACTAAAGGTTATCCTAATATTGTAAAAGGACAATCTACGAATTGACGTCTCTTAGTGATCTTTTCGACTTGCCCTGTCACGTATACCCCAAATCCGGAGTGTTAAGCGGCCCGTGTTTATCGGACGGTTTGCAGTCTAACGGAGCCTTACTGATATCTGGGCGCCTCAGTGAGTATTAGGATTCTACCAAGTCCTTGTCATGCTATCAGGGACTATGGCATGATCAACCTCCTTTCCCCCACACTCGTGGGACTTGTATGGACTATAGACATAACACAAAGGAACTGAAAGAAATAAACATTGATGACGAATTGGCAACGGATACTAGACAAGACGCGTCTCAGCTCAATACACGAACCCAGGCGAGTATCGTTGATAACAACAACGAAATCGTCACGAGTTTCGCCCCAGCTGGTTTGAGGATCACGACCGTGGAGGAGTCCTTTAGTGAGGCGACTGCTTTGCCAATCCCCACTTCCACAGAAGATATGTGCGTGGAGTCAGACTCTCTCTCTCCACTATTGGATGAAGACGGTGACAATATGGTCATCGAAAAGCTCCCCTTCACCAGCATCTGAATTTCTACTAGGAGCAATGAGGTGGTGAATTCCCCCTTACGTAACCCACTTGTCAGACAGGATGCCTTGGACGCAATCATTTAAAGACTCGGACTGCATTGTAAAGGTGACTTGTCTGACAAGGGGGGTATAACTGGGCGGAGACGTTCCGCGAATGACATAAGCAAATCACAAGTGGTGTGGTTCTCCCCAATAGTGAATTGTTTACAGTCAGTAAAACGTTGGGAACTACACTGAGCACCAAAAGTGAGTAAACACCACTGAAATAATTCATTTTCTTAGAATAGAGAGGAAAAGTAAATGAGAATAGTTGAATAAATTTCCAAAAATAAAAGCGTTTATTTATTACTAAAAAAATGTTAAAACAAAAACAGAAAACAAATTTATTGTTGTGCTACAAGTATATTGTTTATAATTATATTATATAAATTATAGTAAGTGTTGACTCACTTATGGCGCTTAGTGTATGACTGGACAGATACCAGAGGTTTCAGGGCGGCAACCATCCAGAGCGTATACCGTTTGATTGTTGCTCTGACATCCCCCTGTGGTTGACTTGACTGACTGTGCCGGGGTATTAACCAGGAACAGTAGAAGCTACAGTCATCCAGAGCGTATGCCGTTTGACTGTTGTTCTGACTTAACCCCCTTGACGCTTTCGGCACTGATACTGGAAGGACACCAGAGGTTTCAGGGCGGCAACCATCCAGAGCATATGCCGTTTGATTGTTGCTCTGACATCCCCCTGTGGTTGACTGGACTGACTGTGGCGAGATATTAACAAGGGACAGTAGACACTACAGACCCTAACCCCCTGACGTTTTCGGCACTGAGACTGTACAGATACCCGAGGTTTCAGGGCGGCAATCATCCGGAGCGTATGCCGTTTGATTGTTGCTTTGACATTCCCCTTTGGTTGACGTGACTGACGCTGTTACTCGACGGACCGTGTTTGGCCGGTCTAGTTCTTATTGAGTAGTATTAAGCTTAATTACTCGATCTGTGTAATCCCAGCGTAGTTTAGTAAGAAAGCTATTTTAATCATTCTAAATAAACAGTTTAGAATCTCCAAGGAGATGTCTTTTATTTATGTAAGCACTGGTTGCCGCTGATCTACCTCAGCACCCAAGCGGAAACGTGTCGTTATAAGTATTAATCTATCTGGCGGCTTTTATGAGCCCTTTGGGAATCCAAGAAGAACTGACTGGATCAAATATGAGAAGGCTGTGGAGGGGGAACTCAGTTCCCTTAGGAGTAGTTCCCCTCCTGGCCTCAATGATCGAGTTGGATCTTTGACGGATATTTTGTTGTATTATTATAGAGATGGTTGTCCACTCACCAGTGTAAGAGGAGTCAGCCAGCCTGGTGGAATGCGGAACTCCAGAGACTCCGCGGCTGTACTAGATGACTCTTTAATAATGCTAAGAGGTCGGGTAAGGATGTTAACTGGTCTGCATATAGATCCAGCTTTAATGATTATAAAAGGGAAATAAAGCGCTCAAAAAGAACAGCCTGGATGAGTTTCTGCACGAGTATCGAGGATGTTACCGACGTGGTTCGTTTCCGTAGGATGCTGTCGAAGGACCCCAAAATCCTAGGCTTCATCCAAAGGAACGACGGTACGTTGACATTCCCGAGAAAAGAAACCCTAGAGGTTCTATTGAGCACTCATTTTCCCAATTGTGAGGATCCAGTAAGCTGTCCGTAGGGTATACCTGATCCCTTCTGTGATGCTGGCATGATGCCTGTTTTGGAGGATATCATTACCAGAGACAAGGTCTAATAGGCTATAAGTGGCTTTGAACCCTTTAAGTCGCCTGGTCCGGATGGTATCTTTCCGGCTCTGCTTCAGCATGCTGCTGAAATATTGCACAAATATCTGGTGGACGTGTATAGAGACTGTCTCCGGTGGTGTGATATACCTGATGGCTGGAAGGATGTGCTTGTGGTGTTTATACCAAAGGCTGGTAAGCCCAATCACATCGGCCCTAAGGATTATAGACCGATATCGCTCTCATCCTTTCTTTTGACAGCTTTGGATAGACTTACCGATCTATATTTGAGGTCAAACATGGACCGGTCTCTGTTGAGTAGGTCGCAACATGCTAACATTAAGGGTAAGTCCGTTGAGAGCGCTCTTCATAATGTGACAGGTTTTGTTGAGGCGAATTTGGATACGGGTGAGTATACACTATCGGCTTTTCTTGATATAAAGGGGGCCTTCAATAATGTCACCACTTCCTCTATAGAAAATTCACCCAGCTGTTCTGGTGCGGTGTATCACCCACATGTTGGGTAATAAACTAATCCGATCGAATCTGCGTGCGACCAGGGGTATACCGTAGGGGGGTGTTCTATATCCACTCTTGTGTCTCTTGATGACTAATGCAGGTCTGAGGCTTCTGGATAGTAGGGGCTTTTGGGTTGTGGCATATGCCGACGATGTGGCAATTCTGGTGGGTGGAAAATTTTTGCCGACACTGGGGGAACTGATGGAGTCTGCGCTTGGAATTTTATCCTCTTGGGCTACGAAATATGGTCTGAGTATTTATCCAAATAAGACGGACCTCATTTTGATCCCGCTTCGGTACAAAATTGAAACAGCGCTCGATAGGTCACTTCAGAGTTCTGAATGTCGTCTTTCTTGACGGAAGATATACGCTTTCAGAAAAAGCCACACAGACCAAACAAAACAAAAAGGAAGAACGCGACTACATTAATGAAACACTTGCATTTCACAACCATCTCGACACAGAATTCAAACCCTCAAAGAAGCCTCTGCCGAAGATCGCCGTCTTTCTTACCATCACCAGTCAGGGGGTTGACATTCTGCCTTCCGATAAGCTTAGGTATACTATTCAGTAGTCTAAAAGTAGATGGGACCCATACCGTCATTATTGGACGCAGAGTGAGATCGGATGGAGGGATCACCTCCAATCGAGCACTGTGCCAGAGTTGACTAAGGCGCTTCACTGCTTCCACAAGGAATTTTACAGTTTCCTCGTTCTCCAACCCTTTTCATTTCCCTGGACCAACATAAACTCGATGAGCCTTTCTTCAGTTAGGTCTCATCTCTCAGGAGAGATTTTGCCATCTAAATCTGATCTGTCGATGAAAGCCATTTGAAGGGAAGGGCTAGTTCCTTAGGACGCTTAGAGCCGGAAGAAGGCACTTCGTCAAATCTGTTTCTTTTCATGTGATTTCCCTTCCTGCATGAAAGACCCATCTGCTGAAGTCTCCTCCTTCGTCCCCAACCTCACTACATGAGCGGTAGTTCCTTCCCGCTTTCCTTTATTTATTGAAGAAGTAACATCAACACTTTTACTCTTCACTGGAGGTTTGAAGACTCGAGAGGCCTTCTTTGCTTGCGGTATGAGAAGTAAAAGCAATTGGCTCTACGATCCCGTCCGTACTCAAGGGTCCATTCGCAATGCCAGAGTCATATTTACTTATATTTATCATTCACATACACCCACACACATTGAGTTTTAGTATCAGCTGTTGTACTCTATTTAGGTGAGAAATACTTATTGTACGCAATCTTATTGACACAATATTTCCTTTTGTGCAATATTATTCAACATGCGTAATACTAATATAACATTCACACAAGCAATTTTATTGTGTATTGTCAATTCTTCCACAATAATAATGTAAATTAATGGGTAGCTTGACGATACAACACCCTAAAATTATACCATCAAACTTCATTTCGGTGTTATTCTGAAGAAGAAAAACTTCAACAAAAAACATTGTTTTATATACGTAAACCTACATAAATAAAAAATAAATAATATTGTACCGTAAGCAAGACGAACAGACAAAAACACAGAATATATACTGTAAAAAAGAAAGTACGAAAATAGGAGAAATAAAATAGAAGAACAACACTACATGGAAAGATTCCGAAGCTGTCAGGCTTAAAATAATGAAATAAAAATAGACCAAAGGACAACTGATGATGGGCTAAGTCATTGAGTAAAGAGAGTTGCAATAAAAAGTGCGACGTCAGACACAGTGGTATTGTACACTGAGAGTTGGCAGCCTAGTGTTATTGATAAAAGTGTGTCTTTCTTAAATAAATAAAATGCTTAATTTAACAAACTAATAACAGAAAGAAAAACCAAACAGTTTGTTTATTTTTATTTTAATGGTCGAATACTCGCAGAATAAACGTTTTAAAAACTAAAACGTAATAATTGGTGATGAAAGTAGGATTGTAATAGCAGAATGGAATGAAATTACACGATTTGAAGGTGAATTTGATGACAGCTAGCGAAACTATAACCTGTAAAAGGATGTAATTAGGTAAGTCGGGGTTGCATAGAAACAGCTATGTCATTTGTGATAGCACAATTTACAACCCGGAATTATTTTTAGCTTCTATTTAAGCGACTCAAACTGTCAACATATACGTGTGATAGTTTTACTTCAAATACTACACTGAGCAGGCTTTACGTCAGATCTCTACACTTCTTTCACCAGATTTTCTGCACCGTTCTGTCCGTAGCCGAAACCCATCCATTGATGAACTTGAACAGAGCAGAGACTTCACACTAAAGCATGATTACGAATAATATTATATTATATTGTATATTTACAGTCCACCAGAAAGTAACTCCATATAAGAAGTTGAGTTATATGACTGCAGCGCATGATATTTGGGCGGAGGCACCATCGGGATCCAACTACTCTTTTGTTGAGACCGTTATCCCAGTTCTAGAATCTAGGTTAGCTTTCCAATTGAGATTGGAGTCAAGGTTCAGGTCTAGATAATTAAGCTTCAACGAAATTCATGTCCCGTTTATACTAGAAAGGTTGAAGATAGCAAACTTGTATCTTCTAGTGAATAGAATTGTAACAGTTTTGGAAAAGTTGACAGACAATTGCAACTTTCTGCACAATTTTGATACAATTGACACTGCGAAGTTTAACTTGGAAGCTAGCGTCTGTGTACACATTCCTGATGCAGCAATTGCAATATCGTCAGCGTAAGATATAGCGTTATTGCCACAAGATTCGAGCTTTTTCAAGAGCGAGTTGGCTGCAAGTTTCAGTAGAATACCGTTTTGTAGTAACCACGGAGGCGACTTGAGGAGGAGCTGAAGAAACCTCGTTTCTAAAGAGTTCATAACATAGATAATACTATGATAATAATGTGATCAGACCAAGTAAGATGCTTATTTACAATTATTCCCAAAATTTTCGCATATGTTACTTGTTCTATTTGAATGCCATTCAAGAAAATTTATAGTACAATGGTCCTTTTCATAGGTATAGGCGTAATAAAAAGACATTTTGATTTTTTAAGATTGAGATAAAAGCCATTAATTACACCCCAGGTCCGAATTCTCTGAAGATCGTGATTAATTTAAGAATTACAGTCATTTATTTGCGATTTATTACATCCAATATAAACTTCCCAGCGTGCATACTGCAATGCATTAATTGATTTTTCAGGTCATTTACAAACATGGTCAAAAAAAGTGTTCCAAGGATTGATCCTTGGGGATCTCCTCTAGCAACAAGTAAAAAGTTTGAGTATTTATTTTTATTAAATACTGATTAGAAGCGTTTAAATAAATATTACTTTATAACTTATTGTTTAATGTTTGTGGTTGCGCTGGTTCGTTTTATTGTTATTGTTCTTTTAATTTTGTTTTTGTTAAATAAAACACTTTATTGTTTTTATAATTTTGAATTCAATTTATGTTTTTGTTTTATTGTTTTTTGTAATTTTATTTTTGTGTCTTTTATTAACTTCAATCTTTAGTTTATTATGTTTTATTTGTTTGAAAAAAAGGTCACAATATTTGTTTTTGTTTTCACATTTAAATTCACACTTCTTATTTATTTGATTGTTCACAACTTATACAAAATTCAGAATTGATCTGTTCTATTTAACTGTCGAAACAAGAGTGTCTATATGAATCAAAAAAGTCTTATTGCTAAGTAGGTAATGACAAAAGGGAAAAGAAAGAGAGCATAAATACGTAAAGGGAACCGTTATTCAATATTTTATAGGGTGCTTTCCTATGTGATGTTAAATGTTCAACATTCCGGCCCCCATCCCTCGGTGAAATTTACCTCAGGTTTTGAATGGGTCCTGAGAATAAATATCCCAAGGCACTTTTTTCAGCAACCACTTGACCAACTTCAGTGTGGATAGCTCCGTCTCTTCGTATAGAAAAATAAATGTCACTACCAATTTCAACTTCTACAATAGTGTTGGACTGAGGGTCTATGTCTGTCAATGAGTTGGGCGTAAAATCTTCAGTTGGGTCGACTGATATGGGTCCAGAATAGGGCTTCTTTGGGAGAAGATCCGTCACGAGAACTGTTACTTGGATCGACCATTTTTTGGAATCGAATCTCAAAAACAGCAAATTCATGAGCATATTTCATGACTGTCTTGATCTTATATTTGTCGACGAATGATCTAGATACCCTGGACGTTGTTAGGGATCGATTGATGATGGCTTGTGTGCTGATCCAAGTATCAGAATTTCCAACATGAACTCTAATGGAGGCGGTTGGGACGAAAACTAGGTTCCAATTGAAAAATAGTGTTTCCAGGTCGATTTGTTTTTAAGGTTGTGGGTCGGCTCGTTTTGAAGGCCGTGGATCGGTTCCTTTTGAATGCAGTGGGTCAGCTCGTCTTGATGGCTGCGAGTCTTTTAATTGCATTGCATCATGCAGCAATGTATTATGGCTTTTTTGGCAGATATGACACCCTTTCGCATTTTCGCATTCCTCTGTTTTAAGTGATCGTGCCAGACAATTCAGGCAATACCTTTTAACTACCATGAGGACGTATCTTTCTGTCGGATTGTAGCTCAAAAATTGCTGCAAGTGCGGATCGGATGATCTTTAAGTCAAATTCCGCATGAGAATAGCTAATGTTCGGGTCTTTGCTGTTGTTGGGATGCCATACCTGTAAGTGTAAAATTGGAACAATGTTAGTGCATGTAAATTATTAAGAATTATATTAATTTGTAAACAAAACCACAATTTTTGTAATTGGTCCATTTGTGGTTTTGATATCTGCAACTCTACAGTTTTGATCATTTCCAAGATATGTCTTGATGATTCGACCCATTTGCCATTCATTGGGTGGCAAGTTGTTGTTTTTGATAACTACCAGATCGTTTACTTTAACATAGTCCCTCTGAATCTTCCATTTGTATCTGCGTTGAAGTTCAACCAAATATTCGGACTTCCATCTTTGGCAAAATGAGTGGTAGATGACCTTCAGCCGTTTCCAGCGGTTGATGTGAATCAAATTTTCACTGCTTACATCTGGTTCAGCTGGGGTCAATAATGCACTACCAATAAGGAAGTGTCCAGGGGTCAATGGATTAAGATCATTTGGGTCATCGCTAGCAGGACTTAAGGGTATAGAATTTTGGCACGATTCTATGCGAGTAAGAATTGTAGAGAGATCTTCAAAGGTAAATTTCAAGTTAGGGATCATCTTTTTGAGGTGTGTTTTTAATGATTTTACACCGGCTTCCCAAAGGCCGCCCATGTGTGGGGCTCCTGGGGGAATAAACTTCCAATTAAGATTTTGATGACTAAAATGATGAGTCACTTGATTTCGTGAGTTTTTATGAATTCTAGAAAATGCTGCTAAGAACGATTGGGTCGACAAATCACTAGCTTCTTCAAAATGTACATCTTTTGTGGCGAACCATACAAATATGCAAATATACCCTTTTGTAATAAGACACGCTCGTCCTGTGAAATTTTTGATGTCAAAAGGTCCTGCGTAGTCTAATCTAGTTGTAGCAAAAGGTCTTGATAATGTTGTACGTTCTGGTGGCAATGAAGCCATGATTTGATTTTGCGTCTGTTTTTTGTACAAAACACACGTTTTACAATAGTGACTTACGCTTTTGACCAAGGGTTTTAATCTGAATATCCAATAATCTGTGCGTAGGACTCGAATCATTAGTTGGTTTTCTCCATGAAGGGTAATTTTATGTGTAAATTCCACTAGGAGTTGTGATAACCTTGAGTTATGAGGTAGTAATATTGGGTAACGCTCATTGTAAGTTAATGCGGGTGATTGAGCGAGTCGTCATTGGCTCTAATAATGCCGTGGCGATCCATGAAGGGATTTAAGGTCAAAAGTCTGCTGGTTGGTGATATTTTCTGCTTAAATTTCAAATGTTTATACTCATCTGGAAAATGATTTTGTTGAGTCCATATGATGAGTCGATGTTTGACAAAATCTATCTCTTCTCGTGTGATTTCTACTGAAGATAGGCGAAGGTGGGATCTGTTGCTTCCAGTATTTCTCCATAATCGTATGACATAAGCAAGCACTCGAAAAGCGCGTGATAAGTCTGAAAATCGATTTAATGGGTCTTCGCGTATTATGGTTGTAAAAGTTTTTACAGTTTTAGCTTCTAAGTTTGTGTCACCTGTTTGTGTAGGTATCGGCCATTGATTTTTTGGTAATTTTAACCAGGAGGGTCCAAACCACCATAGGTTGTGATTTTCCAGTTCTTGTGTGGAACATCCTCGGCTGGCTACATCTGCTGGGTTATTCTTTGAATCGATGTGTTGCCAATTTAGATTTCCAACTTTGTCTAGGATTTCAGAAACACGATTTCCAACGAAAGTGTTCCATGAGCAGGGGGGTTTCTTTAATCAGGACAGCACGATTGTTGAATCGGTCCAATAATATGTCTTGATATTTTGAAGTTGAAGATTTGGTATAATTCCACAAGCGAGGTTCGCCAATAATACGGATCCACACAGTTCTAGGCGGGGCAAAGATATTTGCTTAATGGGAGCTACACGGGTCTTTGAAGCCAGAATAAATGTGAATACTGAGTTTTCTGATTGTATTCAAACATAAAGAGCCGCTGAATAGGCTTTTTCTGATGCGTCACTGAAACCGTGAATTTCCACATTACAATTCGGGTTAAATTGGATCCAACGGGGAATTTTCAATATATTTATTTCTGGGCAGTTTTTTATGAATTTTTGCCATTGTAGTATATGTATGTATTTCATCATAAAATGTTTACATTCTTTTAAAGTTAAGGATTACTTATTTATTAAGTTAAGATCATTTGTTTTTCTACTTTACTTTTTATAATCGTTAGTACATGAACATTACATTGTAAAGTTAACCGTTATTAAATACTGGTTTTATCATGATTTTCTTTTGTGCATTTCTATAATGCATATTAGTAAGAGCTTTTAAGTATAATATAGTAGTAAGCTAATAAGAATTTTTACTCTCTAAGCAACTAGCAATCTAATAAGACATCTTTTATGAAAATAAAGAATTTAAAATTAAAATAAATACATAGACTGCTGTTGAGTTTATTACAGTGGCGACGAGGAAAAACAAGTAACTTTTTTTAAAAAATTAAAACGTGAAAGTTTTTTATAATTATAAATTAAAAGCCATGGCCAATTTAATTTTCGGAAAAATGCCTTATTTTGATCACACACAAAAAAATTGGTCTGTGTATCAAAACCAATTGGAACAGTTTTTAATCGCTAATGAAATTAAAGATGCAGCTAAGAAGAAAGCCATCTTATTAACATCAGTGTGTGAAACATCGTATATGCTGTTGCAGAATTTAGTGAGTCCAGTAAAAGTGGAAGATGTAGGTACAACCTACGATACTTGTATGTTAGCAATGGACAAACATTTTAAGGCCGCTACATCTGGTTTTGCTGAACGCTACAAATTTTATAATGCCACTAAACTAGCCAGTGAAACAATAAATGAATGGGCTGTTCGAGTTAAAGCATTAACAGTAATTGTGAATTTGGTGTAAACTTGGAAACAGCTATTCGGGATAAGTTCGTAATGGGGCTAGAAAAGGGTCCGGCCCGTGATAAAATTTTCCTGGAATCGGTGGATTCTTCTTTTGAAAAGGTCCTGGAAATAGCCAACAACGTGGAGTACACCAAACAACAGTATAATTTAGTCCATGAAGTTAAAGAAGAAGGTTTAAATTTTATAAAGAAGAATAAAGGAGGTCCGCAAAAAAAGCAACAACAGCAGCAACAACGCAAAATATCAGCAGAACAATGTAAAGTAAGTGGGTACAGCAATCATAGGAGTAACAACTGTAAGTTCAAAAATTACAAATGCAATAATTGTAAGCAAAGAGCGCATTTAAAAAAAATGTGTAGTGTAAAAGCTATTAATTTCATTGACAATAGTGATGTAAGTTTATATTCTATTAGTAGTACTGATGATGGTCCTATTAAAATTAAAATTTTTGTAAAAGATAAGCTTTTTGAAATGGAACTTGATACAGGTTCAGAAAATAATGTTGTCTCGGTTGATTTTTATGAAGAATTTTTTACAGAATATAAGCTTAAGAAAGCTGACGTGTGGTTGAGATCATATGATGGCACAAGGATAACTGCTATTGGTACATGTGATGTTAAAGTCAGGTATGGTGATAAAATAAAAGTAATTACATTTATAGTAATTAAAAATGGTGGCCCACCATTACTAGGAAGAAATTTTTTAAAAATGTATGAAATTAAAATTTGCAAATTAAATTATTGCGCACCCATGCCAATCGCTCGGCAAATTATTTCCAAGTTCAGAAGCCTTTTCGATGGTAGTTTGGGAGAGTTTCGAGGTGGTGAGGCAGTTTTGAAAGTGAAAAGTGGTACAGTACCCAAGTTTTTTAGACCAAGGCCATTACCTGTTGCTATAAAGGACAAAGTGGAAAAAGAGATAGATCATTTAGTGCAAATCGGAGTTCTTCAGCCGGTGAAATACTGTGAATGGGGGACCCCTATCCGTTCCAATTGTTAAGAAGAATGGAAATATTAGAATTTGTGGGGATTTCAAGGTCACCCTTAATCCGCATTTGAATGTTGAGAAGTACCCACTTCCTAGAATTGAGGATATATTTTCGAGATTGCATGGGGGAGAAGAATTTATTAAGTTGGATCTGAGCATGGCATATCAGCAGGTAACATTAAGTCAGGAATCGAGGAAATATACTACTATTTCTACATCTAAAGGTCTTTTTCAATACACTAGGTTGATATATGGGTTGGCTTCGGCACCTGCTATTTTTCAGAGGATACCCTTTTAGTAGGTTTAGACGGAGTTGTTGTCTTTTTGGATGACATATTAATTAGTGCACCTAACAGAGAGTTGCATATTCAAAGACTTGAAAGAGTGCTTAATATATTAAATGATGCTGGTTTTAAATTATCAGCGGGAAAGTGTGAATTTTTTTCTAAAAGGATTCAATATTTGGGCCATATAATTGACAAAAGTGGGTTACATATGAACCCAGAGAAAATTAAGGAAATATCTAATATTCCATATCCCACAAATGTTAAGCAACTACAATCTTTTTTGGGTGTGGTGAATTTTTATCGACGGTTCCTGCCAGACGTTTCAACTTTATTACACCCACTACACAATTTGCTTCGGGTCGATACAAATTTCGTCTGGGACAGTAACTGTTCTGCTGCTATGGATCAGCTTAAGTCTTTGTTATTGGCAGATAATTGTTTGGCACATTTTAATGCAACTTATAGGACACGATTGACGGTTGACGCCAGTCCTGTAGGTGTAGGCGCAGTTTTATCACAGGTCGATGATCAGGGGGTAGAACGGCCAATAGAATTTGCCTCTAAGTCTTTAACGAACACTGAGAAGCGATATTCACAGTTGGATCGCGAGGCAGTGGCAATCTTATTTGGGATAAGGAAATTCCATCATTATTTGTATGATCGTCATTTCACTTTGGTGACTGACAACAAACCGCTGCACCATATATTTAGTCCAAAAAGAGGAATTCCGCTTATGGCCTCTAGTCGGTTGCAGCGCATTGCTTTAACCTTATCTGGTTATCAGTTTGACATATGCCATATAAAGTCAAAGGGTAACGTAGCGGACTATTTTTCTAGATATCCCAGGAAATGTAATGTTGATGTGGAAAAATTTCCTGATGACGTCTATTTTAATTATTTACAGGATCGGTTAGAAGAGGATAAAATTTTAGATTTTTAAGGTATAGTTAAGGGGACAGAAGAGGACCTGTTGTTGCAGAAAGTCAGGAGAATGATTAGATCTGGATGGCCTGAACGTTGCCAGGACCCTGAACTATTGGCATATTTCGTAAGACGAAAGGAGTTATCAGAGGAAGGGAATTGTATATTTTGGGGTTATCGGGTCGTTATTCCCACCCGGTTAACTGCAGATGTGATTAGATTTTTACACGCTTCCCATATGGGCGTGATTAAAATAAAGGCAATGGCTCGTGAGTGTTGTTGGTGGCCTGGACAGAGCAAGGACTTGGAGGAAGTTACTCGGGTTTGTGAAGCTTGTTTAATGACTCGACCTAATCCACCCCAACAGAGATTGAATCCGTGGCCCAGGCCTGATAAAGTTTGGTCCCGAATACATATCGATTTTTTTGGTCCTTTTTTGAAACGTTGGTGTTTGGTCATACTGGACAGCAGTAGTAAATGGGTCGAGTGCATTGACATGGGTACGAATACGACAAGTGATAGAGTTATTGCTGTTTTGCGTGAACTTTTTGCCCGTTTTGGGCTACCAAAGTATATAGTTTCAGATAATGGTACATCTTTTGTTTCCAATACATTTAGAAAATTTTTGGAAATGAATGGAATTAAGAAAATAACCACACCTGTAGGGCATCCAGCTACCAATGGCCAGGCAGAGAATGCCGTTAAACTTGTGAAAAATACATTAAAGCGTAGTTTGAAAAGTGTGCCACCATCAGGTTTTAACACAGCGTTATGTCGGTTTTTATTCGATTATAGGAACACGGTACATTCAACTATTGGAGTTTCTCCAGCTACCTTAATGTTCAATAAGAAGAAATTAAGGACAAAACTTGATCTTATTAACCCTAAAAGAAAAATTGAAATTAAAAACAATAGAAATGTTAAAGAATTCACTGCAAAAAAACAAAAAAATCAAAGAATATATCATAAGGGTTATAAAAATTCAAAGTTTAGAATAATGAAAGAGTAATGGTAAAGGATTATACTACTCCAGGAAAAGTATCGTGGAGAAACGGCAGTTTCTCCTTCTTAAAGTTTTGGGTAGACAAACCTATTTGGTAAAATTAGAATGTAATAGAGTATGGAAAAGGCATGCAAACCAAATCATCTCTTGCAGCACATCTGAAATGCCAACAACTATATTAGATCCATTTCAAAAAGTTAATCATGTAAATTTAGAAAAAAATAGTGAAATTATAACTAATGGAAATGCACGCCATGATACTGAAATTTTGAATAACCAAAGCGAAAAAAGTAATAACCCAGTTGATAAAATTGTATGTGCGGAAAATAAGATTGTTAGCGAAAGTAATTCTACTAGTAATTCTACCAAATACAATCTAAGACAGAGAAAATTGAAAATTAAAAAAAAAAAAATTAAAAAAAAATGGATTTATATATGTAAAACGTCAAGAATTTTGAAGATTTTTTTTCTTTTCTCTATAATTAAAAAAAAAAAATGTATTATATAAGTATGTAAAACGTAAAGAATTTTGAAGATTTTTTTTCTTTTCTCTATAATTAAAAAAAAAAAAATGTATTATATAAGTATGTAAAACGTAAAGAATTTTGAAACTTTTTTTTTCTCTATTAAAAAAAAAAAAAATAAATCGTGAAAAGAAAAAAAAAAATATTAGAAGGGGGTATTGTAGTATATGTATGTATTTCATCATAAAATGTTTACATTCTTTTAAAGTTAAGGATTACTTATTTATTAAATTAAGATCATTTGTTTTTCTACTTTACTTTTTATAATCGTTAGTACATGAACATTACATTGTAAAGTTAACCGTTATTAAATACTGGTTTTATCATGATTTTCTTTTGTGCATTTCTATACTGCATATTAGTAAGAGCTTTTAAGTATAATATAGTAGTAAGCTAATAAGAATTTTTACTCTCTAAGCAACTAGCAATCTAATAAGACATCTTTTGTGAAAATAAAGAATTTAAAATTAAAATTAAAATAAATACATAGACTGCTGTTGAGTTTAGCCATTGTAGACAAGTCAAGGGTTTTATTATGTCATCCCAGTCGACTTTATCCAACCAAATCTGTTGCATAATCAATTTTGCTTCAACTATTATTGGGGCTATCCATCCACAAGGGTCAAAGAATTTGGCAATTGTAGATAAAACTTCTTTTTTGGTATAGTTTTCTTTTATTTTGACATCTGGTGCTGTGAATGTAAATGAGTCTGATGAAATGTTCCATTTGATACCAAGAGTTTTAGTTCCAGAGTTTTCTGATAAGTTTAACCAATCGAGAGGCAGTAGAGTCTCATTTGGTAGGTCTTGTATGACTCGTGGGTCATTTGATGTCCATTTCATCAGATCAAATCCCGCGGATTTTAAAACTGTTGTAACTTCTTTTCTTGATTTGATGGCGTTGATTAATGTGTGACCACCTGCTAAAACATCATCCACATACATGTGTTATTGTAGAGTTTTTGATGCGAGAGAGTGAGTTGATTTTACATCTTCTGCTAGTTGAAGTAGGGTTCTAATGGCCAGAAACGGGGCGCAGTTGACACCAAAAGTCACTGTCAGTAGTTCGTAATCCTCAATAGGATCCTTTTCTGTTTGCCGAAATAATATCCTCTGATATTTGGTTTGAGTCGGATCAATGAGTATCTGTCGATACATTTTTGTTATGTCTGCGTTGTACACAAAACGAAAGAATCTCCACTTGAGTATCAGATGTACTAGGTCCTGCTGAAGTATTGGTCCTGGATATAATATATCGTTAAAACTCTTCTTGTTCGAAGATGGACTCGAAGCGTTGAAAACTACTCTAAGTTTCGTTGTCAACCGTTCGGGTTTTATTACTGCATGATGCGGCAGGTAATAATTTGAGTTTGTGCGAATTTCCAGGGCAGAAATTTTCTTCATATGTCCTAACTCGATGTACTCAACAATTACTTGGTCGTATTGTTTTTTGATTTCGGGTTTCTGGCTAAGCATACGTTCCATTCTTAAGAACTGTGCCATCGCAATGTTTCTTGAAGTTCCTATTTCTCCGCTATTTTTGAAGGGTAGGGTAACTATATACCTTCCTTTGTCGTTTCTTCGTGTTGTCGACATGAAATTGTTTTCGCAAAATATGTCCTCATCTGACCTCAACACCCGTTTTCGGTCTCCTCCACTTCCCAAACGCGTGTGAGGATTCGGTCAAGAGACGTAGTGTTGAGTAGTGACACTGTTGTACTAGGTTGTGTCCTTGTTGAAATTGGTTCCCCCACAATCCAGCCAAATACTGTCTTTTGTGCCAAAAGGGATCCAATAGACCGCATCGGTGTGTCCATGCAATATATTGAGTGGCCTAAGTCGAGTCCTATGAGCAAGTCGATGGGTCTGCTTTGATTGAATTGAGGATCTGCAAGTTCTAGTTTAGCAGTCTCATTGAAATGTTGCAAATCTAAAGTCTGTGGTGGTATATTAGATGGAAGCGTCTTCAGGATTGGTGCCCAGACTTCTAATTTAAATTGTAAATCCACCTTGGAGCAAAGATTGAATAAACATGCTTTGGTTGAAGTCTCTGAAACTGTTTGGCTCAACCCTGTGACATGAACTAAATTTCTCTTGGTGGGTAAATTTAGTCGATTTTTCAACTTTTCTGACATAAAAGTTGATTGTGAGCCAGGGTCGAAGATTGCTCTCGCCTGGTACTTTTCGCCTCTAGTTTCAATCAGTACAATTGCAGTAAATAACAAGATCTCTTTCTCATTGGGAGATTGATTGAGATGTTTGCTCTCTTGTACTGTCAAGGATGTGATATGTGGTATGGAAAGGCTTGATGCTGATGTGGACTGTATATTGTTGTTTTGTGCCGCGATGCTAGTAATAGATTGGGTCGCGTCACAATTCTGAAATAACTTTTGGGTTTCTGATCCCTTATGTAACAAAGTGTTGTGTCTTTGTTTACATAATCTACAAATAAATTTAATTTTACAGTCCTTAACACTGTGATCAATAGAGAGGCAATTGTAACATGAATTTGTGACCTTTACAATGTGAATTCTGTCGTTGACGTTCTTCTCTAAGAACTTGGGGCAAGACCACAATTGGTGAGACTCCTTACAATATTGGCATTTGTAATCTGAGTCATTTTTCTGTGCCCTATTTGTTGTCAAATTTCTTAGTTTTTTCGACCCAGTTTCATTTTGGGTCGTATTTATGTGAAAAGTGTGAACTCTTTTTGGCCTGGACTTTAAATTATCTCTTCTTGATTGTTCAGTCTTGGTATTTGACTGTGTAATGGCCTCTATGGATTCTAGAGTTTCTGAATTGTGTGTCAAGAAAGTATTGAACTGTTCCCATGTTGGAACTTTTGAAATTTCTTTGAGTGAGTTTTCAAATTCCTTTAGAAGAGTCCGAGGGTCCCATGTGTCCCTCTAATGCATTTAACGCCTGAATACCTCCATTGACTGTTCGCTGAAGATTTTGAATTGATGATGCTGAGTCTTCAGTTACGTTCGGAAGGTCAAATAAAATTTTTAATTGTTCATTTACCTGGATCCGATTATTTTCGTATTGGGCTACAAGGTTTTTCCAGGCTATGTCGAAACCTTGATTGGTCAAAGGGGCTATTTTCCTAGTATCTCCCCTCGTCTTTTGTATTAAATGAAAAAGTTTTTCAATCTTGCTAAGTCTAGAATTATTTATATACAATGCTGTAAAAAGATCGCGGAAAGTAAAAATTGTCAAAATAATAATAATTTTCAAGAATATTTATTAATAAGGAGTTATTTTGATACCCCGGAAAATAATAAAAAGTAGTATGGGTGGTAACCCTTTTTTGTTCTGCTCACTTTTTTGTATTTCTTTTTTAACCACGGCAAAAAATATTTTTTAAAAAAGAACTACTTCACTTACTTGTTGTTGTTGTGTCTTCACTGGAACTGTTACTTTTTCTTCTGGGTCTTTTCTTATTGTTTGTGTCTGTTGTTGTGTTGTTATGTCTCTTTTTTTTTTGTTTCTTTTCACACTGCCTGTATTCTATTTTTTTTTTTCTCAAAAAGTTTAACTGTTTGTATGTTACGTATTTTTTGATTTTTATATTTTTAATTTTTTAAGCAACTTTTTGTTGTTGTAAATTACACTACTTTATACGGTTCGAAGTGACCAAAAAATGTTTAATGTTTGTTGTTGCGCTGGTTCGTTTTATTGTTATTGTTCTTTTAATTTTGTTTTTGTTAAATAAAACACTTTATTGTTTTTAAAATTTTAAATTCAATTTATGTTTTTGTTTTATTGGTTTTTGTAATTTTATTTTTGTGTCTTTTATTAACTTCAATCTTTAGTTTATTATGTTTTATTTGTTTGAAAAAAAGGTCACAATATTTGTTTTTGTTTTCACATTTAAATTCACACTTCTTATTTATTTGATTGTTCACAACTTATACAAAATTCACAATTGATCTGTTCTATTTAACTGTCGAAACAAGAGTGTCTATATAAATCAAAAAATTCTTATTGCTAAGTATGTAATGACAAAAGGGAAAAGAAAGAGAGCATAAATACGTAAAGGGAACCGTTATTCAATATTTTATAGGGTGCTTTCCTATGTGATGTTAAATGTTGAACACTTATAATGACGTGCTAGAAATATTAAACATATTTTTCATTTTACTGTAAAGAACTTTATGGTCAACGGTATCAAATGCTTTGGAATGATCTAGTAGAACGAGGAAGACCACATTGCCTTTATTTATATTTTCTGTTATATCCTCTGTAACATCTAAAAGGACAGTTGTGTAGCTATGTTTTTTACGAAAGCCAAATTTTTTATGAGGAATTAAGTTGTAAGGACTCTTTCCAATGTTTTTAAAAGAAAGGAACAAAGACTAATTGGTCTACAGGGTGGCTGATATGTGTTGCAACCAACTTCAGGTTGTTATCATTTGTAAACCACTTGCCTGACAGCTGACAGATTTATTCCAGTGACAGTTCATTTTATTATTTAAAAGCTTACAGGTGGCTATCGTTAGACCCCTCCAACATTTAAATGTGAATAAATCTTTTGTTTCTCGTACCTTTGCTCGTTACGGTGATACTGGCAGTGTTGCATCGCGTCCAAAAAGTGAACGAAAAAAAACGGTAACAACACCAGAAATGATCCGAAAAGTGAAGACCAGATTTAATCGAAATCCACACCGCAGAGGCAGAAAAATTGCTCGTGAGCTGAACATATCGCGAGAACGGATGCAACACATATTGAAAAATGAGCTTGGACTAAAGCCATTGAAGTTCCAAAAAGTGCAAGAGCTCACCGATGGACAAAAAAGTTAGACTGGAAAGAGCCACGGAGTTACTTCGCTTGCACGAAAGTGGTTAGTTACCGAATTTGGTTTTCTCTGATGAGAATTCTGATGCGATTGGCCAAAAAAACTCAGGCGTCGCCGATGGTAATGGTGTGGGCCTCCGTAACGGCCGATGGTCGCTCCCCGCTCGTATTCATCGGCCGTGGGGTCAAAATAAATGCCGAATATTATTATGAAAATGTCTTAAAGACAGTATTGAAGCCCTGGGAAGACAAACATTCGGACGCAGACCATCGACATTCTAACAGGACTCAGCACCACCGCACTCAGCCCACGTCAATCAAGAATGGCTTAAAAAGGAGTTTCCTCACATCATTTTTACCGCACAATGGCCACCAAAATCTCCAGATCTCAATCCGTTGGACTTTTGCGCCTGGGGCATTTTGGAGAGTAAGGTTCTCACTAAAAAATACCAAAGTGTTGATCATGTCAAGATGGCGCTTCGCCTGGAATATGCCAAATACCGCAGAGCCACTTTCGTGGAGCCTGTGATGGCTTTGTCGGCCGTTTGAAGGCAATAATTCGTACCAAAGGTGGCCAATTCGAACAAATCTAAACTGATTCTAAAATTTGATGTTATTTCCAACATTTTTTGTTTTTGAACAATAAAATTAAAAAAAAAAATTTAAAATATAGCACTTTACTTTGTTGCATAACATATCAGCCACACTGTATAGTCCTTCCCTTTAGTGTGAAATGGTTTATACGCTTTTGGAATAAAAATCACCTTAAATATTGTACAGCTGCAGGAAATATAAAGGAGCCTTATGAAGAATATGCTCGTCCCTATGTGTAATGTCGCCTGAAATGATACCATTTATTTTTTTACGCCAAGGAGGGACAAATGTACCTAACCGCACCATAGAGGAAGTCGTCACGTCCTCCGTGCGTGGGGCCCTCACCCACTAAATCCCCCCCTCGTACCGTGGACTGTGGTGTCCACTCCGGAACTACGGTGGTATTACTTCGGAGTGAAGTCTTTTTTGGCCCTTTGGCCGCCTTCATGCTCACATCCGGACTGCGTAATGAAGGTTGGGGAGAGTTCTAATTTTCTCCACTATTCCTTCCGTCCAAGCTCCCGACTGGGACCTCGTTTGATAAGTGAGCTAGTGTCATGTATGCCGGCGTGCCCGCCTGCTCTGCAGCTTCCAGATCCCCCTTCTTCAGTCTCAGAATGCGCTCCACATAATTCGCCACTGAGGCCCAATTCTCTCTGCTCGCAATCATAACCCCGACAATGTTAGCGGCCGTTATCGTTCCGATCATCGACGTCAGTGAGAGCGATAGCTCTGCCAGCGTGCACATTCGAAGATAGTGTATTCAGCATCATCTATTACCTCCTCTTCTTCGTAAAGGCAGTAAGGGGAGGTGGTCTCGCCAATTCTGTTGAGATATTTTCTAAAATATCCGTGACTCGATAGCATCTGTGTAACATAAAAACTCCAAACTTTACTTCTCCAAATTTCCGACAGATCCATGGCTTTATTTCCGGAATGAGTCTCGCCGTCCACCTTCCTATATCCTCGTCGTTCCATCGTCGTTGCCATTCTGAAATGGTGTTTTCCCTGAAGTGATCGGTTATGTGGTTTCCAGCCGATTTCGCCTTATAAATCTTCATCCGCTCTGCTGCCAGTAAATCGACAGGGATTGTACCTGCTATCACAAGTACGGCTGGAGCGGACACCATACGATACGTAGTGCAGCCGTTCTCTGTACCGCTAGAAGTAAGTTCGCCCGTTTTTCAACCCCTAGCGTTTCGGCCCAAATTTTACTCCCATAGAGCATAATGCTGCTTCCAACATCCATCAGGAGTCTCCGTCTCGCCGGTAGCGGGCCTCCAATATTCGCCATTAATATGCTGATCTGCCCAACGATCTTGCGGGCTTTGTCAGCCGAGTACTGAATCTAGCATGAAAATGTCAGCCTGAGATCCAGCCTTAATCCCTGGTATCTTACCGAGCTCTTGGTCCTTACCTCGCTTCCAATGTCCACGTGTAAGGGGATACGGCGACTAGTGATCAGCAGTAATTCCGTTTTATGCTTGGCCAGGTCTAGGCCGTGGCAATCCAGCCATCCTTCCGTCCTTAGCATGACACGTCTCAGTTTTCTCTGCGCCTCTTCCGTATTTCTGGCCGTGATAACGGCTGCAATATCATTTGCGTATCCAACCAAAAAAGTTCCATCTGGCATATCCTCTCTTAGAATTCCATCGTAGTTAACGTTCAATAGGTCGGGGCCGAGGATAGATCCTTGTGCAGCTCCGGATGTTATATGTTTCACCCTTGGTCCCGAGCTTGTGTTATACAACAGCTGTCTGTTACTCAAATAACTACTTATCATGGCTAGGATGCAGTTTGGTACCGAGAAATTGTACTCCAAAGCATTTAACACATCTCTCAAGGCGTCAATGGTAGACCGACCGCCTCGAAATCCATATTGTCTGGCAGACAGTCCACCACTATATAGCCGCAGTAAGACGTGGCTTCAAAAGCCTCTCGAGCAGTTTTCCCGTCGTATCCAGCATGCACAGTGGCCTGTACGCGGATGGGTCCTCCGGATCGCCTTTTCCCTTGCTTATTAAGACCAGCCGATGTTTCTTCCATATTTCGGGGAAAATACACTCCCTTAGGCACGCGTTGTACATTCTCAGTAGGAGTTCCAGTCTTTGACTGGCAATCTCCCGTATTACCTCAGGCGGCATGCCGTCGGGCCCTGGTGCCTTACCGGGTTTTAGTCCGACCGCTGCTGCTTTCAGCTCCTCTGTGGAAAATGGTAAAAATTCCGTATTGGGCATGTTCTGTCGCCGTTCGTTCGCCAGTTCGTGAGTGGGGAATAGTGTATCCACTATATTTCTCATTACTCGCTCATCCATAATCTCCATTGGTTTCCTTTTGTTAAGTTTGCCCATTACAATCTTATATCCAAGTCCGTACGGGTTTAAGATTACGTCTTCGCGTAGTTCTTGGAATGCCTGATTCTTCTTGCGCGTTATAGGCTTTTTAGAGACTTCTTTGCTTCCTTATATGTCCGCATTTTCTCACCAGCTGCTCCAGCTCTTGTGTACCTCTGCCGTAGACGTAGGCACTCTCGCCTGAGTGCTGCGATATTGTCGTCCCACCATTACACTGTTTTCTTTCTGATATTCGGGGGTCTCAGCAAGGGCATTGCCTTTTTACATCCGCGTCTTATTATCTCCATTGTTTGTTCTACTCTTGTCCTTCGCGAGTGTTCAACTCTGCTACACAATCTGTCCACTTCCAAGATTAGCCGATTAGCATTCAATTTCCGTGCATCCCATCTTCGACTGTTCGTGTTGTGATTGTCCGCCTCTACTCTATTCCTTGAAGCAAAGGTGTACGATATGTACTGGTGATCATTGCCCGTGTATATTTCCAGGACCTTCCAGTCCTCGACTCTGTGATACATGCCCTCCGAGACCATAGTGATATCCGGAATGGTGCCCTCGCAGGCTGGTCGTCTGAAGGTGGCTACGCTCCCCTCGTTCGCGAAGACCAGTCCGGTTCGAGCTGCCATCTCCACAATTCGCCTGCCCCTTGGGTTGGTGTTCCGCATTCCCCACTCTACTGCTCTAGAGTTAAAGTCTCCTGCCACTATGAGATTGCCGCCAATCTGCGCTATTGCGTCTTCGATTCTGGCCAATTTCTCCTCAAATGTTCCCACGTCATCATTGGGAGTCAAATAACAACTCATTGGAGTGATCTCATCAAACTGTACCTAGGTGAAACAATTTCCCCTGTCTGATCTCCTCGGTCGAGGACCCTGGTTATCCCAGTCAGAATCCACTATTCTTCGACGCATATTGTTCGCTTATGATAGCTACGTCAACTTCCTGTTCTCTGACTATTTGCGATAGCAAAGAAAAAGCATATTCAGCTGCAATATCCTCATGCTGCCTTTCGCAAGCTTATCTCACAGCCCCGCGATCCCGGGTGTTCCAGGGATTTTTCCTACTCCGCAAAGCAAATACAACATCTCAGTGTGTTTCGGTATTCTTTTCTCTTATGCCCCCTTTTCTCTACATTTCATACATAGGCTTAATCTCTCCGGCCCATCACATTCCCACCGTCTGAGACCACTTCCAAAGCATCGGAATCATCGTATAGGTTCCTCTTTGACCATTATCCTACAGTTTGTCAAGCCAATTCTGATCCTCTGTAGTTTTAGAAGCGCCTTCGCACAGCTCGAAGAGGTTGATATATATATAAATATATATGCGAGATTATTTGTTTATAAAGAGCTGTACTTTTTTTAATGTCCCTCGCAGCCATATTCCAAGATTCACATCCATAAAATGCGATTTGCAAGTGACGATGATTTCAATACTGAATGCAACTGCCTTCCTAACGTTTTCAAGCCTATGATTAACATCGGCTCCCGATCCACCATCGGCGGTAATGATGCTATGTACGGTAGCAAACTGTGCTTACGTCCTTTATCGACTAATTGTTGATTGCAAACAAACTATTCACCGTTGCGTTGGAGCGTAGCGTATACGCCTGACCTGTAGGTCTGTTGAGTACTACCGGCAAGTGCGGGAAAGTGGTTGGACCTTATCTCGAGGTCCAGAATCTGATCCACTGTTTTGAGAACAAATGGGGTTAGATTGATAGGTCTGGATGTCGATGGTCTTGGAACCCTTAATCTCTACAGGCTTTGCTAATAGTAATTCTGCCGGTGTTTACAGCTCTCCGAGTCCTATAGCGTCTCGTGGTTTCGAGAAGGTATAGCTGCCTGGTCAGGAGTGGTTTTATTGCCGGGGTTTACCTTGGAAGTTCCATCACTCTTTATTTATTTGTAAAAAAAATTTATTTGTCAAAAGGCTTGAATTACCTACTGAATGTTAAAATTAGCAAAAAACAATGTATACGAAATTGTTGCTTTTTATACAGAATTCACTTAAAAACTTTTTTCATATTATTGAAACTATTTTCCAGAGTTAAACACTTTTTCCTCTTAATTTTCATCGACATTGATAATATTTCGTTGATGTAAACATTTTTCTTTAGTTTTTTTAGCTTTTTTTTTTTTTTTGTTATTAATTTATTGTTACTCTTATCTAATTAATATCTTATTAATCTAATATATAAAATTCTCGTGTCACGGTATTAGTGTTTAAATTCCTCCGCCGTGGTCTAGTGGGTAGTGTGTTGGCTTATTAGACAAAAGGCCCGGGTTCGAATCCCAGGTCAGACATCAAAACGAAAAATATTTCTTCGGCGACTTCCTCTAAGCAGATTTCTGGCAAAGGCTCTGAGAGTAAAAATTGCCATGAAAAAGCTTCTCAAAAATCTGTCGTTCGGAGTCGACTTTAAACTGTAGGTCCCGCCACTTATATATAAAATTAACACACACAATATAAGTAGTGTGAGAAACTAGGTTAATAATGCTGACTGAAGGGTTGTAATGACCAATTATCTATGTATGTATTCCTCCGAAATGGATCGACCGATTTTTATGAAATTTTGTGTGCATATAGTGTAGGTCTGAGAATCGAACAACATCTATTTTTCAAATCGTTAAAATTGAATATTTAAGCACATATTGATCGTAGACAAATAAAATTTGGTGAGTAAGTTCGTAGAGCCGATATCAACAATCCCACCAAAAATGGGCGTGACAACCCTTCCCCTTCAAGTGATACCAACACCTCTAAAACTACCGAACCGATTTTAACCATTATTTTTTTGTTCGAAAGCTTATCAGATCTAGATTGTTTAAAAAAATTATATATAGCAAAGAGTAGGCGTGGCAAACCTTTGAAATTGAATATTTAGGGATATAGTGATCGTAGGCGATTTGCAATTTGGTGTGTAAGTTCGAAGAGTCGATATCGACAAACTCAGCAAAAATTTACGTGGCAACCCTGCCCCTTTAAGAGATACCTATAAGTCGGCTAATTCGATGGTTTATTACTACATATTTACATATCTGTGGCAAATAATGGCTTAAGTTGACATAGGCGTTTTTTTATTTTATTATATATTTTTATTCTCTTTTTCAAGATCTATCACTCAGCTAAATTTCATGTATAAAATGTCATTATTAATAAAACTATACGCATTTATATCTAACAAACATTATTTACAAACACTATTTATTTCAGACAAACCCCTTAAACCCTGATCCCATTGGTGCTTTCTGTATCTTTGTCAGATTCCAGAAAGACGTACACGTAGTCGGCCATATTATAAGGTGTTTTCATTGTCGAATTTTCATTCGATTCGTTCATTGGTTTTCTCGTGCTTTCCAGAGATTGTAGCTTGTCCTTGTCGCAACACTGAGGAAGAGGATTCCAAACCTATACAATACTTTCTCCTGAGTTTTCCACGGAAAACTTTATAAAATGGCAGTGGTGGTAGTGGCCTATAATTTACCTGATACAAGTCCAGGATTTCTTTTGAGACGGAGTGCATGGTGCGAAAGCTGTATTGGCTCTGTGGACCATTGTCGAGGTAAATTGCCTCCATCCATCGCAAATTTCTGTAACGTTTATTAGCAGAAAGTATGTTAAGATGAACTTCTTCTCCAGCGGTAAAGGACTCAAGAGTATTTTTGGTCTACTGGTGACAGTTTTCCTCGTACTCATTGAGCACAATTTTAAAAGCTGAATGTTTGGTGCTGAAGGAATATTGCAGGATTTTTTGTGCTTTAACGAAGCAATATTAAAGGCCGTGGTACGCAAGGGAGATGTTTCAGAGATTTTCGAATCATTCATCGATTTATCTTTCCGCATGAGAGCTATGACCTGGGAAACTAGTTAGGTAGATGTCTTATTCACTACCACCTTAACAGCACCTGAAGCCTTAAAAATACCTGGTTCTAGGAGATATTAGACTGGGTATTCGACCGATTACATATTTTTGGGATTTTGGTTTGCGTTTTGACACCTTTCCTTTCCCGGATACTTAGAGCGCGAACTGTCAGTCTTTTAAAGGTTGGCGCTCATTAAGAAAACTACGCTGAACATCAGTCGCTCAGTCTGAGTACAGACGCTAATGGATTTAAGGTTGGGGACAGATCAGTATCTTTCAGCAGCCAGCCAGTTTTTTAAATTTGTTCTCAGATGAAACCTGTATGACATGGGTGACACTATTGGTAATGACTGAATAACTATATTCAGCTTGGTGCAAACCATCGTTAGATTTAAGATGTACTGCAATAGTATACACCCCTAGACCAAAACGTTAGAATGTTGATATTAAGTCTGAAAAGTAATATATTCAAATCATCGAGTCGAGCGGACGTGTTTCGGACTGTATTAATAATAATTAAGTGATATTGAATAATAACACCGAAAATCACTGAAAATTTAAAAATAAACAACAACAATACGAACATTGGAAATAACAAGTGCATATATATCAAAACAATAACAATAGATTTCAAATATAAACAATAACATATACAATACAAAATCAGCTGTTTTATTCCAACAACAAAAAAAACATACAAATAAATAAACAAAAAACAATAAATTACAAAGATATTAAAATCAAAACAAAATAAACAATGGTAAACTATAAAAATACCAACAATAACATCCTACTTTCATCAGCTGTGCTCACCATATGTATGTTATTCTCAGCTGTTTTCACCACATGGGTTAATATTAGCAGTATAATGATAATACTCACTGAACACGGCTTATTACAGTTTGAAGTTCACTGCTTATGAATTAAACATTACTTATTAAAGTTATACAGTGAGCATCAAAATATTTTACCACTTTCATCTTAAATTTTTTTTTTAAACAAATGTATGCATTAAGAACAAGTACAAAAAATAAGAAAATTGTAAGTAATAACTCTAAATCTAAAAATAGAAATAAAGGCGAAAAAATGGCAACAAATATGAATAATCAATCCTCTAGTGCTTTTTCAAACACCCCAACAAACACACATATAAGAGGTACTAATGATTTCATTGCTCAATCACCATTTAAGATGATAAACGTCATTGATAAACGTTTTGAAAAATTTGCTGAGCAAATTATGCAAATGATAGATAAAAAATTTAAGGAGTATAAGGATGAACTCCTCAATGATATTGCCACTAAATTTAATAGTCTAAAGACTGAAATTGATGTCATAGATGAAAGAGTTACACGGTTGGAGAAAGATGATACTGATTTGAAAAACATGCAACGTGAAATACAAATTTTAAAAACAAAAATTAAACAACAGGAAAGTCAAAGTGTTTCCTGTGAACTGCGAATAAACGAAATTCCTTGTCTCGAAAATGAAAATCTACAAAATATTTTTGCGGCTATATGTAGAAATGCTGGCATTACGGTCCCTAGTGTAAAATCTATTTACCGAATAAATAGTTTAAATAAGCAAAATTCTAAGGATGCAGCAATAATTGTTAAACTTCAGTTAGAATATAACAAAAATATGATATTGAAATCACTAGAAGACTTGAGAAGACAAAAACGTTATTTTCTTACACTTAGGGACATTGGTATAAATTCTAATAATAAATTTTATGTAAACGAAAATTTAACCCAATTGAATTTTAAAATACTCCGCTCGTCAATTCGTCTGAGAAAAAGGAAAGTCATAAGTAGTGTTTATACAAGGCGGGGTCTTGTGTATATTAAGAAACATTTGAATGATGTTCCTGTGCAAATTGATGAAATTGATTACCTTCACCAGCTTTTTCCGTGTTCTGAGGAATAAATTTAATTTCAATGTATTTTTAAAATTATTTATTATTTATTTTAATATTAAAAGCTATAATATATTTCTTTATAGAAGGATTACAAATTTAACAAAAATGTTTTTAAAAAGTTTCTATACTGTCCTATTTATTATTCAACTGGTTTATTCTAATTACTTTTATATAGTTAACATGCATCGAATAATTTTTAATATGTCCCATTGCGTTGCCTATTATGTATTTACATTTTTATTTATTTTAATTGATGTTATTAAATAACAACTTTGGTTCTAAGGAGAGTGCACATAGTATGATTCGAGTTCTGACCAAGCAGAAAAATGGTTTAAAAATTGTCCACATTAATGCTCAAAGTCTCTGTAATAAAATTGATGAGTTTCGATATATTTTTGCCTCATCTGGTGTAGATATAGTATGTGTTTCTTAAACCTGGTTTTCCATTGATATTATTGATTCAGTTTATAACTTGCCTGGTTTTAAGTTATATCGTTCCGACAGAAGAGTTGTGATAAATGGAATTGAAAGCAAAGCCAGATGTGGTGGAGTTGCAATCTTTGTGAGGTGTGGTATTAACTGTGCTGTAAAAATGCGATCAAAAGCCGGCAGTGAAATCGAATACCTCTTTATTGAGATTATCCCAAGGAAGAATGGAAGGATATTAGTTGGAAGTGTATACAGGCCCCATAGAGATGTACAATTTGACTCATTTATAAGTATTTTGGAGAATCTTTCTGTCGAATACAACGAGATTATTATCCTTGGTGATTTTAACAGTAATTTACTATGTAATAATATTCTAATTGACCCCATGCGTTCGTTGGGACTATTTCCCGTGAACACTCTTATACCTACGCATTATCATGGATGTACTAATAGCTTAATAGATCTGGTATTTGTAAACAATTTATCAAGAATTGTGCTATATGACCAGCTTTCGGCATCAGTTTTCTCGGATCATGATCTTCTATTTATAACTTATGATCATCACATCAATATACAGCAGAAAGAATATGAATACAGAGATTTTAAGGGTATAGATTACAACCTCTTGTTACAACAGTTGGAACATATAAATTGGAATCAAATCTATTCATATAATGATGTAAATGATCAAATACGTTTTTTACAAGAGAATGTTGAATTTTTATATAAGGCAAATGTACCCATAAAAACTAGGCGCGTAGTAGCGAATCAAACTCCTTGGTTTACCAATCATATTAACAGACTTATAGATCAGCGTAATACTGCGTATGCTAGATGGAGGAAATTTAAAACTCCAGAATTTCGAACACTATTTCAAAATTGCCGTAGAGCTGTTGTGAAAAGTATAGAACATGCGAAAAAACTGTACTACCAGAGAAGATTCTCGTCAGCTATTGACAGCAGTTCAAAATGGAAAGAAATTCGTAAAATTGGAATTGGGAAGGATAATATTTCTTCATGTGATGTTCGTGTCAATAACTTAAACCATATATTTAGAAATGCAAACATACCATCATCGACCAGTAACATATATGACGATCTTTGTAGCGTCTCCATTGAAAATTCATTTACATTTCGGTGCGTTAGCCAATTGGAAGTTCTGAGCAGTTTTCGTTCGCCCGTTTTTCAACCCCTAGCGTTTCGGCCCAAATTTTACTCCCATAGAGCATAATGCTGCTTCCAACATCCATCAGGAGTCTCCGTCTCGCCGGTAGCGGGCCTCCAATATTCGCCATTAATCTGCTGAGCTGCCCGACGATCTTGCGGGCTTTGTCAGCCGAGTACTGAATATGGTATGAAAATTTCAGTCTGGGGTCCAGCCTTATTCCCAGGTATCTTACCGAGCTCTTGGTCCTAATTACCTCGCTTCCAATACTCATATCCACCTGTAAGGGGATACGGCGACTAGTGATCAGCAGTAATTCTGTTTTATGCTTGGCCAGGTCTAGGCCGTGGGAATCCAACCATCTTTCCGTCCTTAGAATGACACGTCTCAGTTTTCGCTGCGCCTCTTCCGTATTCCTGGCCGTGATGACGGCTGCAATATCATCTGCGTATCCAACCAAAAAAGTTCCATTTGGCATATCCTCTCTTAGAATTCCATCGTAGTTAACGTTCCATAGGTCGGGGCCAAGGATAGATCCCTGATGTTATATGTTTCACCCTTGGTCCCGAGCTTGTGTTATACAACAGCTGTCTGTTACTCAAATAACTACTTATCATGGCCAGAATGTAGTTTGGTACCGAGAAATTGTATTCCAAAGCATTTAATACATCGCTCCATCTTAGACTGTTAAACGCGTTTCTAATGCCCAAAGTCGCAAGCAGTAGCACTGGCCTCGTAGAGCTACTCCCACGTTGTGTGACCATCGCCGCTTCTGTCACCTCTCTCTAGGCGTCAACGGTAGACCGACCGGGTCGAAATCCATATTGTCTTGCAGATAATCCGCCACTATTCTCAATAGCCGCAGTAAGCCGTGGCTTCAAAAGCTTCTCGAGCAGTTTTCCCGTCGTATCCAGCATGCACAGTGGCCTGTACGCGGATAGGTCCTCCGGGTCGCCTTTTCCCTTGCTTATTAAGACCAGCCGATGTTTCTTCCATATTTCGGGGAAAATACACCCCCTTAGGCACGCGTTGTACATTCTCAGTAGGAGTTCCAGTCTTTGACTGGCAATCTCCCGTATTACCTCAGGCGGCATGCCGTCGGGCCCTGGTGCCTTACCGGGTTTTAGTGCGACCGCTGCTGCTTTCAGCTCCTCTGTGGAAAATGGTAAAAATTCCGTATTGGGCATGTTCTGTCGCCGTTCGTTCTCCAGTTCGTGAGTGGGGAATAGTGTATCCACTATATTTCTCATTACTCGCTCATCCATAATCTCCATTGGTTTCCTTTTGTTAAGTTTGCCCATTACAATCTTATATCCAAGTCCGTACGGGTTTAAGTTTACGTCTTCGCGTAGTTCTTGGAATGCCTGATTCTTCTTGCGCGTTATAGGTTTTTTCAGAGACTTCTTTGCTTCCTTATATGTCCGCATTTTCTCACCAGCTGCTCCAGCTCTTGTGTACCTCTGCCGTAGACGTAGGCACTCTCGCCTGAGTGCTGCGATATTGTCGTCCCACCATTACACTGTTTTCTTTCTGATATTCGGGGGTCTCAGCAAGGGCATTGCCTTTTTACATCCGCGTCTTATTATCTCCATTGTTTGTTCTACTCTTGTCCTTCGCGAGTGTTCAACTCTGCTACACAATCTGTCCACTTCCAAGATTAGCCGATTAGCATTCAATTTCCGTGCATTCCATCTTCGACTGTTCGTGTTGTGATTGTCCGCCTCTACTCTATTCCTTGAAGCAAAGGTGTACGATATGTACTGGTGATCATTGCCCGTGTATATTTCCAGGACCTTCCAGTCCTCGACTCTGTGATACATGCCCTCCGAGACCATAGTGATATCCGGAATGGTGCCCTCGCAGCCTGGTCGTCTGAAGGTGGCTACGCTCCCCTCGTTCGCGAAGACCAGTCCGGTTCGAGCTGCCATCTCCACAATTCGCCTGCCCCTTGGGTTGGTGTTCCGCTTTCCCCACTCTACTGCTCTAGAGTTAAAGTCTCCTGCCACTATGAGATTGCCGCCAATCTGCGCTATTGCGTCTTCGATTCTGGCCAATTTCTCCTCAAATGTTCCCACGTCATCATTGGGAGTCAAATAACAACTCATTAGAGCGATCTCATCAAACTGTACCTAGGTGAAACAATCTCCCCTGCCTCATCTCCTCGGTCGAGGACCCTGGTTATCTGTTATCCATATAGCAGCCGTAGATGTTTCATCACCCAGCCAGAATGAAATGATACCATCAGGTCCCAATTTAAAGGCCTAACACCCCACTGCTGCATTTTTCTTTTGGTTCGTCGTCAATCTTTTGTAATTGTTATTTTGACAACTTTACATTAACACCAAACTTTGGAAATGGAATCTCAATTCTTCTTAATGAACTTGTGAAGTTATTTCGAAATATCATGTAAGATCCTTATTCCGAGTCATTGCTTAGCATAGGTCATGTATTTCATATTAAAATCATTTGTTAGTTTTAATACTACAGTTTCTCTGATCTTGAAATCATTGCTAAAAAGCATAATATTGTCCAAGTATATAGAAAAATACGCAAGTTTTTGTTGGTCGCCACATTAATATATGTGTAAATATACCTTAGATTGTTTCAGCTCAAATGTCTTGAGTATTTTATCCGATTTGAGATAACAGCTAGCTTTCTCCAGTTGTAATACATGTGCCTTTGTACATACTACATAATTGGTCATTACAACAATTCAGTCAGGATTACGACCTAGCTTCTCACACCACTTATTTTGTGTGCGTTAATTTTTATACATGAGTGGCGGAACGTTAAGTTTAAAGTCGCCGCCAAACCACAGATTATTTTTTTAAAAACTTTTCATTTACTTATTATTACTTATTTACTTACTCTTAGAGTTTTTGCTAGAAATCTGCTGAGACCAAGTCGTCGAAGAAATATTTTCGTTTTGATGTCTGACCTGTGGTTTGAACGCGGGCCTTCAGTTTAATAAGCCAAAACACTATTTACTAGACTACGGCGAATTCATTGGTATTATTAATTTGTATACCAGTCCTTTCATCTTCGACTTTAATATAGTCTTCTTCAATATAGTTAACCTCAAATTTGAACATTTCCCCACTTTAGGATTATTTTATAGAAATGATGAGCATTATTCCTCTTCATTCTCCATTATACATATTACTTTTTAAGAAATGTATGAAGTTTTAGGTAACAGGCTCCTTATTCTATTTCCTTTGAGTAATGAAAATGGATTCCGTAAAAAATTACATCACGACTGACGAAAACTTCTGCCAAGTCTGAGCCGTTCTGAGTAGCATAGTCTTTTTTTTTTTTTTTTATTTTATTGATTTTATTTCAAATTTAGCACAACAAGATAGACATCTTATAAATTAAAGTGCTAATGATTACATAAAAAGAAAATAAATTTTACCATAATGTAATAATTAAATATAAATATAAATACAAATTAAATTAAGAAAGAAAATTAAAAAGTTAAAAAAAAGATTACAAATAATTTAATGTATTAATTTGGTTTTATACTGTACTTCAACTGGTCATTAACGAAAATATTTCGAAAGTTCAATTTTAAATCTGTTTGCGTTGCTAATTATTTGAATTCTCTTCGGTAATTGGTTCCAAAGTCGAGTGCAATAAATAAAGAACTGACGTTCAGATAGGGCAGTTTTATATTTTCGTTGAATCAATACCAATCCCCTAGCCGATCTGCCGAAATTTATTGTTCCATACAAGTTTGTCGGTTGCGCAGTATAAATTATTTTATGTGAAAATATCAAACTTTTAAATTTTAAAAGATTTTCAAAACACATATTGAAAATCTGGTATGAGAACACGGATATAGAATCACGTATTCCTCGATTGAAGATATATCTTGCAATATTATTATAAGCAACCTTCAATTTCCGCAAATCATTTGCATCACAGTTTGCATAAATTTCGCAGCCATATAAAAGGACTGGTATAAAATAAGTTTTCGCAAGCAGCATTCGTATTTTAAAAGGTGTTGAACATTTTACAGCCCAAAGATTTCTCAACATACCATAAATTTTACCTACTGCAGAAGCAATGTGATTGGACCATGTCAGTTTATTATTAAAAATTACTCCCAAGTTCTTCGAACAGCTTACAAACTCTATTAAATTACTACTTATTTTAATTTGAATATCGTCGTTAATGTTTGTGTTACTTCTATCTATTAAAATACACTTCGATTTTGTGGGATTGATACAAAGTCCATTGTTATTTGCCCAGATATCTATTTTATGCAAATCAGAGTTTATGTTACTGACACAAGCGTTAATTCCATTTAACGAACCGCTGTTGTATATTTGGACATCATCCGCATACATATATATTCTACAATGTTCCAAAGTATCTGGTAAATCATTAATATATAAGCAAAATAATAGGGGCCCAAGCACTGAGCCCTGTGGAACACCTCTATTAACATCAAGGCTTTCAGAATATGTTCCATTATAAGATACAATCTGAGATCGACCTGTCAGATATGAACGTAATAATCTACAAGCTGTTTCTGAGAAGCAGAAAAGTTTTTCCAGTTTTTTTAATAATATGGAGTGTTCAACGGTATCGAAAGCTTTACTATGATCAAGTAAAACTAAAATGCAAATCATATTATCATCAAGATCAGCCCTTAGATTCTCTACTACATCAGTTAAGGCTGTCATACAACTTCTTCCCTTAGTAAATCCCGATTGAACAGCACATAAAATATCATGTTTCCTTACATATTCATTGATCTGCTCACTCATTATATTCTCAATAACTTTAGATAAGAAGGGAAGAATTGATATTGGCCGAAATTCATTGTTCCGTTTAGGAATTGGTGTAATTTTTGATTTTTTCCATTCATCAGGAAATGTTGATTTAGTTAGTACTGTATTGAACGTGTGAGTAACATAAGGCAAAAGTTTATACAGCAATATTTCAAAAAATTTGGGATTTAATCTATCTATACCGGTAGCTTTGGATTTTATAGAACGAAAACTGCTCAGAACTTCCAATTGGCTAACGCACCGAAATGTAAATGAATTTTCAATGGAGACGCTACAAAGATCGTCATATATGTTACTGGTCGATGATGGTATGTTTGCATTTCTAAATATATGGTTTAAGTTATTGACACGAACATCACATGAAGAAATATTATCCTTCCCAATTCCAATTTTACGAATTTCTTTCCATTTTGAACTGCTGTCAATAGCTGACGAGAATCTTCTCTGGTAGTACAGTTTTTTCGCATGTTCTATACTTTTCACAACAGCTCTACGGCAATTTTGAAATAGTGTTCGAAATTCTGGAGTTTTAAATTTCCTCCATCTAGCATACGCAGTATTACGCTGATCTATAAGTCTGTTAATATGATTGGTAAACCAAGGAGTTTGATTCGCTACTACGCGCCTAGTTTTTATGGGTACATTTGCCTTATATAAAAATTCAACATTCTCTTGTAAAAAACGTATTTGATCATTTACATCATTATATGAATAGATTTGATTCCAATTTATATGTTCCAACTGTTGTAACAAGAGGTTGTAATCTATACCCTTAAAATCTCTGTATTCATATTCTTTCTGCTGTATATTGATGTGATGATCATAAGTTATAAATAGAAGATCATGATCCGAGAAAACTGATGCCGAAAGCTGGTCATATAGCACAATTCTTGATAAATTGTTTACAAATACCAGATCTATTAAGCTATTAGTACATCCATGATAATGCGTAGGTATAAGAGTGTTCACGGGAAATAGTCCCAACGAACGCATGGGGTCAATTAGAATATTATTACATAGTAAATTACTGTTAAAATCACCAAGGATAATAATCTCGTTGTATTCGACAGAAAGATTCTCCAAAATACTTATAAATGAGTCAAATTGTACATCTCTATGGGGCCTGTATACACTTCCAACTAATATCCTTCCATTCTTCCTTGGGATAATCTCAATAAAGAGGTATTCGATTTCACTGCCGGCTTTTGATCGCATTTTTACAGCACAGTTAATACCACACCTCACAAAGATTGCAACTCCACCACATCTGGCTTTGCTTTCAATTCCATTTATCACAACTCTTCTGTCGGAACGATATAACTTAAAACCAGGCAAGTTATAAACTGAATCAATAATATCAATGGAAAACCAGGTTTAAGAAACACATACTATATCTACACCAGATGAGGCAAAAATATATCGAAACTCATCAATTTTATTACAGAGACTTTGAGCATTAATGTGGACAATTTTTAAACCATTTTTCTGCTTGGTCAGAACTCGAATCATACTATGTGCACTCTCCTTAGAACCAAAGTTGTTATTTAATAACATCAATTAAAATAAATAAAAATGTAAATACATAATAGGCAACGCAATGGGACATATTAAAAATTATTCGATGCATGTTAACTATATAAAAGTAATTAGAATAAACCAGTTGAATAATAAATAGGACAGTATAGAAACTTTTTAAAAACATTTTTGTTAAATTTGTAATCCTTCTATAAAGAAATATATTATAGCTTTTAATATTAAAATAAATAATAAATAATTTTAAAAATACATTGAAATTAAATTTATTCCTCAGAACACGGAAAAAGCTGGTGAAGGTAATCAATTTCATCAATTTGCACAGGAACATCATTCAAATGTTTCTTAATATACACAAGACCCCGCCTTGTATAAACACTACTTATGACTTTCCTTTTTCTCAGACGAATTGACGAGCGGAGTATTTTAAAATTCAATTGGGTTAAATTTTCGTTTACATAAAATTTATTATTAGAATTTATACCAATGTCCCTAAGTGTAAGAAAATAACGTTTTTGTCTTCTCAAGTCTTCTAGTGATTTCAATATCATATTTTTGTTATATTCTAACTGAAGTTTAACAATTATTGCTGCATCCTTAGAATTTTGCTTATTTAAACTATTTATTCGGTAAATAGATTTTACACTAGGGACCGTAATGCCAGCATTTCTACATATAGCCGCAAAAATATTTTGTAGATTTTCATTTTCGAGACAAGGAATTTCGTTTATTCGCAGTTCACAGGAAACACTTTGACTTTCCTGTTGTTTAATTTTTGTTTTTAAAATTTGTATTTCACGTTGCATGTTTTTCAAATCAGTATCATCTTTCTCCAACCGTGTAACTCTTTCATCTATGACATCAATTTCAGTCTTTAGACTATTAAATTTAGTGGCAATATCATTGAGGAGTTCATCCTTATACTCCTTAAATTTTTTATCTATCATTTGCATAATTTGCTCAGCAAATTTTTCAAAACGTTTATCAATGACGTTTATCATCTTAAATGGTGATTGAGCAATGAAATCATTAGTACCTCTTATATGTGTGTTTGTTGGGGTGTTTGAAAAAGCACTAGAGGATTGATTATTCATATTTGTTGCCATTTTTTCGCCTTTATTTCTATTTTTAGATTTAGAGTTATTACTTACAATTTTCTTATTTTTTGTACTTGTTCTTAATGCATACATTTGTTTAAAAAAAAAAATTTAAGATGAAAGTGGTAAAATATTTTGATGCTCACTGTATAACTTTAATAAGTAATGTTTAATTCATAAGCAGTGAACTTCAAACTGTAATAAGCCGTGTTCAGTGAGTATTATCATTATACTGCTAATATTAACCCATGTGGTGAAAACAGCTGAGAATAACATACATATGGTGAGCACAGCTGATGAAAGTAGGATGTTATTGTTGGTATTTTTATAGTTTACCATTGTTTATTTTGTTTTGATTTTAATATCTTTGTAATTTATTGTTTTTTGTTTATTTATTTGTATGTTTTTTTTGTTGTTGGAATAAAACAGCTGATTTTGTATTGTATATGTTATTGTTTATATTTGAAATCTATTGTTATTGTTTTGATATATATGCACTTGTTATTTCCAATGTTCGTATTGTTGTTGTTTATTTTTAAATTTTCAGTGATTTTCGGTGTTATTATTCAATATCACTTAATTATTATTAATACAGTCCGAAACACGTCCGCTCGACTCGATGATTTGAATATATTACTTTTCAGACTTAATATCAACCTTCTAACGTTTTGGTCTAGGGGTGTATACTATTGCAGTACATCTTAAATCTAACGATGGTTTGCACCAAGCTGAATATAGTTATTCAGTCATTACCAATAGTGTCACCCATGTCATACAGGTTTCATCTGAGAACAAATTTAAAAAACTGGCTGGCTGCTGAAAGATACTGATCTGTCCCCAACCTTAAATCCATTAGCGTCTGTACTCAGACTGAGCGACTGATGTTCAGCGTAGTTTTCTTAATGAGCGCCAACCTTTAAAAGACTGACAGTTCGCGCTCTAAGTATCCGGGAAAGGAAAGGTGTCAAAACGCAAACCAAAATCCCAAAAATATGTAATCGGTCGAATACCCAGTCTAATATCTCCTAGAACCAGGTATTTTTAAGGCTTCAGGTGCTGTTAAGGTGGTAGTGAATAAGACATCTACCTAACTAGTTTCCCAGGTCATAGCTCTCATGCGGAAAGATAAATCGATGAATGATTCGAAAATCTCTGAAACATCTCCCTTGCGTACCACGGCCTTTAATATTGCTTCGTTAAAGCACAAAAAATCCTGCAATATTCCTTCAGCACCAAACATTCAGCTTTTAAAATTGTGCTCAATGAGTACGAGGAAAACTGTCACCAGTAGACCAAAAATACTCTTGAGTCCTTTACCGCTGGAGAAGAAGTTCATCTTAACATACTTTCTGCTAATAAACGTTACAGAAATTTGCGATGGATGGAGGCAATTTACCTCGACAATGGTCCACAGAGCCAATACAGCTTTCGCACCATGCACTCCGTCTCAAAAGAAATCCTGGACTTGTATCAGGTAAATTATAGGCCACTACCACCACTGCCATTTTATAAAGTTTTCCGTGGAAAACTCAGGAGAAAGTATTGTATAGGTTTGGAATCCTCTTCCTCAGTGTTGCGACAAGGACAAGCTACAATCTCTGGAAAGCACGAGAAAACCAATGAACGAATCGGCTCTTTCATTCGACAATGAAAACACCTTATAATATGGCCGACTACGTGTACGTCTTTCTGGAATCTGACAAAGATACAGAAAGCACCAATGGGATCAGGGTTTAAGGGGTTTGTCTGAAATAAATAGTGTTTGTAAATAATGTTTGTTAGATATAAATGCGTATAGTTTTATTAATAATGACATTTTATACATGAAATTTAGCTGAGTGATAGATCTTGAAAAAGAGAATAAAAATATATAATAAAATAAAAAAACGCCTATGTCAACTTAAGCCATTATTTGCCACAGATATGTAAATATGTAGTAATAAACCATCGAATTAGCCGACTTATAGGTATCTCTTAAAGGGGCAGGGTTGCCACGTAAATTTTTGCTGAGTTTGTCGATATCGACTCTTCGAACTTACACACCAAATTGCAAATCGCCTACGATCACTATATCCCTAAATATTCAATTTCAAAGGTTTGCCACGCCTACTCTTTGCTATATATAATTTTTTTAAACAATCTAGATCTGATAAGCTTTCGAACAAAAAAATAATGGTTAAAATCGGTTCGGTAGTTTTAGAGGTGTTGGTATCACTTGAAGGGGAAGGGTTGTCACGCCCATTTTTGGTGGGATTGTTGATATCGGCTCTACGAACTTACTCACCAAATTTTATTTGTCTACGATCAATATGTGCTTAAATATTCAATTTTAACGATTTGAAAAATAGATGTTGTTCGATTCTCAGACCTACACTATATGCACACAAAATTTCATAAAAATCGGTCGATCCATTTCGGAGGAATACATACATAGATAATTGGTCATTACAACCCTTCAGTCAGCATTATTAACCTAGTTTCTCACACTACTTATATTGTGTGTGTTAATTTTATATATAAGTGGCGGGACCTACAGTTTAAAGTCGACTCCGAACGACAGATTTTTGAGAAGCTTTTTCATGGCAATTTTTACTCTCAGAGCCTTTGCCAGAAATCTGCTTAGAGGAAGTCGCCGAAGAAATATTTTTCGTTTTGATGTCTGACCTGGGATTCGAACCCGGGCCTTTTGTCTAATAAGCCAACACACTACCCACTAGACCACGGCGGAGGAATTTAAACACTAATACCGTGACACGAGAATTTTATATATTAGATTAATAAGATATTAATTAGATAAGAGTAACAATAAATTAATAACAAAAAAAAAAAAGCTAAAAAAACTAAAGAAAAATGTTTACATCAACGAAATATTATCAATGTCGATGAAAATTAAAAGGAAAAAGTGTTTAATTCTGGAAAATAGTTTCAATAATATGAAAAAAGTTTTTAAGTGAATTCTGTATAAAAAGCAACAATTTCGTATGCATTGTTTTTTGCTAATTTTAACATTCAGTAGGTAATTCAAGCTTTTTGACAAATAAATTTTTTTTACAAATAAATAAAGAGTGATGGAACTTCCAAGGTAAACCCCGGCAATAAAACCACTCCTGACCAGGCAGCTATACCTTCTCGAAACCACGAGACGCTATAGGACTCGGAGAGCTGTAAACACCTGCAGAGTTACTATTAGCAAAGCCTGTAGAGATTAAGGGTTCCAAGACCATCGACATCCAGACCTATCAATCTAACCCCATTTGTTCTCAAAACAGTGGATCAGATTCTGGACCTCGAGATAAGGTCCAACCACTTTCCCGCACTTGCCGGTAGTACTCAACAGACCTACAGGTCAGGCGTATACGCTACGCTCCAACGCAACGGTGAATAGTTTGTTTGCAATCAACAATTAGTCGATAAAGGACGTAAGCACAGTTTGCTACCGTACATAGCATCATTACCGCCGATGGTGGATCGGGAGCCGATGTTAATCATAGGCTTGAAAACGTTAGGAAGGCAGTTGCATTCAGTATTGAAATCATCGTCACTTGCAAATCGCATTTTATGGATGTGAATCTTGGAATATGGCTGCGAGGGACATTAAAAAAGTACAGCTCTTTATAAACAAATAATCTCGCATATATATTTATATATATATCAACCTCTTCGAGCTGTGCGAAGGCGCTTCTAAAACTACAGAGGATCAGAATTGGCTTGACAAACTGTAGGATAATGGTCAAAGAGGAACCTATACGATGATTCCGATGCTTTGGAAGTGGTCTCAGACGGTGGGAATGTGATGGGCCGGAGAGATTAAGCCTATGTATGAAATGTAGAGAAAAGGGGGCATAAGAGAAAGGAATACCGAAACACACTGAGATGTTGTATTTGCTTTGCGGAGTAGGAAAAATCCCTGGAACACCCGGGATCGCGGGGCTGTGAGATAAGCTTGCGAAAGGCAGCATGAGGATATTGCAGCTGAATATGCTTTTTCTTTGCTATCGCAAATAGTCAGAGAGCAGGAAGTTGACGTAGCTATCATAAGCGAACAATATGCGTCGAAGAATAGTGGATTCTGACTGGGATAACCAGGGTCCTCGACCGAGGAGATCAGACAGGGGAAATTGTTTCACCTAGGTACAGTTTGATGAGATCACTCTAATGAGTTGTTATTTGACTCCCAATGATGACGTGGGAACATTTGAGGAGAAATTGGCCAGAATCGAAGACGCAATAGCGCAGATTGGCGGCAATCTCATAGTGGCAGGAGACTTTAACTCTAAAGCAGTAGAGTGGGGAATGCGGAACACCAACCCAAGGGGCAGGCGAATTGTGGAGATGGCAGCTCGAACCGGACTGGTCTTCGCGAACGAGGGGAGCGTAGCCACCTTCAGACGACCAGGCTGCGAGGGCACCATTCCGGATATCACTATGGTCTCGGAGGGCATGTATCACAGAGTCGAGGACTGGAAGGTCCTAGAAATATACACGGGCAATGATCACCAGTACATATCGTACACCTTTGCTTCAAGGAATAGAGTAGAGGCGGACAATCACAACACGAACAGTCGAAGATGGGATGCACGGAAATTGAATGCTAATCGGCTAATCTTGGAAGTGGACAGATTGTGTAGCAGAGTTGAACACTCGCGAAGGACAAGAGTAGAACAAACAATGGAGATAATAAGACGCGGATGTAAAAAGGCAATGCCCTTGCTGAGACCCCCGAATATCAGAAAGAAAACAGTGTAATGGTGGGACGACAATATCGCAGCACTCAGGCGAGAGTGCCTACGTCTACGGCAGAGGTACACAAGAGCTGGAGCAGCTGGTGAGAAAATGCGGACATATAAGGAAGCAAAGAAGTCTCTAAAAAGCCTATAACGCGCAAGAAGAATCAGGCATTCCAAGAACTACGCGAAGACGTAATCTTAAACCCGTACGGACTTGGATATAAGATTGTAATGGGCAAACTTAACAAAAGGAAACCAATGGAGATTATGGATGAGCGAGTAATGAGAAATATAGTGGATACACTATTCCCCACTCACGAACTGGCGAACGAACGGCGACAGAACATGCCCAATACGGAATTTTTACCATTTTCCACAGAGGAGCTGAAAGCAGCAGCGGTCGGACTAAAACCCGGTAAGGCACCAGGGCCCGACGGCATGCCGCCTGAGGTAATACGGGAGATTGCCAGTCAAAGACTGGAACTCCTACTGAGAATGTACAACGCGTGCCTAAGGGAGTGTATTTTCCCCGAAATATGGAAGAAACATCGGCTGGTCTTAATAAGCAAGGGAAAAGGCGATCCGGAGGACCCATCCGCGTACAGGCCACTGTGCATGCTGGATACGACGGGAAAACTGCTCGAGAGGCTTTTGAAGCCACGTCTTACTGCGGCTATATAGTGGTGGACTGTCTGCCAGACAATATGGATTTCGAGGCGGTCGGTCTACCATTGACGCCTTGAGAGATGTGTTAAATGCTTTGGAGTACAATTTCTCGGTACCAAACTGCATCCTAGCCATGATAAGTAGTTATTTGAGTAACAGACAGCTGTTGTATAACACAAGCTCGGGACCAAGGGTGAAACATATAACATCCGGAGCTGCACAAGGATCTATCCTCGGCCCCGACCTATTGAACGTTAACTACGATGGAATTCTAAGAGAGGATATGCCAGATGGAACTTTTTTGGTTGGATACGCAAATGATATTGCAGGCGTTATCACGGCCAGAAATACGGAAGAGGCGCAGAGAAAACTGAGACGTGTCATACTAAGGACGGAAAGATGGCTGGATTGCCACGGCCTAGACCTGGCCAAGCATAAAACGGAATTACTGCTGATCACTAGTCGCCGTATCCCCTTACACGTGGACATTGGAAGCGAGGTAAGGACCAAGAGCTCGGTAAGATACCAGGGATTAAGGCTGGATCTCA
Source organism: Sarcophaga peregrina (assembly GCA_014635995.1). Taxonomy (NCBI): domain Eukaryota; kingdom Metazoa; phylum Arthropoda; class Insecta; order Diptera; family Sarcophagidae; genus Sarcophaga; species Sarcophaga peregrina. Next base: position 2,983,811 of record CM025794.1, read on the forward strand.
GGCTGACATTTTCATGCTAGATTCAGTACTCGGCTGACAAAGCCCGCAAGATCGTTGGGCAGATCAGCATATTAATGGCGAATATTGGAGGCCCGCTACCGGCGGGACGGAGACTCCTGATGGATGTTGGAAGCAGCATTATGCTCTATGGGAGTAAAATTTGGGCCGAAACGCTAGGGGTTGAAAAACGGGCGAACTTACTTCTAGCGGTACAGAGAACGGCTGCACTACGTATCGTATGGTGTCCGCTCCAGCCGTACTTGTGATAGCAGGTACAATCCCTGTCGATTTACTGGCAGCAGAGCGGATGGAGATTTAAAAGGCGGAATCGGCTGGAAATCACATAACCGGTCACTTCAGAGGACACCATTTCAGAATGGCAACGACGAGGATAGAGGAAAGTGGACGGCGAGACTTATTCCTGAGATAAAGTCGTGGATCTGTCGGAAATTTGGAGAAGTAAATTATTACGTTACACAGATGCTATCAGGCGAATATTTTAGGATATTTTAGGAAATATCTGAACAGAATGGGCAAGACCACCTCCCCTTACTGCCTTTACGAGGAAGGCCGCTAACATTGTCGGGGTTATGATTGCGAACAGGGAAAATTGAGCATCAGTGGCGAATTACGTGGAGCGCATTCTGAGACTGAAGAAGAGAGATCTGGAGGCTGCGGAGCATATAGGCACGCCGGCATAGATGACACTAGCTCACATGTCAAACGAGGTCCCAGTCGGGAGCTTGAACGAAGGGAATAGTGGAGACAATTAGAAGTCTCCTCAACCTTCAATACGCAGTCCGGACGCGGATGTGAGTATGAAGGCGGCCAAAAGGACTCCACTCCGAAGTAATACCACCGTAGTTCCGGAGTATGCACAACAGTCCACCGTACGAGGGGGGGATTTAGTGGGTGAGGAACCAACACACGGAGGACATGACGACTTCCTCTATGGTGCGGTTAGGTACATTTGCCCATCCTCGGCGTAAAAAAAACTCGATGACAGATAACCAGTCTGACGACAACCCTTTAACACCGGCACACTTCCTTATAGGACGTGCAATACTCTCCCTGCCGGATCCTGATTTTTCGACTGAATCTTTTGCAAAATTTTGCACCATTTGTTCGCACGTCGGTGGAAAGACGAATATTTAATCGAACTGCATAAACGCAACAAATGGAAGGTTCCCCAAAAAGATAGTTAAACTCATGCTGCTTCCTAATTATGAGCAAAATTAATTTTCTCTCTTTCTTTGCCCGTTGTTGGATGTATTTACAGACGTTAGAAGCCATAGAACGACCAATAATGAAACCCTCGACGACGTTATTTCTGACCCCTTGTCTAAGTGCAGATTGTGCTCTGAACAAATTCCATCATATGAGCCCTTTTAAACGGCTGTAAAAAGGCTCATATACTGAGTTAACTGCCTGGCAGACTCCCATATCGTCTAAGAGTGTCAGAAAAGAGAACGGTATACGGAATACATACAAGAACCGAGGAAGAAGCCACCATAAAAGAAAAGCTGATAGCACCAACGAACCGAAACACCGCAACAATAACGAGAGCGCAACCCACAACCAAGCTCTCAAGAGAACATGTTCGTGAGCAGGTCAGCCTACCTCCAGTAATGGGACTGTCGTAGCTGCTTTTAATTTGACATCGGAGGCTACCGTAGTTATAAACGCGCTCGGCAAATAGCTCCTTCCTCACTATTATTTTTTAAATTTAAATTTTATTTTCTGTTTATATCTATTTCTTTTATTTTCTTTATCCTTTTTTACTTGCCTTTATAAAATACTCTGAATTACTGTATTATTAATTGCCAGTCTTTTTTTGGATCTCTGTTTAAGCATTTGGACAACCGTTTGTTGAATTGTGTGAACTATTGTAATGCAAACGAAAAGAAATATTATTAACCGATCCACCCGCGGATTATAGGGTACGTTTTGGTATACACTTAATAAATATATTTTTATATAAAAAAATTAAATTTAATTTAATTTCTTGTTTTTTGCCAAATATTTTATTTTGTTATTTCTCGGCTCACCCCACAACAAGTTTTGATAGCATGATGCAATTAGAAACAAAAGTCGTGCCATCTTATGGAAAAAAAGGAAATGTAAAAAAATTAAAAATTCGAACCCAAAACTACTCATCTTCGACAATCTAACTACGCACTGTGAAAATTAGTATTAATTTAGCAACGACCCAATTTCGAAAAAATTTTAAACAAAACGACGCAAAGTGAGGTGTGAATGAACTTTCTACCTCCACTAATATAATACTGATATATTGGTCTGATCAATATTTATAGACTTTGTTGCAAACTAGTTAGTTCTTCTCCATCTGGGAAACAATCCTGTCGCGATGTGGGAGCTTAAGTGTACCTTTCCTCAACCCGTTGGGGATATGATGGATGGTTACTCTAATATCGTGAGGGGACAATCTTCGAATTGACGTCTCTGAGTAATCTTTTCGACTTGCCCAAACACGTACATCTATACCCCTAATCTGGACGCCTCACTGAGTATTAGGTTTTCTACCAAGTCCTTGTCATGCTATCGGGGGCTATGACATGATTGACCTCCTTTCAAAAGACACAACGAAAAGGAAGGACTAGACCCGTCCCAGCTAATTTGAGGATTACGACTGAAGAGGAATGCTTTAGTGAAGCGACTGCTTTGGCAATCCCCACTTCAACGGAAGATATGTGCGTGGAGTCAGACTCTGTCTCCTCACTATCGGATGAAGACGGTGACTTGTCTGACAAGGGAGCAAAAGTAGGCTGAAAGGTTCCGCTATGTATAAGAAGAGAAATTCATATCGTAGGGCTTGCACGGTCATAAAGAGATTTGCATGCTGTGATGTGGATTCCCTCTCTATTAAGGAGCAGGAGATGCTGGCTCGACACAGAGGCACTGTTTCGCGGTGTGAGACCATATACACGGGCAGTGTTCTCTTACGAGGCGCTGACTCTGGTAAGAAGAATGAACCTTTGAGTACAGACTGAAGCGGATCAAGAGGCATGAAGGTTTTACACCCTTACTCCGAACTGAAGCAACGAAGACTACACATACCTCCAGTGAAGAGAAAGGGTGATAGTATTCCTTTTACAACGGAGGCAGGAAAGGAAGTAGAAGCTACCGCTAATCCTTTATCCCAGAAGGAGGATGCAAGGTTTCTGCACGAGTATCGAGGATCTTGCTGATGTGCTCGTTTGCTTATTGCGTAAGCTATCCGTTGGCTGTAGCTGATCCATTACCAGAGATAAGGACAAGTGGGCTATATATAAGATCTCAATATTGCTACCTTTTATTCCTTATAGATAACGTTATTAGATTGTCTTTTACATCCTGAAACAAAACTTTTGCCAATACTTTCCTCACAAATATTTCAAATTTATTCATTAAAGTAGGATAAATAGAAAACCGAATTGGAAGCTCATAAAACAAAATTATACTTAAACAAGCTTTATAGATTAATAGTCTGCGGACTGTCAAATCGTATTCGCCAAATCTTTTTCCGCCTGATAAAAAATGACAAATCTTAATGCTGCGATTGGTAGTTTGGTTGGTTTGTTAAAATTTCAATTATTTTTTGGTAGAAAAATACAATCAATGTCTGTAAAATTTAAAGTTGGGAGAACCACCTGGATGAGTTTCTGCACGAGTATCTAGGATGTTTCCGATGTGGTTTGTTTCCGTATAATGCTGTGGAAGGACTCCAAAGTCCGAGGCATCTTCCAAAAGAACGATGGCACGTGGACATCCTCGAGAAAAGAAACCCCAGATGTGCTATTGAGCACTCATTTTCCTGATTGTGAGGATCCAGGAAGCTATTCGTTACGCGTAGCTGACTGTTTCCGATGGTGTGATATATCTGAGGGTTGGAAAGATGTGCTCGTGGTATTTACACCAAAAGCTGGTAAATCCAGTCACATCGGTCTAAGGATTATAGACCGATATAACTCTCATCCTTTCTTTTAAAAGCTTTGGAGAGACTTATCGATCTATATTTTAAGGTCAAACATTGACGGATCTATGTTGAGTAGGTCGCAACATGCTTATATTAAAGGTAAGTCTGTTGAGAACGCTCTTCATGATGTGACTGGTTTTGTTGAGGCGAATTTGGCTAGGGGTGAGTACACACTGTCGGCTTTGCTTGATATAGAGTGGGCTCTCAATAATGCTACCACTTTTTCTATTGAGAATTAACTAAGGGATATACATGCCATAGATTTTCTAGTGCAGTTTATCTCCCACATGTTGGGTAATAGACTAATCCGATCAAATCTGAATGGGTGTTCTATCCTCAAGCGTGTTATTACTTATGGCTGCGTTGTTTGGTGGAGTGCCTTAGATAAGAGTTTTCAACGAAAAATCTTAGATAAGGTTCAGCGCATCACCTCCTTCAGTATGACTGGAGTGAGGAAGACTTGCCCTCAGGCTGCTCTAGACACTCTGCTCTGCCTGACTCCGCTTGAGTTGTATGTCAAGCGGCGTGCAAGGAGTAGTGCCATACGCTAGGGAATCAGACTGCTGGAAACAGCGTTCGATGGATCGCTCCAGAGTCCTGAATACCGTCTTTCCTGACGGAAGGTATGGACTTTCGGAAAAAGCCTGTTTATATTGTACCTGAGGCTATTTCCTACCTGGTTTGAGAATACTCATACCGGATAGGACACAATGGAATGGGTGGCAGAGTGATATACCCATTTTTACGGATGGGTCTAAGTTAGGTGGATGTACAGGTACTGGGGTTTTCTGTAGGGAACTCGGTCATGAACTTTACTTCAGGTTGAATGATGACTGCAGGCGGAGATTTTTACAAATCACGGCTTGTTCGCGAGTACTAAGACTCTTTGAGGACTTTTAGAACAGACCGTAATCGTCTATACTGGGTTTCGGATCATACCAGAATAATGGGCAATGAAACGGCGGATGTCTATGGCCTGCTGTAGATAGTAAGAGAACAGATTGGCTGCTGGACTGGGATAAAGCTTGGGGTTGTTTATCGGTTTATCAAGGCACACACCGAGATTAGATCACTGATGGAGATTTAGAACAGATCCCAGCCGAGCATGTTGCGATGAGGAGGAGTTTGAGACTATCGAACACCTCCTTTGTAACTGCCTAACCCTTGGTAGGTTGAGGATCCTTGGCAGGGCCTTCTTTGAGAGGACGTTGCAGAACAGATCGATCTCCGGGTACTTTACTTGTCCTGATTGACAGGTACACATCCTTTAACCTAACCTAGCTCTGAAAACTTATTTTATTTTAAATCGCATTAATATTTATGTCTCTCGGTTCATGTGAAAAAAATTTTTTTTCTTTCTCATAAACATTTTTAATTCCACAGTAATCTTTGACGGTGACTAATTTGCTAATTTAAGGACCATTATTACAAGTTATCTTTAACTAAAGGAGGATTATAATGGACAGATAAATCCTTTTCCATTAGTAAGGGGAAGACGATCCCACTAATAACTTTTAAAATTAAGATTATGTTTAAACTTCACATATACATGCATTTAATTTTTAATATGGCAACTTCAAATATAAGCAAAATGAACAAATATAACAAAAAAGGAATGCCGTCGTTGCCATTGTTTTAAAAAAAAATTGTTTATATAGACGCCTTTTGCACGTTGAAATTTGTTTCGAAACAAATGTGAGAAACTTTTTTGCATTATCTTTTAAAATTTCTTTCGCTTTTGGACGTAAAAAGTTGTTTTAGAAATTTTGTTTTCTTTTATCGCGTCGTTCTGCTGTTTTTAACAGTTGTAACTTTGTTTGTCATTGTGATTTAGGTTCAAACACAAGACATGAACATTATATGAATATTATATTTGTTATTACATTATAATATATTATATATTTATGTGTTATTATCTTTTAATATATTTACCTTATTTATTTATTTATTTATTATATTCTTTTTAATATTTTTTATTTTTATTTTTTCAACCTTTTTTAATTAATTGTATGGCGCTAAAAATTTTCTTTTGCTAATGTTTTGATTTCAAACACAAAATCAACAAAGACTAAAGATATTTTAAATAAGGCAGCTTTATATTAACACCGTTGACTACTACGAGTCATCTCTTACCCACTTTTTCTCCTAAAAATCATAATTTTTGCCTTTTGATGATATAATGTGAAAAATCAAATTGTCGTTATTGGCCAGTTTTCTGAAAGTTGCCGCGGCCGTCAAGATGTTAACTTCTCTATGCGGAACAAAAAATAAAAGAAAATGTGAAATCAAATACAACTCTGTGTATATACGAATAAAGAACAAAGCAAATTTCTGAGTACATGAAATTCTAAAATCACCCCCGCTCGTTTTTCCCCTCTCTCCTACAAACTCAAGAGTGTTGAAATTTGTTTCGAAACAAATTTCAACGTGCAAAAGGCGTCATAATAATAATCGTAAAAGTTATCGATATGCTGCGTTACTGTCATATCTTTTAAATAAGTTAATTTTATTTTACAAGTTATTTTCCGGCCCACACACGTTGCGATTTGTTGCACAAGTTTAATAGACAAATTTTACAAGTTTTGATTTTTTTCCAACTTTTTGTCTAACTTTATTAACAAGATTTTTTTATGTCATTAATATTTTTATATTTATGATAATTGCTTTTAGCATTCTATAATTCCATAAAATATGTTCATTATCCGACATTATTCACTGCAGTCAAACAATAGCATTGAAACTGCAACAGCTGAACGTTATTCAGAGCTCTGTGCACTATTCAAAGTCTGCAAACGATAATCGAGGTATAGTCGTATGTAGTCTAGGAGAACGTGTATGTAGACATGATTCATGAGCACTGACTCGTAGAAGACAGAGTTCATTTGAGTTATTAATGGAGACTTACTTCCCTGATTATGTAGATGTGAAAAGCATCGAACACAAAGTTGCGGAGCGGAACTACACAGTATTGAGGATATGAAACTCATTAATTACATAATAACGAGGGGCAGATAGCATGGTCAATCAATTTATTCAACGACGGAATCAGTCCTCGCATTGAGTGGATTTTTAGAGGACATATACATTAAGGTTACATAGCGGAAAGAGAAGGTAGTCTTCATTTCCAAATCGGAAAAGTGAGTCACAAAACTACAGGCCGATTAGCTTCACATTATTTTTACTGAAAACCATGAAGAAGCTCAATGTTATATTCGTTATATCTATCCAACACGTTGGATCGAAGTACTAGGTCTCGAGCTTCACCATTCCGAAAATAAACGGACCGCTCTGAGATACTTCACGGATACAACGTACTTTGATATCTCTCTGGACTTCAAACTGTCCTGGAGGGAGAGCACGGAGGAAAGGGTGAACAAGGCGATGAATACCATATAAATTTTGCGAAAAGAAGCAGCATACAGCGTCATATTATCTAGTGGATATATACAGCGTTATATCCATACATAATTACAGCAGCACAACAAAAACACAAGCATACAGATTTATATACATAATTGGCCATTACAACCCTTCAGTCAAGATTACGGCCTAGCTTCTCACACCACTCATGTCGTGTGTGTTAATTTTATACGTGAGTGGCGTAACCTACAGTTTAACGTCGACAGCGACCAACAGATTTTTGAAAAACTTTTCATGGCAAGTTTATTTACTCTCAGAGTTCTTGCCAGAAATCTGCTGAGAGGATATCGCCGAAAAAATTTTTGTATTCATATTTCGTTTTGATGCCTAGCCTGTAATACGAACCTTGGCTTTAAATCTAATAAGCCAATACACTACCTACTAGACTACGGCGATTTCAATAATAAATTAACATAACATAATATAATTAATTGAAAAATTTTAATATGTGATCGGGTATGAATAGAATTTCATACATCAAAGATTAGACCACTTACTGTTACATCAAAGTCAATTCGAACTTTCATTAAATAAGTACGACAAAAACAACGTTAGCGCTTCATTTTTGGAAAACAAAAAAAATATTATTGTAATTGACGGAAGGAAAAAGTATTTTGTCGGTCTTCCTTCAATATAAAGATTTAGATAATTTAAACAAGATTTGAAAAATGACTACCACACAATTTCCGATACGCAAACATTCTTTAAAACAATTTTAGTTTAAAAAGTAAAAGGACAAAATTAAAAATAGAATAAACCTACGTGGTTAAGCTTCACGCTAAAAATAATAAAAAGTAAAGTGGAAATAAAATGTCTAAAAACGAAGACGTTACAACAGATCATAATTGCAGAAAATGCAGTGCAGTAATCAATGTGATCAATGGTATCATTATGATTGTGCCGCAGTGAACAGTGGAGTTGCTGATGTCAGCTGGAATTGTGAAGGTTGTAATTCCTACAACGGCGAAGCAACGACAAGTACCACAAGTCACTTAAGTAATAATCCAGCTACAGCCAATTCTATGGGTCTATCAAAGCAACCGCAGGCCACGTCATCACCAACGACTTTAAGAGAGAAGGGGCAATGCGCTAGTGCGATCGCAGGAGAAACCGGCAATAGGATTTTACCATCAAGCATTGCAGTTACAACTTCGTCTGTACTTATGAGAACAAAAATAAGTTATCCATTTTATAGTCGGTTTTAAAATGAAATACAAAATTTCTAAGAGCACTCCTGGTGCATTAACGACTTATTTTATTATATTAACACTGAGCGATTATCGATGAGCGCTTTAAAACAATTTTGTTGGCTTGCGTGCCTTTAACCGACTGACAAATAAATTTCATAATTGATAACTGGTGACTTCAAATTCCTATGTGATACATAAATAGGCACCATTATAATCATATATATCATATTTACATATTTCAAGAAGAAAATAATGTGTAATACAAAATATAATTACAGTTAGCGAATATTTGATATTTTAAGAATTTACGAATTTAAGACTTTAATGGGAAGTATCCCCAATACTAATATGTGTCTAATATTTATTATTATTTATGAAATTAGTTTCTTTTAGATAAACACTAAATATTCATAAATTAATAAAATCAGTAAATAAAATATTTTCATTATCAAGTGGATATCGGCGGCAACACATTTTTTAAGAAAAATAATGAAAAATATGTGTTCATTTAGTTAGAGAGTCAAAAAATGTCCAAATATTCCTTACTAAGGTAACCGTTGCCATATATGTCTGCATTGCAATTGAAGTACATTAGTTTACAACTCTTTTTTTGTAGCTGCCATTACAAAAGGTGGAGTAAAATTGGATCTGGTAACACCTTTTTAACCAGCAAACAAAAACAGCAGCCATTTTGTAGCTTCTTGGTTATTGTAATAACAAAGAAGATATTCGTGGAAAGAAAAGTGTTTAAAAAGTTGTTACATGTAAAAAATATAAATTGTTATATACTTTTCGGAATAACAGTTTAAATAAAAATAAAAATGTATTATTGAAAGTAAGTTTGATAAAATCTTCAGAACAAATTGAAAAGTATAAATGTGAATCTACCTTAGTGTGTGTTAATGTATTAAATTTTGTGTATCGAGTAAAACCAGATTTTCTGTGCCACCGCCAGTATTATAATAACAGACATTAAGAATAAAGAGGAAAAAAGCTTATAAAATGTTTGTTTTAAGGCGCTGGTTTTATTATTGTGGGAGTTTTCCCTTATAAATTAATTGATTAAAATTTTAATTGTACTTTATTGAAAACTAAATCTCAAAAGCTCGAATATATCAAAAACAAAATAGTGTTTTTTGGATTCCAGTACTCTACAATAACTCAAAGAAAATGCTTTATTAATGGATGTAAATGCAATCAGCGCAAGAAAGGTTGGTTTGAAAAAATGCATTCGATTTCGTGTACTACACATACATATAAGCGAACATATCGATATAAATATAAGCGTAAATGTGTGTATATAGTATTTGTCTATAAACTTTACGCATATATATATATATATATATATATACATATATATGCACACACAAACGTATATATACGTAAATATACACAAATGTATGTATCTATATATATGTATATATTTACATATGTGTATAAATATTACATACATATATATATATGCACATAGGAATATATATATACATATATATATATATATATATATTTACATTTGTATATTCATATGTGCTATCGTTCTTAAGTAATTTAATTTTTTGTTTTTATAAGAAACTAAAAATTGTATTTGGGCAGATTTTTTATAAAAACGAAATTTAATTTTATATATGACACCTTTACTTTGAAATAATATGATTTTTCATTAATAATAAAGTATGCAGTAGAAGGTATGAATCTTTTTTGCAAAATTTGCAATACAAATACTCAGTATATGGAACACAGTTCGTAATGGATCATCGAAACGGAATTCCATAGTTATTTTAGTTTTAGTTTATTGTTCAAATAATCGTGGTTTGAATGTCGTCATTTTATCTTGCAAACATAATTAATGAAACAATGTTAAATTATTTTCCATTGTTTATACTTTATAAAACATCGTCTTAATTGATTTCTAATTATCATTTATTGAAGGAAAAAGTTAACAAATTAAAAAAAAGATGTATTGACATTAGAATAAGGAATAAAACATTTATTATTATTAATTTTATGCAATATGGAATATATCAATCCCTAATACATTGCTTAACAAAACAACAAAAACTTTTTCATTCATTTATGTGTTATAATCACGAAACGAAAATGCAAAAATCTCTTAAAATATTTGTGCAGTTCATTAATATGCGCTCTTATTAACATGTACGAACTTTAAAAATATAAATTATTTTTATGCACATATTAAGACTATTCACTTTTTCGGTGTTGTCAAAACAATGATAATGAATAACAAAAATAACTATGAATATAAAGGATTTTTATATTTATTTTCATGATTTTTACCTCTTAATATAGTATAATTTTATCAATCGGCTCAAACGAACTGTTTGTTATAAAAATTAATCGATGTTTCGCAAGCAAAATTTTTCGTTATCCATATTGTTATTTAGATAGTGAAGCATTTTATTTCAAATATTGCTCAAGTTGATCTTTTACTACTTATTCAATATTTCCACGCATTTTTTAACGCGGCAATTTTCAGAAAACTGGCCAAAATTCTACAATTTGATTTTTTCACATTTAGTAAGTACGAGACAACTCGTAGTTTGGCAACCTAGAAGGGAACGCAATCTACGAGTTATCTCGTATTTGGCAGTCTACGTGTTAATATATTTATTGGGCGAAATCCTTCGAAATTTTTTATTTCTGTAATGATTTCTTTTTACTGATTCCTGTGAATTATATGTTTAATGTCCAGTTATATACAATGATGATGTAGCCGTGGTCTAGTAGGTAGTTTGTTGGCTTATTAGACGTAAAAGCCAGGGTTCGAGTCCCAGGCCAGACATCAAAACAAAATACAAAAAGTATTTTTTCAGCGATATCCTCTCAGCAGATTTCTGGCAAAAACTCTGAGATTAAATAATTTTTTTTTTTTTTATTTATTTATTAGTAGTATTTTTAAATACTTTTTCAATCCATTTCAATAAATTACAATTCATCATCTTTTCTTATTAACCTCAAATTTCATTAACATTTTTAATACAATCAACTACCTTTTTTCTAAAAATATTATTATTTGTTTCATTTTTTACATAATTTGGCAGCATATTATATTTTCTAAGACCTTTGTAAAATAAAGATCGTTGCGTATTTACATTAATTGACTGCTTCAATCTAAAATTCTGATTATTTCCTAGATTGTATGGTTGAACATCTTCAACATATCTTAGCTGTTCTCTTAAGTAGTCTGGCGCATCTCCCATCTCCATTTTTGTTATAAAAATTAATGTGTTATATTCCATTCTTTGGCTTATATTCATCCATCTTAATGTATCTAGTATGTATTTGATTGATGTAAAACGATTGAATTTTAGGATAGACCGCATTGCTTTATTTTGTAGTTTTTGTAATCTGTTTATTTGACTATCCGTGCAACATGTATACATTATAGTTGATCCGAATTCAAAATCTGGTTTTATCGTAGTATTATAAATGTTTATTGCAGTAATAATAGACATTTTGTTTCTTATACGTTTTAAAAAACCTATCTTTTTCCCAATTTTCTTGCATATATATTCTAAATGTTCTTTGAATTTTAAATCTTTATCTATTAAAAACCCCAGATATCTTTTTTTGTGTACTTTTTCTATTATTACATTATTAATTTTGAATTCCGTATCACTGGTCATATTCAATTCCATTAGCTTGGTTTTGTTTTCATTTAATTTAAGTTTGTTCATTTTTAGCCATTTATCTATTTTATGCATATCTATTTTTAGTTTTTCATAGCACAAATCTTCTGTTTGGGCTTCCGCGAAAATCAGAGTATCGTCTGCATACAGCACAATTTCACTATTTTCAATGACATTTTCGATATCATTTATGTATATAATAAATAACAGAGCACCCAGAAGTGACCCTTGAGGTTCACCAAACTCAGTTTCCTTTTCCTCTGACATAACACCATTAACCTTTGTCATTTGCCTTCTATTAGTTAAATAAGATTGGAACCATTTTATTTCATTATCCCTTATTCCATATTTTTCAAGTTTTTCTATCATAATATCTCGGTCAATAGTCTCGAAAGCCCTTTTGAAATCAAGAAAAATTGCCACAATTTTATCATTCTGTTTCACATACTTCCATCTATCTATAACATAATTCATAGCAGTCTCACATGAGTGTTTCTTTCTAAAACCTGACTGAAATCTTGACAATATTTTATGTTTCTCCATATATTCTTCTAGTTGATTTTTCACAATTTTTTCAATAATTTTTTCACATGTTTTAAGACTGTTTATAGGTCGATATTCTTCACAATTCATTGTATTTTTAACTTTTTCAATCGGTGTTATTACTGATTCCTTCCATTTTCTAGGAAATATTCCGCTCTCAAAAGATTTATTTATTATTTATTTTATTTAGTTTATTTAAAAGCTCCATACACAAGACCATATGTCTTATATTGCAGTATGAAACTAATTAACATGTAAGAGTAACAATGTTTACATAGAATTAAATAACAATATAAATTAAATTTTACAGAGTACAATAATTTTAGAGATCAAAAATTTACATACATTTATCATGACAAATATTTAGTAGACTTTTAGAAAATTACGTTGAAAACAATTTCATAAGTTGTGCTTTAAATTGTCGTGCGTTACTTAATACTTGACAGCTGTAGGGGATTGAGTTCCAGAGAGTTGTTGCAAATATGTAAAAATGCCAACTAGAGATGAGGCTCTTGTACCGAAATGATCTTATTCTTCTACCTCTGCAGCTATTTGCGAAAGAGAGTCTATTGTAAAGATGCTCCGGCTGGCGGGTATAAATTATCTTGTGCATAAATACCAAAACTTTTAATTTAAGCAGGCAATCAAAAGAAATTCCGTACAATTGAGTTGCGAACATTGAAATTCTGGATCGTCTGTTTAATCCGTATACATAACGCGTAATGTTGTTGTAGGCAACGTTTAACTTTCTCTTGCTAGATGAATCACAATTAGAAAAAAGTTCACATCCATAAAGTAATGTGGGAATTAAATATGTTTTCGCCAGAAGTATTCTTATCCTCATTGGTGTGCAGTAGTGAGATGACCACATAGTTCTTAGCATAGAGAAAGAACGTCCACAAGCATAGTTGACGTGGTCAGACCACGTAAGTGTTTTATTGAAATAAACACCCAGATTTTTTGCTGATGTGACTATTTGTATTTTTTACCGTTTATACATATATCAGGAATACTTATTGATTGCGCAAGCCTTTTCTGAATAACAATGCATTTTGATTTTGCCGGATTTATTGCCAAACCATTAGCAGAAGCCCATGTCTGAATACGATGCATCTGTTGATTCAATGAACTTATACACTGAGTAATCGTTGCATTATTGCAGCTAGTATAAAGTTGGACATCGTCTGCATACATCCTTATCTTACAATCCGTTAATATAGTTGGAAGGTCGTTGGAGTACATCAAAAATAAAAGAGGACCGACAATAGAACCTTGTGGAACTCCTCTTGACACGGGAAGAGCTCTAGATTTTCCATCATGTGCTTCAGTGTATTGGTATCTTCCGCAGAGATAAGTTGACAAGAGCTGGGTGGCAGAAAAGGAAAAATTGAAGAAGTTTTGTAATTTGAAGCATAGAACATTGTGTTCCACGGTATCAAATGCCTTGGAGTGGTCCAGCAAGACCAAAAAGGCAGTATTTCCATCATCCACTTCTCTTCGAATATTTTCAGCAACATCAACTAGCGCTGTTATGCATCCATGATTTTTTCTAAAGCCGGACTGAGTTTGTGTTATCATATTTTTCCGATAGAGGAAACGTGTCATCTGTTTATGCATAATTCTCTCGAAAACCTTGGAGAGAAATGGTAAAATGGCGATTGGTCTGTACTCGGAACTAGATTTTGGTACAGGTACAATTCTAGCTATTTTCCAATTCGAAGGGAATTCACTGCTCGTAAGAATTCTATTAAAAATATGAGTAATAAAAGGAAGCAATGGAGGGAGAAGGACTTTAAGAAATTTTGGATTAATGTTATCCGCACCAACAGAATTAGATTTAATCGACAACAAACTAGCTAGCACATCACAATCATCCACAGACTCAAAAGAAAAAGTTGCCTCAGAAATATTGTTGGGGTGATTATCATAATAATGCGGATCAGCCTCCACTATTGGAATATTTAGAAATTGTTCATTCATAACGTTAGCGTCGATTACACAGGGTTCATGTGTAGAGGTTTTACCAATACCAACTTCACGTATGGTTTGCCATGTTTTCCTGGAGCTAAGAGCAGAAGAAAATTTTTCAGCATAAAATTTCGATTTTGCCCTTCTTATTAATTTATTAACTTTTCTTTTGGAAGTGCGATAGGCCTCACGCAACTCAGTGGTTTTAAATCTTTTCCATCTTTTATATGCAATATCTCTTTGAAACATAGATTCTTTGATTTCGTTGGAAAACCAGGGCTTTTGGCGACTGCTGATCATCTTAGTTTTAAGTGGTACCACTAAATCAAATAATCTATTAACATGATGTTCAAAGAATGTTAACTGGTCGTTCACTGAATTAAAGTAATATATGTTATTCCATTCAACTTTATTTACTATATTTATAATTCTATTGCCAACTATGTCCCAATTATCCAATATTAACTTATTATTTACTTTATTATAGTCTGGTTTGTTGTTTATATCCTTACATATATTTTTTAACTCTGTTAAATTTATTGCACGAAATTTGAATCTACTGTTTATAACTTGTATCCTATTTTCATACTGCACATACTCAATGGAGTTATTTATCTCCCTAATACTGTTTATAAAATAATCATTAAAATTTTCCGCTAATTGTAAATTATCATTATATTCATTGTTTCCAAAAATCGCAGATTTTATCATGGATCTGGGGTTTCTTAATACTAGTTCCTTTATTCTTCTCCACATTTCTTTCTGGTTATTTGCACCGTTTATTTTAATATTTATAAAGCTATTCTTCTCGTTCTCAATTCGTACTTTGAATAAATTTCTTATTATTTTATAGGCACTCCATGCCTCATGTGCCATGAAAAGTTTCTCAAAATCTGTCGTTCGGAGTCGACTATAAACTGTAGGTCCCGCTACTTATGTATAAAATAATCAATAAGCCTGACTGAAGGGTTGTAATGGCCAATTATGTATGTATTCCACTAAAATTAATTTTAAATTAAATTGAATTAAGTAATGTTCTCGTAACACGGAGAAATAACTTTGTTTTAATTTTCAAGGATAATTTTTCCTTATTAATATAATTACTTTATAAAGAATATTATGATTTGAATTTATCATGATTTAAATCGTATGTTTTTATATTGTTTTCATAAATTAATAGAAGAATCAGTAAAAAAAGCTTTTTGTATTTAGATGCCGCAGTTTTAATTAATCTAAGCACTTGTCAAAGTGCTCAGTCAGAATATTGAGAAAGAATAAGGTTTTGCTTTACAATTCAAAATTGATCTGCATTGATTTATCTTTTCTTTTTTAGAAACAATTTCAAAATTATAATCCGAAAAATCTATTCATATTCGAATCAACTTAGATGACAGATTTTTGTGAGAAAAATGTAAAATTAATACTCTGTGACTCGTCACTACAATACGTTAGTCATTACTGAGTGATACAGACTCTCAAATATTATTGAAATGATTTTAAAAATTGAAAAATATTACGCCTATTCAATGAATCATAATTTGTCACAGACTGTTAGAATCGTTTAATGTACATGCATACATAATTGGCAATTACAACCATTCAGTCAGAATTACGACCTAGCTTCTCACACCACTTAAGTTGTGTGCGTAAATTTTGAATAGTTTACAATCGACTCCGGACGACAGATTTTTGAGAAATTTCTCATGGCAATTTAATTTACTGTCGGAGTTTTTGCCAGAAATGTGCTGAGAGGAAGTCGCCAAAGAAATATTTTCATTTTGATGTCTGGAGTTTGAACCGAGGCTTTACGTCTAAGAAGCCAACACACTACCTACTAGACTACGGTGTATTGAATACTATGCATTTATTTGTGTAATTCTATGTACCCTACGATTTGTGTGTCTGTTGCCATCTGTAGTTTATCTTGTTCGCTTATTTTCGGTCTGTTAATTTCTGACGGCGTATGTACATATATGGTATGTGTATATACGGAGACGGCAAGAGTATAGGCATCCAAATACAGTTGAGCATCGATTATCCGGGGTAGTTGGGACCGGGAGCATCCCTGATTATTGATTTTCCAGGTTAATTCAGGTAAAACTTTTTAGTATTTTTACATAAGTTTTTTTATGTAAATAATATATATGGATAGAGCACATAGTATTAACATGTACATGTAATTAATAATAAAAGAAATGTTTTAAACTTGTTTATTTGCTCTTTTTAACTTTCTTTTTTCTGCTAAAAGCAATTACTCAATAACACTGTCAAACTTTCAGGTACAAATAGAAAGCATAAAATTATGGGATTTTCTCTTGTTTGCTTTTGTTTTACATGTTAGATGTTGCTAATTCAATCAAAACAAATGTTAGTGTACCCAAAACGATAAAAACAAATCATTTAAGATCCCAGATAACTGATGTAATCCCGGATAATCGATTAAAAATAAAAATGGTTTTGGTCATTGCCGATTCCAGATAATTGATGTTCCAGATTAATCGAGTCATGGATAATCGATGCTCAACATATATGCTTTACAATAATTTGTAAAAGTAATTGTTTATTCTTATATTTACTTTATTAATCTATTTGTGTTTTGTAATAAATCAAAAAATTATTAAAGTTTTTTCGCAAACCGAAAGAAAAGTGAATAAAACTTTTTGGTGACTCCTTATAGTTTGCATTGCAAAAGTCCATAATGTTCTATGTAATATCTAAAATACACTGAGCACCAAAAGTGAGTAAAAGCCACTGAAATAATTCATTTTCTTAGGATAGCGAGAAAAGTTAATGAGAATAGTTGAATAAATTTCCAAAAATAAAAAGTTTATTATGTTAAAACATATATTATGTTAAAACAAAAAATAATATTATTGTTGTGCTACAAGTTTATTTTTTATAATAAAAAAGTTTAAAACTAAAATGGGTGTTGACTCACTTATGGCGCTTGATGTGGCTTACGTACAACATTTTGCACTTATTACCATATCCTCACAATCGCCCGACTTCAACACGATGGATCATTTATGGGAAGAATGTCAAAATATCGGATCAGATCTCACAAAAACGTTTTTGAATTCATATGTCTAAAACGACTGTAGGCAGTTATGGAACAGAAGGATCTTCCAACTAAATATTGATTTTTCAAATTTTTTCTTTAAAATCAAATATTTGAAAATTTTTTTGTTTTCTTATTTTATTTTTAACTAAATTTGAAGCATTTTAATGATTTTGTTCATTAAAAAAATTTACATAAACTCTAAAAATGTAGATTATGAACATTTATTGAAGTGCTATCGGAAGTTGGTCATACCAACTTAGAAACATTCATCGCAACAACTTTGTTGAAGATCATAAAATAAATACACAGTTTACGATTTAATTCATTTTTAGTCATTTTCAGCGGCGCCAACTGTCGGAAATTGCTCATACCAACCTAGAAACATTCCCCGGCTCATGTGCAACAACTTTTCTAATTATAATATGAATAAATGCATAGTTTCATTACGAGTTTGGTAGCCGACGAGAAAACTTAAAAACAGAATTTATTGAAAACATTTTGTATTCTTTTAGTCTCCTTTTCAATTATTTTATTAACGTTAGTAAAGTTATTGATAAAATATAGAAACCTGTTGTGAACGGTTATAGTTTATTTACGAATAATATCAACGTGAAACATCAGTCTCCTGATATTTGTTTTTGCTATTTTCTCAATTGGTGTAATCATTGAATTTTACCAATTATATGAAAAAATGATGAATTTATTATTCTCAACATTTTAGTTGCACATAAATGTCAATTATCCAATATTAAACAGATATTTACTTTATTATAATCTGGTTTTTTCTTATGGATTTACAAATTGCGTTTAGTTTATAAATAGTTACTGTACGGAAAATAAATCTATTACTTATTACGTTTATCTTATTATCGTACCTAACCTAATCTAGCTACATCGGAGCTGTTATTATATTCTACATTATTAAATGTCATATTTTTTTATCACAGATTTATTCCTTTCCAAACCTATTCGGGGTCGCCGTGGTCTAGTAGGTAGTGTGCTGGCTTATTAGACGTAAAGCCAGGGTTCGAGTCCCAGGCCAGGCATCAAAAATTAAAAAAATACAAAAAGTATTTTTTCGGCGATTTCTTCTCTTTCTCCTCTTGTTTCTCAAACATCTGTCGTTCGGAGTCGACTTTAAACTGTAGGTCCCGCCACTTCTGTATAAAATTAACACACACAACATAACTGGTGTGAGAAACTGTGGGCTTCTTGGGGACGATTACTGTAGACTGTCTAATGGGGAAGGTATAGCACTGGCCATTTTATAGTCACCAGCAGCAACTCGTTTCCTTGCCGTTCACATCTTCCATCTCAACCTTTCCTAAAATCCTGCACAATGCACTGCATGAGTAGGGGTCATCCCCTGAGTGCTGGTTTAATTAAAAAAAAAAAAAAAATTGTTCCACATTTGTTCCTGATTTCCTATTTCTTTTTTATTAATATATGTATTTTTCGCATTTTCTAGCTTTATTTTGATACATACATTTCTGGCATTTTATTCCATGCTACATACAGTATTATTTCACACTTCACTAATGAGCGCAATTTACAATCTTGGGTATTTAGATAGTAAATTTATACCATTGTAAATATTTGTCATTAATTGTGAACTTTTTTTTTTTTTTTTGGTTTAACTTTGCACCACTTATTGCAAAACTTCCCAAATGAAAGGACAAGCCATATATTCATTAATGTTTTCATAAATATTGTCATTTTATATTTAAATAAAAATTATTCGAATATATTTAAGGTAAGTTATTTTATAATAATAATTTTATTTATTATTTATTTCGCCCTCTGTTCATTTTTTATTCGGTTTTTTCTTTTAATTCGCTTTTTCATGTTGTATGTTTCCATTTTTTTATGACTTTATTTTTCAATGCTTTTATTTTTTAATCAGCTGTTCATTTGCTCAAGTGTGGCAAATATAAAGTACGGTTTTGAGTGTGGCATATTTCTGTGTGTTTTGTTATGGTGTTTCCTTTTCTACCAAAAAATGTGTATTTTATTTACACAAAATGCAATTTTGCGTTTGTTTCTTAAAAATGTTTCGCCCTCTAAAAGGGTAGTATGTTTTATTCTAAATAATTCGCACTTGCCAATGGTGGAGAGTATTGCATTTTATGCCCTGTTTAAATTGAGAGTGCTGTAAAGCAGATTACTTTTGTTTATTTATAGGGCTACCAGACGAAATTTAAAAAGAGGCGCCTGGTATTGTTATCCAATTTGAAGTTAATTGTTTTGTTGAGTATACTTAAGGAAACATTACATTATTAAAGCTACATGGTCAGTAATATAAAAAATTGAATTCAATTGTTAGAACAGTGTCAAAATATTTTTTTTTTTTTGGTTATAAAAAAAGCTCTCAAAAAATAAAGTTGAGAAATTAGCGATCTGGCAACACCTTTTTCATATTTACATTTATTATTGAAAACAAATCAAAAAATACAACAGATTTTTAGATCTAAAACCTTTTTTATGAAAAAAATATGAATATGGATATTGCTGCATATATTTTATTTGCAAAAATTGAAATAAATCAGTTATTAGATTCATCTTCGTCATCTGATGAAGAAGAATTACTGAATTTATTACATACATAATCAACAGCCGCCGTGCCAAACACAGGGCATAGCCTTTTTTAAACATTTGTGTTATGTTCTTCGAAAATAAAATATGATATTACAACAGGGTTGGTCAAAAATTTTTTAATGCACCTTGTAAGAGGGTAACATTTACTTTGTAGAAAAGAGAACAGCATTAGTGTATGGTAAAAAAAATGCCCAAAATTTGCAAATGCCATGATGCCAGGCCATTTGCCCAAGATTGTGAACTGCGCTATGATACTTCACGATTTTCTCTTTTTTAATGCTTGTAGAAAGCAGACCGTATGTGTGAACAATAGCTTATCTAAGTATATTCATGTGCTATCTGGTGTTCCTCAAGGCAGTCATCTTGGTCCACTTCTTTTTTCGCTGTTTATAAACGATTTTCCCAACATGATTCATTTTGCCAAAATCTAATGTATGCTGACGATGTAAAAGTTTTTCTCTCCTTCAATAATATAATCGAGCATATATATCTTCAAAATGCTCTCAATAACTTCTTTTTGTGGTGCGAGTACAACATGATGGAGCTGAATATTAAAATACAAATGTATGCGGATCTCAAGGAATAATTTTATCGTGGTTAATTACTTGCTTGGAGGTCGTCAATTTGAGAATGTTGACTCTTTTATGGATCTTGGGATCCTATTAGACACAAAATTAAAGGAGCACCCTTGGATTCATAAAACTTTGGGCAAAATAATTTTCTGATCCATTTATTACGAAACAGCAATTTGTATCGCTTGTCAGACCAATTTTGGAGTATGGATCCATTTTATGGGATCCTCATTATAATGTTTACAGCGAACACATTGAATCTGTGCAGAAACAATTTCTACTCTTCTGTTTGCGTGGCCTGGGATAGAATTATTTGGGTTTGCCTTTTTATACTAGCAGACTGGATTAGTAAAACTGCCTACCCTTAACCGTCGTCGAACAATGCTAAATATATCCTTTAACCTAATAAATGGTAATATTTTGCTGTAAATTTCTGTTAAGATCTGTTTAATATTCCTTGTCGTAACTTCCATTGTTATAATCTTATTTATATTCAATTCTGCAGAACTAATTATGCTGTTGCTGATCTGTTAACTAGAATTTGCCGTCAATCTAATTATTTGTCAGACTTTGTTGATTTCTCTTTAAGTTCTTGCGTTATAAAACAGAATATTATTGTGTTTCTCAATTCGTAACTTTCAATTCGTATCACAAATCTATTCAACTGTCTGTTAAAAAACTTCATAAAATTCTGAGTCTTGACTGCTTGGTGCTCGATACACAGCTCCAATTATCAATGATGTATTTCGTATTTTAATATTATATGCACTAGTCCAATATTTAAAGTTTCGTATCGTTTCACATGTTATATTCACCTGCCAATTTTTATTAATACGTTCACACCGGCGTTTAAATTCATGGTTATCACCTACTGGCGGCTGCGCTGAATGCTTTTCGCTCTATCGGACGGCAGCTGTAACAATACAACGGTATCATTTAATGTTTTGTATATTTTTTCGTGACTTAGTCTCATCCTCATTAAAACCTTTGAATTTTTACGTTAAAAATAGAACAGTTATTAATTCTAATTATATTAATTATAATTATTATATATATTACTAATTATAATTGTTATTAAAAATAAATGCTTTTAAGAGAACGTGGCTCAGGTATTTTTTTTTCGGCAGCCGAAATGTTAAAGATCTAAACATTTGGTATTACATGTGTTCTAATAGTTTGATCAAGTGTGGGCCATCGGTGGTACACGCCGCACAATGACGCAGTCAAGTGCGGGCCACCGATGATACGCGCCGCTCGTTAAGACAGTCTAGTGGGGGCCGCCGGAAGTACGCGCCGGCGTGTACGTCTTAATATATAGAATTATTCCACCCATTCTTGAAGAGTTAGATATTGTAACATATGCTGTATTCTTCTAGTTGTATGTCAGATTCATCTACTCTATCTGTTAGGTGTGTTTCAGACAGTATAATGAAATCCGGATTGTCTGTATCCACAATTACCTCAACTTGGCTAAAATTGTTAATCAATCCTAGTACATTTGTGTAAATTCCTTGTATGTTCTTTAGTTGTTATCTATCAGTCCCATAGTTGTGTTTTTTAACTGTAATTTATTCTGATAAACTGGACACAATTTACTTGTAGTATGATTCTCATCACGACCCAAATTTACTTTTCTGTTCGAATTTATGCAGTTAATGCATTTATTTATATATTCCTTAACACAGTCTTTTGTTGCATGATTTCCAAGACATTTTAGGCATACTTCATTATTTCTATTCTTGATTGAATAACAACTAAGGAATATTAATGCTCTATATACAAATGTTCAAGGATTGCTGAATAACTTTAATATGATTGAGATAATTGCTGCCACAAGGAAATTTGACTTTATAATATTAACCGAGACTCATCTAACCGAAAATATTGAGGAAGGCGAAATAATCTTACAGGAATATGATCACGTTATCTCATTATCTAACTCAACGAGAACAGGTGGTGTAATTATATACTTTAAAAAGGACTGGAAGGTGAATAAAATTTTAGAAATTCGTGAAGATTCAAAATATTGGGTCTTATCGTGTGTAGTGGAATATAAAAAAACTCGTCTGATTGTTACAGCGGTATATAGATCACCAAGCTGTAGTGAAGCTGAATTTTGTATGGCATTTGATGAATGTTTAGACGTGATATGTGATTACAACTGTGATATAGTTATAAGCGGAGATTTTAATATAGATTGGGCGCAACAAAATTTTTATAGAACGAGAATTGAAAACAGTTTGAACGACAATGGTCTTAGGCAAATAGTGAACGATTACACCCGAGTAACGGAAACATCAAAGACACTTATAGATTACGTAATAACAAATAGCTATAATGTATCGGTTAGGAACAGTTTAAGTAATAAAGTAGCGGATCATGAAACATTGGTTATTGTCATTAACATGAAGAGTGAAGAAATCACCTCGAACGAAACCGATAAAAGAGAAAAGACAATATTTAAGTATAATAAAAATAATTTTTATAGTCAATTAAATTGTGCAATAAATCGTAATTCAATAGACAGTGTCAGTGAAAGGGCTTTAATGATTGATAAGAGCTTGGAAGAAACTATTAACAAATTTACAAAAATTAAAAAATTAAATGTGAACAATATCGTTAATGAGTGGTTTAACAGTGAACAGTATAACAAAGCGAAATTGGAGAATACTGATGAAGCCTGGTCGGATTATAGATCGATCCGGAATGTATATAAAGCAAGGGTTGAGAAGGAAAAAAATAAATACATTAATGATAAAATCAATAATGCCAGCAACCAAAAAGGGATGTGGAAGGAAATAAAGAACTTAGTTCTAAAAAGGAAACAATCTGTGATAAAAACTGTGATTTTTAATGGTGTTGAACATAAAGACAATAGAAACATCGCTGGTCTTTTTAACGATTATTTTATAAATAGCATTAAATTAATAAGAGACAATCGAAAATGTGCAATATGTTAATAATATACAGACAGTTAATAGAAAATTCAAATTCCGTGCAATAACAAATGTAGAGCTTAAGAATATAGTAATGACACTTAAGGAGAAACCTGATTACTGTAAGATATTGCGAAAAATGTTGGTCGAAAATTGGAGCATAGTCGGAGAAATTTTATTAAAAATTGTGAATTCATCATTGGAAACCGGTGAATTTCCGGATTGTTGGAAGGAAACAATGGTTACACCAATTAAGAAAGTGGCAAATACATTAAAATGTGAAGAATTCCGTCCTATTAACTCTTTAAAGACTGTTGAAAAAGTTTTAGAGAAGGTCGTGAAAGAACAACTGGAAAATTATTTGGATGAAAATTCAATCATTTCAAAGTACCAGTCAGGATATAGAAAGAAATTCTCATGTGAAACAGCTGTGAATTATGTGATTAATCGATGGAAAAAAATTGAGAAGAAGCAAAAAATTATGGCAGTTTTTTTAGATTTTAAAAGAGCATTCGAGACTATAGACAGAAACATAATGGTTGAAAAATTATATATGTATGGAGTACAAGATGTGGAGCTTGAATGGTTTTGATCTTATTTAAGTAACAGAACGCAAATTACGGTTATAAACGGTGTAAGGTCACAACCAATGGAGAATGATTATGGAGTCCCACAGGGATCGATTTTGGGAGCGTTATTATTCAGTATTTATATAAACGATATGCCTGAGGTTTTAACTAAAAGTGAATTTATTCTATATGCTGATGACACCTTGATATACACAATTGGAAATACAGAACAACAATGCAGAGACAATTTAATAAATGATATATATAATATTAATATGTGGTTGAAAATGAATAAATTGAAATTAAATGAGAGTAAAACTAAAATAATAGAAATAAATATGAATAGTAATTCCGAAATTAAAATTAATGATAAAATAATAGAGAAAGTTGACCAAATTAAGTACTTAGGTTTCATTATTGATAAAGAGCTTAAATTTAAAGAGCATATACAATACATTTGCAAAAAAATTGGTAAAAAGATAGGTTTTTTAAAAAGGATCCGGAATAAAGTTTCATTATTAACTGCAATTAATATCTACAACACAACTATAAAACCACATTTTGAATTTGGATCTACATTTATTTATACATGCTGTAATTCAACACAACTCGAACGACTACAAAAGTTACAAAATAAAGCAATGAGGGCAATTTTACGATACAACAGATACGCGTCAATCCAATTCATGCTTAATACACTCAAATGGTTGAATATAAAACAACGACTGGAGCTAAACACCATAATTTTTATTAGAAAAATGAAGCAAGGAAAGGCCCCTGAATACCTCTGCGAGCAAATTATGTATGTGGGTCAGGTTCAACCTTATGGATTGAGGAATGCTGACAACTTCAGACTGCAACGAGTCGCCTCAACATCAATGCAACAGTCATTATTCTACAAGGGTCTTAGATTATATAACTCTCTGGAAAATTATATAAAGAATGAACAGAACAACAATGTTTTCAGAAAGGAATGTGTAAATTTTGTAAAAAGAATAACGTAATTTTGTAATTTATTTAAAAGTGATTTTGTAAATTTATAGAAAAGTAATATTGTAATTTATTAAAAAGTGATTTTGTAATTTAGTGAAATGAAATTTGTTAAAGTATGAGAAAATACTAATAAAGATTTATATTATTATTATTATTCTCTACATTTTAAACACTGTAGTATTTTAGTACCATCAGAAACTTTCCCAACCAATGTTTTTTTGCTGTTCCGCTAAGATTTTCGGATATGTCTCGTCATCAATCAAAAACTTCGCACTATACATTTTTCTGTTGTACATAGCACTTAATTTCATAAATTTTTATTAGTTCGACTTTACTATTTTCAAGAAATTGATTTTGTCTTTTATTATTTCCTTATCCTCTTATTTCAGGTTCATATGTATTACTCTAATCGACATTTCAATTTTATTTGGAACCTTTCATTTCATCTTTCGTTTTTTCAATGTTTTGTTTTTCCTTTGATTTTATTATTAGTGACACTTGATTTTTTACCTCTGGCAATACAATATTTATTTCGTTGCACATTTTAGTATTGTATTCTTCAATATTTTCCCATATTTCTTTATTTTTATTTTCGTGATCTTTAACAGCGCAAAAAACTTTTTTAATTTCAATCACATTTATCTCACAATCTTTTTGAGTTTTATATAGAATATTAAGTCTTTCTTCATACCGTTTTTCAATGTTGTTTCAAATTCGCGTTTGTATTCCTTTAAGTTTTGTTTATTAACACGTACATCATCTTGAATTTCACCCAGGTCAATAGTTTTAATATATTGCTGCGATCTCCACATATAAATCTTATACAATTGTTTGATTCCAACACTCCGATGGCATGTTGTTTTAAATTACCTTACATCAGCACTGAAATTACAAATCCGGAAAATATTTGACCACGAAACCAGTAATTAAATCCAACCTTAATTATTTTGTTTGTTATTTTTATTTGTACAAAATATTAATATACATACATTGGGACAAGTTGGCAAAATTTTACAATGTACTTAATAAATACATATACAAATTTTATAAAGATTAAAGAAAATATATAGCGAAAGAGAAAATTTGAAACGTCAAACGATCCATGAAAGAGAAGACTCGTGCAAGGCTCCTATTCGTACCATTAAAACACCAATTCACTCTGTTTTCCTCCAATGGAGCCAAGTGGGTAACAGGTATTACCAAATATTCCAGCCAACTGTTTGGGGATTATATCTAGAAGCGGACACAATTTTAGTCGCCTTAAAGCTAGTAGATTAATACAGACGATGAGCAGCTTTATCCCAAATACAGGCGATGTTACGAACGCAGTTGTTGCAAATGACAGTTGGCAAGCGATTAGCTTGCTAAGAATCTGCTTCTTCGGAATACGCTAACATAGAAATGAAGTAGAAATCTTACTTGTTGAAAACAAATTTACATAATGTTTGTTGTTAGTGACATTTAACGTCAAAAGGCGTTAGAATTACCGATTACATATTATAAGGAGGTGCATCCCAGTATACGAATAAGCAACCAAATAGTTGTTCATTCGCATATAAAATATCTTTGCATATGTTTTGATAAACGTCTGACTTTCACATTACAGCAAAGTTAGGACAAATCAAAATGAAACTATTTGAAATATATTCGCTTATAACTTGATCATATCACTTGGCTGGACTGTGAACTCTTACTGGATATATATTTCTCTTTTGGAGACGACAATATGGAGTCAGGATATAAATTGTCGCAGCTTCTCATATACAAAAACTTCAAAGGTAACAAACAAGGATGTTAACAGCAGTGCGATGGTACGTGAAAAACTCAAATATACAAAAAGATTTAGCGGTACCAACAGTCAAAGCAGAAATCGGACAGCATTCAGAAAGATAGGGTCGAATTACATCCAAAATTAATAACATTTCGATTAAAAATTAGGGATACTGCCACTATCATTTCCCTTTAAAGATTTCAACTTTTACAAACTTAATCTAATACGAATGCTTAAAATATTTCTGATATTAATTCTGATTAACTAATTTTCATTTCTTGAGCCTTTATTGTTATTTTAAATTTCATTTTGAAGATTCAATTAAGCAATAAATATGAAAAAAGTAAGCCAGTGCTAAAATATGTCATAAGTAATTGGTTTAGAAAAGAAAATACTAGAGAATGAAGCTAAAATTTTTTGATGAAGATAGCTTTTAAAACAATTGACTGACAAATAACACTCGAATAGTAATAACAGTTATTGACAAAAGTATAGATATACTCTAATTTATTCAAAACACAATAATTATCTAATTGAATGCAGAATATATGTATAGATGAATGGATAGATGAAATTTGATTTTAAGAAACAAAAATGAAGAACTCGAACCAAAGGACTTGCATGAAATATTATTATACTAGCAGATTGTACCCGGCGTTGGGTGCGTTATGTAGTTTGGATTTGTTAAAAAAATGAAAAATGTTTTTAAATTTAAAATAAAAAAACAGTGGTTATTTGTTGTTATTAAAGAAATTTTAAAATTTTTTATTATTAACACTTAAAAAATCAGCGCATTAACAGGCATCGTTTCGGAGGTATTTCTACAAAAAAAAGTGGCCATATGACACCCTATTGCATATTTTTTTCTTTAAATTTAAAAAAAATTATTATTGAGTCATTTTTGCATTAAAAATAACAATAAATAAATAACCGGTTTATCGGTTTCGAAACCGGTTTCTTAAAAAATGCAATTTTTCAAATTATTCGAAAACCGGTTTAACAAACAACCTAGTTTTTTGAATACTGTAAGTCCTAAATATAATTGCCCGTTTTTCGTTTTTCTCCCCTTTTGGTCAAACTTTTAAAAAAATTATTGCTTATAACGTACACCGACAAAAGCTCGATCTAAATCCCGAAATTCAAGAAAATCGGTCCAGACGTTCAGGCGTGATTGGCTAACAAACAAACCAACAAACAAAAAAACAGACTTACAGAAAGATTTATAATATAAATTGGGATTAGGATAATAAATTAATAAAAAGAATAATTGATCTTTATTATATAAATTAAAGTACTTTTTATTGCCATCTGCAATAAATATTGACAAACTGACAAGGAACTTCACTAGCTGAACAATAACAAAAACTAATAAAGAAACTCAATTTTTAATAGGATTAAATTATAGGCCCAATTATCTATGAATCTTAAAATTTTTACTAACTTTTACTGTCTGACTCATTTGGTAGTCATCGATGAATGGAAACATTGAGAATTAGAGTAACGATCTGCAGCAAAAGTTGAAAAAAAAGTTGCCTTTAGTCCACAGCAAATTAAACAGGATTGAATATGTATGATTTATTGAATTATTTTTATTTAAAATCACTGACTCAAAACTTTTAACAACGATCATATTTTTGAAATTTGAACAAGTTTT
Organism: Sarcophaga peregrina; assembly: GCA_014635995.1. Lineage (NCBI taxonomy): Eukaryota > Metazoa > Arthropoda > Insecta > Diptera > Sarcophagidae > Sarcophaga > Sarcophaga peregrina. The sequence continues at coordinate 3,012,706 of CM025794.1, forward strand.
TATAAAAAATTCTATAACAATAGACAAAATAATGAAAAGTTATCTATGAAATTTGTCGTTTATAAGGATTATAATTTTTAATCTTAAGTACTTGTTATAACATATTGTTTTTCATTTCAGATTTTTTCAAATGGTTTCAAATGCAAGATGTAAATAAATTATGACAAAAATTACGGTTTATTTAAATTGGGTCTTATCGTTTAACTTAAAGGGAGTTTTCACATCCATTCATGAATAAACTAATATCGAACAGCGATGAACTTAAATATTGCGAAATTTGTATATACCTTTAATTCTAATTCAGTAATTGAATGCGAACGTGAATATAAAACAAATACCATTATTAGAAAGGCAGCAGCAACAGATACGTCAACTTTTATTCTTCTTCCAGAAACCGCTAGTTATAAATGTATTTTAAAATATAACAAAATATATGATAATAAACCGTGTTGTACACCAACTAATGATGAGCTCGAGAGGGGAGGCGAATGTTTAATTGGGACAGTAAATAATAAAAGACTGGGGCATAGTTGGCGGAAGCAAACAAATTTGCAAAGAAGAAAACGTTGTCACTTATTACATAGTGAACGGATAAATACTGAAAATATAAATTCTTATTCCTGCCTATTTACCGATCAGCAACGTTTTTTTACTCCACGAATACCAATTGCACCACTCGATACCCAACAACAAAAATTAAAGCAACGCAATTGTAGTAGCATATCTAATAAAAATTGTCGGTCAATTATATCTAAAAAATTATCCATGCATGATAGTAGTTCAACGTCCAATATTAAATACGCTACAACAACAACAAAATTTGCAGAGAAAAATGCACAAAACCGTGTTGTCATTAATGCCGATAACAATAATAACATAGGAAAAATATCTTTATGTGCCAAAAGACTTAAGCTTCAACGATGGCGTCATCATAAGCATCGTACAAGGATTTTGAATTCTATACTGAATTATGTCAGACTAATAATGGCATGCTCATATTTTCAACAATACAATTACAAAATTTTTCATATTTTATTTGTTATACTCTTAACATTAACCCAATATCTTAGTCCTATACAAGGTCTTTTGGTGTCCAAATCATCATCCGGAGCAGTTGGTTTAAACTTAGCTCCTGTTGATTTTGAAAATGCCAGTGATATATTAGTATATAATAGTAATGGCGGCAGCAGTGCAAGTAACAACAACAGTATTAATAACAGATTGTCTAAAATTGCATATAACTTGGAACATGACGATGTGGAAAGGGGAGATTTGTATCTCCCAGCCAGCAAAAGTCTTATAATAACGTCCTCAACTGAAGGTGGAACATCTAATGGTGCGTATCTCGACAAGTTAGATAATTTAGAGCGCAGTCTTGCTGCAGTATTAATAAAAGTAGCTTATGGTACTACTTCAACCACTAAACGCAGCATTCCTGAAAACAGTTATGTGCCAAGTTTAACAACCATAGCAACACCCCTCCTGACAACTTTAAGGTATACTTTTTATTACACTATACACTATTTTGTATGTTATATTAAACTAAACGTATGTTCATATTAAATTTTTGTTCAGATATCAAGAGAAATCTCACCAATCCCAATTAAATATACATCATCGAAATTATGAATTGGATTTAGAACGAGACCATGCTTTGCCAACTTCAGCTCCAAATGCTGATATTCTAAAAAGTAATAGTAACCCAACATATCCTAATCCAAATCGTCACCATAATCATGAGCGAGATAGGCACAGACATTTAATTAATTCAACACCGAAACCATCTTGTAAGTAAAATTTGATGCATAAAGTATATATAAAAAACTTACTCTTTATATGATTCATCTGTTTTATAGTGCCTAATATATTAAAGAAAGCCAGTGGTCAAATACCAACAATATCATTGTTCCCTGGTGGTAGTAGTGGTGATATTCCATCATATTCCCCTCCAGCGCGATCATTTTTTACTCCACCTTTGCCGCCTGAATATCAGCATCCTTTTGCCGATAAGCCGACATTGCGAGGTACTAACAACGAAGGAGGAATTGAACCTAATACGGGTAGCTATATTAATCGAAGACCGATACCACCTCCTAGTTTAATGCCCGGACATGAACGCATTCCGTTTAGGCCCCCAGATTTGGGTGGAACATCAAGTAGCAATAATGACGGCATATCGTCTTCCGGGGTAATACCATCGCTCTCGGCTAGCACCTCTGCTCCAGTTTATGCCCTAACCACGGCAGTTACACATCGTTCAGATATTGACGCTAAGAAAGCTTTAAATACACCTTCAAAAATATTGGGCATAAGTCCTGATAGTGTTTCCAATGTCGATACTATAAATACACCATCCTCTTCTAGTGGCATATTTTTAGATTCAAACAATAATTTATATAATAATTCAAATAATCCAGAAGTGAGAAAGGAAGTTTTACCTAGTATAAGACGTATTTTAAGTGGCTCAAATGGTCGAAAGGGAGATATACCAGAAGTTTTATTAAAGCAGGTCACTACAAGACCCAATAGTAACTACCATCATCCGCCGTCATCACCTGTAGTTCTAATAGATTCATCGCTATTGGCAACAAATGAAGGCTCCGTAGATACTGTTGATAACAAGCAAAATATAAATAAAATCAAAAATATGAGAGATTCCGAAGTTACCGACGACGATGATCACCAGCAAAAATCTAAAATAACAACTAAGCCTTGGGGAGAAAGTAATTTAACTTCAACGCCTTCGGCAGCTGCTGCTATTGGAAATAGTGGCGATAAAATGAAAACAGCTATGTCAGCTGCGGCAGCTACTTCGACAACAGCTTCATCTGGTAATATGGATATATCGCAATCCGCAAATAAAAACAATATGGATAGCTCATCGCCATCCTCGTCTTCTTCTTCAACGTCGTCTATATCATCATCTACATCTACTTCAACATTATCTTCTGCATCGGCACACGCCACATGGTCATTGGCCTGGAATATACATGTGTATTTGTCTGTCATACTCTTTACAATTTTGGCTGTGTATTCATTTTACAAAATGATCACTTACAACAAGCTTACTCATCTTTTTTCTCAATCATACTTTATTTGTATACACCTCATTTTGATTATCATATGTACAGCACGAACCTTCTATTTATGTTACGATGCCTATAATATTCATTCCAGTTTTCATATATTTATATCGGAAATTTTGCTTAATTTGCCAGCCACATTCCTGACAATATCTTTCGCCGTTTTAATCTTATTTTTGTCGCTGAAGTCCTTAAATCACAAAAATAATCGTTATTCAGCCTTAATAAGGCCTTTAACGGTTGTAGTGGGCTGTGGAGTGCATGTAGTTCTGTGTATTACTTTACATTATGTCGAATCATATACGTTACAAAATCATCAGCAGCATTTGTATTACCAACAGCAGCAACAATTGCTAACTAAAAGACAGCAAATGCAACAGCAACAACAACAAAACTTACACTACAATTATTTACAAAATCAATATTATGCAGCGAATATTATGGGACTTGAAACAATGGCTTTCAGTTCTTCGGTTGCATCAGTACAAGGTGCTAATTTCTATCAGCATAATATAGCAACAAGTGTGTCATCTTTGCCGCCTCCTCCGCCTAGAGTACTATCTCTTATATGTCAAATAATTTACATATTTGTATGCTTCAGCTTGGGACTTTTGTACCTATACTTGTATCGTATTTTAAAACGCATTTTACGAAGTAAATCTCAAAACTACATACACGGTTATCAAAATCTCTCATACGCCATACATATAACCATAGCCACAGCCTTGTTGTTTGTTTTGCTGGCGTCTTTACAAATTTTTGGTGCAATTAGCATTTCATCATCCCGTCCGTTGATCACACAAAAAACAGCTGAAATCGACTGGCTTCAATGGGGTTATCAATTTTCTCTTCGTCTTATAGAAATTGCTATTATTACTTTGATCTCTTGGGTAACAGGCCTCAAAACCAGTAATGGAAGTAACACCGTTAATATTAACCTAACCAATAATGAGACTAGAGTGGTGGCTGGACAAGTAAATGGAGGTAACTCTATGTTTAACACAAATCTGAGTGTTAATCCCGGCCGTGAGAAACATAGTGTACATCACAATAGTCAATACAATCACACAAATATGACAAATTTTTTCTTGCCATGTACCTCAAGTTCCAGTCAGGAACAATTTGATACTGATTATCCAGCTGTTTGTAATGCCAATACAAATTTGCATACGTACACGATGCGGACAGGTAAATTAATATATGACGATAGTTTTGCCTTAAATTCACTAACCGCAAACAGTGCAGCTCCATTACCTAATGATTTTCACCATTCGCATCATCAGACACAACCTCATCATCAGCAACACCTTAAGCAACAAATTCAAACCACCTATCAGCATCCCTATGATTCTCAGTCTCTTCATAGCTCGGCCCATCATAATGTATCCGAGTATGGTTCACGTATTAATTACCAGCCTGAAAACCATTTACAATACAACGACTATTTGACAGATAATCCGACAGATCATTATGAAAATCCTAATTTTGATTTAAGAGGATCTGGATCAGCTACTTCGGGATCAGCATTAGTCGTTAGTTCAGGTGCTGGTAATGGAACAATGCAAAAGTTTGCGAAAAATTCTATTTCAAATTCTACTACTACGGCATCAAGTAGCAACAACTCAAATATGGGTTCGAATTCATCATCTGGTTCGTCAGCGACATTACAGCAACAAATGCTATTGTTACAGGGCGGAGGAGAAACTTGCTATTCTGAACCAATTCATGAAAACTATGATTTTAATAATTTTGAAAAACCTAAATTTAAACAGCAGCCACATGATAACTGGCCCGATGCTCATATACCAACATTACTGAGTAAACGTGATAAGAAAAAATCATTAACTACTTTAGAGAGGTGTGGCTATGATAAGCCCGAGCGTAGAAGTTCTAATTCTACACATTCCTGCAATTCTAATACTAATTCCAATAGCGCCGCAGGTTCAAATAGTGCAAGTAATGGAGTTGTGGGTAATAGTGGTGGTAATGGTGGCTCTCGATATGCTAGTTTCAATACCTTTGAGAGAGCTCCATTTAATAACGTACGCAAAAGCGATACATTTAACAACATTACTTCAAACGGCCTTAGTGTAATGCACGGTCGCAATAACTCATCATCATCGGCTACTTCCGCAACATCAGTTAGTGGTTCTAGAAATACTCCTTTAGGTATACAAACTTTAGCCACAACTGAAAGACATCATCACCAGCATGCTATACCTTCACGAAATATGCGATCAAGTGGTAGTTCAAAAGTATTGGGAAATAATGCTGCTGGACTGGACATTTTTTCACGCTCAACTATCGAACGATCTAGCATCAGTCATACACAGCAGAGATCCCTTAATCAACCCAACACAAACCAGTCTCAGGCACATCTCCACCAATATTCTGATGATGAAGAAGATGACAAAGACGATGACATAATGTTAGCAGGTGATATTATAAAAAAATTATAAAATTGATCACAATTTTTAAAAGTTTTTTTTTTTATTTTCTATTCGTGAAAACAGCTTCTCCGCACCAGGTGTAATAAACTAATAATATAAAATACCTTGCCTTGCAGCTAGAAGCAGTTGCATGAATAAATGGTTGAATTCCCTGATTAAGTCCTCAAATGCCCTTTTTGTAACTATCCAATATATCTGTAGTAATTTTTAAATTCCTTTACAACTTTACAACTCAGGAACTTCTCATAATACCATCACATGTTGCTACCAACAATATAAGGTCTTACGGTACCTAGCTGAGCAAGGTTTCGCATGAATATGTATGTGTGATCGAATTAATTGTAGTTACCAGCGGAAAATAAATTAAAACACTTTTCAAAACTTAAACAATATAAAATGATTAAAACAAACAATTTAAATTAATATAACAAATGAAATTGACAAAAAGGTTTAGTGTAGTCATGCATAATTTAATTTAAACGCCTTCTTAAAAAAATCAACTAATCTTTTTTATGTTAAAGTGTACATTTATACAGAATATATTTTTATTGATATAATAAAAGGAAGATAATGTTTAAATTTCACCTTTGTGCATACCTCTCTCAAGAATAATTCAATTCATCAAATTAAACTTTCCATTGCAACACAAAATAAGAGATATCCTTCATTAAGCACCACATCGCAGTTATCATTTTAGTATATTGATTGTTACACACAAAAATCTTAGAAATTTATTCATAAAATTTTTCACTCATAAATCAATTAACAAATTTTTACAATAAAAATTAAAGTTTATAATACACTCTTTACATTTTGTTAGCTTTAATCGGAATTTGTTAAATACTTATGAATATATATAGAGTCCAGCCGCAACACATCATCATATTGTTCATTGGAGTTTAGTATTTTCTAAATGTCATTCTTTTATGCCTCCATCTGAGGCAACTAAATTCGTTATTTTTTATTATAAATAAAATATAAATTTTCTCCTACTTCTCTGTTAACTTTAACTGTGAGTACAAATATTCTTTTTAAATCGTTTATACTTTTTTTTGGTCTTAAAAGAATTTTTTAGTAAATTTTGCTTTTATATAAAAAATTAATAAAATAAAAATTGCGTTTTGTATTTCATCTGATTACGAATTTAAAATCCATTTAGTACAACCCGGTAAATAAAGATTTGATTTTTGACACACTATGATGTAAATAAAGTTATAATTAGTCTTTTAGTTTTATTTAAATGTATATAAAGAAATACAATCTTAGCGCTAGTTTTATTAAATTGCACAACAATTGCAATATTTGGTTACAATACAATTAAAATAATAACATTAAGTAAACCATTTTAATTTTTTCCCCTTTTTTTTCGAATAGATTTTAGAATATTAAAACATGTAATATTTCTAAAATAAGTTTTTGAATTTAATTTTATTCCGCATTTTTTTTTTTTACATATTTACTTAACGTGAATTTTGATAAAAATAGAAAAAATAAGTTTAGTTGTTGGATTCGCATTCGCAAATATTGCAAATGATATTCCTAAACTTATTTCCATCAAAATTAGTTACAACAAGCTTCTTGCATAAAACTATCTAAAAAATATTTTTATGAATATGGTTATTAGTAATTAAAAATAAAGAAATTTCAAATTGGAAAACTAGCACTATCTATGTACAAAAATGTTGGCTCGAGTTATATTATATTTTCCAAAATTTTTAAAATAATTAAATATGTAATGTGGCTGGCTATTATGTTCATCTTTATGTTGACAATACATCTTATAATAATGGTATTTAATTTTTCCTCTCATGTTATTTAGATTGTATAATATTGAAGA